>JAGQAX010000010.1:41812962-42419033 GCA_019142605.1 Cephalopholis sonnerati | reverse complement strand
AACAATACAGCCCTGAACATGTGATATGAATTTCGTTGATGGGCGTGGCCAAATGGCTTGGCCACACCCTTTAAACATCAGCCCCTGCGGCACGTTTCACTGACATGCATGAAAATTGGTACACATATGTATCACATCCAGACGCACAAAAAAGTCTCTTGGACCCATTGGCCAAACCCAACAGGAAGTCGGCCATTTTGAATTTAATGGTCATTTTTGGCGTTTTCCACGTGTTGTATTTTAATGAACTCCACCTACAGGATGCATCAGAACAACTTCAAAATCATTGTGTGCCATCTAGACAAAGGTGTCATCAAAACTTAGAAGCAGATTTTTGCATCGTGAAACGGTTTGGCCGTCAGGTGGCGGCGAAGTTTGATGTCTCGCCATAAAACACGAAATTAGTATAACTTTGGCATACATTGTCCATTCTTCACGAAACTTCACATGTTTCTTAACAGTCCAGACCTGAATGTATAGTATGAGTTTCATCAATAAGCGTGGCAGTATGGCTTGGCCACGCCCCTTAAAGTGCAGCGTCCCCCATAACAACTTTCACCAACATACACGAAAATCAGTATGCACATGTATCGTGTCCAGACGCACAAAAAAGCCTCTTGCACATATAGGCCACACCCGACAGGAAGTCGGCCATTTTGAAATTTACAGTCATTTTTGGCGTTTTCCACGTGTTGTATTTTAATGATCTCCTCCTCCAGAAATGAATCAATTAACTCCAAAACTGGTGTGTACCATGTACACAAGTGTGTGATCAAAACAGATTAAGAGAATTGCTCAGCATGGAACGGTGTGGCTGTGACATGGCGTCGACACTTGATGTCTCACCATGAAACACGATATTGCTATAACATGGGATCTAATGGTCGAATCTGCTCCAAACTTCACATGTATGATAATAGTCCTGGCATGAACACACCCACATGACGCTCAGGAGTCAGAGTCATAGCGCCACCCAGTGGAGACGGGAAGTCGCAACGCATTGGTTCCTACACTGTCCGAAGGAGGCGAACATTCAGCGCCTCCTCTGCCGGTCGACCTCTGGCGACACGGTGGCGGCTGCGCCAGGCTCCGAGTTGCGTGGGGTGCGAGGGCCCGTTCAACGCTGCTTGCAGCTTTAATTATTATTATTATTATTTTTTTCCGCGACTTTAAACGCATTTTTGGGGGCTTTAACATATTCGAAAACTCACCAAATTTGGCATGCACATTCGTCTTGGTGAAAATTTATGTGTACGCAAAACTTAAACGATGCCCGTTGCAAAATGGCGAAATGGCGCCCCCTAGAAAATTTCAATCGGCTCCCACCGGCAGCCCGTTTGACCAAATTCCACGAAATTCGGGGAGGTCGTGTATCATCCCAAGACGCACGAAAATGCGCAGTTGGACTTTTTTGTAAAACCAACAGGAAGCCGGCTATTTTGATTTGAATATTCATTTTTTTACCGATTTTGACCGATTTTGGCGATTTGCAAGTGTTCTCTCAGAGCTATCTCCTCCTACACGGTTGATTGGATCGGCTTCAAATTTGGCGTGCTGCAACTAGACCACTTGATGATCAAAAGTTATCATACGATTTTCCCTACGTTAAACGGTCTGGCCGTCAGGTGGCGGCGAAGTTTGACGTCTCGCCAAAAAACCCCCCAAAAAACAAAAGTGCTATTACTTGGGCATGATAAGTCCGATCGGCACAAAACTTGCTGGGTATGATCGTAGTCCGGCCTTCATCACGCCAACATCAAAAAATTCCCCCGTTCTCAAAGCGCCCCCTGCTGGCGACAGGAAAAGCGATGTTTTAGACTTTGAGGTGCTACTCTCAGCACGTTCAGTATATCCAACTCAAAATTGGTCAGAAAGGCCTCAACACGTTGGTAATGCTACATGATGAAGATTTGTGACGTATCGCCGAACGGCGTTCCGCCCACAGGGCGGCGAAGTCAACGGTTCGCCAAAACGCAGTTAAGTGGCCTTAACTTCAGTGTCCTTGGTCATATCTGCCTGAAACTTCACATGTGTGTTAACAATACAGCCCTGAACATGTGATATGAATTTCGTTGATGGGCGTGGCCAAATGGCTTGGCCACACCCTTTAAACATCAGCCCCTGCGGCACGTTTCACTGACATGCATGAGAATTGGTACACATATGTATCACATCCAGACGCACAAAAAAGTCTCTTGGACCCATTGGCCAAACCCAACAGGAAGTCGGCCATTTTGAATTTGACGCCAGATTGGGCGATTCGCACTCCTTGTACTTTTTCTATCTCCTCCTACATGATTCATCGGATCGGCTTCAAATTTGGCGTGCATCAACTAGACCACTTGATGATCAAAAGTTATCATACGATTTTCCCTATGTTAAACGGTTTGGCTGTCAGGTGGCGGCGAAGTTTGATGTCTTGCCATAAAACACGAAATTAGTATAACTTTGGCATACATTGTCCATTCTTCACCAAACTTCACATGTTTGTTAACAGTCCAGACCTGAATGTATAGTATGAGTTTCATCAATAAGTATGGCCGTATGGCTTGGCCACGCCCCTTAAAGTGCAGCGTCCCCCATAACAACTTTCACCGACGTGCACGAAAATCAGTATGCACATGTATCGTGTCCAGACGCACAAAAAAGCCTCTTGCACATATAGGCCACACCCGACAGGAAGTCGGCCATTTTGAAATTTGCAGTCATTTTTGGCGTTTTCCACGTGTTGTATTTTAATGATCTCCTCCTCCAGAAATGAATCAATTAACTCCAAAACTGGTGTGTACCATCTACACAAGTGTGTGATCATAACATATTAAGAGAATTGCTCAGCATGGAACGGTGTGGCTGTGACATGGCGTCGACACTTGATGTCTCACCATGAAACACGATATTGCTATAACATGGGATCTAATGGTCGAATCTGCTCCAAACTTCACATGTATGATAATAGTCCTGGCATGAACACACCCACATGACGCTCAGGAGTCAGAGTCATAGCGCCACCCAGTGGAGACGGGAAGTCGCAACGCATTGGTTCCTACACTGTCCGAAGGAGGCGAACATTCAGCGCCTCGTCTGCTGGTCGACCTCTGGCGACACGGTGGCGGCTGCGCCAGGCCCCGAGTTGCGTGGGGTGCGAGGGCCCGCTCAACGCTGCTTGCAGCTTTAATTATTATTATTACGACAAAAGTAAATCGCGTATTTGGAGGTTTTAACATGCTCAAAAACTCCTGAAATTTGGTGGTCGCATCAGTCGCGGTGTAAATTTACATATTTTAGGGTTCGGGGCAATGGACGGGTCAAAATGGCTAGGCCACGCCCATTAAAGAGCAATCTCCTTATAAACAGCGCCCTCCTCATCAATTTTCACGGATCTGCACGAAAATCGGTACACATGTAGATCATGCCCAGCCGCACAAAAAAGTCTCTTGGAGCCATAGGCCACGCCCAACAGGAAGTTGGCTATTTTGAATTTAGCGGCCATTTTTGGCGTTTTACCACGTGTCATATTTTGACGAACTCCTCCTACACGATTAATCAAAACGGCTTCAAAATCGCCGTGTACCAACTAGATAAGTTTGTGATCAAAAGTTATTCAAAGATCCGCTACCCGTCGAACACGGAATCGGCTTTTTGGCGGCGAAGTTTGAAGTTTGAAGTTTGTCTCGCCATGAAAAACGAAATTGCTATAACTTTGGCATTAATCGTCCAATCTGCACCTAACTTCACATGATTCATAATATTCCCGCCCTGAACACGTCTACATGCAGAAATTTTGTAATTACCCTAGCGCCCCCTGCTGGCGACAGGAAAAGCGATGTTTTTAGACTTTGACGTGCAGCTCTGACCACGTTCACCATATGCAACTCAAATTTGGTCAGACAGACCTCAAGACGTTGGTAATGTTACATTATGAAGATTGTGACTAGGCGTCAAACGGTGTTCCGCCCAGAGGGCGGCGAAGTCGAAAATTCGCCAAAACGCGTTGAAAATGGCTTTAATGACATTAACTTCTGTGTCCTTGGTCATATCTGCCTGAAACTTCACATGTGTGTTAACAGTCCAGGCTTGAACATGTGATATGAGTTTCGTTGATGGGCGTGGCCAAATGACTTGACCACGCCCTTTAAACATCAGCCCCTGCCGCACGTGTCACCGACATGCACGAAAATTGGTACACGCATGTATCACACCGAGACGCACAAAAAAGTCTCTCGGACCCACTGGCCATACCCAACAGGAAGTCGGCCATTTTGAATTTTGATGCTATTTTTGGCGTTTTCCACATGTTGTATTTTAACGAACTCCTCCTACAGGATTAATCAGAATGACTTCAAAATCACTGTGTGTGATCTAGACAAGGTTGTGATCAAAAGTTATTAAAAGAGTTTTCCACAGTTAAACGGTTTGGCCGTCAGGTGGCGGCGAAGTTTGATGTCTCGCCATGAAACACGAAATTGCTATAATTTTGGGACACATTGTCCAATCTTCACCAAACTTCACATGATTCATAATAGTCCCACACTGAACACGTCTACATGACAAAGTTCTGTGATAGTCATAACGCCCCCTAGTTATTAGTCTTCTTCTTCTTATCCGAAATCAACTGCCTTTTTGGGGGCCGTAACATACTCGAAAACTCATGAAACTTCACAGACTCGTCAGAAGTGGTGAAAATTTACATATGGTAGGGGTTTCATGACAACGTGAAAAAAAATGGCTCAGTAGCGCCCCCTACTCATTTTCAATGTATTTTGGGCTATAACTCCCAGATCATGTGTCGCACATTCAAAAACCTCATATCACCACATTCCCTGAATAGCGCTGAATCACCTGGAAGGGGCCACGCCCATTTCCGCCTAAATTTTTTTTTACAAATGCGCAAAACCTGGAAAACGTACTTTTTCGAACTCCTCCTTAGGGTTTTGTCCGTTCAGCGTGAAACTTGGCAGGTACAGTCTTTGACTGGACCTGATCTAAAGTTATCACAGGAATTTTGATTGGTCAAAATATGCGCAAATTATTAACGAACAAATTTTTCTAGCTAGCTACAAAAAGGCGAACTGTGGTATATCTCGGTCATAATACATGCTAACAACACCAAATCTCAGATCCTTGCTTGACCTGTGCCTGTGAGCATGTGAGCCAAATGTGGCTAATGTTGGCCACTAGGGGGCGCTGCAAATATGGAAAATTAATATCATGTAAATGGCTTCACCGAGTTTTACGAAATTTGGTGGGTATGATGCTGGGCCACTCCTGAGGCCATGTCTTGAGGTTCATCACGACTGGTCAAAGTGGGCGTGGCTTATTACAAGATAAACAACAAACATTTATTTCAGCTCAAGTATTATGCTGAGGGCTATGAAATTGATAGGCTATATATAGAACAGCATACAGACCACCCATAGAAACAATTGTGTGTCTACTACACTAGGTGGCGCTATAACAGCTGCAAACACATTTTGGCCTGTAACTTCCACATTTTAAATCACATCTTCATAAACTTCATATCCACGTGTTCCCTAAATAGCGTCGCATCTTCTGACATAGGCCACGCCCACTCCCACTGCACATTTCTCTTTGTAAGTCACTATACATCAAAAACCTACTTTTTCGAACTCCTCCTAGCGTTTAAGGTCCATCTTCACGAAAGTTTGCACATACAATCTCCAGACTTGCCTGACCAGAAGTTATCAAAAGAATTTTGCTACTACAAAAACTGCGCTAGCTAAAAATAAACATTTTTTTTCTGCTAGCTAAAAAACACATACCATTGCATATTTTTGTCAAAGTAAAAGCTATCCATGTCAAACTCAATTCACTTCTTTCAGACATCATCCAGACACTCTGTGCTAAATTTGGCAGAAGTTGGCAAATAGGGGGCGCTATAATCAGAGAAAAATCAAGTGACATGAAAATTCATATATTTGCACGAAATTTGGTGAGCATGATGTGGAGTCACTCCTGACGCCAGCTGTAAAGCTTAGTGATGTTTGGTCACCGTGGCGACGCCTTATTCGCCATAAAAGACGAAGTTGTTTTTGAGGGGTAAGGGATGCTTGTAAAGTCATGAAACTTGACACACACATGAAAGGATCCGATGTGGGTTGTCTGATGTGATTTTTTGGCTCTGATGTGCCAACATGGCTCAACAGCGCCCCCTACAAATTTTCTACGAAGCAGCCCCCGAAGCTGGTTTGACCTACATCTATGAAACTTGGTACGCACATGCATCACTGAAAGACGTATAAAAAAGCCTCTTGCAGCCATGTGCCAAAACCAACAGGAAGTCTGCCATTTTGAATTTGCTTGTAACTGGTTCGCAACTTCACCATACATGTTCCAATCTTCCCCAAACTTCACAGGATTGCTGACAGTCCTGCCCTGCACACATCTATACGCCAATACTTGGTTATTAGTATGGCGCCACCTACTGGCAAAATTACACGTGTTCTATGATTTGAGGGATATGACGTGTAAGTCCTGCGTGAGGGGTCTGCCTTCGACAGTGATGAACGGCGGCGTGAGCCGGCGTCCTGCCAGCGCCCTCGAGTTGCGTGAAGGTGCGAGGGCCCGTTCAATGCTGCTTGCAGCTTTAATTAGGGCCCGAGCACGTACCGTGCGAGGACCCTATTGTTTTCCTTAGGATTATTATTATTATTATTTATTATTATTATTTTTTTTTTTTTTTTTTTTTTTTTTTTCCGCGACTTTAAACGCATTTTTGGGGGCTTTAACATATTCGAAAACTCACCAAATTTGGCATGCACATTCGTCTTGGCGAAAATTTATGTGTACGCAAAATTTAAAAGATGCCCGTTGCAAAATGGCGAAATGGCGCCCCCTAGAAAATTTCAATCGGCTCCCACCGGCAGCCCGTTTGACCAAATTCCACGAAATTCGGGGAGGTCGTGTATCATCCCAAGACGCACGAAAATGCGCAGTTGGACTTTTTTCTAAAACCAACAGGAAGCCGGCTATTTTGATTTGAATATTCATTTTTTTACCGATTTTGGCGATTTCCAAGAAATCTCTCAGAGCTATCTCCTCCTACACGGTTCATTGGATCGGCTTCAAATTTGGCGTGCTGGAACTAGACCACTTGATGATCAAAAGTTATCATACGATTTTCCCTACGTTAAACGGTTTGGCCATCAGGTGGCGGCGAAGTTTGAAGTCTCGCCAAAAAAACCCCCCAAAAAACAAAAGTGCTATTACTTGGGCATGAAAAGTCCGATCGGCACAAAACTTGCTGGGTATGATCGTAGTCCGGCCTTCATCACGCCAACATCAAAAAATTCCCCCGTTCTCAAAGCGCCCCCTGCTGGCGATAGGAAAAGCGATGTTTTAGACTTTGAGGTGCTACTCTCAGCACGTTCAGTATATCCAACTCAAAATTGGTCAGAAAGGCCTCAACACGTTGGTAATGCTACATGATGAAGATTTGTGAAGTTTCGCCGAACGGCGTTCCGCCCACAGGGCGGCGAAGTCAACGGTTCGCCAAAACGCAGTTAAGTGGCCTTAACTTCAGTGTCCTTGGTCATATCTGCCTGAAACTTCACATGTGTGTTAACAGTCCAGCCCTGAACATGTGATATGAATTTCGTTGATGGGCGTGGCCAAATGGCTTGGCCACACCCTTTAAACATCAGCCCCTACGGCACGTTTCACCGACATGCATGAAAATTGGTACACATATGTATCACATCCAGACGCACAAAAAAGCCTCTTGGACCCATTGGCTACACCCAACAGGAAGTCAGCCATTTTGAATTTGACGCCAGATTGGGCGATTCGCACTCCTCGTACTTTTTCTATCTCCTCCTACATGATTCATCGGATCGGCTTCAAATTTGGCGTGCATCAACTAGACCACTTGATGATCAAAAGTTATCATACGATTTTCCCTATGTTAAACGGTTTGGCTGTCAGGTGGCGGCGAAGTTTGACGTCTCGCCAAAAAAACCCCAAAAACAAAAGTGCTATTACTTGGGCATGAAAAGTCCGATCGGCACAAAACTTGCTGGGTATGATCGTAGTCCGGCCTTCATCACGCCAACATCAAAAAATTCCCCCGTTCTCAAAGTGCCCCCTGCTGGCGACAGGAAAAGCGATGTTTTAGACTTTGAGGTGCTACTCTCAGCACGTTCAGTATATCCAACTCAAAATTGGTCAGAAAGGCCTCAACACGTTGGTAATGCTACATGATGAAGATTTGTGACGTATCGCCGAACGGCGTTCCGCCCACAGGGCGGCGAAGTCAACGGTTCGCCAAAACGCAGTTAAGTGGCCTTAACTTCAGTGTCCTTGGTCATATCTGCCTGAAACTTTACATGTGTGTTAACAGTCCAGCCCTGAACATGTGATATGATGGGCGTGGCCAAATGGCTTGGCCACACCCACACGTTTCACTGACATGCATGAAAATTGGTACACATATGTATCACATCCAGACGCACAAAAAAGTCTCTTGGACCTGTTGGCCAAACCCAACAGGAAGTCGGCCATTTTGAATTTAATGGTCATTTTTGGCGTTTTCCACGTGTTGTATTTTAATGAACTCCACCTACAGGATGCATCAGAACAACTTCAAAATCATTGTGTGCCATCTAGACAAAGGTGTAATCAAAACTTATAAGCAGATTTTTGCATCGTGAAACGGTTTGGCCGTCAGGCGGCGACGAAGTTTGATGTCTCGCCATAAAACACGAAATTAGTATAACTTTGGCATACATTGTCCATTCTTCACCAAACTTCACATGTTTGTTAACAGTCCAGACCTGAATGTATAGTATGAGTTTCATCAATAAGCGTGGCCGTATGGCTTGGCCACGCCCCTTAAAGTGCAGCGTCCCCCATAACAACTTTCACCGACGTGCACGAAAATCAGTATGCACATGTATCGTGTCCAGACGCACAAAAAAGCCTCTTGCACATATAGGCCACACCCGACAGGAAGTCGGCCATTTTGAAATGTACAGTCATTTTTGGCGTTTTCCACGTGTTGTATTTTAATGATCTCCTCCTCCAGAAAT
Organism: Cephalopholis sonnerati; assembly: GCA_019142605.1. NCBI lineage: Eukaryota > Metazoa > Chordata > Actinopteri > Perciformes > Serranidae > Cephalopholis > Cephalopholis sonnerati. The sequence goes on along the minus strand of JAGQAX010000010.1, from coordinate 42,409,989 downwards.
GAATCAATTAACTCCAAAACTGGTGTGTACCATCTACACAAGTGTGTGATCAAAACAGATTAAGAGAATTGCTCAGCATGGAACGGTGTGGCTGTGACATGGCGTCGACACTTGATGTCTCACCATGAAACGCGATATTGCTATAACATGGGATCTAATGGTCGAATCTGCTCCAAACTTCACATGTATGATAATAGTCCTGGCATGAACACACCCACATGACGTTCAGGAGTCAGAGTCATAGCGCCACCCAGTGGAGACGGGAAGTCGCAACGCATTGGTTCCTACACTGTCCGAAGGAGGCGAACATTCAGCACCTCGTCTGCCGGTCGACCTCTGGCGACACGGTGGCGGCCGCGCCAGGCCCCGAGTTGCGTGGGGTGCGAGGGCCCGCTCAACGCTGCTTGCAGCTTTAATTATTATTATTATTCTCTATTTTTATTTTTCCGTTGGTAAAAGTGGTGCTGCAGGCTAAACCGTTCAAGGGAGGGTAGCCAATTTGGAGGGTTGGTCCAGACCCCTGCACGTACCTCAGGCGCAAAAAATGACAAATGTCAGCCAGCAGGGGGCGCTATAACCAAGGTCAATGCATTTTGGGCTATAACTCCCACACCGGATGTCGCACATTCAAAAACCTCATATCCACAGATTCCCTGAATAGCGCTGAATCACATGGCCTGGACCACGCCCATTTCCGCCTGTAATTTTTTTTCGCAAAATCGCGAAAACTGGAAAACCAACTTTTTCGAACTCCTCCTTGGGGTTTTGCCCGATCAGCATGAAACTTGGCACGTAAAGTCTTCCTCTGGACCTGATCTAAAGTTATCAAAAGAATTTTGTTTGGTTAAAATATGCGCAACTTATTAACGAATAAAATTTTCTAGCTAGCTATAAAAAGGCGAACTGCTGCATATCTCTGTCAAAATAAATGCTAACAACACCAAATCTGAGATCCTTGATTGACATGTGACTGTGAGGGTGTGAGCCAAATTTGGCTAATGTTGACCACTAGGGGGCGCTGCAAAGCTGAGACATTTATATCTCTTCAATGGCTGCAGCTATTTTTATGAAATTTGGTGGGTATGATGCTGCGTCACTCCTGAGGCCGTATCTTGAAGTTAATCACGACAGGTTAAAGTGGGCGTGGCTTATTACGAGATAAACAGCAAACATTTATTTCAGCTCAAGTATTATACTGAGGGCTGTGAAATTCACAGAGTATATATAGAACACCATACCGACCACCCATAGCAAAAATTGTGTGTCTGCTCCACTAGGTGGCGCTATAACGGATGCAAACGCATTTTGGCCTTTAACTTCCACATTTTAAATCACATCTTCATAAACTTTATATCCACGTGTTCCCTAAATAGATTCGCATCTTCTGACGTAGGCCACGCCCACTTCCACTGCATATTTCTCGTTTTAAGTCACTACATATCAAAAACCTACTTTTTCGAACTCCTCTTAGCGTTTAAGGTCCATCTGCACGAAACTTTGCACATACAATCTCCAGACTTGCCTGATGAAAAGTTATCAAAAGAATTTTGCTACTCCAAAAAATGTGGTAGTTATAAATAATCAATTTTTTTCTGCTAGCTAAAAAAGACATACGGTTGCATAATTTTGTCAAAGTGAAAGCTATTGATGTCAAACTTGAATCAATTGTTTCAGAGCTCAGCCAGAGGGTCTGTGCCAAATTTGGTGGAAATTGGCCGATAGGGGGCGCTAAAAACACAGAAACATGAAGTGACATGAAAATTGATCAGATTCGCCTGAAATTTGGTGAGGTTCTTGTGGTGTCACTCCTGAGGCCAGAGTCAAATTTTTGTGATGTTGGGTCAAAGTGGGCGTTACTTGTCACAACACAAACATTCAGCCTTTCGCACTTCCAGTGCTGATCCCATTACAATTATTATACTGCGAGTGAAACGTCGGCCTGCGTCCCGACGCTCGACCCGAACCCTTCTTTGGGTGTCAAGTTCCGTGGGCTCCGCGAGACCCGGGGGCCGAGTCGCGCGGGGAGGCTTGGCCCCCTATCATAACTGCTTGCAGTTCTAGTTATTATTATTATTATTCTCTATTTTTATTTTTCCGTTGGTAAAAGTGGTGCTGCAGGCTAAACCGTGCAAGGGAGGGTGGTGCAATTTGGAGGGTTGGTCCAGACCCCTGCACGTACCTGAGGCGCAAAAAATGACATATGTCAGCCAGCAGGGGGCGCTATAACCAAGGTCAATGCGTTTTGGGCTATAACTCCCACACCGGACGTCGCACATTCAAAAACCTCATATCCACAGATTCCCTGAATAGCGCTGAATCACATGGCCTGGGCCACGCCCATTTCTCGCAAAATCGCGAAAACTGGAAAACCAACTTTTTCGAACTCCTCCTTGGGGTTTTGCCCGATCAGCGTGAAACTTGGCACGTAAAGTCTTCCACTGGACCTGATCTAAAGTTATCAAAAGAATTTTGTTCGGTTGAAATATGCGCAAGTTATTAAGGAATAAAATTTTCTAGCTAGCTATAAAAAGGCGAACTGCTGCATATCTCTGTCAAAATAAATGCTAACAACACCAAATCTGAGATCCTTGATTGACATGTGACTGTGAGGGTGTGAGCCAAATTTGGCTAATGTTGGCCACTAGGGGGGCGCTGCAAAGCTGAGACATTTATATCTCTTCAATGGCTGCACCTATTTTTACGAAATTTGGTGGGTATGATGCTGCGTCACTCCTGAGGCCATATCTTGAAGTTAATCACGACAGGTGAAAGTGGGCGTGGCTGATTACGAGATAAACAGCAAACATTTATTTCAGCTCAAGTATTATGCTGAGGGCTGTGAAATTCACAGGGTATATAAAGAACAGCATACCGACCACCCATAGCAAAAATTGTGTGTCTGCTCCACTAGGTGGCGCTTTAACGGATGCAAACGCATTTTGGCCTGTAACTTCCACATTTTAAATCACATCTTCATAAAGTTTATATCCACGTATTCCCTACATAGATTCGCATCTTCTGACGTAGGCCGCGCCCACTTCCACTGCATAAATCTCATTTTAAGTCACTACATATCAAAAACCTACTTTTTCGAACTCCTCTTAGCGTTTAAGGTCCATCTGCACGAAACTTTGCACATACAATCTCCAGACTTGCCTGATCAAAAGTTATCAAAAGAATTTTGCTACTCCAAAAAATGTGGTAGTTATAAATAATCAATTTTTTTCTTCTAGCTAAAAAAGACATACTGTTGCATAATTTTGTCAAAGTGAAACCTATTGATGTCAAACTTGAATCAATTGTTTCAGAGCTCAACCAGAGGGTCTGTGCCAAATTTGGCGGAAAATGACCAATAGGGGGCACTATAAACAGAGAAACATGAAGTGACATGAACATCGATCAGATTCGCCCGAAATTTGGCGAGTATGTTGTGGTGTCACTCCTGAGGCCAGAGTTTAATCTTAGTGATGTTTGGTCAAAGCGGGCGTGACTTGTCACAACACACACATTCAGCCTTTCACACTTCCAGTGCTGATCCCATTACAATTACGATACTGCGGGTGAGACGTAGGCCTGCGTCCCGACGCTGGCCCCGAACCCATCGTCCTTCGGAGCCGACTTTCCGTGGCCTCCGCGAGATCCGGGGGCCGAGTTGCGCGGGGAGGCTTGGCCCCCTATCATAACTGCTTGCAGTTCTAGTTATTATTAGGGCCCGAGCACCTAGCGGTGCGAGGACCCTATTGAAACTGAAGGAGTTATTATTATTATTTTTCTGCCTAATGAATTGGCTTTTTGAGGGCTTTATCCTATTCAAAAACTCACCAAACTTCACAGACTCATCAGAACTGGTGAAAAATTTGATATTTTTGGGGTTTCCTGATAATGTGCAAAAAAATGGCTCAGTAGCGCCCCCTTCTCATTTTCAACGAAGCAGCCCCCGAAGCTGGTTTAACCTACGTGTCTGAAACTTGGTAGGCATATGTAACACACCAAGACGTACAAAAAAGCCTCTTGGGCCCATGTCCTAAACCCAACAGGAAGTTGGCCATTTTGAATTGAATGTGCAATTTTCATGCATTTTTGGCCATTTGCAGGGGTCGTAAATGAACGAACTCCTCCTAGAGATTTTGTCCGATCGACTTCAAACTTGGTCTGTCCCACCTGCACAAACTGAAGACAAAAAGTTATCAAAAGCTTGAGTTTTCGTCACACCGTGTGACCGTTCCGGGACCTCAAACTTCGCTACAAACAGGAAGTAGTATTATAACGCAGGAAGTAGTTTATAACTCCAGCATACATTGTCCAATCTTCCCCAGACTTCACAGGATTGATGACAGTCCCGCTCTGAAGAGATCTATATGTCAATAATTTGTGATTAATATAGCGCCCCCTACTGGTAGTAGAAAATGTCATGTTTTACACTTTGAAGCACATCTCGTCCAAAGTTGACCACATCAACGTCAAACTTGGGGAAATTATCCAAAAGGCCTTGATGATGCTTTCTATGGAAAACTGTGAGTTTTCGTCAAAGGGCGTGACCGTGGCGTGGCGGTCAACTTTGATGTTTCGCCATGATGACAAAAGTTGCTGTAACTTGACTCTACGTGGACATATCTTTCCAAAACTTCACACATATGATAACTGTCCAGCCCTGAAAACATCTATACAGAAATTTTGAATCAGCATCATAGCGCCACCTACTGGCGGCAGAAAGTTACTTTTTTCATTCTTTCACGTCCCTCTTCTACCAGGTTCCCCCGAACAAACTCAATTTTGCGAATACATACTCCCAAGACCTTGATGATGATCAAAGCAGAAGCCTTTGAGGTTTCGTCAAACGCTGTCACCGTGGCGCCGCCCTATTCGCCATAAAACACGAGGTTGTTTTTGAGGGGCAAGGCATACTTGAAAACTCACGAAACTTGGCACACCCATCACAAGGCCCAAATTGTGTTGTCTGATATGATTTTTGTGTTTTGATGTGCCAAGATGCCTCAACAGCGCCCCCTACAATTTTTCAATGAAGCAGCCCCCGAAGCTGGTTTGACCTACATGTATGAAACTTGGTAGGCGTATGTAACACTCCAAGACGTACAAAAAAGCCTCTTGGAGTTATGCTCCAAACCCAACCGGAAGTCCGCCATTTTGAATTTACTTCTGCCACTTTTCTGCATTTTGGGCTATTTCCAGGAGACGTAAATGAACAAACTTGTCCTAGAGATTTTAGCCAATCCACTTCTAACTTAGTCTGTCTCACCCCAAGACATTGAAGAAGAAAAAGTTTTCACAAGCTTGAGGTTTTGTCAAAAGCTGTCACCGTGGCTCCGCCTTCTTCGCCATAAAAGACGAACTTGTAACTACTCCTACAGATTTTATCCCATCGACTTCTTACTTGGTCTGTCCCACCTCCAGACATTGAAGAATAAAAAGTTATCAAAAGCTGGACTTGTTGTCACACCGTGTGACCGTGGCAGGATCTCAAACTTCGGGGTCTCGCCACAAAACAGGAAGTAGTGTATAATTCCAGCATACATGGTCCAATCTTCCTCAAACTTCCAAGGATTGATAACAGTCCCGCTCTGAAAACATCTACATGTCAATAATTTGTGATAAATATAGCGCCCCCTACTGGTAACAGGAAATGACATGGTGTATATTTTGAAGTATAACTCCCACAACTTGGACAGATCCACCTCAAACTTTGTCAATCTATCCAACACATGTAGAAGATGTCTTATTGTGAACACTGTAAGTTTTCGTCAAAGGGCGTGGCCATGACATGGCGGCGAACTTTGAGGTTTCGCCATGATTACAAAAGTTGTGTAACTTCACTGTACGTGGACATATCTTTCCAAAACTTCACACATATGACAACAGTGTAGCCCTGAAAACATCTACAGAGTAATTTGTCATCAGCGACATAGCGTCACCTACTGGTGGCAGAAAGTTACTGATTTCATTCTTTCATGTTTCTCCTCTACCAGATGAACCACAACCACCTCATTTTTACGGAGACATAGTCCCAACAATTTGATGATGATGACACCAGAAGTTTTTTGAGGTTTCGTCAAACGCTGTCACTGTGGCAACGCCTTATTCGCCATAAAACACTTATAGACACAGTCCTGCCCTGAACACATCTATACGCCAATACATGGTTATTAGTACGGCGCCACCTACTGGCAAAATGACACGTCTTCGTATGATTTCAGGGACATGACATGTAAGTCCTGCGTGAGGGGTCTGCCTTCGACAGGAATGAAGGGCGGCATGAGCCGGCAGCATGAGCCGGCGTCCTGCCAGCGCCCTCGAGTTGCGTGAGGATGCGAGGGCCCGTTCAATGCTGCTTGCAGCTTTAATTATTATTATTATTCTTATCCGAAATCAACTGCCTTTTTGGGGCCCGTAACATACTCGAAAACTCATGAAACTTCACAGATTTGTCAGACGTGGTGAAAATTTACATATGGTAGGGGTTTCATGACAACGTGCACAAAAATGGCTCAATAGCGCCCCCTACTCATTTTCAACGTATTTTGGGCTATAACTCCCAGACTATGTGTCGCACGTTCAAAAACCTAATATCCACAAATTCCCTGAATAGTGCTGAATCACCCGGATGGGGCCAAGCCCATTTCCGCCTTAAGTTTTTTTCGTAAAATCGTGAAAACTGGAAAACCTACTTTTTCGAACTCCTCCTTGGCGATTTGTCCGTTCAGCATGAAACTTGGCAAGTACAGTCTTCGGCTGGACCTCATCTAAAGTTATCAAAGGAATTTTGTTAGGTCAAAATATGCGGAAGTTATTAATGAATAAATTTTTCTAGCTAGCTATAAAAAGGCGAACTGCTGCATATCTCAGTCAAAATAAATGCTAACAACACCAAATCTGAGATCCTTGATTGAAATGTCACTGTGAGGGAATGAGCCAAATTTAGCTAATTTTGGCCACTAGGGGGCGCTGCAAATATGGGAAATTTATATCTCGTAAATGGCTGCACCGATATTTATGAAATTTGGTGAGTATGATGCTGGTCCCCTCCTGAGGCGATACTTTGAAGTTAGTCACGACTGGTAAAAGTGGGCGTGGCTAATTAAAAGATAAAAAACAAACATTGATTTCAGCTCAAGTATTACGCTGAGGGCTGTGAAATTCACAGGGTATATAGAGAATAGCATACACACCAACCCTAGCAGAAATTGTGCGCCTTCTCCACTAGGTGGCGCTATAACAGATGCAAACGCATTTTGCCCTGTAACTTCCACATTTTCAATCACGTCTTCATAAGTTTACATCTACGTGTTCCCTAGATAGAGTTCCATCCTCTGATATAGACCACGCCCACTCCCACTGCATATTTCTCATTGTAAGTCACAAAACATAAAAAACCTACTTTTTCGAACTCCTCCTAGCGTTTAAGCTCCATCTTCATGAAACTTTGCACATACAATCTCCAGACTGGCCTGACCAAAAGTTATCAAAAGAATTTTGCTACTCCAAAAAATGCGCTAGCTAAAAATAAACAGTTTTTTTCTGCTAGCTAAAAAACACATACTGTTGCATATTTTTGTCACAGTAAAAGCTATCAACTTCAAACTCAAATCACTTGTTTCAAAGGTCAACCAGAGGGTCTGTGCTACATTTGGCGGAAATTGGCCAATAGGGGGTGTTATAAACAGAGAAAAATCAAGTGACATGAAAATTCATCGATTCGCACGAAATTTGGCGAGCGTGATGTGGAGTCACTCCCGAGACCACCCATCAAGCTTAGTGATGTTTGGTCACCGTGGCAACGCCTAATTCGCCATAAAAGTAGAAGTGGATTTTAAGGGGTAAGGGATGCTTGTAAAGTCATGAAACTTGGCACACATATGACAGGGTCCAATTTTTGTTGTCTGATGTGATTTTTCTGCTCTGATGTGCCAACATGGCTCAACAGCGCCCCCTACAAATTTTCTACGAAACAGCCCCCGAAGCTGGTTTGACCTACATCTATGAAACTTGGTACGCACATGCATCACTGAAAGACATACAAAAAAGCCTCTTGCACCCATGTGCCAAACCCAACAGGAAGTCCGCCATTTTGAATTTGCTTGTAACTGGTTCACAACTTCACCATACATGTTCCAATCTTCCCCAAATTTCACAGGATTGATGACAGTCCTGCCCTGAACACATCTATACGCCAATACTTGGTTATTAGTACAGCGCCACCTAGTGGCCAAATGACATGTCTTTGTATGATTTGAGGGATATGACGTGTAACTCCTGCATGAGGGGTCTGCCTTTGACAGGAATGAACAGCAGCATCAGCCGGTGTCCTGCCAGCGCCCTCGAGTTGTGTGAAGGTGCGAGGGCCCGTTCAACGCTGCTTGCAGCTTTAATTATTAGTATTCTTCTTCAGAAATGTTTTTGCAAATTCCCGTGAGATGGTACATTGTAGAGACATGAAATTTTCACCAATGACTGGAAGTTGTGTGCAAATGGTGCTCATAATATAAAAATGCCAATTGGCCAGATGGTGGCGCTATAGTTAAGGTCAAGGAAAATTTAAATTTGAAAGGCAACCACCCTCACACTGTATGTCAGATTGACTTGAAACTCGACACACATGGTCAGGTGAAGGACTTCTACAAAACCCTCTTAGTGATGTTTGGTCGGGCCGATTTCCATGGGCTCCGCGAGACCTAGGGTCTGAGCGGCGTGGGGATGCTTAGCCCCTGTTTATAACTGCTTAAACTTCTAGTTATTATTATTCTTCAGAAATTTTTGAATTTTGGATTTTGGACTTTTTGGATACTGGATGTCACATGTTCCAAATGGTGTTCAGATCGGTATAACGGTTAGCTCACAGTGATATTCATTATCTTGTAATTTGTACTGTATGCACAACATTTTCTATTTCATCTCATTTTTAACCAAATGTCACCAAAATATTTGACAATATACTAGAAATCAGCAGAATGATGTGCAATTTTTTTTTTAGAATTTTTTCACCAACGCTTTCACTGTTATTGAGATCTCAGTCTGTTCTAAAAATGACTAATGAACTTTAAAGGGGGCGTAGCTCAGCAAATGACTCCAACCTCGCAAGCAATGTCTTAAGAGGTACGAGGCACATATCCTGAAAGTTTCATTCAAATTGACCACTAGGTGGCACCAAAATTAAAAAAAAAAATGGGCATGCAGTAACACAAATCAGACTAGAAATCAGAAACGGATTGTCCGATCATTACAAAACTTGCAGGGTATGTTAAATGATGGCAGTGCGCCACTTGCCTTAAATCATTTTGAAATCTGTCAATACGGGGCCCCACAGCTACCAAACAAGTGCAACAGCGTTTTACAAAATTTGGCCATAAATCAATGAGGATTTGTTCAAACATCAACAAACTCAGTGTATCAAAGGTCTTGATCTTACCCAGCTTTCACAATTTAAATGTCCATGCTGGCTTGAACCCCGGAATCGCCGCTTGCGTCTATATTTCAGAAATGTTTACTTTTCTTTTTTTATAAGAATGTAAAAGACTGTTATTTTTGTATGCCAGCCCTCTTTTGACAGGTTTGTTGTGGTGATATATTTTTCCTATTTTGCAATAATGGATGTGATGCTGAACAGTTGAAAGTTCAGAGTTTTAGATTTTTATATATATATATACTCAACCCTGATCTGTATTTTCCCAAACTTTATCCCTGACCTGTTTGAAGAGCCACTTGGTCTTTTGCTTTGTGGTACCCATTGCTTAGTGGTGCTGCAGACTCTTAGGCCTCATAGATCAGGTGTATATGTCCTAAGGTCATGTGACACTTAGATTGTGCACAGGTGGACTTTATTTAACTGATTATGTGACTTTTAAATGTAACTGGTAGTACTAGCTCTTTCGTAGGAGCATCATAGCAAAGGAGGTGAATACATATGAACACACCACTTTTCAGTTTTTTACTTTTTGGATTTTTTTTCTTTTATTTCACTTTTTCATTTGGACTATTTTGTGGAGGTTCATTACAAAAAAAAATCACAATAAAAATCCATTTTAATTACAGGTTGTAACACAACAAAAGAGGAAATGGTATGTGATGGTAATGGTAACTAGCAATGATACACTGCCATGTCTCATGGTAAATTTACAGTGCAAGTTGTGTGCACTTCAATACATGTATAACTGGCAAACAATCAATCAATTCAATCAATCAATTTTATTTATAAAGCCCAATATCACAAATCACAATTTGCCTCAAAGGGCTTTACAGCATACAACATCCCTCTGTCCTTAGGACCCTCACAGTGGATAAGGAAAAAAAAAAAACCAAAAAAACCCTTTAACAGGGAGAAAAAAATGGTAGAAACCTCAGGAAGTGCAACTGAGGAGGGATCCCTCTTCCAGGACGGACAGACGAGCAATAGTGTTGTACAGAACAGATCAACATAATAAATTAACAGTAATCCATATGACACAATGAGACATAAAGAGAGATAGATATTATATTAATAATATGATTATATATGTATGTGACAATAATGATATGTGTATGATATTACAAGTATGACTAACAGCAGCGGTGGGAGGCATCAGGCAGGACCACGGCAGTAGCACAACCACGACACACCATCCAGGCACAGCTGTGACACGAGTTGACCTGTGAGACAGTGCAGCACAAAGGCTCCGGAGAACAAGCCGAGTTTGCGACATGCAGTAGAGCCGAGTTAGGGAGATGCAGTAACAAGACATAAATGTTAGCAAAGGAGAGAGAGAGAGAGAGAGGAGGAGGGAAGGGGCTCTGTGTATTATAGGAGGTCCCCTGGCAGACTAGGCCTATGTCAGTCTAACTAGGGGCTGGTCCAAGACAAGCCTGGGCCTGCCCTAACTATAAGCTTTATCAAAAAGGAAAGTCTTAAGTCTAGTCTTAAAAGTGGAGACGGTGTCTCTCTCCCGGACACAGGAAGGTGATTCCACAAAAGAGGAGCCTGATAGCTGAAGGCTCTGGCTCCTGTTCTACTTTTGGAGACTTTAGGGACCACGAGTAACCCTGCTTTCTCAGAGCGCAGTGTTCTGGTGGGATAATACGGCACAATGAGCTCTCTAAGATATGATGGAGCCTGATCATTTAGAGCTTTGTAAGTTAGGAGAAGGATTTTAAATTCAATTCTGGATTTTACAGAGAGCCAGTGCAGAGAGGCTAAAACAGGAGAAATGTGATCTCGTCTCTTAGTTCCTGTCAGTACACGTGTCGCCGCGTTCTGGATTAGCTGGAGAGTTTTTAGGCACTTATTAGAGCTACCTGATAATAGAGAATTACAGTAATCCAGCTTCGAGGTATCAAACGCGTGGACCAATTTTTCTGCATGTTTTAGTGACAGGATAGGCTTAATTTTCGCAATATTACGCAGATGAAAAAATGCAGTCTGAGACATTTGTTTTAAATGGGAGTTAAAAGACAAATCTTGATCAAATATTACGCCGAGGTTTCTTACGGTGGTGCTAGAGGCCAGAGCAATGCCATCATCATTATGAACGTGAACAAACTGAAAACGATCAGATAAGTAAGATTTAAACCAGCTTAGTGCAGAACCTTTAAGGCCAATTGAATGTTCCAGTCTCTGTAGCAGAATTTGATGGTCAGTTGTGTCAAATGCGGCACTAAGATCTAGTAAAACAAGTACAGAGACGAGTCCTTGGTCTGAAACAATCAGAAGATCATTTGTAATTTTAACTAGTGCTGTCTCTGTGCTATGATGAACCCTAAATCCTGACTGAAATTCCTCAAATAAATTATTATCATGGAGAAAGTCACACAGCTGGTCTGCAACTACTTTCTCAAGGATCTTTGAGAGAAAGGGAAGGTTGGAAATCGGTCTATAGTTGACTAACACCTCTGGATCCAGGGTGGGCTTTTTTAACAGAGGTTTAATTACAGCTTCCTTAAAAGACTGTGGTACATAGCCTGTTAATAAAGATATATTGATCATGTATAGTATGTAAGTGTTAACTAAAGGTAAGACTTCCTTAAGTAGCCTAGTGGGATGGGGTCCAAGAGACACGCTGATGACTTGGATGAAGAAATCATTGAGGTCAATTTTTTAATAGCAATCAGGGAAAAGCAATCTAAATATGTATCAGCGTTTTCGCTGTGCTTGAAGGCAGTTTATTACTGTTAGAGGGCAGGAGGTCATGAATTTTGCCTCTAATAGTTAGAATTTTATCATTAAAAAAGTTCATAAAATCATTACTGCTAAGGGCTAAAGGAATGCAAGGCTCAATAGAGCTGTGACTCTCTGTCAGCCTGGCTAAAGTGCTGAAAAGAAACCTGGGGGTTGTTCTTATTTTCTTCTATTAATGGTGAGTAATAGTTTGCTCTGGCATTGCGGAGAGCCCTCCTATATGTTTTGAGACTGTCTAACCAGACTAAACGAGAATCTTCCAGTTTGGTTAATTGCCAATTCCGTTCAAATTTATGCGATATTTGTTTTAATTTTCTGGTTTGGGAGTTATACCAGGGAGCAAACTTTCTTTGCTTTGTGAACTTCTTTTTAAGAGGTGCTACAGAGCCGAGTGTTGTTTGCAGCGAGCCTGTAGCGCTATCGACGAGATAATCAGTTTGGGAGACTTTAACGGGGCGCCGTTCATGGCGACCCACAGTTCTCCCGCTCCTGTTTGGAACTGTAGTGTCTATAACTCTCATTTGTTCTGCTGTTGTGGGAAGCTGCTGTAGCAGCCAGTGTTTGTGTTTACCAAACTGTGCATGGATAAGTAAGTACCCCTTATTTGACTGCAGCCTGTATTGTTCAGATCAGCCCTAATATATGGAGCTGGTGTGAGCAGCACTCCAGAAAGTTCCATAGGCAGAAGAAAAGGGCCTGGTTTGGATCATGACCAAAAGTGCTATGTGTAGCCCATGCATGAACTCCTCTCCTTTAACCCTAACTGAATCATGATTTTAGATCAGAATTTGTGCACTTCAAGGAGAAATTTGTGGAGAAGATGGGATTTTTTTTTAACAATAAAGACCAAAATAGAAAGTTCTGTTGTGAGATATATATTACGGGATACTATGAGCAAGAAGAAGCAAATTAGACAATGAAACCAGAAAACGTTCAAGAACACTAAGTTCATAGTGATGTGTCATTGGCCATTAAAGAGTATGAAATGTACTTGCATAATAATACTGAAGTATGCTTACACTTAAAGTCAGTTTCATACAGTACAGGTACAAGAGACTGGCAGGTTTCACTTCATCTTCAGGCCATTTTAGATCAAATCTAACCTCTCAGAGCCAGACTTATCTCCACAGTGCTGTGTCAGCACTAGAGAAAGGTCTGGAAGCACACACTATCATTCTACTATAGGGGAAAAATACTCTGAGTTGTACCAATCACAATCGTCTTGGGTAGTGCTAAGCCCAGGATGCAGCCACAGTGCCTTTGCAAAACGGTAGCATGGAGATAGCAGGAGAACAGGAATATGCCGGAGGAATAGCCAGCCAATGGCAAGCTTATTCCCACAAACTACAACTGGTGAATCAAACTAGGTTAGCTATAATCTGTTCCTCGGCTGTAAATTAGCCACTGTGTGGTAATAATATCATGTACTGTGGCCACCAACAGCACATTATAATGCCATAATGCCAGGCCAACCAGTTATCAGTGCAATCATATGATCCACACTAAGCCAATAAAATGAGTGCTACTCATAGTTTCAGCTCTCTGTTTATTCATTCATTCAGTCCCGTTGGGGGTCGCGGGGGGCTGGAGCCTATCCCAGCTGACACTGGGCGAGATGCAGGCTACACCCTGGACAGGTTGCCAGACTATCACAGGACTGACACATAGAGATAGACAACCATTCACACTCACATTCACACCTACGGCCAATTTTTAGAGTCACCAATTAACCTAGCCTGCATGTCTTTGGATTGTGGGAAGCTGGAGTACCCGGAGAGAACCCACGCTGACACGGGGAGAATATGCAAACTCTGCACAGAAGGGCTCCCCCACCCTGGGTTTGAACCTGGAACCCTTTTGCTGTGAGGCGAAAATGCTATCAACTACACCACCATGCCACCTCTCTGTTTATGTTGCCTTAATTTAAAACTGATTCTGGACAATTTTATTTATATTGAACAAATGAAACACACAGCGGCTTGGCTAGCTGGATGAGAATGAACAGGAAAATTTTGACTAGATAAAAAAACATTAAGGGAGAACAGGGCCCAGACTGCTAACAAGAACAAATACTATATTGATTCTGAAATGCTTTTGACTTGGTCCAGTTCATGTGATGTAATTCAGAGTGACTAATGGCTTACTGATGAATTTGATTAGGCCAAGTTATATTTCTGAATGTCATGAATTTACAAGGACTGTCTGAACAGTGGAACAGTGCATCGTCGAATATTGTGTTGTACTGAGCATTTACCACACATACAAATATACACACACACACACACACACACACACACACACACACACACACACACACACACACAAACACAAACATGCATCACCAGTCATGCACCAACCTCAGAAATACTTTAGAATAAAGGAAAAGAAGACAAACTTTATAATCTATACACACAGGCACGAAATACACACACACAGAGACCCAATACATGCATTGAACAGAGGGATGGCAGAGCGAACCTGCCTTGGACAGGCACCCTGAGCGGTTGGGGGTTTAGTGCCATCCTCAAGGGTACCTCAGCAGTGTCCAGGAGGTGAACTGGCACCTCTCCAGCTACCAGTCCACGCTCCATATTTGGTCCATACAGGGACTTGAGCTGGTGACCCTCCAAGCCAAGTCCCTATGGACTGAGCTTCTGCTGTCCCACCTTCATTTGACCACATTTACTGTTGTTATCTACTGTAATTAACAGCAAAGAAAATGCAGAAACCCGTGGGGCAGAATGTGGAACAGAATGACACCTGTAACAACTCAAAATGAGATGGATCTCTGTAAATCTATTGGGGGCAAAACAAGACTATTTGGTTGGCCATGTCTACAGTAAACATCTACTGACTATCAAAGGAATGCTCATGAGCTGAAATTAGCAGGGCCCTTTGACCACAATGGACCCATGGCTCCTGGATTTTATGTAAAATGTATGTGTGTGAATGTTTCTCATGAGTCTGAGTGAACCTGAAATATTTAGGAAATGTTATGAATCAGTGTTCAGCTTTGATTCAATCAGCAAACAGATATCAATGTAGCCATATGACAATACAGACATTTTACAGTTTGACCTGCTCAAATAAGATCTTTATTTAAAAAAAAAAAAAACCCTTTCGCCACAACTGTGGCAAAAGTGGCTGTGTTGGTTACTCTGACTGATATTGTTCTAAGTGGGGCATTCAATTTTTAAAAAAATTACGTGATGGTTCTGATGTTTAACAGTGTTAGAACTCTAGTGTACACCTGGCACTTGAGCAGGGAGTTTGGCTCATATGTGGCACCATAATGAGAAACTATTAGAACTATTGGTCACATCCCTCTGTAGTTGGTAGGTCTGTGTAATAAAGCTTTATTTCAGAGCTGCTATTGTTCCTGTTCCTCACCATCAGGTATGTAAACCATACTGTGATCCCCGCTGACTGAGAACAGATTAAGTGTGTGTTTGTGTGTGTGTGTGTGTGTGTGTGTGTGTGTGTGTGTGTGTGTGTGTGTGTGTGTGTGTGCACGCAGGGGGTGGGGGGTGGGGGGGGGTTAGCCTGTCTCTTGGCTGGACTGCTACTGCCACCCTATGGGTCCTTTTTGAATGACAATGTTTTGCTAAATAATTTTCTTGGGCCAAACATTTCCTGTTCAACCAAGCTCATCTTTCATTGCAGGCCTGTTGTTTAATACTGTGACTCAAACTGAATACCATCTGTGACAAACAACAGAAAATTTTATCTCTAGTTAAAGAATTTTCTCAGTACAGCATGATCTCTCGAGTGGTGGTTTTAAGAGAAATACTCTTTGTATTCTCAGAATTATGGGTTGTTGCCATTGTTTTAGTTGTTTAATGATTGGTAACACACTTGACATAACTGAAGTAACTGGTTTCTCATCCAACCTCCACCACCACCATATCCCTGTGTTTTTGCTCACATGATATTCTAAAAATGATTAAATTTACGTTCAAACCAAACATAACACACACTGTAAAGACCGACTTGCTACAGTCTGTTACTCATACATCTATAAAGAAATTAAAAAAAATAATATCCATATAGTTCCCCTTTCACTTTCATGGGACTCCACACAGTGCCTGTTGAAGCAAACCTGGTTAACAAGGCCGCTTGATGACCTACTATACCCACTATCTCTGATTGCGGTTTCAGGGGGGTTTCCTGGGGGTTTCCTGGGGTAAAGACAGCCTGGCTCTATCAAACTTGTTTCACAGTACAGCCCTCTGCTGTGTAATGAAAGCAACATTACTGAGTGTATTTCTACTATTCTGCCTGCAGGGGGCAGTGACGCAGTACTACCCTATAGACACATTAAAGTGATGTGCAAGCTGAGCAAAGCCACTCTGTAGGTACACCCCAAGTTTCTTGTAATTTCCTCGCTCCACAAGCCTCGCTTGAACTTAAAGTTGTTTTTTTGGGGGGGAGGCAGTATAGTACAAATATCAAATACAAAGTACAAATATATGTTCTAGAGTTTTCCCTCCCCATCCTCCTTGTCGTGTGGTAGAACAGAAACTAAACAAAACAAAACAAAACACCACCTCATCCTAATAAAAATAACGATAAATAAATAAATAAAGACTATATTAAAAGAGAGAGAGAGAGAGAGAGAGAGAGAGAGAGAGAGAGAGACAATGAGTTGAGGGACATTCATCAGATGCTCAGCCTGCTTTGCTCTCATCTGATTGGACAGGTACCACAATAGACACTGTATGAAGTATTATTAGAGTATTTCTTGTTCTCATACAGTTTAAAAAAAAACAATTACATTGTACATAAGTATTGATTATTTTGTATTAATTATATTGGATTGTTACTTTTTATAATATGTTATGTAGATACTCCTAAATCATTTTCTTTGACTTAGTGGTTTATCTCATTTTGATCACCAAATGCAGCCTTTTGAGTTTAAATATAATGAAAACAAAATCTTTTACCATTTCTTGTTTGAATGTTCAGGGTCTGAGATCTTCTGCTCTTGGCCTTAAGAGCAGGACCTCAGACTTTATTAGAGAGTTAGAAAATGCAGATGTGTTCATATTACAAGAGACTTGGTGTAGAGAGATGTCTCCACTGGTTGTCCCTCAGGCTACACAGAGATAATGTCCCCGTCCACCAAACTAAAGGGAGTAACACAAGGAAGAGATTCAGGAGGAATGCTGATTTGGTAGAAGGCAAACCTCCCACAATACATTCAATTAATCAAAAAAGGAGAATTCTCAATTTGGCTCAAAATCAAAAACAGACGCTATCACCACAGATAAACATGTATTCCTATGTGCAGCATATATCCCCCCATCACAGTCCCCTTATTTTAATGAAAACAGTTTCTCCATTCTCGAAGATGAGGTTAGTTATTTTCAAGCCCAGGGAAGTGTACTGATCTGTGGAGACCTGAATGCCAGGACTGGTACAGCACCAGATTTTATTAGCACACAGGGAGACAAACATATACCTGGCCAAGTCAGCATCCCCCTCCCTTCACACCCCCACAGAAATAACTTTGACAAAACTGTCAATAAAAGTGGACAGCAACTGTTGCAGTTTTGCCGTACATTGGGTCTGTACATGGTTAATGGTCGGCTTCGAGGGGACTCATTCGGTCTTTACACTCATAGCTCTCCTCTTGGCAACAGCACAGTAGACTATGGCATCACTGACCTAAACCCCTTCTACCTGAGAGCATTTACAGTCAGCCCCTTAACCCCCTTATCAGACCACAGTAAAATCACACTCTACATTAAAACGACAGCAAACGACCCTCACACAGTAGAACCCTGCAATCTGACCTACAGAAAACAGCCTTATAAATGGACAAACAAAAGCGAAGACGAATACCAGACAGCAATCAAAAATCCAATCTTTCAATCCCATTTAGACTCTTTTCTTTCCACCTCGTATCCCCTCAGTCAGGACGGCCTCAGACAGGCTGTACAGGACATCTACAACATATTTGACCATGTGGCAGACTTATCCAGTCTGAAAAAGCCCCAGCACCACAGACCAAAAGACCTGACCAATGACGAGTGGTTTCACACAGAATGCAGACAACTGAGAAAAACTCTCAGAAATATATTAAATCAAAAACACAGACAACCTTACAACCCTGAGCTCCGCCTCCAGTACTGGGAAACACTGAGAGTATACAGAAAAACACTCAGAACTAAAAAATAACACCATTTGAGACATCAATTACAAATAATTGAAGAGTCCATTGACTCCAATGATTTCTGGAAGAAATGGCACTCTTTTAACAAACCACAAAAAAAAGAATTGGCTATTCTAAAGGGTGACATCTGGAAAAATCACTTTGAAAATCTGTATACTGCTGTTCCCCTGCATTCGGCCCAAAACAATCTCCTCAATAAATTACAAATTTTAGAATCAATCATTAAAGACAACCAGAACCCCCTAGACTACCAAATTACTGAAGCAGAGCTACTGGCTAAAATTCAGGCACTGCAGCCAAGGAAAGCCAACGGTCCTGATGGCATTTTAAATGAAATGTTTGATGACCATAAATTTAACATCGCCATATTAAAATTATTTAACCTCATTCTGGATGTCGGACATTTCCCTGACCTCTGGAGTGAAGGAATCATCACACCAATCTTTAAAAAAAAAAATCAGTTTTTCTGGCTTAAATCCTGCAGTTATTGAACCATTGTTTTTTCTATTTGTTAAAACTTGTTTTCATAAATTAAATCGTGTAATCATTAAACTCCTGTTTTTCCTTTTTCAATTAAAAAATTGTGTTTATTGACAGGGCTGTGTCGTAGTCATTGAACAATTTTTTCTCTTTGTTAAAAACTTTCTTTGATTAAAAAAATTATGTTGCATATGGAAGATAAAGAGGAGACTGATTTTGATCCTAGATTGTGTTTACCTTTTTCATGTTTAGTCTTTGGTCCCAGTGGGTCTGGAAAGACTTTTTTTGTAAAAAATGCATTAGAAAATTGTCAACATGTTATGAACGCTGTTCCTGACAATATTGTATGGGTTTATACTTATTTTCAGCTGTTGTATAGAGAACTCCAAGAGAAAAATAAAAACATCAGGTTCATAAAAGGGTTGCCCAATTATTTTGATGATGAGACCCTCTTTCCCTCAGACTCCACACACCTGGTTACTTTAGACGACCTCATTTTTCAAGCCTTCAATCATCCTGAGGTGGTAAGAATTTTTACCCAATGTCGTCATCATAGAAACAAGAGCGTCCTCATGCTCACACAGAATGTTTTTCATCAAGGCAAATTTAGCCGCACCATTAGTCTGAACTGTAAATATTTGGTGTTGTTCAAAAACTCTCAAGATAAATTGCAGATGAATATTCTAGCTCAACAAATGTTTCCCTCAAGAAAAAAGTACTTTTCAGAAAGTTTAGAGGATGCTACCAGATAACCTCACTCCTATTTATTATTTGACTTGACTCACCACTGTCCAGATCAGTTCAGACTGAGAACAGGATTACTACCCGGTGAATGGCCTGCTGTGTATTTGCCCAAATCTTGACAACCATGACGAGCGCACGTTTGAAAAGAAATGCCCCTTTACTTAGAGTTACAGCTCATGCCATGCCCAAGAAGCGCAAGGATATTTTAAGGGGCTGCTCATCAGATCTTCTTCAGTCTTTGTTTGAGATTGCTCTAAATCTTCTAAAAGGAAACATTCCCCTCTCTCATCATCAATACCAAAAACTAAAAAGAAATGAAAGCTGCAAGCAGCGTTGGGCGGGACCTCGTACCCACGCACCTTGCCCCATGCCCGTTGCCCCTTGCCTCTAGCCCCTTGCCCATTGCCCGGTTCAGCCTCCAGCTCCAGCTGTGTGTTCTTCTTTATGTGTCTGACTCCACTGTTGACCTAGCGGATGTTTGTGTACATTAAATATAGACCATAGCATTTAAATGTCAGGTTAATCCAATGCAAAGTGTGTGATGAGAAGTACTTCCTGTTGCCAGCAGGGGGCGCTATGTGTAATAGCAAGTATTGACACATGGATGTGTTCAGGGCAGGACTGTTGTCAATCCTGTGAAGTTAGGGGAAGATTGGAGCATGTATGCTGGAGTGATAAACTACTTCCTGTTTTGTGTGACAGCCGACATATTAAAGTTTGAATGGACATGAAATATAGGCCACAGCATGTAAATGTCGAGTTAATCCAAACAAAAGTGTCTGAAAAGATGTACTTCCTGTTGCCAGTAGGTGGTGCTATGAGGAAGATTCAAGATTTCTCTGTAGATGTTTTCAGGGCTGGACTGTTATCATATGTGTGAAGTTTTGCAAAGAAATGTCCACGTAGTGTCAAGTTACAGCAACTTTTGTCATCATGGCGAAACATCAAAGTTCGTCGGCGCATCATGGTCACGCCCTTTGACAAAAAGGCACAGTTTTCAAAATAAAGCATCAGCACGGCAGTATTGATATTAGAGTAAGTTTGAGCTTGATATGGTCAACTTTGGAGGAGCTGTGCTTCAAAATGTGAAACATGACATTTTCTATGACCAGTAGGGGGTGCTATACGAATCACAAATATTGACACATGGATGTGTTCAGGGCGGGACTGTCATCAATCCTGTGAAGTTTGGGGAAGATTGGAGCATGTATGCTGGAGTTACACATTTTTTGGCGAAACCTTATTGTGAAAGGGCAAATATCTCACTTCCTGCTGGATTTAGGTCAGGGGTGCGAGCACGTGATTTGTAGATCTTGATGAGACAAACATGCCAGTTTTGGTTCCATCTTTCTACGACATTCCTACGGGCCGTTGTGGGCATTTTTGTGTGCCTAGGTGGCGCTAGAGAGGTCATTGTGGCACTCGAGGGGTATTGTTGCATTTAATCAAATTTTCACCCCTTTCTGACCAGTGTGCCAGTTTTGGTGAGTTTTTGAGCATGTTCAGGGTGTCAAATCTGGACTTGTTTCGGCGGGAGAAAGAAAGAAAAATTAAAGCTGCAAGCAGCGTTGGGCGGGACCTCGTCCCCTCGCCCGCTGCCCTTTGTCCGTTGCCCGTTTCAGCCTCTAGCTTCAGCTGTGTGTTTGTGGTTATGTGTGTGTGACTCCACTGTTGACCTAACGGATGTTTGTGTCCATCAAGTAGTCTGAAAAGTACTTCTTGTTGCCAGTAGGTGGCGCTATATGTAATAACAAGTATTGACACATGGATGTGTTCAGGGTGGGACTGTTGTCAATCCTGTGAAGTTTGGGAAAGATTGGAGCATGTATGCTGGAGGTATAAACTACTTCCTGTTTTGTGACGGTCCGCGTGTGAGAAGCACTGGTGTACCCAATATATATTAGACTGGATCCAATTCACAGTGTGATGCTTGCTGTGTAGCTGTCAATCAACAGCAATGGTCCTCATAGCAACACAACATGGAGGACAGCACACAGCTGCAAAGCACATTTTCTTCAGTCTGTGGCCAAAAACCCACACGTTGAAAACATGGCTGTTTGAGCACACCATTTGAGATATGAATGAAACGATTAGATGAGGATGACCAGGAGAGTTTGGGGGTCGTTGTGATGTCATATCTTCCAGGTAATGCAGAAATGTGGAAATGACAGCGAGTTAATCATGAAGGCAGTTCAGCTTCTCTCCTGAGATCAGCAGGCAGAAATTGTATGGGAGCGGATGGGAGACATGGAGGGTACCCATTGTCTTTGCAGGTTCAGGGTTCAAATTGTGTTCATGTCAGTGTTAAAAGCATACACTTTTCTGAACGAGGACAAAAATCTCTACTACTTTTTTAAAAAATGGTGTGTCTAGCTCAAAGAATGCGCCCGGGATGTTGATTGTAAAAGTTTTTTTTTGGACAGTTTTTACAGCAGCTCCCTGCTCTCGCTGATGACGTCACCCGCTGTAGCTGCCAACACTCAGTCTCATAGAAACCCATTGTAAAGTGAAAATGTGCTCATGGTACTTAAACAGTCAAATCTCAAAAACTGTACAAGATATGAAAAAGATGGAGACAGTTCTGAAGAGCTGAGAAGTGCGGGGACGTTTTAAGCATTGAATGGAGTGTGTAGCTGAAAGTATGGCAAAGGTATTTAGGTGTGGAAAACTCCTACTCCTCCTTTCTGTCCCTGCTCCCATTAATTTTCTATGGGGCAGCTTTTGAAGATTGTTGTGTCGGCAACTTTCAGAGCTTATAAAATCCAAACCATTCGAGTAATGAAAAAGTTAAACAGAAGATTTGTTCAGAAGGATGTAAACTGTCATGTGTGTGACGTTCAGGCTGATATGATAAACGGCCTCGGAGGAGATAGTTTTTGAAAAAGACACATTTTCAGGCGAAATCTTATTGTAAAAGGGCAAATCAGGGGTGTCCAGGAATCATTTTTAGGTCTTGATGAGACTAACAAGCCAGTTTTTGTTTGATCTTTCTACGACATTCCTACGGGCCATAGGTGGCGCTAGAGAGGTCATTTTGGCACTTGAGGGTTAATTTTTGCATTATATCAAATTTTCACCCCTTTCTGATCTGTGTGCCAATTTTTGTGAGTTTTTGAGCACGTTTAGGGGGTCAAATTTGGACTGTAATTGGCGGGAGAAAGAAGGAATCTGAAAATCAAAAATAATAGGGCCTTGCCTTCGGCTCGGTCCCTAATAAACACAGCAGAAACAATAAGTTCCTTGCCTTCGGCATGGACTCCTCTCTTAGAGGAGCCCTTGCCTTCGGCTCGGTCCCTAATAATAAACGCAACAAAAACAATAGGGCCTAGCCTTCGGCATGGCCTTCGGCTCGGTCCCTAAAAAGAAATTGATCAGGCTGCTCGCTAATAAGAAAATCAGTCTGAAGCGTAAATGCGGTGCATTGCAGCAAACAGGGGGTTTTCTCCTGCCTCTGATTACAGCGGCCGTTCCTATAATAGGTCAGTTAATAGGAGGGCTAGTCAGAAAATCAGATTGACCTGGAACAGAAGATGGCTCTAAAGATGACGCAGAAAATGTTTCTGGTATCACCTCAACAGTTAAACCGACTGACTCAATCCGCTTCAGTTATGAGCAGCAACAACAGCATCAGACAAATGGCTAAACACGCTTTGGATTTAAAAATGAGGCAAATATTAGAGGAGCGAGGACTCAGTCCGTATGAAAAGATAAAAAAGTACAACACTCTGCTGCAGCGTTACCTTAATCTCATCAAACAAGGAGAAAATGAACCACAGCGCCTGATCTTGACTCTGCCGCATGATGAATCAAAACACATGGACCCTGAGAAGGTGAAACGGTCTAGAGAAGAGGAGGAGGCTGTGCAGGAGATATTGAAAAACCTTTCCGCTCGTGATCGCAAAAATGCAGAGTATGTATTGAATAAATTATCAGAGGCTCAAAGCGGATGGACGCCCAGAGGAGAGTTTATTTGCAAAGGTAAACTGGTGACAGGTTCCCATATAATCGATCTGGTCAAAAACCTAACCGCTTCCTATAAGAAAACCAGTATCTCCCCGCCCAGAGGCTGGACCCTGTTTCTTGAAACTCTGGCCGGACTGAATATTCCTGAGACCTCTGTGTCTGACCCGCATGCTCGTGAACAGTTTAGAAAACTCAAAGACCAAGGACAGATGCTTACAGATAATGATGAGATCCCGTCTTTACAAACACCCCTTAGCAGAAAGAAGAAGAAGAGAAAAAAGGCTCAGAGCATGCCGTGGATAGGATTTTCCCCATAATTATAAATCTTTGTATAATGCAGACTCTGTAATGCCAGTTAATGTTTTTCTTTATGATTTTATTAACTTGAATAAAAAAATGATCAAACAGTTACAAAGTTGTCAAAGTTGGCATCTCACAACCTGCAACAGTCTTTAAACAATTGTAATCAACATGATAGTTGGCTACAAGACCCCCTGCAGGAAGCTGCATTACATTGTTGATATTTTTTAACAAAGTCTGTCACCATAACATCGTTTTTTTATCACATTATCTGTGTAGCGAGACAGGACATCTTTGAACGTCAACCCGCAGGCTCTCTGGCATAAGTAATACAAGCAGTGTTGCCCACACGCGGTGGATAGTTCATGTTGAAGTTGGCGAGTATGGTAAAAGATGTTCTTTATCCCGCATTGATTTTCCAGGAAACAGAGGATGCTTTTAGGGTAATCGTCAGATTCGGGGCTAAATCCAAGAGTCAAAGAAGGTGGCCTTTCCCCCTTCTTCCAAAGTGATAGCCAGCCAGTGTTCTCCCATGTCGAGGGTGAGTGTTTACAATATAGTAAGCGGGTAGCGAAAGGGGTCGCAGGGTGTTTAATTCGTCTGAAGCCCAGATGCTGCAGAATAGGTCACCCAGTAAACAGCTCAGGAATGTTTCAAGTTCATCCATGTTCATCTTCTCAGTAATAATCCACCAGCACCCGGAATCTCATCTCGAGCCTTAAATTACCGCTTGAAACGGGGGAAAGAGCCTCGATGTCCTCATCGGGATTCAGATTAAAAACAAATAAGGTATAACCCTGTTGAAAATCTTTTCAGTTGATACACAGAGGTAAATCTTTGAGGTGTCTTCCAGCGGCGGTGAAGAGACTGTAAAACTCTCTGACGGAATTGCCTAAGTTAAATTGAGGCTGGAAGGCTTTTGAGGGAATCTGTCTTCTGTCTTGACAGAGAGCCAAATACTCCACATCACTGTGGGTAAAGTTGAAAGGCAATAGATCTCTTCTCCCAGTGAATGCATTATTGTTTACCATACCTAAAACAACTGGGCATTGTTCCCAGGAAAAGGTTCTCCTGGTTGCATATTCTGGAGTTTTGAGGTATGGAATAGGTTTTAAGATTAATTCTGGATAGCGGGTAGAGCGCATTGCCTTTCAGCAGGGCCTCCGAATGACCCAGGTGCACGGCTGGGGAAACTGCGACTTTTCACAAAAAGAGAAGTGCCCAGTATTTTTAATCTAAAATTGGAGTTGGCCTGACACATTAAACAATAAGCATCACTAGCCCTGGTCAGCTTGATTCGCATGTCGACGCTGTTCAAAAGAGGACGTTCGCAGAAGAAGATGTCTGCGTGCAGAGGACCAAAAATATGAAACTCACTAGATGTGGTGCTAAATCGCGCCCTCTGAATCAGCCCTTTGTTGGGACCATCTGCCGCAACTACGGTGGAGTCCATAGCCCCTGCCATGTCTTTGTAAAACAAACCTGCTGTCAACTGACTTTTTAGCGAATCATCTGAAAAGTTCAGCAGGGTTTCAATCATAGCTCTGTAGGGGTGGGTGGCGCTGGATTGAGAAATCAGTCTGTCGCCTAGGGTCACATCCACCTGTGAGAAGATGGTATTAACGGGGTAGTTAATCACCCCCATACGGGCATCCTGTACCAAGTTTGTTCCATCCCCATTGACAATTTGCAGGCACAGATGAATTAGAGTGTTGGCGAGATCCAAATATTTTTCCCCGTCTCCGGGGATAAAAAATTCAACAGGGCCGGTGTCAGTCAGAGCTGATAACGGCATAATCTCCATATACTGGCTTTGCTTGATAGAAAGCTGCGTGGCTGGAGCTGCAAATAAGTCCAGCTCTGTCATGCTGCATTCCTGAGATTTTGTATGTGAAAGAGCCATTACAATATTTTAAGAGTCAAGAGAATATATCGCGGGACCTCCTTCTCTTGAACGGTCTTCTCTGCACTGATTTACTTTGACCGTTGGGCTTATGCCTTTTATGGGCCCCTAAACGGCCCCCCCGGCAGCCTTTTTCCGGGTCTGCAAGGAAGAAGCATAAGACCCAATCCGCCTTGATCTTCCGTCTCCGAAGCTTGATTCCGAGTCACTCGTCTGACAACTCGGCTAACTATGTCTGCCGCAGTGTTTTGTGCTGTGCCTATAAGATGTGGTTTTGAAATGGCAAAACCTTTTTTTAACCAGCGAGTTAAGTAACAAAAACGAAATAATTTTGAAAATATGGACCCCACCCCTTTGCCATACATCATAGGAGCCCAGCGAAACCCCAGCATTCCATTTCCCACTTGTTTTTCATAATAACTTACAAATCAACAGTGGTGGACAGTAACGAAGTAAATTTACTTGAGTACTGTACTTAAGTACATTTTTTGAGTATCTGTACTTTACTTGAGTATTGTTTTGGGGGGGATACTTTTACTTTTACTCCACTACATTTGAAGGACAAATATTGTACTTTTTACTCCACTACATTTCTATTGATGCTCTCATTACTCGCTACTTTTGCTCTCACGTCAGCTGATGATTTTTTTTTTTTTTTTTGCTAAATTCTGTTACCAAAGAAAATAAACTGATTCTGCTGAGTTGCATATGGTTTATCTTAGCTGCATTGCCATACCTGTACAACGTCATGCTTAAAATGAAACTTAGCTTTGGCAGTTCACATCCACATCATGCGATAGTGGTGTCATGGTTTCAGCAGCGATAACTCCCCCTGGCCAAGAGCATCCGTGGCCGTATCTCAAGCACATGTTCGAGGTTTTTGATACGAAGAATGATTCGTATCAGTTCAAGTGTTTGCTGTGTTTACCGCAAACAAATTATATCACGGCCTACAAAATCTCGTCTTCCAATCTGAAAAAGCACGTCACGGTATGTAACTTAGCTACTAGCCAGCTTAATGTTTGTTTAATTGCAGATGAACATTTTAAACATTATTGTCTGTGCTTGTAGCATCATAGGTATATGTGTGTGTGTGTGTGTGTGTGTGTGTGTGTGTGTGCGCGCACATTAGTGAGGTGGGGGCTGTCTTTGATGTGGGTTATCCTGCTCATTTTTGGCAATGATGCATGACATAAGTAAAATAAACTACCCAATAAATTATTTATCTGTAAATGTCAATATAAGTTATTGTAGGGCCTGTTTTACTGAAGATATTTTTTTTATCTTTTTTATGTAGAGAAAGCAAAAATATTCTGAACTGACTGCAGCTGCCTGCAAAAGAAAGAGTGAGGCTGGGACAACTTCCTCAAACCTCAAACAGCAAAGCTGTTAGTAGAAATATTTGCCAGTGGAGCAAGTTTTTTTTTTCTTGTTACAAGCAAAAAAAAAAAAAAATCTTGCTCCACTGGCAGATTTTTTCACTTGTTTCAAGTGAAAATTTGCTTAAAACAAATGAAAATTAGCTTGAAACTAAAAACAATTTACTTTTTAGGTGATGTGTCTTATTTTAAGTGTATTGAGATTTGTTTTGACTAGGAATGAGAGATTTTGACTAGAAATAAGACAAATATTCTTGGTAAGATTTTGAGTTTTTGCATGATGTGTTCAAATGTAGCTACAAGAAAAGGAAATTTGTTTTTTTGTGAGAAAAATACTGTTGGGGGTGAAATTTGTTTTCTTGGCAATATGAAGCAATTTCATTTGTTGATGAATGCAGCTGAGTTTGTGTTCTGAGGCGTCTTGCCTTTATTTGTTTATTTTTGAGCTGTAAACATTTCTATAGCAGAATCACGTCTGAATAACAATAACGCTACTTTCCTTTCCTGTATTTCCCTAGATTTTTTTTTAAAAGTACTTTTACTTACGTAATTTTTTAAGCAAATACTTTAGTATTTTACTTAAGTAATATTTTGACTAAGCTACTTTTACTTGTATTGGAGTAATATTTGACAAGGAGTATCTATACTTAAGGTAGTGAAGTTGTGTACTCTGTCCACCTCTGCAAATCAATAGAGGTCAGGGTTAGGCTCCTGTATCATCATTTTTATATATGCTTATTTTTCAACAATCTCCAGGGTTTTAATAGGTTTAAAATGTAATGTGTTGACGTGCTGATGTACTGCGGTAAGTGTGTTGTGTCATTTTTGGTGTTTCTGTGTTAGCATCTCTCTGCTGCTGTAGCGAACTGTCACCAGCTTCTTTTCTTATTCTCCTCACTTCGTTAAGCATCCACTTCACATCTTAACCCACACTAGTTCTGTTAATCACTCACTCCACTTCTTTAAACGACTTTCTTGTTAATCTTTGCTTGTTTACACACTTTTAGTCTTGTTAGCTACGTTAGCTTAACACTTCGCGATGGCTTCTTCTCCTGCGCTCTCCTACTCAGTGTGCCAGATGTTTAGCTATTCCTCTGCCTCCTTTAGCAACGGTGGTATGTGTGTGAAATGTAGTTTATTTGCTGCGTTGGAGGCAAGGCTTAGTGAGTTAGAAGTTCAGCTCCGCGCCATGGAGAGTCACACTGTAGCTGCGTAGTTAGCCAGCCTCCTGTAGCCAGTGCAGAGCCACTTCGCATAGCCTCTGCTAGCAGTCCCCTGGTAACCCCCGTGCAGCCGGGAGGCTGGGTGTCTGTCCAAGAGAAGTGTAGTACCAAGCCGAAGCCCACGGCTCACCACCAGCCTGTTCACGTTTCCAACCATTTTTCCCCACTCAGCGACACACGCGCTGAGGAGAAAACTCTGGTAATTGGCAGCTCTATTCTGAGAAACGTGAAATTAGCAACACCAGCGACCATAGTCAAATGTATCCCTGGGGCCAGAGCAGGCAACATTGAGTCAAATTTAAAACTGCTGGCTAAGGCTAAACGTAGATTCAGTAAAAAAGTGATATTCACGTCAACGTTAATGACACCCGGTTATGCCAATCAGAGGTCACTAAAATTAATGTTGCCTCGGTGTGTCAATACGCAAAAACTATGTCGGACTCTGTAGTTTTCTCTGGATCCCTGCCATACCTGACCACCGATGATATGTTTAGCCGCATGTCATCATTCAATCGCTGGCTGTCCAGGTGGTGTCCAGCAAATGATGTGGGCTTTGTTAATAATTGGAAAACCTTTTGGGGACAACCTGGTCTGATTAGGAGAGACAGCATTCATCCCACTTTGGATGGAGCCGCTGTCATATCTAGAAACCTGGATAAGTTTATTAGTGATGTAAAACCATGACAACACAGAGTTGAGACCAGGAATCAGAGTCGCAGTCTTAAACGTTTCTCTGAGCTTCTAGTGCAGTTACCCACCATAGTGTAATACAAATGGTGTCTGTCCCCCGACCACCTAAATTATTTAAATCTAAAGTCAAACAAAGAGGAGTTGTACATAACCTGATAAAAATTAAAACCTCTTCCATGGCAGAAAGACAAAAGAGGAGAATTAAATGTGGATTGATAAATGTCAGATCTCTATCTTCCAAAGCAGTGTTAGTAAATGAATTAATATCAGATAATCATATTGATTTACTCAGCCTCACTAAAACTTGGCTGTGTCAAGATGAATATGTTAGTCTAAATGAATCCACTCCTCCCAGTCATAATAATACCCACCTTCCTCGAAGCAGCAGCCGAGGAGGGGGAGTTGCAGCCATTTTTAACTCCAGTCTATTAATCAGCACTAATCCTAAACTAGATTATAAGTCCTTTGAAAGCCTTGTCCTTAGTCTTTTACATCCAACCTGGAAAACCTCACAGTGTACCGTGCTATAGTGTACCGTGCTCCTGGCCCATATTCAGAATTTTTATCTGAATTCTCAGAGTTTTTATCCAGTTTAGTCCTGAAATCAGATAAAGTTATTGTTGTAGGCAATTTCAATATTGACGTGGACGTTGATAATGGCTCCCTCACTACTACGTTTATTACTTTATTAGACTCCATTGGCTTCAGTCAAAGTGTACATAAGCCCACTCACCGTTTTAACCACACCCTCGATCTAGTTCTGGCTAGACTGAAATTGATAACTTAATGGTCTTTCCAGAGAATCCCTCTCTATCAGATCATTACTTAATAACTTTTGATTTCTTTCTACTCAACTACACGCCACTCGGTAACAGTTACTATACTAGGTGTTTATCTGATAGTGCGGTAGCAAAATTTAAGGAAATGATTCCATCGGCATTAAATTTAATACCATGTCCCTCTGTAACTGAGGTTTTCCGCACTGACTTTAAAGTCTCCCAAACTGATTATCTCGTCCATAGCGCTGCAGGCTCACTGCGAACAACACTCGACTCTGTAGCACCTCTTTAAAAGAAGTTCGCAAACCAAAGAAAGTTCGCTCCTTGGTACTCCCAAACTCGAAAATTAAAACAAATATCGTATGTATTTGAAAGGAATTGGCAATTAACCAAACTGGAAGATTCTCGTTTAGTCTGGGGAGACAGTCTGAAAACGAATAGGAGGGCCCTCCGCAATGCCAGAGCAAACTATTACTCACCATTAATAGAAGAAAATAAGAACAACCCCAGGTTTCTTTTCAGCACTTTAGCCAGGCTGACAGAGAGTCACAGCTCTATTGAGCCTTGCATTCCTTTAGCCCTTAGCAGTAATGATTTTATGAGCTTTTTTAATGACAAAATTCTAACTATTAGAGGCAAAATTCATGACCTCCTGCCCTCTAACAGTACTAATCTGCCTTCAAACACAGCTATAAGACCTAATACATATTTAGATTGCTTTTCCCCGATTTTTCAATTGACCTCAATGATTTCTTCATCCAAGTCATCAATGTGTCCCTTGAACCCCATCCCAACTAGGCTACTTAAGGAAGTCTTACCTTTAGTTAACACTTACATACTAGACATGATCAATATATCTTTATTAACAGGCTATGTACCACAGTCTTTTAAGGAAGCTGTAATTAAACCTCTGTTAAAAAAGCCCACCCTGGATCCAGAGGTGTTAGCCAACAAAAGACCAATATCAAATCTTCCCTTTCTTTCAAAGATCCTTGAGTAGTCGCAGACCAGCTGTGTGAATTTCTCCATGATAATAATTTATTAGAGGAATTTCAGTCAGGATTTAGGGTTCATCATAGCACCGAGACAGCACTAGTTAAAATTACAAATGATCATCTGATTGCTCTGGACCAAGGACTCGTCTCTGTACTTGTTTTACTAGATCTTAGTGCCACATTTGGCACAATTGACCATCAAATTCTGCTACAGAGACTGGAACATTCAATTGGCCTTAAAGGTTCTGCACTAAGCTGGTTTAAATCTTATTTATCCAATCGTTTTCAGTTTGTTCACGTTCATATTGAATCATCTTCACGTACTAAAGTTTGTTTTGGAGTACCTCAAGGTTCAGTGCTCGGACCAGTTCTATTCACTCTATATATGTTTCCCTTAGGTAACATCATTAGAAATCACTCTATAAATTTCCATTGCTATACGGATGATACACAGTTGTATTTATCAATAAAGCCAGAGGAAACGGATCAATTAACTAAACTTCAGAAATGCCTTAAAGATATTAAAGCCTGGATGAGCACCAATTTCCTAATGTTAAATTCAGATAAAACTGAAGTTATTGTTCTTGGCCCCAAACACCTCAGAAACTCTTTATCTGATGATATAGTTTCTCTGGATGGCATTGCTCTGGGCTCTAGCATCACCATAAGAAACCTCGACGTAATATTTGATCAAGATTTGTCTTTTAACTCAATTTAAAACAAACGTCTCAGACTGCATTTTTTCATCTGCATAATATTGCGAAAATTAGGCCTATCCTGTCACTAAAAGATGCTGAAAAATTGGTCCACGCGTTTGATACCTCGAGGCTGGATTACTGTAATTCTCTATTATCAGGTAGTTCTAATAAGTTCCTGAAAACTCTCCAGCTAATCCAGAACGCGGCAGCACGTGTACTGACAGGAACTAAGAAACAAGATCATATTTCTCCTGTTTTAGCTTCTCTGCACTGGCTCCCTGTGAAATCCAGAATTGAATTTAAAATCCTTCTCCTAACCTACAAAGCTCTACATAATCAGGCTCCATCATATCTCAGAGAGCTCATAGTGCCCTATTATCCCACCAGAACACTGCGCTCTGAGAATGCAGCATTACTCGTGGTCCCTAAAGTCTCCAAAAGTAGAACAGGAGCCAGAGCCTTCAGCTATCAGGCTCCTCTTTTGTGGAATCACCTTCCTGTTTTGGTCAGGGAGGCAGACACCGTCTCCACTTTTAAGACTAGACTTAAGACTTTCCTTTTTGATAAAGCTTATAGTTAGGGCTGGCTCAGGCTTGTCTTGGACCAGCCCCTAGTTAGGCTGACATAGGCCTAATCTGCCGGGGGACCTCCTATAATACACAGAGCCCCTTCTCTCCTTCTCTCTCTCTCTCTCTCTCTCTCTCCTTTGCTAACATTCATATCTTGTTACTGCATCTCCCTAACTCAGCTCTACTGCCATTCACTAACTCGGCTTGTTCTCCGGAGCCTTTGTGCTGCACTGTCTCACAGGTTAACTCATAGAGCAGCTGTGCCTGAATGGTGTGTCGTGGTTGTGCTGCTGACGTGGTCCTGCCTGATGCCTCCCACCGCTGCTGTTACTATTAGTCATACTTGTACTGTTATTATACTCATATGATTATTGTCACATACATATATAATCATACTATTAATTTAATATCTGTCTCTCTTTATGTCTCATTGTGTCATATGGATTACTGTTAATTTATTATGTTGATCTGTTCTGTACAACATCTATTGCTTGTCTGTCCCTCCTGGAAGAGGGATCCCTCCTTAGTTGCTCTTTCTGAGGTTTCTACCATTTTTTTTTCCCATTAAAGGGTTTTTTTGGGGGGAGTTTTTCCTTATCCGCTGTGAGGGTCCAAAGGACAGAGGGATGTTGTATGCTGTAAAGCCCTTTGAGGCAAATTGTGATTTGTGATATTGGGCTTTATAAATAAAACTGATTGATTGATTGATTGATTGATGTCAAAATCACTTTTCCGTATGTGAAATTTATGGGCTGATTTTGATCCGTCTTTATTTCTACTCCTATGTTTTCAATATGTCTTTTAGCCACTGGTAAATAGTAAGCCGGGTTAAAGGTTTTAGTGACTGTGTCTCCAAATTTTCCCTCTATTTGGATTGTTCGCAAGAGTGGAGCATACGAGTCCCCCACCACCTGATACTGTATCAAGTCCGTATAACAGTACAAATGACAGACTCCGGCTTTTATATCCGAACAATGAGGCGAGCTTACAGGGCCCGGACCGCATGTGAACTATTCACCTGCATTTAAGCTTAACATGTAAGCCACTGGCGGAAAAAAACACACTTGATAACAACCGCTGCCCGTCCACTGAAAAGAGTGTTTAAGCAAGTTATATCTAAGAGTGAATATGATCAATATGAGCTCTGTATCATCGTAATAACCGTATTCAAATTGTTCTGTGCGGATGGTGAAATTACTATCATAGTAGTTAAATACTGGGGGTAAATCTTGGTTGAACTCTGGAGCTCCATGCTCCCAAGTGTCCACCCACTTGAAAATAGCCTTTTGGCGGGAATATTATGCCAAGTGTGAGGGTATGAAATCTCTGTTAGCGCCACTTGCCAGGGGCCCCCCAACTGAAGATGCTGAGCTAAATCCACGCGGTACGTAGAAATGGTGTTTTCTGTACACACGTCGAGACTGGCGTTGGAAGGCAGAGTCACGTAAAACCCCTCTTCAGAGTTTGCATCCATGGCACTTTGTGATTTGAAACAAAAACTGTGTGCTGCATTTATACATCGGTCAGCTGACTGGCCTCCACCCAACTATTAAATTTCTCAGGCCAATTTTTCCAATGCACCAGGACATACTTTTTACCGCGTTTGATACGCTCGTTAAAAATTTCCTCCACTTGATATGGCTTATTTTTACCAATCCTTACTTTTTGTAACTCGGCTTTATAAAAGGTTCCGTCGATGAGCTCTCCGTCATAATCTTTTATTTTGTACACAGGGGGCGCACGCGGTATACACTCTGACACTGTAAACAGCTCATCCGTGTAACTTTGCTCATATTTTTTATCAAATACCCCTCTGAGTTTGGATATTCTAACAACGTCACCCTCCTTTACATTCGTTTTTAACTTGTTTTTGCAACAAAGGGGAAATGTCCCATACAAGTTTTGAAATACCTGCTGGGTGTTTTCTTGTGTGACTTCATTCAGCTTTATTTTTATACTCTGATGATAACTGTCGTTATAACTTTTTAGCAGATCTTGTAACACATCTACGTAGCGGCGTGTGTTTTTAGCTGTAAAATATCTCCACATTCTAGTCTTTAACTTACAGTTAAACCTCTCGACGACGGAAGCTTTCAGATCACTGCTGATAGCAAAGTGACTAATACTGTGTTTCCACATCAAGGCCTTAAAAGTCTTGTTAAAAAATTCTTTACCAGGCACACCTCTGTCTGCTAACACAGAGGCAAATGCTTTAGCCACTTCACTACCAGTTTTTGTCTTCAGCACTCTGGCATAGGCCTTCTTTGAAAAAACATCGATAACAGTTAAAAGATGTTTAAACCCGTCATTGTACTCTGACAAGGCCTGCATATCGCAGAGGTCAAGTTGAAATTGTTCCAGGGGTCAAGGTACAAACACTTAATTTAAATTTAATTTAAATTTATTTTTTTTCACCCTTTCCACTTTTACTTTACCCCCTGTTTCATCCTGCACGGCCCTATGAAGATGCTCCACTCCCCAAAAACTTCCGGGATGTGAGGGATTATAATAAATTTTTTTCATCAAACTCTCGTGTCTCTTTGCTATCTTTCTGTGAGCTTTGTTTTTGAAGGAATGACGAGGACTGGGTTACTCTGTTTATATTTATAATTTTTATTCACACAATAGATTACATTTAAAAAGGGATAACATGAGAATTGATACATATGTTTCACATATTTAAATACAGGATTACAGAGACTCATATTTCAGACATCGCAGCGCTTGTGCTAATATCGGATTTTTGGTTCTGCCGTTAATAATGATGTGTAAACTCTGCAGCACCTTTGAGGTATTAAAACCTTGGTGTTCTTCAACACAACGACTGATGGTATCTACAAGCAGGGTTTACCATACAAACAAATGATGCACTTTAATATCATCTGCAAGAGACAGAAACAACAAGGTAAAAACACTGATTATAACAGTTTCAGACATCGTCACAACTTTTTCTATAATCTCTCCCCACACACCTTCTGAACACTGGTCTCTTACTATTTCCAACATCCTTTCTAATCTTTCTAATTCAGGTCTGTTGTACTTTAAAACACTGTTTGCCTTGTTTTCAACGGCCTGATCTACCAAAGTTGATAGCTCAGAAATGATGAACCGCTCCCTCAGAGCCTGAAACAGTCCTCACAAACAATTTCCCATAGTACAATTTTCAAAGTATATTGAAATGACAATAAAGCATGCACTTAAAATGTTTTCAAAAAGAAAAACAGCTAAAACAGTTTTTTGCCAGGGCTACTCCTCTAAGCCTCTCCAATGGTCGGCAGTCATCCGAAGTTGAACTATTTTCATAATGTCCTCTCCAATCAGCGAGTCATAGATTTCTTCGATTTTATCCGCAATCTTCTCTGATGATTTCAGTTCATGCAAAATCGCCTCTGCAATACCGCGAACTCTTGATTCACTTGCGTATATGCACTGCAAAGTCAGCAACTTGAGAATGGCTGGAATAAATCGCGGTGTCCAGAGTCTTTTCATCAGTGAGTCAAAGTGGCTATGGTAGAAATATTCAGGGATCTCCTGCAGGCACTCGTGCTGTTTTTGACTCGGGTGGCTGGTTTGGCATCTGTAGCAGATCTCGTTCCCATACTTGTACAGAGCAGTATTCAGGAGATGGATGATGGCTGATTTAATACCGTTGAAAAGTAGCGTTGATATCACACCGTCCAGCTGCTCACCATCGAGCTCCCCTGATGGTCTGGATGGGGCCTCAGCCTGTGCTGGTTCTTGTAAAATCAGAGGAGCCGGAGAAGGCGGAGGGGATGGCTGGGAAAAAGAAGATGCTGGAGATGGAGGAGGAGCCGGGGGAGGCTGAGAGGATGGAGGGGAAGTCTGAGGGTGTCCAGGGCAGCCGCAAACCACATCTTCCTTCCAGGCCACAGGAGATGGAGGAGGGACCCCGGACGATGTGTAAAGCTGATGCATGATGCTCCAAGTTAAGGCACGAGGTGTATGAGCAGGGTCTGAGAGTCCAACATATATACTTTGAAGGAGAGGGCGTGGGCAGAGGGAGAGGAGTGGCCTTGTAATTTGATCTTTTTTAAAATAACAAAGAGAGGTTCTTTTTCACCATAGACACCTCCTTGTAGCACCGACTTGTGCGGAAAAGTGTGCTGATCCTATCCCCCCAATCATCCAGCATTTTCATCCAATCCTCCACCAGTACAGTCAGGATATTGAAAAATACACCGTTTTCAGAACTAAAATTTTCCACCATGAATTGACTCACAGGAGTTTTTCCAAACATTTGAAAAGTCACTCTGAAGAACCATTTGGTGGAGACATCACATTTAATTTCCTATATCACCCTGACAGTCTTTTCCACCTCTCGTTCGTTGTTGATGTTGTGAGTCACCTCTGCCTGGACTGGTTCTCCTGTCTCCCCGTTTTGGGCGCCGTTTGGATGCCCTTGAAGCGGGCCAGATGAAGGTATCACCTCACCTCTCAACCATCCCGATACCACGGAGATCAGGACCCCCCAGTCGTTTGATGTGAACTAGACTCCCATCATCCCAGGACTGAAATGGCGGTAGAAAAGCACTTCGCCGGCATAGTAGTTAAAGTGATACCCCCACTTTTCATTGTCATCCAGGCTCCATTCAGCCTGCAAGGTCCCCACCGGAGGCTCCTGAATTCTGCATTTTTTTCAGTCATAAATCGGGGGGTCATAAATCACTTAAAGCCTTTGATGTGACAGAAAGTATACTTCTATCTTTTTTTCTATGACATCATTAAAACTACGTACACACATGAAATGTGCTGTTAAAATTAACAACATGAAAACAGATTTCTTCCCCCAGAGTAGAGGAGTGAAACAGGGCTGCAGTCTCAGTCCCACCCTCTTCAACATTTATATCGATGAATTGGCTGAATCACTAGAACTATCTGACATCCCCAGTCTCACTCTGTCTGACACACAGACTAAATGCCTACTTTTTGCAGATTATCTCATATTGCTGGCTCCATCAAAGGAAGCACTACAAAAGCAATTGGATCATCTGCAAACCTTCTGTCAGACCTGGGCCCTGACAGTTAATCTGGACAAAACCAAAATTATGACATTCCAGAAACGACCACACACACGACTACACATACTTAGGACTACACATAACGTCCACAGGAAACTTTAACCTGGCTGTTGATGATCTCAGAGAAAAGGGAAGAAGGGCTTTCTATGCTATAAAGAAATCTTCAAACATTAATATATCCATTAGAATCTGGCTCAAAATATTCAAATCTATAATTGAACCAATTATTCTGTATGGTAGTGAGGTGTAGGGTCCTCTTGCAAATCAAGATTCTGAAAAATGGGACAAATACCCCATCAAAATCCTGCACACCAAGACTTGCAAGAGCATCCTCAGCTCCTCTAACAGCACAAGACCTCAGGACAGCCCTCACACATTCTGGACCCACCAAATTATAGAAAAACAAAAAGAACATTACATTAACTATTTGACATATACCACAAAAACGTAAAGCAAACTTTAGTATTATTTGGCTCTAAACAGACAGTATACGGTGGCAGAATATCTGAGCACCGTTACTGATGAGAAACTGAGAAAGACTTTGACCATGTACAGACTCAGTGACCACAGCTTGGCCATAGAGACGGGCAGACACAGGCAGACCTGGCTGCCCAGAGAGGACAGGTTGTGTCAGCTCTGTCCACACAGACAAGTGGAGACAGAGACGCACTTCCTGATGCACTGCAGCAAATATGAACACGTCAGAGCCGAGTTCCTCTCAAAAATAAAACATTAAGTCATTGACTTTGATTCTCTGCCTGATCAAACTAAAATGCAACACACCCTTGGAGAGAACAGAGTCAGAAGCTTAGCAGCAGCAAAATATGTCAGATTATGCCACAGCCTAAGGGACAACCATCACAACACCTGACACACCTGTCTATATTTACAGCCCTTGTAACTCACAATCTGCTTTTTTCTTTATTCATTTTTTTTTTTGTTCCTTTCCTCAATTCATGTGCCGTGCAAAAACATAATGCGACACATGAATATAAAATCTACTAGATATTTATTTTTCAGTTTTATTGATGTTGTTGTTGTTGATGTGTGTATATATCTATATCTATCTATCTATCTATCTATCTATCTATCTCTATATATATACATATATATATATATATTTATTTATTTATTTTTTCCATACTTTTCTGACTTACTTTTATTATCGTATCTTATTTGTAAATTTGTAATGGCTTTGGCAATATTGTTAATCTACAGTCATGCCAATAAAGCTTATTAAATTGAAATTGAAATATTGACAGGGAGAGAGAAAGGTGAGTGTGAAACAAAGGGCTGTTTGGCCTACAAAACAAAAGTGCTGACAACAGTGAACTACAAGATCGCTGAATCAAAGCTGGCTTCAGGAGGTGTTTGTCTGACCATGTGGTCAGGACAAAGACAAAGGAAAAGAAGCAGGAACTTTGAGTTGCCTCTTTGAGTGTAGCGCTGTTGAAAGCAAATTTATAAGTGAGTCTATGTGAATGTGATAGGTGTTGCAAAGGGTCTGGATTATTGCAGAGGATGAAAAGTTGCATGCAAGACTCTGTCTGTGTAGAGGAATGCTATTTTTCTTATGTCGTATTGTTTCAGACTTTTATGTTTTGTGTTCCAGATGTCAAGGTGGAACCTTGATCTTAAGAGGGGAGGGGGAGGGGAGAGATGTCAGGCAGTTGGCTGACATGGGAGGGTTGTTGCCTTGATTAGGTTGACCTGGGCTTCCAGGCTATAAAAGCTGCCTCCTCTGTTCACTTGGTCTTTCCCTTCCTGCAGCTGACATCTACTGGGCATCATTGCTTTTGGTTTGCACCTTCAACACCTCCATTAATGTATACATATATACTACCAAAATACTACAAACATTATTATTATCATATTATTGCTAAAATGAATGTTATTGTGCCTATTGTCATTACTGTTGTGTATCTCTCTCTCTCTCTCTCTCTCTCTCTCTCACTGTCACTCTCTTTATGTATCATTTTGTCATATGGATCACTGTACATTTGTTATGTTGATCTGTTCTGTACATACACATCTATTGTGTGTCTGTACGTCCTGGAAGAAGAATCCCTCCTGAGTTACTTTTCCCGAGGTTTCTACAATTTTTTCCCCATTAAAGGAATTTTTAATGGAGTTTTTCCTTACATGCTGTGAGGATCCAAGGACAGAGGATGTTGTATGCTGTAAAGCCCTCTAAGGCAAATTGTGATTTGTGATATTGTGCTTTATAAATAAAATAAAATTGAATCTATCTGTGCAGGCCACACCAAAGTATTTGTAAAACCAGAGGGCTGACTGTACCACATAGGTATCAGTGCTTTGTAGATTTTTATCACCTGTTTGTTTTAGGCTAATGATTAGTAATAATACCGGGTTAGGTTTTTTCAGTGTCAGTGTGCTGCATGATTCATGGTAAAGCAAATAAATGGTTTCTGGACTTTTGGTCAGAGTTAGTTTCTGTTGTTACAGAAATCTAGAAAAAAACATGCAGTAGTGAACCACAGAACCTGACATTTAAAAAAACTGAACTGAACTAATATTAGTGGTTGTATAAATGCTTGAGAGATGTGCAGCTGAAGTCTGGAGCAGTATAACACTGGCGTCACTAAGACGGCGCGAGCGTCTTAGAGTGGGTCTCGAGTGGGAGGGGGTAGCTGAGGAGCACTGCCTCCACAGCTAGATACCACATCAATGATGACTCCTTTCCCTTCACCACCGGCAGCACCGTGCACCATGGCGTCCCACCGTTACTCCCCGAGCCGCTCAGCCGCCATTCAGAACGAAACAGCCGCTAGAACTGCCCCGCATGGTTCCCACTATGGTGAGTACGACACCGGAGCAGCCAAAAACAAGCTGAAACAGCTGAAAACAATGGACTAATACAGTTAGGATATCATTTAATCTATGTCAGTTTTATGACTATAAGGCATAGGAACATTATATAATAAGCATTATAATTAGTAGTTTAATAAAGCTAGTAGGTGGAGATTATTATCTGCATGAACAGAAAGCAGAGAATTGATTAACAAGGACACATGCTGGTTGGCTGTCTTCACTCATGTACAGTCTTCCCAGTCACTTCCACTGATGATAAGAAAGCATGAAGGAGTCTTGGCATTCCTTGCAGAGGTGTGTGCGGCCTGCAGCCATGCTGTGATTGTGAATGTCAAAATAATGGTCTCATTTTTAAACAGCTACTATACGTGTTTATGTGTTTGTGTACTTGTGGATCCCATATTTCACTGGACATTAATTTCATTGGAAATCAAAACAAAACAATGCTCTATAATTAATAGCTAAACAAGTAAACATTTCTGTCTCATGGTTTTGTTTTTTAGTTGAAACACGTCCAACCAACTGGTTACTTCACCTACAAACTGACCATTTGATTTAGTTATACTTGAACACATGAAATAAATTTTAAATATTGATTTACTGATTGCTTGCATCTAACAACATCAAAACTATATCAAAACATCTGTTTACAAACTCCCATGCAACTCATGCAGTATAGTCCAACTGTCATTTATCACAGTAGTATACTCAGTACTTTACAAACACATGCATTTGAAGTCTGGATTTGAAGAGAACAGAGATCAGTTTTACTTTCAGTTGAATTTGACATTGTAAGGTTTTAGTGAAAATGCATGTGTTTGTGAGGTACTGATGAGATGACTGGACAAATGAGATTTATGGATTATAGATGGGTTATTCTGCATGGCTGTTAGCAGTTAGCTTCACTTGTCAGCTGCTGAACAGCAGTGGCCGCTGGCCGCTGGACTTCACAGCTGTTCCCCACAAGACTCCACTCAGTCCAGACTTGATAAAGTTTATGGGTTGATGGTGTTTGACAGGCAGGTATGAGGCTCAGTTATCTGTGAGTGTAGCTGTGCTGTAAGTAAACAGTCTGAACTCTGATCAGTTTTGTCTGACAGAAATGAAAGCGTAGTTTTAATCACCAACTCTGTGAGAGGAAACAAGTTTAAACCTCCAGACTAACATGTTTCAGATTAAGAAAGAATTTAGGCTTTAATTAAGTTATTTTTCTGCTTCTTAATAGTGAGATGGATAAGATAAGAGTTTATAATGGACCTGGGTACAAACCCTAGTTGTCTCAGATTAGTTATTTGTGCTGTCAAAGTTTTTGAGAGCATGAATAGAGAGATGTTGAGCTTTTCAAATTATGATCAGTAAGTGTGTGATCGTAAATCACCCCTTAAACCTGTTAAATACTGCTGGAGAAATGACAGTTTTAAAGTGTGTAGAAATTATTTGTAGTTGTAGAAAAAAAATTGTCTAAATGATTTTTTTTCTTGCAACCTGTCACCTTGATTCTAATTTCTGATACATTTTTTGGCTAACGGGATTAGTTTAAAGATTAAAAAAAAAAAAAAACATATAAAAAACACAATGACTAAAAGTTAACT
Organism: Cephalopholis sonnerati; assembly: GCA_019142605.1. Lineage (NCBI taxonomy): Eukaryota > Metazoa > Chordata > Actinopteri > Perciformes > Serranidae > Cephalopholis > Cephalopholis sonnerati. The sequence goes on along the minus strand of JAGQAX010000010.1, from coordinate 42,368,468 downwards.
AAAATGTCATGAATTTTCATCGACTAAAACGTATGGCTATGAAGAATAAAAATGGCTTGAATGTGTCTAAAACTAATAAGCATTTTCATCTCATGACTAAGACTAAATCTAAAATAGCTGTTAACATTAACACTGAGGTCTACAAATCAATGGGTAATTGCTCCACAGGCAGTTCATAGTAACTCATGGTGGGTTTTTGCTTTGATATTTTCTCAGCTGTGAGACCTTATGTAGACAGGTTTGTGCCAGGTGGACTCTAATCAAGCTGTAGACACATCTTGAAGGTGATCAAGAGAAATGGAAGGCACCTGAGCTACATTTATAACAAAGCAGAGTCTTTACTCTGACACTAGGGCTGTACCCTGACTCAGAATTATGTCAGTCAAATTAGATTTGGCTTCTGAGTACGAATATTCGAGTATTCAGTCCTTTTTTCCATATATAGTTTCAGAGATTGAACAGGCTCAGTGTGACAGTGACATTCATGTGATATATAGTAAACAAGCTAACTATGATAACGATGGATTGGAAATGTGCAACAACATTTTTTTGCAGACCCTCAGTATCAAACAAAAGCCAGAGACTGTGTTGCATTCAGCTGCTGGGGGCTGTAGATTCACCACTTCTAAGCAGGTGGCAGAAGTTAACGTTATCTTGGAGCATGACTGGGCAAGCCTAGGACAGCTGTATCCACCTATGCAGCTTCCTGTGTTGGCAAGCAGCATGACAGTGAGGAGCGCTCACTCTGCAGCTAAGTCTGGAGACCAAAACATCCCTAGAGATACACTGCAAGCTGACATACATGACACCATATGTTATAACTAGAGCTGCCCCTTCACAGCTGGAGATTCGAATCATCAGTTGGACACCCCTCAGTCGACTGAGATTGCCTCAAATCAAGCAGTCTTTTTCATTTTTACTAGCTAGTTAGCTTGTTTACCATATTACGTGAATGTCCCGCTGAACCTGTACAAACTTTAAAACCTCATACAGAAAAATAAAACAAATTGTTGAATATCAAGACAGGTACAGCCCTAGTTATCAGCTCATTGAAATGGCCTGTGTGATGCTGAAAATATTCAGTGGACGATCATTGTTCTGTTATATGGCTGTATAAAGCCCAGTCTCCTGCAAAGGCTGCTGTCGATCTGGATCTTACTGGAAAAACTCTATTTACATTGCATTTACAGTCATCCTGCATCCCTTGCTCTCTGCTGTTTTATACTGATTTTTACTTTGGAAGATTTTTAATTGGCTAATGAGAAATTTAAAACAGCCTATGACAACCCCACCAACAAAGGTGTTAGTAATTTGTAGCCTACTGAGCAGACTGCAGCTATTTTGGTCAGTGGGATAAAGATTAACTTTAAAGAGTATTACTGTTCTCTAATGCCATCAGCTGACCTCAGGTCTGTTTGCCTCAATAAGGATGCTTCTTGTTGTACATAAACTGTCTACTGTACACTGCCTTAGAGTAGAATATAATATATTTTGCACATCAAAGTAACTTTCAACTTTTTGTTTGTATTTATTGTTTATAAAATGCATGAGAACAGCTTGCATGTATGTATGTGTGTGTGTGTGTGTGTGTGTGTGCACTGGTGAGAGGATTTGATGGAGTATAACACATAAGTACTTTGTGATAAGACCTGGTTAAACACAGCACAAAACACTCTCACTCAGGAGTGTGCGTGTGTGTGTGTGTGTGTCTGCATTCAGATGAATTGCAGTGGCGTAATAGCTTGCATATGTAACATATGTCACCATTTATTATTCAACAGTACGTGAATTGCATACTGTTTCTGTTATTATTTATTTTAGTTAAATATTACAGTATGCAAACACTGAACACTATTACAGTGGCATAAGTATCCCGCAATGGGTTAGCATGAGCAACCGCAGATGGATACAATCTGACTGGTACCCCTAGTTCAAAAGCTCACTTATGGAATAATGTTGTCTATAACGCTGAGGGTGAAAAGGATGTGGTCAAGAGCCACATTGTATCCATGTATGTATAATAATATGACATTATGCAGGTGTGAGCAGATGTAGCAAATGTCAGTTCTGAGTGTTGGTGTTGTTTGCACACAAAGCTGCCAGGCACTGTCAAGATTTTATTAATTGTGGCTTACAGTGCCGCAGGGATGACTTGTTTTTTTGTAGGCTGACGTAGAAGTTAGCGTCACCCTGATTTCAGTGTAAAAAAGCTTGTTTGGATTATACTTTTTGGATAATTTCAGAAAACAAGCTTTGCGGCAAACACAAGTTCATGATGCTTAAATACACTCGCCAGAAGTAAAAAAGCTACTGTCAGGCTATAAGCGAACTATACTGCTGTCACTTGACTGCAGCGCCAGTCCCATGTTTGATATTGGCCGCCTAGAGCCATAGGGCCACCCGCCGGGTGAGCCAGGGGCCACACTGGGCAGGCAGCAAAGTAAATGGAAAGGTTGAGAAGTGCTCGTGATACAGCCTGGTGTTTTCCCTTTGGTCTGCCTATTTTATGCACCTCTGACCAGATACAGTAGCTTAAAAGTTAAGGGTCGAGAAGGTGGACTGCCACAGATGTGACGCCAGATCCCACGGGATAGAGACAACCAAATTCATGGCATGTGATCTTCCTAGATTATGCATCTGCTACTAGGGATACGCCAATTTTTAAATTCTCAGCTGATACTAATACCAATGTTACAAAATAACAATTTGGCTGATGGCTGATAGCCATTAACAGTGTTGTAATATTGTTGTTTATTTTGTTTTGTTGTTAATTATTCCATTTTTAGTGCCAGGTAAACAAAGAAATCTACTCTGTAAAAAATTGCTGATCTTTTTGGAAGTAGCCTTATCAAGCCTTTCATTAAACTACCTTTGAATGAGCACAAATTTAATCATACGCATTTATAACGTTTCATATATTTTTCTTTCTCATGAAAAACTTTTTAAAAAACCCGGCTTTAATAGCCTTTTTACTACATATATGTAATTCTGAGGGTAATCTCCCAGGGATCAATAAAGTATTTCTGATTCCGATTCTAAATTTGCTCTAATATCTATTTTATATTGCTGTGAAAACATTAACAAATTTCTCTTATAAACAACTGTTTGTATCCAAGTTTCTTACCAAAACTACGTTCTAAAGATTATATTGAACACATAATAAGAATGGTATAGTTAACCTTTGGGCAATACTTATTTTTACTAAATAGAGCTTGAACACATCATACCATACTCAATAGAGTTACCCAGGACTTACTCCTAAAGCCCACAAATGAGTCAACATTTTTGCACCGGTAGTTCTCTCATATTGAAGTCATTGTGTTTTTTGAATGGGTTTTTGGTTAGATGCCTGAAATAAGATCTGTGGTTCACAAAAGCTTAAAGGTTCCATATTATGCAAAATTCACTTTATAATGGTTTTCTAACAGTAATATTTGTCCCCATAGCCTGTGTATGAGGCCCAGAAGTGAAGAAAGTCTGTCATCTCCCTCACTTGCTTGCTCCACCTTTCAGTGAAAGTGTGCTCAAACAGGCGAATCAGATATTTTCCCTTCGTGACGTCATCTGGGGAAATACCTACTCCCTGTGGTAGTGGATACCACCTTTGACCCTCCCACAGGTAGATGAGCTCTGCCTTCTGAAATTACGAGTCTCCTCCCAAGCACGACTGGAAAACAGACATGGCAAAGATGCGAGCAAAGCAGCAGTTGCTCTGTTGTTGGCTGCATCAACGAGCACAGAAGTCTATTTTTACTCCCTTCGTCTGAGCCTCTGAAGACCCAGTGGATCGATTTTATTTTTGCTGGAAATTTACCAACAAAACGTCCCAAAGTTTTGCATGTGTGCACCCAGCATTTCACAGAGGACTGCTCTCTTAACATGGGCCCATACACAGCAGGCTTCGCTAAAAACCTGAAGATAAAGCATGGATCGGTACCAACTGTCCGTGACTCAACTACAAACGTGGGAGCTGTAAGTTATTTCATTTTGTGTTGCTTTAGTGTGTAGGCCTACTTAGCGTGATAGCCTGTTAAAATGTCCCTGTAACGTTAGCACTGCAGCTAATGTAGCTCAGTTACTGTTGCTAACGTTTGTGTCCTTGAATAATATGCCAGAGTAATTAATATCAGGGGACATTCAACATAAGATGTGTGAGCACTAGCCTCATTTGAAGCTAGCTGTATACACTGATTTGTAATTTGGATGATTGTGACAAGTGTTGTCTGTGTACTGTACGTGCATTGTAGAGTAACGTTAGCCTCTGGTGTTTGTATGAACGCGCGGTCTGCAGTCGTCACCGAGTCTGTTACTAGTTACCGCATGTAAAGAGTAAAGAGATGTAATGAGTTATATGCAGTAATTCTGATTGGTATGCTTGTGTTAACGTTACTTTTGTTAGCACCAGGCTGGTTAGTTCATCATATGTGATAGTAGCCGTGACAGCTGAGGCTAATGAGCGGTGCTGTGTTTGTTTATTGAGAGGTGTTGTACATGTCTAAAAAGTTGAGCTGATAAAGGCTGCAGTTAGATCAAATGTAGGCTTTGCAGAGCTTGAGGTGTGTTTGGTTTGTTTACTGTGAAACGATCGTTTTATTTATTTCTCTGATTCAATGGTGATTCACGATCACGTCTCCTGTCCCCCGCTCCTTATCTGATGTTATGTTGTTGTCTCAGTGTCGCATGTATATGGGTGAAAGACGTGGCATGTCAATTCTGGTGTCCGAGGCATGTTTATAATGTTAAAAATATATAAAAAAAATTTAAAACACTACATTTTGTTACTCAACTCTGGTCACTTTACTTACTCATATGAGTATTTACTATAAGAAATGAAAATTTAAGGAGCTATTTAGCTCAAAAGTACAAAACTGTCCTTCCTGGATAACGTCCGGGCTAAAAATCTAAGCATAAATATATGCTAAAAATGTCAAAAATCTTAATAAAAGCATAAATGATGTACTGGGGCATAAGTGTGTCGATGTTTGTAATGACACCTACAAATATAGTAACAACACTAAGGTCATTTACATTTTTATTAAAGAAATACTTTTGTCCCCATTTTTGGATTCTCAAATGTCCTTCCTGGGTAACAGACATAAAGTGGCTATACATGACCATATTTGGATTTTGATAGTCATGTGACAGGGTGTTGCATCAGCCAACAGATTCTGAAGGACCCCCAAAATATACCACAAGATCAGTAAGTCTCTCTTAAAATGTTGATAATTTGACCTTTTCGCTCAGTGGTACATGATGTACCACCATGATGTGTCTTTCTGGATAACGCTAAAAAAACATTTATAATTTTTTTACATTTTAAAATGACCTATTTCATGTGAAATATGACGTTGATGTATTGAAGATTAAGCTAATATTTTACACAGTAGACCCAGTTAGTGCCTGATAATAAAGGAAAAATAGTTATTTTGTCCTTCCTGGATAACAATATGTCCTCCCTGGATAACAAAGATATTCTGTTACCCAGGACATGTCCTCTGTTATCCAGAATGGACATTTTAATCAATTCAGATTTGTATTGGTATCTGTAGCTTTTTAGGCATTGATTTGATGTTGTATTGTTAAACTTTTATTATTATTAATAACAGCAATTGATTAATTCAGTCAAAGAAGCAGTATTATGTATTTTTTAAACTTCTGTGGTATTCTTTATTTTATCTTTTTCAATGATAGCAACACAGGACATTATCATAGATATTGTATAGTTATTGCCCAAAAATGAGTATAGTTTTAGATGTTTAAGAGTCAGTTTTGTTCTTGCAGATGCCAGTGTCTCTTGATTACACTGAAATCTTGCAGTGGTCATTCCTGGCTAACAGCATGTCATTCTGGGTAACAATGACACAGTCAAATAATTTAACCCAAATTTCATATTATACTACAGTATTGTGTTTTTTGAGTTGAGGATACAATAACAACCCTTTTACTTATAATGTAAAAAAAAAAATTAAGACATTTTCTATCATTTTTCTCTTTTTGGCATTAACTATAGTGTGACAAACAGGAACAAATGCAACGATTTCACTATAAATGTCCAAATGCATTACATTAATTCTGATGAAAATGTTGTTTTCTGAGCAGTAATTATTTGTTGGACTCTAACTGTTGTTATCTATAAACTCTTAAATGCCAACAATGATAGACATTTTAATTTATTTTCAAATCCATTTACGTTACCCAGGAAGGACATTTTTCATGGGAGAAATCACATGATTCACTGAAAAATGTTTATTGCAGTCTTATAACAAATTCCTGTTGTTGAGTGGTATACAGAACACTCTAATAAAGATAGAAAGTAACTTAATAGGCATTTTTAGCCAATTTGATTTTTTTTCATTTTTTAAATCCTTATTCGTCTTTGACCCATATAGTTAGATAAGTGCATAGTTACAGTGTGTATGTAAAAAGTGGACAGAGTGCACGTTTTCTAGATGGTGAACATGTAACATTTACTGCAGTTACAGGCTTTGAATGTCTTACAATTTACAGTGGAAGTGAAATATTCTAAGTTATTTATTTTATATAATTGAGTGCATTTGCTGTCACAATTTTTGCATTGCCTGCAGCTGTTGTAACTACGAATTTGAGAAGATGTTAATGTAAACCTTGTTTTCTCTCTACAGGCCAGCACATCGAGTGCATCCACTCAGTTACCCGCATCAAGGGATGTTGCATGCCAGACTGACCCACTGGAGACACGTACTGTAGGCACACAGCTATCCTTCAGGACTCTTCAGCCCCACTTCAGAAGTGCTGGTATGTACTAGCCACCTTTAGTACACTTAGTTATTATGGAGTTAGTAATCATTTACCCATTTTAATACTTATTATGTAATATTTCTGCTGTCTTTGTGTCATTTTCGTAGACCTCGATCCTGAACCATGTGCAAGACATCCACACACATGAGGATCCTCTTTACCCCAAGTGCCTGCATGACATCCACCACACACGGGACAAGAATAACTGGCTCCAAGCAGGTGTTTTACTGATAGACAGACTAAAAGTTATTACATTTGTCCTCAATTTTTAATAGTGATCAGACATTTCAACTTGTTGTACTAGGTATTGCTCACATGTGAAAAAAAAATTTCAAAACCAAAACACAGTAAAACCAAAACCTTAAAAAATAAAAATAAAGAAATTAGTGTCAGGTACCAGGATGTATTTACGACATTTTTAGTGTTTTGTAAAAGAAAAAGGAAAATTGTAATAATAAAAGTAAACAAAATCTTTGTGTTTTTGTTTTATGAAACAGGGTATGTTGCTGACATGATGGACCTCATATTTGAAAAAGTCTTTGTGTACCCTACGCCATACGCAAATGCACTGTTGGCCATCCCTGTCCCGGACGGCTTAACTGCACAGTATGAGCGGCCTGACAAGGAGGAGGTCATCGCCAGCTATGTGTCCAGGTTCAATCGAGGACCAGTTAAATCCCACATAGTGGCCTTCAGCATCAGGAAACTCTGTGTGGATGCGTAGGACCACACAAGCTGGAATGATGACCCGGATTCTGCGCCTCAGGAAGCCCCAGCACCAGCTCACAAAACTCCAGCCAGAGGCCAGATACCTGTAGCGAATAAAAACAATGGAAACAATATTTAGTCTTGCAGAGATTTACTAATGGTTTGTATCACACCTTTTTTAATGTGGATCGTGCAAGGTTGGCCCTGTGTTTGAACTGTGACTGTTTTTTAGGCACATTGTTTTATATAAATAAATGCTTGAAAGTGTCTGCAGAAATGACTCCTGTGAATACATGAAAAATATGCACAAATCTGTTTATGAAAACTATACAAATAACAAAACAGCAAATTCAATATATTAAAATGTACTATACTTAGATTTGTCATGTGTTACTACAGTTGCAAAATTATGCCTGCAGAAGCAAAGCAAGACTTCAACATCTTTGATTTTAATTCAGACTAGGACATTTTACAAATCACAACATGCTGGTGTATTCCTCTTGGCTGCAAAGGACCACAGTATATTTGGCAGGCATTCTGCAGAGGGACATTGAGGCAGACAGGCTCCAACCCAGGATGGTCAACCATACATGACAGGTCTTCATCGACCTCCCGTAGCCGTCTGGTGACCTACAGTGAATTACAAACAGAAAATGTCATTGTTATTTGTAAGTGTAACCAGTAGCCTAATTAGACAAATTAGTTTTAAGTTTAGCTATGAGATTGGTACCTATGGTATCTCCAAGCAGCAAATATTCTCAGCTTCTGTGGGCATGGTTGAGCAGTTTCCACAGGAGCACCTATCAAAAAAACAAAGTGAACGTTTCTCACACACAAAAAATAGCTTATTGAATCTTAAAACTAAGAAAGTGGACAAGCAGATGTTGATTAAAAGTAAACTTGACCTAACATTTCCAAGAGCATAATTCATAGGTAATTTGTTACATGACTTGTTGCCTGTAAAGTGGTGATGGAGAACAGTGTAGTTTACAGAGGACTGCACACTGCCTCAAATTTTAAAAACTTACAAGGATTACTGATATACTGAATAAATTCAGTATAATATGAAACACCGTAACAGTTACCCTTACAGTTAGCAGGAGCTAGCGTTAGCTACTTGGTAGTAACTGTAATACATATGACCAAACTGAGGGCCAGATCCACAAAAAATGGATTGCTCCTGCTAATAGCGTCATTATTTGTGCAGAATAAGCTCACGCAATCTGCCCTGTTTTAGCACCTTATCCTCAAAAGAATTTGCTCTAATCATATGCCGGCGCTAACACGCCCACAAAGTTTGCGCTGAGCGCAAGTGATACTCTCCTCCGATAAATCCTTACTTGTGTGCGCCTGCCATTACGGTGCTTTCGTCTGGCTACAATCACTGCTACCATGCATAGCTGTCAAGTCTCCCGTTTTGGCCGGGAAGCTACCGTATTTTACCCCTCTTTCCCGCCGTCCTCTCGTATTAGTATTCTCCCATAAATCCCCCGTATTATAATACAAAAACAAACTTTGCTGTGCCTCTCCAAACTGAACTGTCACTAGCCTTGCGAAGACTGCCACCTGCAGTAGCCTGGGTGGCCGTTGTAAAATCACTGTAACTCACGGCTTCTCGGGGCTTATTGCTTTTATAAAATGGTTACCCTACATATAGCCCATAAAATAAACACACACGAAAAAGAATAATCAATTTATTGGTAATAATGCAACAATAAAACTGAGAACTATTCATTCTTCCACCAAGCAAGATCGAGTGGACAGAATGGTTGCCAAGCAACACAGACGCTGCGGTCTACCAGTGGGTTACACTGATTTTACAACGGCATGGAACGCGGCTCAGCCAATCACATTTAAGGATGGGAAGCACCCGTTTTATAAACCATAAATAAATGTGCTTCATATACCCTTTGTGTTTTCATTTAGGCTGTATTATAACGTAGTAATGTTCACAGCATTTCAATGTCAACAAAGGTAGGCCTATCAGATTCTGATCACCTAATTGTAGTTAGTAAGCGGTTGACAAGTTGTTTCTAGATATCTTGTACACCTGTCTTAAAATGTCAGGGGTACTGGAGCTTGGTTGGGGTGGTGGGACGGCTCGCAGCGAGCACCGGCAAATTTCCCTTATTTTCTAATCCACAACTTGACAGGTATGCTGCCATGCAACTTAGAAGACGGCGGCGCGCACGGACGCAGCGGCTCACGGTTCTCCCTTTCAGTGTTTGTTTTTGTGTTTTTTGTATGTTTTCCTGTGGACAATGTGTACATTTGCTTCGGCTGTACACCACTACACCCGTCAGGACCTCGTAGACATCGGCTACAGACACAAGATAGCCGTTACGAGGGACTTTCACCACAGCCACAACATCCCAGATAAACTAGCGAGACCGCCGGATTCTCCGTTGATTGTTGTCGGGTCTGGGAAGCGGCGCAGGCAGAGGAGGGAGAGGAAGCAGAAGCAAGGCGGCAGGTCCAGCCTCCTGACAAGGCTAAGGAACTATCCACACAAGCCACCCCTGCCGAGCCTCTACCTCACCAACGCCAGATCTCTCATCCACAAGACAGAGGACCTAGAGCTACAACTCGCGGGCAACAACTACGTTCGTTACTGCTGTGCCCTCATCATCACGGAGACCTGGTTCAACCCGAAGATTCTCGATGCTAGCGTGCAACTAGCCGGCCGCTCACTGCACCGCTGGGATCGGACTGAGGACTCCGGTAAGAGCAGAGGAGGGGGGCTCTGTATTTACGTGCATGAGGACTGGTGTAACAACAGCATGATTATAGCAAAGCACTGCTCCCCCGACATTGAGTACATGTCTGTTAGATGCCGGCCTTATTTTCTCCCGAGAGAGCTAACAGTAGTGATCATCACTGCTGTTTACATCTCACCAGACGCTAATGCTAGCGTGGCGCTCTCTCTCCTGGCGAACGCCATAAATGAACAGCAGCAGGCCCACCCTGATGGCGTTCACATTATAGCTGGAGACTTTAATAAGGCCAATCTGAAAACTGTACTCCCGAAGTTCCACCAGCACGTTTAGTGCCCAACAAGGGGGGAAAACACGCTTGATCATGTGTACTCCAACATCAAGCACAGCTAAAGAGCTACACCCCTCCCCCACCTCGGACAGTCAGACCATCTCTCCCTCCTGCTCATCCCCGCATACACCCCCCTGAGACGCAGATCCAGGCCCACCACAAAGACAACTTGGCCAGAGAACGCACTCAGCAAACTGCAGGACTGCCTCCAACACACAGACTGGGACCTATTCGAACACCAAGACCTGGAAACATTCACAGGGACTGTACTGGACTACATCAAGTTCTGTATGGGAACTGTGTCTGTGGACAAAACCATCCGGGTTTTTCCCAACCAGAGACCCTGGATGACCAGCTAGGTCCGCTCACTCCTCAAGGCCCACGACACTGCCTTCAGGTCAGGTGACAGAGATCTTTACAGCACGACTCGAGCTGACCTGAAGAAAGGGATTAGAAAAGCCAAAGCGGACTTTAAGAGGAGAATAGAGTCCCACCTCGCCAGCAACAGACCACGGGAGGTGTGGCAGGGCCTGCAGAACATCACAAACTTCAGAAGCTGTGATGTGACACCAGGAGACCTGAGCGCGTCGTTGGCAGAGGAGCTCAACTGCTTCTTTGCCCGATTTGAATCACCGCAGCGACACTCATCGGCTCCAGCCCTGCCGCCACCAGGTCCCAGCACCCCCCCACTCACTGTAGAGGAGCATGAGGTGAGGCGCGTGCTCCAGGCAGTGAACCCCAGGAAGGCTGCTGGCCCAGATGGAGTACCTGGCAAGGTGCTCAGAGCATGTGCCCACCAGCTGTCCAGCGTCTTCTGCAAGATCTTCAACCTCTCCCTGACCCAGGCAGTCATCCCTACCTGCCTGAAATCCGCCACAATCATCCCCGTTCCAAAGAAGTCCCCCACTTCCAACCTTAACGACTTCCGCCCTGTTGCCCTCACACCGGCAATTATGAAGTGCTTTGAGAGACTGGTTCTCCAGCACATCAAGGACTGTCTCCCCCCCACACTCGACTCCCACCAGTTCGCATACCAGGTGAACAGATCCACGGAGGACGCCATCACCATAGCTCTGCACGCTGTGTTGAGCCACCTGGAACAGCAGCAGAGCTATGCCAGGATGCTCTTTGTGGATTACAGCTCGGCGTTCAATACGATCATCCCGGACATCCTGATCACCAAGCTGGACACTCTGGGCCTCCCCCCTCTCACATGCACCTGGATCAAGGACTTTCTAACCAACAGACCCCAGACTGTGAGACTTGGCCCCCACCTCTCCTCCACCCGCACACTGAGCACCGGCTCACCACAGGGCTGCGTGCTGAGCCCCCTCCTGTACTGCCTCTACACCTACGACTGCAGTCCGACCCATGGTACCAACATCATCGTCAAATTTGCTGACGACACCACAGTGGTCGGCCTGATCTCAGAGGGAGATGAGGCAGCCTACATACAGGAGGTCCAGAAGCTCACGACCTGGTGCTCAGACAACAACCTGGCTCTGAACACCACCAAGACGAAAGAGATCATTGTGGACTTCAGGAGGAACAGAACCGACCCGCCTCCCCTCTACATCAATGGCGAGTGTGTGGAAAGGGTCCACACATTCAGGTTCCTGGGAGTCCTGATCTCCGATGACCTCTCCTGGACAAACAACATCACAGCTGTCATAAAGAAGGCTCAGCAGCGTCTGCACTTCCTGAGAGTCCTCAGGAAGAGCAACCTGGAGAAGAAGCTGCTGCTGGCCTTCTACTGCTCCTCCATCGAGAGCCTGCTGACGTACTGTGTCTCCACCTGGTACGGAAGCTGCACTGCTGCAGACAGGGAGAGGCTTCAGAGGACAGTCAGAGCAGCGCAGAGGATTATTGGCTGCCCTCTCCCCTCCCTGACTGACATCTACACCACCCGGTGCAAGGACAAACAGACTGAGAAACAGTTTCTTCCCGAGAGCCATCACCACTCTGAACTCCCACAAGACCCAACCCCAGCCATCAATATAACATTTAAATATGGAAAACACTGTTTACACTGTTTACTGTCACCTTGTGCAATACAATCAATAACCTGTGCAATAACCTGTGCAATACAACTTAATACTCTGTGCAATATATTTATTATTTATCTATTCTGTACATAGCCAACATCCTGTTTATATTCTGTTTATACATTCTGTTTATATCCTGTTTATATTCACAGTATTTATTCCAAGATTTATCTTTATTTTATATTTTTACTAGTTTATATTGTACTTATTTTGTAATATATTCTTAGATTTTAGATTGTATGTTTACTGTGCACTGAAAAGGGAGTAGCTCTCCAATCTCGTTGTACTACTGTATAATGACAATAAAGGGCATTCTATTCTATTCTATGATTACCGGAGAGTCCTGGCATGACAGCCCTTATATAGGCTATGCTCCACAGTTACCACCAAGTGAGTGCGATTTGCAGTCATTTTGCGTGAGAGAGAGAGTGAGAGAGGGAGAAAGAGAAATTGCGCGGATTTAATACACGGGTCTCACTGGCGTTAAATAGCACTGCTTTACTGCCCGTGGCAATTGGCGCTGGTCTTTGTGGATTAGGTGGTATTTGCAATGAGGCTTATTTGCATAGGAAGGGGGCAATTTTGCGCTGAATTTATGAATATTCTCTAATTTACATGCATGCAAATTGGACCGGCGCAGCTAGGAGTGGCAGTGCAGTTTGTGTTCAGTTTGCGTGCATTTCACCCTTTGCGTGTACTTTGTGGATTGCACGCTATTTTTTTTTCTCATTTGCACAGGTTTAGCGGTCGCAAAAGCAGTGCAATCCTTTTGAGGATCTGGCCCTAAGTAACATATTCAGACACACAATGTTTTTAACTAACCATTCCGAAACGTCCTGCTGCAGCCGCAGAGTCTGAACTTCTTCAGGAGCCTCTCCTTCTGGGTCAGATTCTCGTTCAAACTTGTATGGTTGAAGACAGCGTTTCTATGAGCCATAGCGATAAATCCACCGTAAACATTAGCGCATGGTACCGCGAGCGAAAGCCGCATCCTCTTCCCGAGAAGGGTGTGGAGTAGGCGTGGACAGACACAGCTCATTAGCATTTAAAGGTACAGACACAGAAACAGCCTGCTCTCAGTAGAGCTCACTAAAGGCACTTTTAGACTGGCTGAAATTCAGGACCAAGGCTGGGTTTGGGGCATTACACTTTGAATACAATGTTGTTGGACCTCTGACACCTATGTGAAATTGTTGAAAAACTGTATAATATGGGACCTTTAAGAGACTTTGACGTTTTGTTCTATGACATAAAATACATCCGTAAATACCCCACTCATTTATTTTGAAGGTTTTATGTGTCTTATACAAGGCAGTTGCTGACAAGTTGACACAGTTTTACAACCGTGCTTTGGCAAGACATTCTCATTCTGACCTCGTCACATATCAACATTGGGTCATGGACTTTCCATGTCTAGATACAACATGCAAGGTACCCTGGGTGTTTTGGTTGTTGACGTTATGGGCCCTCTTTCAGAAAGCATGCTCAACAAACTGTGAGCCTACTCCTGATCTCCGGTTGACTGAGCCTGAGCTGAGAAACTCTGAGTTTTTGGTTCCAAAACAGCCGATCAGAATCAGTTCAATCGACTCTGAGTATATTCAGCCTGAGGGAAGCACGTTCACGGTGAGCGCCACAAGCCATCATCAGTGGAGCGCAGATAACATGATTCTCAGTGGCAGAAAGCAGAGGTAAAAGCAGAGCTACTTATTTCATCCCAACTGAATCGGAGAGTTTAATGAATGAAGACATAAAAAAAATAAATAAAAATCTAATACGTCAGCTGCAGCTAAACAGTGTGAGGTATGATGGGAAAAGATTGCAGAGTGTGTTAATAGGTAATGTGAAGTGACATTATGTAATGTGATGTGTTGTCTAATATATGAATGTCTAATATACAGAAAATATAAACATTTTCATATCTTAACAGTGTTCATATATTTTAATATAATTTGCTATATCCTCTTATTCAGCTGTAATCTGATGGGGTCCAAACACACTTGGCAGCAATTCAAAATCAAACACAAAGATATTATACAGACTGGTAAAAAATTTGCTTGTACTTCCTTTTCATGTAATCTGCTTTATTCTCAAATTGATGAAAAGCTTCTCACTGTAGCCCCTCTTGGCTATCCTGATCTCTTTTGTCAGCTTGTTTCTGGCCTGCTTGTACAGGGCCTGATCCTTGCTCCTGTAGGCCTCCTCCTTGGCCTGGCGCAGCTGTCTGAGTTTGGGTGTACACAAGGGTTTGTTGTTGTTGTATGTGCAGAAGGTCTTCGTCTGCACACACATGTGCTCACAAAAACTGATGTAAGATGTCACAGTGTCGTTGAGTTTGTTGAGGTCTGTGGCTGCAGCTTCAAAAACACTCCAATCTGTGTAGTCAAAGGAGGCCTTTAGCTCCAGCTTTGACTCCTCAGTCCACTTCCTTACAGTCCTTACAACAGGCTTTAAGGTTTTTAATTTCTGCTTGTAGGTCGCAATGAGATGGAGCAGACAGTGATCAGAGAGCCCCAAGGCTGCATGGGGGACCAAGCGATAGGCGTTTTTTAAAACTGTGTAGCTCTGTTGAAAGCCAATTTGTAGAGGAAGCTATGTGAATGTGATTTGTGTTGCAAAGGGTCTGGATTAGAAGAAGAAGCTTTATTGTCACTGTAATGAATACAGTGAAATTTCGTTCGGCACTCTCTTGTAGCAGCTACAATGTCCTCGTCATAAAATATACTATCTCTTCACAGCCATGGGGAAGAAGCTGTGTTTCAGTCTGTTGGTGCGGGCTCTCATGACTCTGAGTCTGCCAGAGGGAAGGCTGGTGAATAGAGAGTGTCCTGGGTGGGGGGGGGTCATTCCGAATCTTTGTGGCCCGTCGGAGGAGACGGCTGGAATAGATCTCCTCTAGGCGTGGAAGTGGGGAGCCGATGATCCACTCAGCCGTCTTGATGACCCGCTGCAGTTGTTTCTTTTCAGATGCAGTGTAGCTGGTGTACCACACCGTACAGCCATAAGTGAGGACACTCTCTATTGTGCAGTGGTAGAAGTTTTTCAGCAGAGGTGGGGGGAGTTTGTTCCTCCTCAGTGTTCTCAGAAAGAAGAGACACTGCTGGGCCTTTTTGAAGATGTCGATGGTGTTCACAGTCCAGCCCAGGTCCTTCGAGATGTGCAGGCCAAGAAACTGGTGACCCGTTCCACTTCCTCCCCATTGATGCTCAGGCCTGAGTGCAATGTGGTCCTCGACTTCCGGAAGTCAATAATGACTTCTTTTGTCTTCTTGGTGTTGAGGTTGAGGTGGTTGTCACTGCACCAGGCTGCCAGTGCTTGGACCTCCTCCCTGTATGGTGTCTCATAACCGTTGTTGATGAGCCCCACAACAGTTGTATCATCCGCAAATTTGATGAGGGTGTTGGAGCCAAGAGTAGCGACACAGTCATAAGTGTACAGTGTGTACAAGACTGGACTCAGCACACAGCCCTGAGGAACACCAGTATTGAGGATGATGGTGGAGGATGTGGAGGTGCCCATTCTGACATGCTGGGGTCTGTTAGTCAGGAAGTCCTTGATCCACAGACAGAGGGAGGTTCCAAGTTGTAGTGTCTGCAGTTTGTTGACTTCAGCTCGGCATTTAACGCCATCAGCCCTAGCAGACTCATCAACAAACAGCATCCTGATATATGTGTTGGGGCTTTCAATGTGGCTGAGAGCGGTGTGAAGGGCGATGGAGATGGCGTCGTCTGTGGATCTGTTGGACCTGTTGGACCTGTAGGTGAACTGATGTTGATCAAAGCCAGGTGGGATGTGGGCCTTGACATGCTGTAACACCAGTCGCTCCATAAATTTCATGATCACCGGTGTCAGGGCCACAGGCCGGTAATCATTCAACCCTGTGATGGCAGGAGATTTGGGCACAGGGATTATGGTTGCAGTTTTCAGGCAGGTGGGGACTGTGGCTTGCTGCAATGAACGGTTGAAGATGTTAGTGAATACTGCAGCAAGCTGGTGAGTACATGATTTCAGCACCCTCCCTGGCACTCCATCCGGTCCTGGTGCTTTCCTGGTGTCGATGCCACGCAGGACTCGCAGTACCTGATGTTGTTGGATGGTGGGGGGCTGGTCGTGCTCTGATGATGTCAGCTGTGTGTCCTCTGCCTGTCTCTTGTCCTCTTCAAAGCGGGAGAAAAAGGTGTTAAGCTGGTCTGGGAGAGAAGTGTCGGTGGAGGGGGGGTCGTTGTGGCATTGTTTGTAGTCAGTTATATTCTGTATGCCTTTCCACATGGAGCGGGGGTTGTTCTCCCTGAAGTTGGCCTCTATCTGCTCTCTGTACTTAGTTTTAGTTTAGTTTAGTTTAGTTTACTTTATTAAGGATCCCCATTAGCTGGTACCATAGTAACCAACTAGTCTTCCTGGGGTCCACAAAAACAAAAACAAAACAACACAAAACAAAAAAATCAATCAATCATATCATCAACAAAAACCACACTCATTTTACATTTAAATACAATTATAATATACCTAATGATAAAAACTTAAAAACATGCAACATTTAATAATTTTCATAAATCTAAAAGTTAATTTTCTCTGAAAACCAAACTGAACACTATACATACAGCTTAGTCAGCAATTACAATCTTAAATGAGATTTAAGTTTCTTTTTAAATGCCTGTTTACTTTCAGTACAACGGAGATAATGAGGCAGATTATTCCAGAGAGTTATTGCTCTACAAATAAAAGATCGTGATGAAGCATTTGTTCTTGGGCGAGGCAGCACCAGCTGACCATTGCTGGACCCTCTAGTGCTATGATCGTGCACAGTATTTCGAAAAACAATTTGTTAAAATTAGGGCTGTCAGTTTAACGCGTTAATTAGATTAATTAATTACACTGCAAATTAACGCGCTATAAAAATTAACGCAATTAATCATGAGTGGCAAGTCAATGCGCAAGCATTTTAAATTTGGCCCATTGAGTGACCCGTAGGCTGCAGTGGCACGTCACTTCCTACCTGCGCCACTAGTCAAAAGCAGGGTGACAACAGACATGGATGCAACACAGGAGAGCGAGGCAAGCTTACTTGGACCTTTGAACGGCAAGTTTATTTATAAAAAGAACAAAGACGGGACTATTAACAAGAACGCAGTGATTTGTACCTTGTGTAAAAAAGAATTTTCCTATCACCGAAGCAGCTCCAGCCTGAATTATCATTTAAACGCTAAACATGTCCGGACAAGTTCCACTGTTAAAGCTTCTGCTAGTGCTGCTAGTGCTACCGTGAGCTCACTCCGCCAACCCACGCTTACTGAGTTAGGAAAACGAATGAGCAAAGCCACGACAGAAAAACTGACAAACTCAATCTCAAAGTGGGTTGCTGCTGATTGCAGGCCAATTTCAATGGTGGAAGACGAGGGCCTAAAGGAGGTGTTTCAGATAGCGTCATCTGACTCTAATTTCCAGCTACCGTCAGGAACTATGGTGATGAAAAGAATTCACCAGCTGTACAGTGATGAGGGGACCGCAAAAGAAGAGTTGTTGGCAGGGGCCTGCCATGTCGCCCTAACGGGCGATCACTGGACATCAGTAAGCAATCATAACTACCTGGGAATCACCGCACACCTCATCGATAGAGGGTGGAAACTCAAGTCTTTTGCATTAACTGTGAGCAAAACTGTGACCCGCCATTATGCCGATGCATGCGCCGAGCAGTTTGATGCTGTGACAAAGGAATGGGAGATAGAAAACAAAGTGACAACGATAGGAACCGATAGTGCAAGAAACATGGTCGCAGCAACCCGTCAGCTGCCTTTCGAGCACATCCCATGTGCTGCACATATGCTGCAAAGAACCATCACAGTCTGCCTTGAGGACAGCAGCTTTGACACCGCCCTGGCAAAGTGCCGCAAAATAGTCGGGCACTTCAAGCATAGCCCTGCCAGTACAGAAGAACTGCACCAGCAGCAGACTGCCCTCAGACAAGCCAGAGAGCCCCTGGTTCAGGACGTATCCACAAGGTGAGACTGTTTACTATCTATTGGGGTAATTGATTCTTGATAGTTTTCTTGCTCCTGATGTGTGTGTGAGTGAGTGAGTGAGTGTGTGTGGGTGTGTATGTTTGGTTCAGTGCAACTACTGTATGTACAGCATGCTGCTCAAAACTTACAGCCCCCCTGCAGGACTAATGCAGTTTTTGTTTTATTTTATTGAAAGATGGAATTCGACGTTCTTGATGATCTCTCGGTACCTGAGGAACCACGAGGCTGTGAATGCCACTTTGGCCACACAGAAGCACAAACTGGCCACACTGACCAACCTAGAGTGTGACAAACTACAGAAGCTGGAGGTCGTTCTTGAACCCTGCAAGTATGTCCCTCTCTCTCGCACGCACACTCCACACTCTCACTCGCTCACACATACACACACACACACACCTCACTTCGCCTCCCCTCTCATTCTCCTCACCTCTCATTCTCTCCCCCTTCATACACTCACCTCTCTCTCTCTCTCTCACACACACACCTCACCTCTCCTCTCATTCTCTCCCCCTTCATACACTGACCTCTCCCTCCCTCCCATACACCACTGTCTCTCATTCACTCACTCACACACACACACACCTCACCTCTCATTCTCTCCCCGTTTATACACTCACCTCTCCCTCCCTCCAATACACCACTGTCTCTCATTCACTCACTCACACACACACACACACCTCACCTCTCATTCTCTCCCCCTTCATACACTCACCTCTCCCTCCCTCCCATACACCACTGTCTCTCATTCACTCACACACACAAACACACATGTCAGTAATGATGTGAGTTCATTATTGCCATATTTTTGTTCCACTGCAGATATGTGACCGAGCTGCTTGGAGGTGAGAGCTATGTTTCATGCTCTGTGGTGCTCCCTGCACTCTGCCATCTCAACCGGGTCATGGATCCCACTGATGAGGATCCGGGCTACATGATAAAGTTCAAGACCACCTTTTCAAAGGACATAGACGCACGCACGGCCAACATCAACAACAGATGGCTGAAGGTGGCTACAGCCCTCGACCCGCGATTCAAGGACTTGCAGAGCATACACAGGAATGAGAGGGATGAGGTATGTGTGTGACTGAGAAGACCAGTGTTTTGGGAGTGCTTTGGTTAGAAAGTCCTATGCAACAAATTAATTTTCCCTCTTTTAAGGTGTGGACCTGGATTGAGGAGATGCTGCGAGGATCAGAAGCGGGACCTGCTGCCCCTCAACCCACAGAGGACGAGCCAGCAGCAAAGAAGAGCCTCCTCCTGCTGTCTTCAGACTCTGACTCGGACAAGGATGAGCAGGGGCCTCTAGCCCGCTACAAAGCTGAGCCGTGCATTGGTATGCATGAGTGTCCACTGGAGTGGTGGGCAGCTCACGCAGGAGCTTATGGACAGCTGTCCTCTCTTGCTCGCAAATACCTGGCTACTCCTGCCACGTCTGTGCCATGTGAGAGACTCTTTTCACTCGCAGGTAACATCATACAAAAGAAGAGGGCAGCCTTACACTCAGACAATGTAAACAAGCTTGTTTGTCTGAGCAACTGGCTCAAGGAGACAAGGAGTTGTCTGTTGTCAGATCCTGTAACGTTAGCTTGGGGTGGGTTTTTGATTTGAGGAGTTGATACTGTAGCCCCAGTTTCTCTTTTGGGTTTGAGTTGTTATGCACACTTCACCAATAAAAATGTGGATTTCAAATCTTCTCTTCTTGGTGTATTCAATTGATTAGTCATGCACTACAATTTTGTAATGTCCTAGAATTCAAATTCTTTATTTGGGGACCTTTAGCAGATATGAGATTAAAATGCGATTAATTAGATTAATTAATTACAAATCCTGTAATTAATTAGATTAATTTTTTTAATCGCCTGATAGCACTAGTTAAAATATAAAATCTGGTGTTCTACTGATCAAGACTGACAAACAATACAGCTGTGTTCACTGCTAACCTTTTTTCTACTGTCAGCCATGAGAGGGAATTGTGCATGCAGTTAATGTTTGATCTGGATGAGCAACCCAACACCAACCGTGCAGCCTTATTTTGGGCAGTCTGCAGCTTTCTAAGCTCACCTTTAGCGGCAGATGACCAGACCACAGAACAATAGTCAAGGTGACATAATACTAAACTTTGCACGATCTGACACAAGAGGGGGCGAGCAACAAAAGAAGCACATTTCCTGGAGATACCAACAGCTCTTCCCATCTTTGAGATGATTAGATTAATATGATGACTAAAGGAAAGCCTGGAGTCCAACGTTACACCAAGAAGTTTGACACTCTCCACTTGTTCAACAGTAAAATTATATAACTTTAAATCCAGCTTTGGGCTACAAGATAGTTTATGTTTTGAACCTAATAAAATGCTTTTTGTTTTGGGAATATTAAGAACTAGCTTATTACAAAGAACCCAATCGTGCACTACTTGCAATTCCATATTAAGGACATCATTAAGTTCCTTGCATGAATGGGCAGCATAATACAAGGTTGAATCATCAGCATAAAATAACATTTTTGCACTTTTTGTAGCCCAAGCAAGATCATTAATAAATACAGTAAACAGTAATGGTCCAAGGCAACTGCCCTGAGGCACACCACACACTAGATCCCTGCTGTTCGATATGCCACCATTCAAATATACCTGTTGTGATCTAGAAGACAGATAATTATGGATCCACTTCAGCGCCAGTTGTCCAAAACCATAACATTCTAGTTTCTTTACCAAGAAAGAATGGTCGAGCAAATCCTGGAGTAGTGCTCTGATATTGGCGTTAAACCAGGGTTTTTGGTTGGGAAATGTTTTCACCTGTTTCCTTGATGTTACATTATCCATGCAGAATCTGATGTATGATAGTACAGAGGAGGTGTGGAGTTCAATGTCTGGGTCTTCAAAGAGCTCCCATATGGTGTCCTCAAAACAGTCCTGCAAGGATAGTGTGGCCTCCTCAGTCCAGCACTGCACTGACTTGTACTGTGGCTTAGACCTACAGATGAGGGGCTTGTAAGCTGGTGTCAGGAACAGGGAAAGATGGTCTGAGTGTCCGAGGTGGGGGGAGTGGCGGGCTCTGTAGGCTCCAGAGATGTTGGTGTAGACCTGGTCTAGTGCTCTGCCCTTCCTTGTTTGAATGTCAACATTCTTGTAAAATCTATGGAGCACAGTCTTTAAGTTGGTGTGATTAAAGTCTCCAGCCACGATTAAGAAGCCCTCTGGGTGTTTGTTTTGTTGCCTGGTGATGCTGTCATGCAGCCTGCTCATAGCTACGTTAACATTAGCTCGCGGGTGGATATACACGGCAGTTATTTCCCTGGGCAAATAAAAAGGTCTGCACTTCAACATTAGAAACTCCAGGTCTGGACAGCAGTGTTTCTTAATAACGGCAGTGTCTGTGCACCAACTGTTGTTAATATAGACGCACACACCTCCTCTTCTCCTCTTACCAGAGTCCGATGTGCGATCCGCCCGGAAGATTGTGCGTCCTGCTAGCTCCACGGCTAGGTCCGGGATGTTTTCATGCAGCCACGTCTCTGTTATAACCATGATACAGCTGTCTATCCGGTTGTGAACGTCTCGTAGTTTCATCTCGTCCATCTTGTTAACCAGGGAGCGGACGTTGGCAAGAAAGACGCTTGGAACCGCTGGTTTGTGCGGAGTCGCTATTAGCCTAGCTCTGATGCCGGCTCGTTTGCCTCGTTTCCGGTGTCTTTCGCAGCGCCACCGTCGCCTCCTTTCTGTCCGCTCTCACCGGCGTATCCTCTCCGGGAACGAGTCGAACCCTTCTGGGGGGGTCCAGCTGGTCCAGTGTTGTTTCAGGCTTAAAAGTTCAGTTCGGGTGTAAGTCCTTCTCAGTGTGTTGCTGCTAACTGGAGAAGAGCACCGGGTCGCTGTGTCTACACGCGCCGCCATCTTTGTTTTTAGTGCAGAAGATGTTCAGTTGCATGCAAGACGTTGTCTGTGAACAGCATTAGCAAACTAAACATGACTTTGCTTTGGTAAAACCAACTAATCAATAACCTAATTGCAGACAATCACAACAATAACTCAAAAAACAGCATTAAATCACATACAGCAAGGCAAACAGTGTTGCTTAGCCTGTACAGCTGTGATAAAGCTATGCCCAGTTGTTACATTACCAAATCCTGAATGGATAGAGGGAAGAGTTGGTTTGAGATGTGCTGTTCTTGTTAGCCGGCGAAGAAGGCTGGAAAGAGCTGTGGCTCTAGAAGCAGTCTTTGTTGTGTCCTTGTTCCAAAGGTGCAGATCCGAGGAAGCCAGTTGCTCGGGGTCCTTACAGAATTAGACGTTAGGGTGCTAACTCAACTTGATTCTCCTTATTGCTAAAGGTGTCACAGTTCCATTCTCCCTGTTGCCCTTCTGCCCTCAGTATTTTTCCACTCTCCCTGCCTCTGCTCCACTCCACCTGTCAGCCACTCCCACCTCATCAGCCCAACTCTGCTCACCTGTCAGCACAGCTGCAGCTCCTTGTAATCAGCCTGGTGTATATTAGACTCTCCAGCACACTCACTCTTTGCCAGATTGTCGTCGCATCATGCACTACTCTCCAGCACTCTCCCACGGACTGATCTCCTGGTTTCGATCCTGCCTGTTCCTGATCTTGTCTCCTTGTCTCTGTCCCGGCAACCTGACCTGCCTTCAGCCCCCAACAGTGAGTTCTGCCTGTGTTTCTCCTTGTTCTGGTGGCTACGGCCCTCCTGGAAGGAATCGTCTGCTTCCCTGTCTCCATTTGGGCTGTTGTTGTGCTGCGAGTGCTTCAGATGTCCTTCTGGTCTTGGACTCTCTGCTCCTGTTGTAACGGCTGCCTGTTAGTTATTGTGAGCCTCTGTTCCTACTTCCACACAGCCAGCCTCCTGTGGCTGAGTGGAATTGCTCCTGTCTGCCACCCCAGCTACCCGGGTTCACATTCCGGCAGAGACATTGCTTGAACTTGATAATTGTGAATCTTTCTGTGATACTGTTGCTGTGGGGACTTAAATAAAGACTCTTTATATCTACGCTCCTGCTGTTTGTGCTGCACTTGGGTCCTGCCTCATCACCTTCTGACAGTACAATCTGGCCATAATATGGACCCAGCACACTTCCTCTCTCCATGGAACCACCACAGAAGGCGTCAACCTTTCATGGACTCAGGCGGAGACCTTCACAATGTTACATTCAGACTCATGTGTTTAAAAAATGATCGTTATGCCACGAGTGACAAGGACCGAGAGGCAGCCTTGTCCTCTGCACGCCAGGAGGTATCCCTAAGACCTTGGCTAAAAGACTCCTTACCCAGCTGGGTTAAGGACTTTGTTGGCACACCTGCCTCTCACTCTGCACCCGAGTCACTTAGACTTGGGGTTATTAGCCTGCAACCTCCTCATCCTGAGCTGACCCCAGCTGTTAACCCGTTCTGGGGAACCCGCCTGGCCCTTGGGGGTCCTCGGAGCCTCAACCAGACTTCCAGATGGGGGAAGAAATCCCAAGCCCGTCCTGCCAGCAACCTGACCAAGCCTCAGTCTCAAGTCTTTAGCATCCGGCCTGCTAGCATCCAGTCGGTTGCTCGATCTGCTGTCCCGGCTGACGCCACTTCTGTTCCGGTGTCGGGGGTCCCGGCTGACGTCATTCCTGTTCCGGCGTCGGGGATCTCGGCTGACATCACTCCTGTTCCGGTGTCGGGGGTCCCGGCTGACGTCATTCCTGTTCCGGCGTCGGGGATCTCGGCTGACATCACTCCTGTTCCGGTGTCGGGGGTCCCGGCTGACGCCACTTCTGTTCCGGCGTCGGGGATCTCGGCTGACGTCACTTCTGTTCCGGTGTCGGGGGTCCCGGCTGACGTCATTCCTGTTCCGGCGTTGGGGATCTCGGCTGACACCACTTCTGTTCCGGCGTCGGGGGTCCCGGCTGACGTCATTCCTGTTCCGGCGTCGGGGGTCCCGGCTGACGTCACTCCTGTTCCAGCGTCAGAGTTCTTGGCAGTCCTTCCTTTTGTTCCTGTGTCAGGGATCTCGGCAGTCCTGACTCCTGCTCCCACAGTCCACTCAGCGGTCCGGCCGACTCCTGCTCCTCGAGTCCACTCGGCGGTCTGGCCGACTCCTGCTCCCAGAGTCCACTCGGCGGTCCGGCCGACACCTGCTCTTCGAGGCCGCTCGGCGGTCCGGTCCACTCCTGCTCCCACAGTCCACTCGGCGGTCCGGCCGACTCCTGCTCCTCGAGCCCACTCGGCGGTCCGGCCGACTCCTGCTCCCAGAGTCCAATCGGCGGTCCGGCCGACACCTGTTCTTCGAGGCCACTCGGCGGTCCGGCCGACTCCTGCTCCCAGAGTCCAATCGGCGGTCCGGCCGACTCCTGCTCCCAGAGTCCAACCGGTAGTCCGGCCGACACCTGCTCTTCGAGGCCACTCGGCGGTCCGGTCCACTCCTGCTCCCACAGCCCACTCGGCGGTCCGGCCCACTCCTGCTCCTCGAGCCCACTCGGCGGTCTGGCCGACTCCTGCTCCTCGAGTCCACTCGCCAGTCCGGCCGACTCCTGCTCCCAGAGTCCAGTCGGCGGTCCGGCCGACACCTGCTCTTCGAGGCCACTCGGCGGCCCGGCCCACTCCTGTTCCCACAGCCCACTCGGCGGTCCGGCCGACTCCTGCTCCTCGAGCCCACTCGGCGGTCCGGCCGACTCCTGCTCTTCGAGCCCACTCGGCAGTCCGGCCCACTGCTGCTCCCAGAGTCCACTCGCTAGTCCGGCCAACTCCTGCACCCAGAGTCCAGTTGGCCGCCCGGCCAACAACCACCCATCCTGCTGAGCTACAGTGCTCCCAAGTTCCTGTCCGTGATGACCTGAGACAGTCCCAAGTGTTTGAATTTCCTCTGCTCCCCGCGACTCCTGCTGGGCCGCAGCACCCCCAAGTCTCCGCTCCTGCTGGGCCGCAGCACCCTCAAGTCTCCGTTCCTGCTGGGCCGCAGCACCCTCAAGTCTCCGCTCCTGCTGGGCCGCAGCACCCTCAAGTCTCCGCTCCTGCTGGGCCGCAGCAGCCTCCCGGCCGGCCTCCAGATCTGCTCTGCCTGTCAGGTCGGCCTCCCGGCCGGCCTCCATATCTGCTCTGCCTGTTAGGTCGGCCTCCCGGCTGGCCTCCAGATCTGCTCTGCCTGTCACGTCAGCCTCCGGGCCGGCCTCCAGGCCTGCTCTGCCTGTCAGGTCGACCTCCGGATCAGCTCCGTCTGACAAGTCGACCCCTGGATCTGCTCTGCCTGTCAGGTCGGCCTCCTGGCTGGCCTCCGGACCTGCTCTGCCTGTCAGGTCAGCCTCTCGGCCGGCCTCCTGCTCTGCTCCACCTCTCAGATCGGCCTCCCGGCCAGCCTCCAGATCTGCTCTGCCTGTCAGGTCAGCCTCCCGGCCGGCCTCTAGATCTGCTCTGCCTGTCACGTCGGCCTTCTGGCTGGCCTCCAGAGCAGCTCCGCCTGTCAAGTCGACCTCCGGATCAGCTCCGCCTGTCAAGTCGACCTCTGGATCTGCTCTGCCTGTCAGGTCGGCCTCCTGGCCGGCCTCCAGATCTGCTCCGCCTGTCAAGTCGACCTCCGGATCAGCTCCGCCTGTCAAGTCGACCTCTGGATCTGCTCCGCCTGTCAGGTCGGCCTCCCGGCCAGCCTCCAGACCTGCTCTGCCTGTCAGGTCGGCCTCCCGGCCGGCCTCCAAATCTGCTCTGCCTGTCACGTCGGCCTCCCGGCCGGCCTCCAAATCTGCTCTGCCTGTCACGTCGGCCTCTCGGCCGGCCTCCTGCTCTGCTCCACCTCTCAGGTCGGCCTCCCGGCCAGCCTCCAGATCTGCTCTGCCTGTCAGGTCGGCCTCCCGGCCGGCCTCTAGATCTGCTCTGCCTGTCACGTCGGCCTTCTGGCTGGCCTCCAGAGCAGCTCCGCCTGTCAAGTCGACCTCCGGATCAGCTCCGCCTGTCAAGTCGACCTCTGGATCTGCTCTGCCTGTCAGGTCGGCTTCCCAGGTGGCCTCCGGATCTGCTCCGCCTGTCACGTCGGCCTCCGGGCCGGCCTCCAGATCTGCTCCGCCTGTCAAATCGGCCTCCCAGGTGGCCTCCGGATCTGCTTCGCCAGTCAAGTTGGCCTCCAGCTCTGCTCCTCCTGTCAAGTTGGCCTCCTGGCCAGCCTCCAGATCAGCTCCGCCTGTCACGTCGGCCTCCGGGCCGGCCTCTGGATCAGCTTCGCCTGTCAGGTCGGCCTCCGGATCAGCTTCGCCTGTCAGGTCGATCTCCGGATCTGCTCCACCTGTCTAGTTGGCCTCCTAGCCAGCCTCCAGATCTGCTTCGCCTGTCAAGTCGGCCTCTGGATCTGCTCCACCTGTCACGCCAGCCTTGCGGCCAACCTCCAGATCTGCTCCCTCTGGTCAACCTGCTAGTTGCCCTCTGGCTCTGGTTCAGCCATCTGGTCATCCTCCTGACCGCCCTAAAGATCTGCTCCGCCCATCCTGATTACCCTCCTGGGTGGTTCTGTCCAGATGTTTGGCCCTCAGTCTGTCTGCCTGTGGTTTTCTGCTCCACCCCTGTCCAGCCCCCTAGCTCACCTGCAGGAGGTCCCCTGCTCCACCCTTCAGTCTCCAGACCACCACTTGATCTGGACTCCCTCCTCCAGGCCCCCACCACCCACCCTTCCTGGTTATTGTCTTTTTGGGACGTCAGGAGCCGTCCCTTGAGGGGGGGGGGTTCTGTCACAGTTCCATTCTCCCTGTTGCCCTTCTGCCCTCAGTATTTTTCCACTCTCCCTGCCTCTGCTCCACTCCACCTGTCAGCCACTCCCACCTCATCAGCCCAACTCTGCTCACCTGTCAGCACAGCTGCAGCTCCTTGTAATCAGCCTGGTGTATATTAGACTCTCCAGCACACTCACTCTTTGCCAGATTGTCGTCGCATCATGCACTACTCTCCAGCACTCTCCCACGGACTGATCTCCTGGTTTCGATCCTGCCTGTTCCTGATCTTGTCTCCTTGTCTCTGTCCCGGCAACCTGACCTGCCTTCAGCCCCCAACAGTGAGTTCTGCCTGTGTTTCTCCTTGTTCTGGTGGCTACGGCCCTCCTGGAAGGAATCGTCTGCTTCCCTGTCTCCATTTGGGCTGTTGTTGTGCTGCGAGTGCTTCAGATGTCCTTCTGGTCTTGGACTCTCTCTTAGTTATTGTGAGCCTCTGTTCCTACTTCCACACAGCCAGCCTCCTGTGGCTGAGTGGAATTGCTCCTGTCTGCCACCCCAGCTACCCGGGTTCACATTCCGGCAGAGACATTGCTTGAACTTGATAATTGTGAATCTTTCTGTGATACTGTTGCTGTGGGGACTTAAATACAGACTCTTTATATCTACGCTCCTGCTGTTTGTGCTGCACTTGGGTCCTGCCTCATCACCTTCTGACAAAAGGTTAGTTGCAAACCTTGTTTGCACACTAAAATCTGTATGCTCCTGCTGTGAGCGAGGGCACGAGAGTCTTAGAAGAAAAGGAACAAAAGTCTGTAGAGCAATTGTTCCCCCCCTTGATGGTTTGGGACAAAGAGCACATCTGGGCTGGTCCAGGGCCCAGAAGGAAAGAAGTATGAGCGGCTTGCCCGCCCAAGATCAAGAGAGAGACTCTAGTAAAGGCAGAATAACTTCTACAGTGTGTCTGATGATATCGCAGAGTCACATGACACTGTAAAAGTACTGACCAATCACGTTTTGAGACTTGTCTCTCAAAGAGATGTGAGGTGGGCATCCTGCTGAGATAGATGTCAGATAACTGTCTTTGTAAAAGAACAAAGAACATGAGGTCTCTCCATCTCAGGTGGAAAAGCCTTCACATGCCAGTTTAGATTTTAACAAATGACAAATCATCTGTGGTCCAGTGAATCCCAACAAGTACGAGAAAGCAAAGTCCCAAGGCGGCCATCTTGGATAGAAAAACAGCGGCCACTGCCATTGATGAATGTGATCTTATTTACTGATAGTCTGTGAGTCAGCAAGGCAAATACTGTCCGATACCAACGCTCAACTGATCAAGAAACCTTTATACTTCTTCTGGGAATTGATGGACATCTTCTTTAAGGTTGGTGACAGGCCAGTTGGCTCTCTGGAACAGCTGACCAGGGTCTAGACAGCAAATTGTGAAACTGTGGACTACAACTGGATAAAACTCTCAAGTACATCTGAAGAAGTAAATGTAATGCATTATTCTCACCACTGGTCCACTGTTATTCCTCTTACTAAATAGGTTAAAAAAAGCCACTGTGATAAACATATTACCTCATTGTTTTGGATCTGAATGTTAATTTTTCCAATGTACAAATTCAAGTGCATGATGAATTGCATGTGACAGTTGCTCCATCATAGTAATCCCAGACCCACTGTTGGTCTTGCTGTCTGTTAGGGTGTGAACATTTATAGTGACTGTGTTCCTCTGGATCCTTAATAGTCGAATGACAGAATTTTGGACAGAAATGGGCTCACACCTAGCAGGTAGTGTAGCCTTTTCCAATGCATTTTTACTGAAAGAGACGTAAGTAAACTGCAGGTGGTCTTCTGCCCGACGAACTATATTTTACAACAATTTAAAACAACAGGGCAGACAATACATCTTCTATACAGTGGTTCTGAACATCTGTTGGCTGTGTCGACTGTGACCTGATACTTTGAGTAACCATCTACTATACACCTCAGCCACTCTTGAATATTTTCTTCTCCTCTCACCAGGTGTTAATGTGAGTATGTTTGGCCTAAATCCATTCAAGCTGTTTATTTATTTTTGTGTCTTCTAGGAGAACCACACAGGTTTGATCCTTCCTTCAAAGGTCCAGCCCGCAGAAGGTACCTTCATACTTCCTTTTTTTACATACAAAGCAACAGAATATTGGCTGGATAAACCTCAGGGCAGTTTCCTCCTGCTCTCTGTGATCACCTATATTGTGTTTTAATACAGAAAAAATAGTCGATCTTAATAACACAAGTTATGCTGACATCAGCATAAACACAACTTATTGTCACAGCTGTGCTGTCAGCTACAATGACATTTAACATAAATAAGAAAAATACAAAGTAGGTTTACACCAACCACACAATAACACCAAGCCAATGTCTTAATGTCTATCCACACAATTTTGTCATCTGCCATGTAACAGACAGAACTGTACATGTCAGCTGTCTGTGTCCACATCTACTTTTGAGTAATCACAATGTTTGTTTATAATAACTTTCAGGTAGAAACCCTGCGCATCATGTACATAAAATCCAACATCGCTGAGCGAACTTTGCCTCAGTTGGTTAGTTATTAGCCACCTAAAAAATCAATATCAGTTTAAGTGTGCACTATATTTTCAACATCTTTACCACTTTAACTTGCTGTCAGACAGCCTTTTCTACCAGTAAACTTAAGCTGTTATCTCAAAGCCATCAGCCTCTATTGACCAAAACAGTGATTTTATTGTGCAGAAGAAAGAGTTGTTGGTCTCCAGTGGCCTCAACTGATAAGTGTGTGATGTAAAGTAGAGAAAATATTACAAATATAACTTACTCTTAAACTAATACTGATTTTTTTAATTGAGTAAGTTTAGGTGTCTTAGATACTTTTTGCTGCAACCCCTGTCCACAGTAGCACATTGCTTAGTTTCCATGCCAATAGATGTGGTTTGTCAAAGACTATAGCAAAGCAACACAGTACATGAAATAAGCACAGCAAAAATGTCAGATAGGCGGGACAACTGTGTTTTGCTATATATCTTTTAATGTTACAGTTACTGCTGAAAATGACAACAGAAATAAAAAAAAAGTTTGTAGATTTTACATATCTCCACAGTTGAAATTAATAGCCAGTTGTCAACCAACCTGAAAGTTATTGTTGCTAGCATCATCCAACCCATCCTAATGTACTGGTCTCCCTGCTTCTTCACCCTGCTC
This sequence comes from Cephalopholis sonnerati, assembly GCA_019142605.1. Taxonomy (NCBI): domain Eukaryota; kingdom Metazoa; phylum Chordata; class Actinopteri; order Perciformes; family Serranidae; genus Cephalopholis; species Cephalopholis sonnerati. Next base: position 42,337,980 of record JAGQAX010000010.1, on the reverse strand, counting down.
ACTGTCACCAGCAAAAACAAACTCCTCAAAATCCTACACACAGCATCCAAAATAATCAACCTCCCCAGTCTGTCAGAAGCAAATGAACTCGCCATCACACGCCTAGCACATGCAATAGTAAACAGCCCTGACCATCCCCTGAACCAATTTTTCATACTTCTCCCATCTGGCCGCAGATACAGAGTACTGGACTGGAAAAAAGCCCATTTTAAAAGAAGTTTTGTCCCCTCAGCCATCACAGCCCTAAACAAAATCATGCAGACCTGACCTGTACACTGTCTATGTCATGTGTAGGAAAATTACCTGTAGGTTAATTTTGCACTCGTTTGGGCACCACCCTCTCAACGGAAAGTGACCGTAATCAAATTAATAGCTATGTAAATCAATCATTAATTTGTCGGTACACTTATCAATTATAAATCAGTCTCAATATCAAAGTTATGAGTTCTCTATACAGTGATCGTAGTTTCAGTTCAAGGACATACATGGACAATGGCTTGGCGACAAATGAAAGTTTATTTGATGTTTAACAACTGAGGAAATTAATCTTAAATGGAGATGGGGTGAAATTCTGTAAAATCACAGGAAGTGTAAATGGGTGGAAGCAATAGAAAACACTTTGGCGGTTATTTAGTTTGGCGATAGTGAGAAGAGTGTGTAACTTTGGATAAACTACAGGCGGAAAACTATGTATCTAACGAAACCTAAATTAAGATCCGAATAATTAAGTCTCCTATTCGACATCAACTCTTATCACAACACGGCGGCTGCATCAGGTGAGGGAAGGCTTGCCTACTTTCTTTGCAGCGTTGATCCAATCGGACGTGTCTCAGGGGACCCCAGCCATCGCTTGCCACTCGGCTTCACTTCACAGTCTCCCTGCGGGACGGTGCCAACGGGAGCCAGTGATGAGGCGACGGTCTGACGGCGAAGTTCTTCTGGTAGTCCTCAAACGTCCATTATCTTAGGCTGCTGAAAGTTTTAATTTGGCAAAAGAGTCCCTGCCTTGGGAATAATTCCGGCAGGTGGCTGGCCGCTGGACCTGATGGATCTTGGATGGAGTTGCAGGTCGAATAGAAGCTCCGTTATGGGAGCGTAGCTACCCACTTATGATAAAGTTAAAACAATCTCGTTGTCCATACGTATGGAGTTAGATTAGTCTCAATATTAATAAATGCACACAGAAGGATTCACAAATACATGTTAAGATTTATATATAAATGACTCTCTCCACACAAATATTTTCAATGCACACATATATTTGGCATTTTATATAAATGTAAAAAAAATCCACAAATAACCAAAAAAGTTTCACAAATGTATTTCTGATGCACACACAAATATTTATTGTTTTAAATATATGCAATTTTCATCAAAACATTTGTGGATGTTGATACATTCATATACAAATGCTTTTATTTTGTGAACCTCTGCGCATTCGTGTGTGAATCTTTTTGAGACTCCCCTGACGTGACCCGATCCACAAATGCATTTTTTCTACCAAGGGGATATAGGTAGCCAATCAGATGTCTCCTTCCTCTTCAGCCAATCACATGAGCGTCTCGCTTCCACCCCAACGTGGGGTATGTTTTAACGTCGTAGTGTCAGAGGGTGGCAGTAATGCACAACTACATTGTTTGCTGACCGCCAAATTAATAAGGACGAGAAGAAGAAGAAGCAGCAGCAGACAGCGGTCAATGCAGAGCCCCGGGTCAATGGTCCGTTATCCGGTAATTACCGGACTTTGACCGGTAAAATCTGCCGAAGTCTGACATTTTTTAACACCGCCGGTCCAAATGTCCGGTGAAAATATTCCCTCCAAGCACAATTTGAATTAAACATGTCAAAGGATTTTTTCATTTTGTTTATCTAGAGTTTTTATTGCATATATATTTCAATAGCGAACTGACTTTTTTATTTCAAGTTGGCAGCACGCCGCGTTATTAACACTAGGACCGCCAACATTCTAGCAGCGGTCAGCCAGACCGTCATACACAATTCGATTGTTTTTGCTCAGAAGCACATCAAGAAGTTGTTTTTTTTTTTTTTAAATAAACGTACCAGCAATTAAATTTAATGAACAAAATGTCACAGTCAAGAGGATCAGCAAACCTTTCAACGCCTCATGTCAATATACAAGTCAGCTTTTTAAAATGTATTTAATTTTTTTACCGTGCGCATTTTTTTCGCTGCTTCACGTCTCCATTGATAATGACAATTAGCACTCTTAGTACACTCTTTAATAACAAATAGTATATAACTTTTAGTCTGCTATATTGTTGACTATATAGTGAATTTTTATAAAATATTGCAGAAGAAAAGACATAAAAACCGAAATAATGAGAGGATATTTAAAATTATTTTTATGCTGCTGCTCCCCTCCTCTCTGCAACTCGGGAAATTCGTTTCACTGAGAAACACACACACACACACACACACGGACATATACGAATGGATGAATGGATGACGGATGTACAGCTTGAGGTTATTGCTACAATACAGATTAATACACAAAGCAAAAACACTTAAACCAGACAGGCTAGCTATGGGCACGAACAAATGCAAAAATAACTGCAGAAAATAACATGAAAAGAGGACCCAACAAACAAATGAACAAGGGCACGATCAACACGTCGGAAAGCCGATCACGTTGTCCGGTGCCAATTTTTTCTAGGGGAAACCCTGGTCAAGAGCTGACCCGGGGCTCTGCATTGACCGCTGTCTGCTGCTGCTTCTTCTTCTCGTCCTTATTAATTTGGCGGTCAGCAAACAATGTAGTTGTGCATTACTGCCACCCTCTGACACTATGACGTTAAAACATACCCCACGTGGGGGTGGTAGCGAGACGCTCATGTGATTGGCTGAAGAGGAAGGAGACATCTGATTGGCTACCTATATCCCCTTGGTAGAAAAAATGCATTTGTGGATCGGGTCACGTCAGGGGAGTCTCAAAAAGATTCACACACGAATGCGCTGAGGTTCACAAAATAAAAGCATCTGTATATGAATGTATCAACATCCACAAATGTTTTGATGAAAATTGCATATATTTAAAACAATAAATATTTGTGTGTGCATCAGAAATACATTTGTGAAACTTTTTTGGTTATTTGTGGATTTTTTTTACATTTATATAAAATGCCAAATATATGTGTGTGCATTGAAAATATTTGTGTGGAGAGAGTCATTTATATATAAATCTTAACATGCATTTGTGAATCCTTCTGTGTGCATTTATTAATATTGAGACTAATCTAACTCCATACATACGAGATTATTACTAAAGTTATCATTAATGCTCAAAAATAAAATTAATGCGATCGGTGGGCTTCCTCACCTCAGGTGTGATATTCTTGGAGGCCCAAAGAAAAAGAAAAAAAAAGGGAGAAACTCAGGACTTGCAAGCAATCCTGGTGCACAGAGCTTAATGTTGTCAATCACACGGAGTGGGAAAAGTTAAGCAGAGGCGGAGACTAAGAGCGTAACGGGTATAACATAAACAAATCTTACAAAAAGAAAAGTCGGAAAAACAAAAAGGAAAACAAACAAACAAACAAAAAGAAACAGGAACTGGAGAAAAAGAAGAGAAGAAAAGAGAAGAAGCTAAAAACTGCCGAGCTATTGAGTTTTATCTAGAATTGAGTGGGCGTGTTTCATGCAAGGTGGGTCTCTCAGTTTAAGCATGACTGGATTTTTCCAGATCATATACTTAAACATTTTACACGCGATAGCCACATACTCTTCCCATTATGGTCAAAAATCGGCTTCATACCATCACATTTAGACATCATATATTCATTCTACAACATACATGTATATCCTTGAATCAACAACAAAAGAACAAGAAGAAGAAGAAAGAAAAAGGGAAGAAAAATGTTTTGTGCATAAACATTACCATTTAGTTTGCAGGTGCATTAACATACTAAGTGGGATAGCATATACTAATAACACTGGTTGATCAATCAAGTTACTATTCTTCAACTCAAACTATGATAGCAATTCCTACGGGATTCTTGCTTAACTATCGTCATAGGATAACAGTATGACGCTACTTTTAAATGAGGGGTTACAATGTTATAACATGAGTAACATATATACTTCACATTTAGGAGACATATTACTTTTGGTTAACCACATAGCTTATTCTTTGCTTAGGAGTGTGTCTGGAGCTTTTGCCTCCCATAAAGGTGTGAAGTGACAGACAAAGGAAAAGAGCTCAGAAGAGAGGAGAGAGGATGGGGGTGGTATTTGGTCCTGGAGACAACAGTCTGTGTGAATTGGTGTCCCTGCTGCTTTTGATCTCAGCAGGTCAGTGACCTGGAGCCTGAAAGGTTGTGGAACTGACACCCAGACCTCTTGTCCATATATTTGCAGTTCCTGTTTAAAAGGTGAAAAGTTCACAAGGCTGTTCCTCCTACACATGTCTATGTTTATATGTTTTACTGTGGTATGTGTGGGAGAGGGTTTGTTATTGTTACTTGTTACTTGTTGTTATTTGTTATTTGTTATGCTGCCCTGTGACTGATGTGTGAAAACAATTATCCCCATGGGGACATTAAAGAATCTAACCTAACCTAGTGTGACATCACGGTGATTCGGTCTGTATCCAGATCTTTAGCGTGTCCCTTTAAAAGAGTCATTTAATAGCATGGCCCCACTGACCTCTTGCAGATGAAAGTTGCAGGCTGTTCAATGGACTCCACAGATGATTTGTTAATTTGTATAGCTTAAATGGGACTTTGTGGGAAATGTAAAGGCATTTCCCATAGCCTCAGCCCACTCAAAACAGCAGCTAAAGTCTTTTGTAGTCAATGACAAAGACAGCATGGATGGACTTAGTTTCCCACAGTCCTATGTTTTTCAGACCTATGTGTGAAATCCTGGCCATCGAGCCAGTCTTCAGTCACCATTTGTCCCTCTGGCATGTGACCCTGTGATCTCACCAGGCCAATAAAGGCTCAGCTTCTTCCATTCCTCCTCTCTCTGTCAGGAACTCTCCACCTACTACCCCCATCCTCTGCTCTTTCTCCTGGGTCCCCCAGCAAGGAGGGTCACTGCTGCAAGAGGACCTGCCTGCCCCTCCTCTGTTCCTCTCACCTCTGCTGCCAGAAGGAGCTGCAGCCTAGCTCTGATCGTCACATTACCTGCAAAAAGCAGACACAGAACTTTCCTCAAGGCCCACTGAACTGACTTGAAAGAACTAGTCTTGACAAAAGCCAACTACTGTATCCCTTCACATCACTGGTGTCTCAGCCAAAAAGTTTCACATGAATAAAGACTGCAGCCCATGGCCAACTAGAATGTATGTTCTGCGACTGTGTGAGAGGAAATAATTTTCTGTACAACAGGCAACGGTAGTCTGTATTTGTCATTCAAAAAGGAAAACCTGAAGATTGACAGGATGGATTAAAGATGCTAGTTAGCCAGTTAGCACATTAACAAAGCAACTCAATGTTAAAAGAACATATGATATTTAGTGTGCACCAGTGAACAATAACAGACAATTACTGCTGTTTCTGCTAAAGGACACAATAGCTAAAGAAAAAAAAAAAAAAACTGAAAAAAACCTGAACTGCCAATCAGAGTGACTTCAGTCACCGACAGCCTCTGCTATCTCTAACGTTAATACGACATACTGAATCAGCCGAAAAAAGGATCATAAGGGCTGATTAGTGCCCAGGTGTTGGACACACCACAAAAACTAGTGCGACAGACACTTACTGACAGCCCAGTGCTGAATGACGGCCAGCTGTCAGCTTGATGTGTCAGGGCCCATCAGAGGACATCAGGGTCTGCTACAGTTTTTGGTTAGTGAGGAACACACCACTAATCTTATGTAAACAAGTTTAGCGCCAGCAGCAAAGTCTGCAAGCTATCATCACAAGCAACAAGGAGCAACAAAGCCATGTTAAAGCCAAGCTACTAAATCTTTAAAAGGACGACAACGAACAGAGAGACCAGATTTCTTTGACCTACATGACTTGAGTACAGCACAGCAAATACTGCACTGAACCCACAAGTCTTACTTTGGGGATTTAAAAGCTTCATTGGGGTCATCAGGTGGGCACTCTGACCCTGGACAACCCACTATTGTGTTGATGATAGGCCCACCACACCTCCAAAGGGCTCCTTTGCAACAAATGATGTCCCGGGTGTACCCCCTACTTTTACTCCCTTCATCCCTGCTGCCATTTTTGTTACCTTGGGGCCTAGGTTGTGTCTCTTCTCTTAATCCAGAGCCAATGACTTGCCTCATTAGCAGCGCTGGAGTGCGACTGCTACTTCAAGGAAGACTACTGCTTCTTCTCCTCCTCCTCCTCCTCCTCCTCCTCCTCCTCCTCCTTGTGCTAGTACTGCTACGGCAACTTTTCTGCTTCTTATTACCACTGTATTTGGTATTTTTGAATGGTCACTGTTTCAAAGTAATACTTAATCTGCCTCAATTTCGATGGTTTTTATTTCTTGTTCTTGAATAACAATAACACCACTCTATAGTGTAGTGGTTGCATTGCATGCCAGTTGGCCAACCTGGAACTAGTGCTTGGACATTCAAATCCTGTCCATCCGTCCGTCCATACCTACGTCTGTCCCATTCTTGTAAACGTAATATCTCAACACCTTGAGGGAATTTCTTCAAATTTGGCACAATTCACTTGGATTCAAGGATGAACTGGTAAGATTTTGGTGGTCAGGGGTCAAAGGTCAAGGTCAGTGTGACCTTGCATCCATTTCATTCTCCTGAATGTGATATCTCAAGAACACCCGAAAGAGATTTGTTCAAATTTGACACCAACTTCCACTTGGACTGAAGAATAAAATGATTACAATTTGGTGGTCAAAGGTCAAAGGTCAAGGTCAGTGTGACTTCACAAAACCTGTTTTTGGCCATAACTCAAAAGTTTCATGCTAATTATGACAAAACTTTCCACAAATGTGTAACAGGATATAATGATGAAGTGATGGCATTTTATAACAAAAAGATCAAAAGTCAGCTTCACTGTGACATCATAATGTTCTGTACAACCACAGGGTGGTAATTCTAGTTGCTAAAGGAAGAAAAAAAAATGCATTCCTTACAGTAAAGCAGTGTATATATTATGTATCACATGCTCTCTTCATGATGATTTTTAATTCAAACTTTTAGTTATCCAGAAGTAACAAGACAAGTATAAATTGACTTGTGAATATTGCTGCTACAGCTTGTTTCTTTTTTGTCTTTTTCAGAAGCTGCACTGATGTTGTATGCTGTTGGATTTTCATCATTGTCGTCCTCTCATATATGGCCCTGGGGATAGTGGGTAAGTGAGTCTGTACATACACACACACACATACAGTGCCCTGAGTGTAAGAAAAACCTCTTTGATCAAATTATTTTTGCAGTGTATTCTCTCGTGAACATCTTTATCAAAGTAGTGCTGCCACCTCCATAAGTGAAAAGTTTTCACAGTTATTAACTCACACACACACGCACGCACGCACGCACGCACGCGCGCGCGCGCACACACACACACACACACACACGTACACCAAGAATCCCTTGGTATAAAACAGTACTTAAACTACCATGATTCACTGGTTCAAGGATAAACATTTGGGAGGGTCGACTTCCATTAACCTGTTGTTATAAGGGGAGAATTTGTCAGGTGTTGTGTGCATGTCTACAGCTTGTTCTGCTGCCCCCATGTGGTCAAAAAAATGATGCAGCTTTTAAATGTTGCGACCTCAAACAAGACTGTTGCATGTTGTTCATGTCACAATATAACTGTAACATTCCTAACCATGACGAAAATGGTGATAACTGGGGAGACATTGAAAGCAGGGAAAGACAGCAAAAGGGACAGTGTGGCTTGGTAGCCCATGCTGCATCGTGGGTGAGGAGGACTTCCAAACTAGCTACTTAAAAGCCTTAAGGGAATTACCTTCAGTAAAGTCTGAGAAGGAGGGCGGACAAGCTCCTCAACTGCACAGATTTAACGGCAGCAGACCTAAGGAATGGAGAAATGACTAACCACCATCAATGCCCATATAAAAAGGTGTGCTAGAATCAGTGAGTTAAAGATCTATCAATCTTGAATGAAGTTCCAGAGAGGAGCGGAAGCAGCACAGTGCACAGGGGCTATCCCTGTTCAGACACAGGAAGAGGAGGGCCTGGAGTCAACCCACAGTTCCCAGAATCTCTTAGTGTGCCTTCCATTTTCTGCCAGCACCAAGCCAGAGGCAAGACACATCAAGTGGCCAGCATCCAACTCAGCTTCTGTGTGAAACCAATTTGATAAAATTAAGGACCAGATCCTGAAGTTGATGGTAAAGGGAGACAATGACAAGAAACTCCAGGTTATAGCATTAATTACAGTCAATCTTGTTATTGAGAGCATTGGAAAAGAGAAAAAGCAAGAAGCCAAAAAAAACATACATAAAAAATCATAGGTAAGTGAGAATCCATGACAATGGGCAGGGGGCTCGTACTGTACAAACAAGCGGGAGAGCAAAAACCAGATGCTGTAGTCCACCTCACAACTGTCTTGAGGCAGAAGATCAATGGCTGGTACCGGGCTGATTAACACTGGAAGAGTCGGACCCAAGCAGTTCTTAGGCAAGAAAAGCAGAGGATGAGCCCAGTGAAACACCAAGTCCCTTTTTCTAGCTGGGTGTGGCTACACAAGCCCAAACCCCCTTTCCTTGTTAAGTGCTGATGCATCCTGAGCAAGTGACCTAAATGATTTCTATGCTCGCTTTAAGGCCATCAGTGAGTCAACAACCAAAAAAAATGCTGAAGCAGAGATTAATGGATGGGTGGGTGCACCTCTAACACCTGTCTCCCTTGTGAGCATGATGTGAAGAGGGCTCTCAAGCATGTGAACACAAAGAAAGCAGAAGAACCAGCCAGTATCAGTGGGCAGGTCCTTAAGCCATGGCTGACCCACTAGCGCTGGTGTTCACAATGATATTCAACAGGTCACTGGCTCAGTCCGTCATACCTACATTCTTCAAGAAGCCCACCATTATTCCTGTGCCCAAGACAACAAAACCAACCTGCCTGAGTGACAACCGCCTAGTAGCTCTCCCTACAGAGGTGAGAGCCTAGTGTCAGATTTTACCCTATTCACTTCAAATTTTCTCTGTGTCACCTTTGAGATCAAAAATGTAAAGCATCAGTTCAGTTTTTTTCTGTGGCGAGGTGTTAAATTTCCATGTTTCAAACACACAACAGGAAGTGGTTTGTAACCCAACTGTACATAGTCAAATCTGCCCCAAACTTCCCATTTATGATAAGTGTCCCTGCCTGAAGATATATTCATGCCAATACTAAGTTAAAGTAAGAGCACCATCTACTAACAACAGGAAATGACATGTTTAAACATTGATGTACTGCCCCTAGCAAGTTGACCAAATGCACCTCAAATTTAAGCAGACACTGCATGAAAAGAGGGATTTCCGTCAGCATGCGGCACTGTAGATTGTCGTGGAATTCCAGGTTTACAGCTGCGCGTGGCAATTTACAGGCAACACAGAAAACTGCCGGAAACTGTCGTAAATTGTGGTGGGCCTTGCTTGGCAGTTGTCCCCCCTTCCCCCAATTCTAGGGGAGGCTTTAACATGTAAATGAACATGCTGTGTGCTATAGAAATGCAAACCAGGGGATCAGGGGGAGTTTCACTCCCCACACAGAGGTGACATTTTTCTAAAAGGCATTAACTTCATTCATCTCTGGTATAAATAGATGAGGCTTAGTATAGCCTAAATATAGACTCTTAAATTTTAGCTTGAATTGATTTATTTCATTAAAGTATGCTAGATTAATTACTGTGTATGGTCATTAGCAATGGTCAATGTTAAATAAAAAGATACACAAAACAATTTATTTCAACAATTAGTTTTAATCAGGCTTTGCCACAAAGGTCAAACAACATCACAGTCTCCTAGAGCTCAACCACTGCGCACAGTGGCATGACTACAGTAACCTTTTCTATGCTCTTGCTTAAATGCACAGTGGATGTGTTTACTTCTCATCTCCCAGCAATACGCTCAACAGGGACTTCCATCTTCCAATTGACAGCACACCGTGTTTATATCACAGAGCTTCATAGGTTTATGGCACACCGTGTTTATATCATAGACATATGCTAGCTCGTCTCGCGAGATCTTCCGCAAACAATGACCTTGCATGTGATTGGAGGAGCCCGACGAGCCTTCTAGCCCTTGTCCAATCATGTGCGAGCTCGGCATGATTTAAGCGGAAGACCTCGCAAGACAAGCATGTAAACAGTCATGTTTTTACTCCTGTGTATTTAGACATTTTCTTCCCTATCGCGTATTTTTCGCTGTTTTGCTGTGAACTACAATGGCTGGAAGACGTCTGTCCTTCAACACCCCAGAAACTCCTCAGCCAGTCCGCAGACCAGCGAGAAGAAACTGCTAACTGACGCTATCAATGGGCTGTCTCACCAGCTTACTATGTTTGCTGCCGACATGACTCAGCAGTTTACCGCGGTAAACTCCAGGTTGCTGTCCATTGAGGATAGGTTGGCTGCTGTGGAGTCTAAAAAACATGTGGAGGAGACTAACCATAACAAGAGAAGACAGGTGCACAATCCCCAAATTGTGGTAAGACTATATTCGGTGACTGCTAGCTAAGCTAAAAGTAAAAGAACAAATGAAGAAGTCTAACCAGTCTAAGTTTGTTTATAAACGTGTATTTTTTTTGGTCTTGTAATTTACAGGAAGCAGTACGCCGTCTCCACAACTTGGAGACAAATTGTATGCACTACGAACCGGAGCAAGGGTAATGTTTAAAGAATATGCTTTCATTGTGCTGTATGAGGAAACATTCAGATACGTTCTTGACCGATCTTAACCGTACATTTTGTTTTTCACAGACTGACCTCGCCTCATAACGAGGCCGTGACCTCTTATTTATTAAGAGCTCTGTCCGCAAGTCCGGATTTACTTGATGCGGATAATGACACCATTGTGTGTAAGTAACTTTTACTGTTTTCCTTTTTTACTTTTTACTGTGGCTTTACGTTTTTTTTAATTTAATACCACTCTCATTTAATTGTTTTCCAGGTGCCTGTAAGACGTACTATGAGACAGTACGCAGGAGCTTCAGGTACAGGCAACCGGAGCTTGCAGCGCATGCGGAAGCTGTGAAGACCTCAGCTCGGAGTCGATCGAGAAGAAAGAGGGTAAGACTTACTAGATCAGATTGGTTGCTGGTCAATGTGACTATTTTTCAGGTGCATTAATAGATGTGTTGTGTCAATATGCAATGCATTGCGCAGTACTCATTGTCTTTATTGATTGTTTTTACAGCTGCTGGAAGCGAGACAGAGTGTCCTGGCAGAGGACGAGGCGGACCTATGGAAGTGCGCCACCGTAGACATGATGTCCGACGAGGAAGACGGCACACTTGACGGGGTGTCTGGGTGGATTGTGCGACCTCCGTCGTTCTGCAGCCAGGAGCTGACTGAACTCTGTGCAACGCTGCAGTCGAGATTGGAGACGAACTACAGGGCAGCGCACCACAGACGTCTGCAAGATGGAGCACATGCAGACAGATTGCCGTCAGATGCCGTACAGCTCCGAGGCGGCAAATAATAGACAGTTGATGGCGCTGTAGGATTTTGATTTGTTGTTGAAATCTCCTACTTGTACTTGTACATAGTTGTGTGTTATAAATAAAGTTCTTTCTTTGAATAAACATGTTCCTCGCAAATGTTCCTTTACTCAATAAATTCATTCATGTCCTTGATGGTAATAATAGTATAGCCCATAGGATGATAATGACATGAATATACAACATAATAATAATAATTTTATTTTAATCTTTAATAATAATTATACATTTATAATTATTATTATAAGTATTACTTAATAAAATTATTTTTATAGTTTATTATTGTAGGGGAGGGGTTTACATTTATAATGACCCAGGGTGACCAATAGCGACAGATCTGCCAACCAATCACAAGTGATTTTTCTTGTTTCAAATTAGTGGTTTCATCCAATCCTGGAGTGACAAGCCAGACACGGCTCCGCTGCGATTCATATGCTAATTAGAGCCATTAGCACCTCCCAGGAGGTCTCCACATATGCCATTGGTCCGTATTCGACAATTTGTGGCACCCGTAAATGCCACGTTCGCAGCCTGTAAATTGTCGGAAACTGCCGAAAATGAGTGAGATTTCCGGGCGTTTACGGGGACGAAAATCCCACTTTTCATGCAGTGAGAAAAGCTTTAATACCTTGATGATGCTTTACTGGGAAGACTTAATTTGGATTGACTCTACATAGTCCACTCTGCCCTGAATTTCACATTCTGGATGAGTCCAGGCCTGAATAGATCTTCATGCCCATATTGACTAAGAATTGTAGCACAACCTACTGACAACAGGAAGTCATCCTTTTGTGACTTCCTGTAAATCCTCAGATTTACATGACATTTACATGATGTCTAGACATGTTATACAGCAACATGACGTATAATTAATGTGTTAGTGGACACAGGAAATTGTGCACACTTAACAATCTTTTATTTTCCATCCAACTAACACCCCTGATTTGTTTAACCACTTTTTCACATGTACAGACACACAAACATTCTTCCATAGTGACTGAATGTCTCAGTCCCTCCCTGTTGTGTTTTGCAAAGACAGTGTTGTACATCCTGGTTTGACACATTTGGATAGTTGAAGCCTGCGAACAAATTGTTTTGTGTGTGTGTGTGTGAGACTAAAGCTACAAAGAGTTGGGCATTTTATGCTGTAGTGGTTTTAAAATGTGCAATTTTTATGTTCATAAATTTAAAGTTCTATAAAAAAATACTCAGATATCAAATATATAATAGGTTTGTAACAATTGGGTCCAAAGCCAAAGTAATTGTATCACCCCAAGCTTCTATCGACTTCCTGTTTCTCTATCAAATTATCTGTCTTGTCTGTCCATCTGTCCGTCTGTCCATCTGTCTGTCCAGCCTGGTTACATGGGGATCCCAAGAAGGTGCTCCATCCAACAGACAGTTATGGCCAGTTCTGTGGTCAGAAGGGGACTTCTAATGGGTAAGTCTGTTACAGTTTTAGTTTGGGGCTGGACCCAATGCAGATCAAACAGACAGGTTTAAGTTTTATACAAAAAGCAAGCTTTAATGTAGCTGATGAAGGAAGCAGATTAAATATGATCTAAACAATATGAAACAAGGAACACAAACAGAAAACTCACAAAGTTCCCAAGATAACAGAATATGAAACCAAAACCCAGGATCATGACAATATGAGCTAAACAACATGAAACAAGAAACATAAACAGAAAACTCAGAAACAAAGTCTACAAGATAACAGAATATGAAACCAAAACCCAGGATCATGACAAAGTCACTCACTATTACACTCTACTCAGCTGTGGATCCCAGATTTTCATTGCCAACAACTGCTTCTCTGTAATTCTTGTATATATTGTATATAGAGTGTGGATTCCCAACCTGAGCGTGATGGGTTCAGACAAATATTTACAAATAACGGGCTTCATGCAAAAATTCATGTTTGAACAAATTTTCTCTTTTTTTTGTTATTATTTTCTTCTTTTTGTGTTGATACCCACTGATTTTTAGGAATAACCAATTTTTAAAATTTTGTTTTATTTTTGCTCTTATCATAGGTGACAGAAAATTGTTATGATGACGATGAATGATCTTTTTTCTAACCTAACCAAGTAGTTGCCTAAACCTAACTGTTTAAAAAAAAAGTTACAACATGTTACAGTGTGTTTAAGCTATGTGTTACTTAGAGACAAAGATGTTAAAGGGTGCCCTGTGCATTACTATGACATGCTGAGGGACAAAGCATTGGTATTTGACAACCTGGGAAAGAAAACAGGTTGTATCAAGCCACAGCCTTGTCAGGGGGCTTGTGCTTGGAACTGAGGGAGGGGGGATTAGGAGAGCAACCAGCATGTTCTTATATGGCAGTGATCATCAACTGGCGGTCTGCGGGGCACACCAAGCCAGCAGAGCAATAATCAGTTAAAGAAATGTGAGGTGGTAAAAAAGTGCATTACTGTATTTAAGGTATTTTGTGTTTTTTCCTATATTGAAGCAACCCCCACAATAATTGAGATGGATATAATTTTATTCGGAATGATTTTTCAACCCCAAATAAACTAAGCACAAAAATTAAGGAAATTTGTGTGCCTCTTGGCAATAAATCTTATACTGTCGGAAGGCCTGTTTATTTCCCTTTTAAATGGTGCCACATTTGTAAGGAACATGCATTTGTGGGATGAGCAGCAGAGCTGAGTATGTGGGTTGCACCCATGAAAAATTAGTCAAATCTTCTCTGCCAATGCCTGTTTGGCAGAGAAGATTTGACTAATGCACCTGTGAGTATGGGCCCTGCTACAGTGGTCAGTTGGTGTCTGCTGTTGGTGTCTCAGAATCAGCATGCCACATTTGATCTGGATAGGGCCTGTGCGAGAGGGCAACTTCAAGCTGGTGTTCTGCAAAACCAAGTTGCGGCATTATTTGGAGTAAGCCCTAGTACCATCTGGCCAAGTTCCATATAACTGGGGATGTCAGAAACAGGCCGCAAAGTGGGTGTCCCAAGAAGACGGCACCCCAAGAAGACCATTTCCTCATCTTGCCAGCACTTAGGAACTGTAGGCAGTCTTCTAAAGATTTGCAGTCAAGGTTTGCAGGACAATGTGGCCGAAAGCTCTCTGCCCAGACAATCCAGAACAGACTGCACGCAGTCTCTGGTCTCATAGGGCTGCCAGGAGGCCTGCCATGACTGCCCTTCACTATCAGGCCTGTTTGCGCTGGCGTCGGCAACACGTGCACTGGAACCTGAACATGTGGTGGAACGTTATGTTCAGCAATGAGTTCAGATTCTGCCTACGGCAGTTGGATCATAAGGTCAAAGTGTGGAGAAGGCGTGGAGAACGCTTTACTGATTGCTGCACCGATAGAGTAACATCTTTTGGTGGAGGCAGTGTGATGGTGTGGGGCGGCATCTCCCTCACTGGAAAAATGAGGCTTGTCATTGGAGGCAATCTCAATGCAGAGAGATATCAAGATTAAATCCTGCAACCAGTGGCAATCCCATATCTGCACAGTCTGGGAACAAAATCTATCCTCCAAGATGACAATGCTCGCCCCCACAGAGTCAGGGTTTATCAGAGACTACCTCCAGAATTTGGGAGTGGAGAGGATGGAATGGCCTGCCAGCAGTCCTGACCTCAACTCCATTGAACACTTGTGGGATCAGCTTGGGCATGCTGTTCATGCCAGAGTGCCCATGTTGGCTGACTTGAGACAAATGCTGCTTGAAGAATGGGATGCCGTCCCACAGCAGTGTGTGACCAAGCTGGTGACCAGCATGAGGAGGAAGTGCAGTGTGGCTGTGTATCGTTCTTCCACACGCTACTGAGGCTCCTGTTTGTTAAATGAATAAATTGTTAAATTGCCAATATGTCTTGTTTCTTCAGACTTCAATCATCCAATCCACCAAACAACACCAAACAAGAGTCAACAGCAAAACAAAGCTGTTTGGCATTGGCAGGGAAGATTTGGCAAATTTTTTATGGGTGCAAGCCACATACTCTTTTTTTTTTAAGATACTTTTTTGGGTGTTCTTGCCTTTAATCAATAGGAAGTGTGAAAGGGGGAGAATCTGAGCCGCTGTGGTAACAGCCTTTGTACGGGTCGGCAACAACACATCTAGCACCATCGCCTTGAGCACGGGGGCCCCCCAAGGATGTGTGCTGAGCCCCCTCCTCTTCACGCTGTTGACCCATGACTGCACACCGTTGCACAGCTCCAACCTGTTCATTAAGTTTGCGGACGACACAACCGTGGTGGGTCTCATCAGCGACAATGATGAGACAAACTACAGGAGCGAGGTGAGCCGCCTGGCCTTGTGGTGCAGGCACAACAATCTCTCCCTGAATGTGGAGAAGACAAAAGAGATTGTTGTGGACTTCAGGAGAGCAAGCACCCAGCATCCCCCTCTGACCATCATGCTGCTGTGGAGAGGGTGAGCAGCACAAAGTTCCTGGGTGTGCATGTCACGGAGAACCTCTCCTGGACCCTCAACACCACCTCTCTGGCCAAGAAGGCCCACCAGTGCCTCTACTTTCTCCACAAGCTGTGAAGAGCCAGAGCCCCAGCGCCCATCATGTGCACATTCTACAGGGGCACCACTGAAACCATCCTGACCAGCTGCATCACAGTGTGGTACGGCGCCTGTACGGCATCCTGTCGCAGGACCCATCAGCGCATCGTGAGAGCAGCTGAGAAGATTATCGGTGCCCCTCTCCCCACCCTCCAAGACATCAACAACACCCGCCTCACCCGTAAAGCCCTCTGCATCGCTGGGGACCCCACCCACCCGTCACACACCCTCTTCAGCCTGCTGCCATCGGGAAGGAGACTGCACAGTCTCCGGGCCAGGACCAGCAGACTGAGGGACAGGGACTGCTCTGCCCCCCCTTCCCCTGCTGCCCCCTGCACACACAAGCTCCTGAACCCCCCCCCCATACACGGGACCACCAGTACTCATGTTTGTTTTGCACAGTCATTTTTTTTGCACTCCAAAGACCTTTTTTATCTGTCAGCACCTCATGTCTCTGTCAGTACTTGTATTTATCTTTTACTGTTTTATATTTAGGGGTTCAAGCCCGAAGGGCTGAAACCCTATTGTTTTCCTACTGTTTTATTATTATTAGGGCCCGAGCACCAAGCGGTGCGAGGACCCTATTGAAATGCAAGGAATTATTAGGGCCCGAGCACCAAGCGGTGCGAGGGCCCTATTGAAATCCAAGGAATTATTATTATTAGGACCCGAGCACCTAGCGGTGCGAGGACCCTATTGAAACTGAAGGAGTTATTAGGGCCCGAGCACCGAGGCGCGCACCGTGAAACGGTGCGCACCGGACACGGTGCGAGGCCCCTATTGTTTTCCTTAGGATTATTAGGGCCCGAGCACGTACCGTGCGAGGACCCTATTGAAATTGAAGGAATTATTAGGGCCCGAGCACGTACCGTGCGAGGACCCTATTGAAATTGAAGGAATTATTATTATTATTACGACAAAAGTAAATCGCTTATTTGGAGGTTTTAACATGCTCAAAAACTCCTGAAATTTGGCGGTCGCATCAGTCGCGGTGTAAATTTACGTATTTTAGGGTTCGCGGCAATGGACGGGTCAAAATGGCTAGGCCACGCCCATTAAAGAGCAATCTCCTTATAAACAGCGCCCTCCTCATCAATTTTCACGGATCTGCACGAAAATCGGTACACATGTAGATCATGCCGAGCCGCACAAAAAAGTCTCTTGGAGCCATAGGCCACGCCCAACAGGAAGTTGGCTATTTTGAATTTAGCGGCCATTTTTGGCGTTTTACCACGTGTCATATTTTGACGAACTCCTCCTACACGATTAATCAAAACGGCTTCAAAATCGCCGTGTACCAACTAGATAAGTTTGTGATCAAAAGTTATTCAAAGATCCGCTACCCGTCGAACACGGAATCGGCTTTTTGGCGGCGAAGTTTGAAGTTTGTCTCGCCATGAAAAACGAAATTGCTATAACTTTGGCATTAATCGTCCGATCTGCACCAAACTTCACATGATTCATAATATTCCCGCCCTGAACACGTCTACATGCAGAAATTTTGTAATTACCCTAGCGCCCCCTGCTGGCGACAGGAAAAGCGATGTTTTTAGACTTTGACGTGCAGCTCTGACCACGTTCACCATATGCAACTCAAATTTGGTCAGACAGACCTCAAGACGTTGGTAATGCTACAGTATGAAGATTGTGACTAGGCGTCAAACGGTGTTCCGCCCAGAGGGCGGCGAAGTCGAAAATTCGCCAAAACGCGTTGAAAATGGCTTTAATGACATTAACTTCTGTGTCCTTGGTCATATGTGATATGAGTTTCGTTGATGGGCGTGGCCAAATGACTTGACCACGCACTTTAAACATCAGCCCCTGCCGCACGTGTCACCGACATGCACGAAAATTGGTACACGCATGTATCACACCGAGACACACAAAAAAGTCTCTTGGACCCACTGGCTATACCCAACAGGAAGTCGGCCATTTTGAATTTTGATGCTATTTTTGGCGTTTTCCACATGTTGTATTTTAACGAACTCCTCCTACAGGATTAATCAGAATGACTTCAAAATCACTGTGTGTGATCTAGACAAGGTTGTGATCAAAAGTTATTAAAAGATTTTTCCACAGTTAAACGGTTTGGCCGTCAGGTCGCGGCGAAGTTTGATGTCTCGCCATGAAACACGAAATTGCTATAATTTTGGGACACATTGTCCAATCTTCACCAAACTTCACATGATTCATAATAGTCCCACACTGAACACGTCTACATGACAAAGTTCTGTGATAGTCATAACGCCCCCTAGTTATTAGTCTTCTTCTTCTTATCCGAAATCAACTGCCTTGTTGGGGGCCGTAACATACTCGAAAACTCACGAAACTTCACAGACTCGTCAGAAGTGGTGAAAATTTACATATGGTAGGGGTTTCATGACAACGTGAAAAAAAATGGCTCAGTAGCGCCCCCTACTCATTTTCAATGTATTTTGGGCTATAACTCCCAGATCATGTGTCGCACATTCAAAAACCTCATATCACCACATTCCCTGAATAGCGCTGAATCACCTGGAAGGGGCCACGCCCATTTCCGCCTAAAATTTTTTTTGCAAATGCGCAAAACCTGGAAAACGTACTTTTTCGAACTCCTCCTTAGGGTTTTGTCCGTTCAGCGTGAAACTTGGCAGGTACAGTCTTTGACTGGACCTGATGTAAAGTTATCACAGGAATTTTGATTGGTCAAAATATGCGCAAATTATTAACGAACAAATTTTTCTAGCTAGCTACAAAAAGGCGAACTGTGGTATATCTCGGTCAAAATACATGCTAACAACACCAAATCTCAGATCCTTGCTTGACCTGTGCCTGTGAGCATGTGAGCCAAATGTGGCTAATGTTGGCCACTAGGGGGCGCTGCAAATATGGAAAATTAATATCATGTAAATGGCTTCACCGAGTTTTACGAAATTTGGTGGGTATGATGCTGGGCCACTCCTGAGGCCATGTCTTGAGGTTCATCACGACTGGTCAAAGTGGGCGTGGCTTATTACAAGACAAACAACAAACATTTATTTCAGCTCAAGTATTATGCTGAGGGCTATGAAATTGACAGGCTATATATAGAACAGCATACAGACCACCCATAGAAACAATTGTGTGTCTACTACACAAGGTGGCGCTATAACAGCTGCAAACGCATTTTGGCCTGTAACTTCCACATTTTAAATCACATCTTTATAAACTTCATATCCACGTGTTCCCTAAATAGCGTCGCATCTTCTGACATATGCCACGCCCACTCCCACTGCACATTTCTCTTTGTAAGTCACTATACATCAAAAACCTACTTTTTCGAACTCCTCCTAGCGTTTAAGGTCCATCTTCACGAAACTTTGCACATACAATCTCCAGACTTGCCTGATCAGAAGTTATCAAAAGAATTTTGCTACTACAAAAACTGCGCTAGCTAAAAATAAACATTTTTTTTCTGCTAGCTAAAAAACACATACCATTGCATATTTTTGTCAAAGTAAAAGCTATCCATGTCAAACTCAATTCACTTCTTTCAGACATCATCCAGGCACTCTGTGCTAAATTTGGCAGAAGTTGGCAAATAGGGGGCGCTATAATCAGAGAAAAATCAAGTGACATGAAAATTCATATATTTGCACGAAATTTGGTGAGCATGATGTGGAGTCACTCCTGAGGCCAGCTGTAAAGCTTAGTGATGTTTGGTCACCGTGGCGACGCCTTATTCGCCATAAAAGACGAAGTTGTTTTTGAGGGGTAAGGGATGCTTGAAAAGTCATGAAACTTGACACACACATGAAAGGATCCGATGTGGGTTGTCTGATGTGATTTTTTGGCTCTGATGTGCCAACATGGCTCAACAGCGCCCCCTACAAATTTTCTACGAAGCAGCCCCCGAAGCTGGTTTGACCTACATCTATGAAACTTGGTACGCACATGCATCACTGAAAGACGTATAAAAAAGCCTCTTGCAGCCATGTGCCAAAACCAACAGGAAGTCCGCCATTTTGAATTTGCTTGTAACTGGTTCGCAACTTCACCATACATGTTCCAATCTTCCCAAAACTTCACAGGATTGCTGACAGTCCTGCCCTGCACACATCTATACGCCAATACTTGGTTATTAGTATGGCGCCACCTACTGGCAAAATTACACGTGTTCTATGATTTGAGGGATATGACGTGTAAGTCCTGCGTGAGGGGTCTGCCTTCGACAGCGATGAACGGCGGCGTGAGCCGGCGTCCTGCCAGCGCCCTCGAGTTGCGTGAAGGTGCGAGGGCCCGTTCAATGCTGCTTGCAGCTTTAATTAGGGCCCGAGCACCTAGCGGTGCGAGGACCCTATTGAAACTGAAGGAGTTATTATTATTATTTTTCTGCCTAATGAATTGGCTTTTTGAGGGCTTTATCATATTCAAAAACTCACCAAACTTCACAGACTCATCAGAAGTGGTGAAAAATTTGATATTTTTGGGGTTTCGTGATATTGTGCAAAAAAATGGCTCAACAGCGCCCCCTACTAATTTTCAACGAAACAGCCCCCAAGGTTGGTTTTACCTACATGTATGAAACTTGGTAGGCATATGTAACACACCAAGATGTACAAAAAAGCCTCTTGGGCCCATGCCCTAAACTCAACAGGAAGTCGGCCATTTTGAATTGAATGTGCAAGTTTCATGCATTTTTGGCCATTTGCAGGGGTCATAAATGAACGAACTCCTCCTAGAGATTTTGTCCGATCGCCTTCAAACTTGGTCTGTCCCACCTACATAAATTGACGACGAAAAGTTATCAACAGCTTGTGTTTTCGTCACACCGTGTGACCGTGCCGGGACCTCACACTTCGTTACAAACAGGAAGTAGTATTATAACGCAGGAAGTAGTTTATTACTCCAACATACATGCTCCAATCTTCCCCAAACTTCACAGGATTGATGACAGTCCCGCTCTGAAGAGATCTATATGTCAATAATTTGTGATTAATATAGCGCCCCCTACTGGTAGTAGAAATTGTCATGTTTTACACTTTGAAGCACATCTCCTCCAAAGTTGAACACATCAACCTCATACTTGGTGAAATTATCCATAAGGCCTTGATGATGCTTTCTATGGAAAACTGTGAATTTTCGTCAAAGGGCGTGACCTTGGCGTGGCGGCCAACTTTGATGTTTCGCCATGATGACAAAAGTAGCTGTAACTTGACTCTACGTGGACATATCTTTCCAAAACTTCACACATATGATAACTGTCCAGCCCTGAAAACATCTATACAGAAATTTTGAATCAGCGTCATAGCTCCACCTACTGGCGGCAGAAAGTTACTTTTTTCATTCTTTCATTTCCCTCTTCTACCAGGTTCCCCCGAACCACCTCAATTTTGCAAATACATACTCCCAAGACCTTGATGATGATCAAAGCAGAAGCCTTTGAGGTTTCGTCCAACGCTGTCACTGTGGCGCCACCTTATTCGCCATAAAACACGAGGTTGTTTTTGAGGGGCAAGGGACACTCGAAAACTCACGCAACTTGGCACACACATCAGACATCCCAAATTGTGTTGTCTGATGTGATTTTTGTGTTTTCATGTGCCAAGATGGCTCAACAGCGCCCCCTACTCATTTTCAACGTGTTTTGGGCTATAACTCCCAGACCATATGTCACACATTCAAAAACCTCATATCCACAGATTCCCTGAATAGTGCTGAATCACCTGGGCAGGGCCACTCCCATTTCTGCCTATCATGTTTTTCACAACATCGCAAAAACTGGACAACCTACTTTTTCGAACTCCTCCTTAGGGTTTTGTCCGTTCAGCGTGAAACTTGGCAAGTACAGTCTTCGGCTGGACCTGATCTAAAGTTATCAAAGGAATTTTGATTGGTCATAATATGCTCAAATTATTAATGAATAAATTTTTCTAGCTAGCTATAAAAAGGCGAACGGTGGCATATTTCGGTCAAAATAAATGCTAACAACACCAAATCTGAGATCCTTGCTTGATATGTGCCTGTGAGAGAATGAACCAAATGTAGCTAATTTTGGCCACTAGGGGGCGCTGCAAATATGGGAAATTTATATCTGGTAAATGGCTGCACCGATATTTATGAAATTTGTTGAGTATTATGCTGGGCCTGTCCTGACGCCATATCTTGAAGGTAGTCACGACTGGTAAAAGTGGGCGTGGCTTATTACAAGATAAAAAACAAACATTTATTTCAGCCCAAGTATTATGCTGAGGGCTGTGAAATTCACAGGGTATATAGAGAATAGCATACAGACCAACCATAGCAAAAATTGTGCGTCTTCTCCACTAGGTGGCGCTATAAGAGATACAAACGCATTTTGGCCTGTAACTTCCACATTTTAAATCACATCTTCATAAATTTTATATCCACGTGTTCCCTAAATAGTGTCGCATCTTCTGACATAGGCCACGCCCACTCCCACTGCAAATTTCTCTTTGTAATTTACTATACATCAAAAACCTACTTTTTCGAACTCCTCCTAGCGTTTAATCTCCATCTTCACAAAACTTTGCACATGCAATCTCCAGACTGGCCTGACCAAAAGTTATCAAAAGAATTTTGCTACTCCAAAAATTAGGCTAGCTAAAAATAAACAGTTTTTTTCTGCTAGCTAAAAAACACATACCTTTGCATATTTTTGTCAAAGTAAAAGATATCAATGTCAAACTCAATTCACTTCTTTCAGACGTCATCCAGACGATCCTAGCCCAATTTGGCAGAAATTAGCCAATAGGGGGCGCTATAATCAGAGAAAAATCAAGTGACATAAAATTCATCGATTCGCATGAAATTTGGCGAGCATGATGTGGAGTCACTCCTGAGGCCAGCTGTAAAGCTTGGTGATGTTTGGTCACCGTGGCAACGCCTTATTCGCCATAAAACACGAAGTTGTTTTTGACGGGTAAGGGATGCTTGCAATGTCATGAAACTTGACACACATATGACAGGATCCAATATGCATTTTCTGATGTGATTTTTCGGCTCTGATATGCCAACATGGCTCAACAGCGCCCCCTACAAATTTTCTACGAAACAGCCCCCGAAGCTGGTTTGACCTACATCTATGAAACTTGGTACGCACATGCATCACTGAAAGACGTATAAAAAAGCCTCTTGCAGCCATGTGCCAAACCCAACAGGAAGTCGGCCAATTTGAATTTGACGCCAGATTGGGCGATTCGCACTCCTCGTACTTTTTCTATCTCCTCCTACATGATTCATCGGATCGGCTTCAAATTTGGCGTGCATCAACTAGACCACTTGATCATCAAAAGTTATCATACGATTTTCCCTATGTTAAACGGTTTGGCTGTCAGGTGGCGGCGAAGTTTGACGTCTCGCCAAAAAAAACCCAAAAAACAAAAGTGCTATTACTTGGGCATGATAAGTCCGATCGGCACAAAACTTGCTGGGTATGATCGTAGTCCGGCCTTCATCACGCCAACATCAAAAAATTCCCCCGTTCTCAAAGCGCCCCCTGCTGGCGACAGGAAAAGCGATGTTTTAGACTTTGAGGTGCTACTCTCAGCACGTTCAGTATATCCAGCTCAAAATTGGTCAGAAAGGCCTCAACACGTTGGTAATGCTACATGATGAAGATTTGTGACGTTTCGCCGAACGGCGTTCCGCCCACAGGGCGGCGAAGTCAACGGTTTGCCAAAACGCAGTTAAGTGGCCTTAACTTCAGTGTCCTTGGTCATATCTGCCTGAAACTTCACATGTGTGTTAACAGTCCAGCCCTGAACATGTGATATGATGGGCGTGGCCAAATGGCTTGGCCACACCCACACGTTTCACTGACATGCATGAAAATTGGTACACATATGTATCACATCCAGACGCACAAAAAAGTCTCTTGGACCCGTTGGCCAAACCCAACAGGAAGTCGGCCATTTTGAATTTAATGGTCATTTTTGAGGTTTTCCACGTGTTGTATTTTAATGAACTCCACCTACAGGATGCATCAGAACACCTTCAAAATCATTGTGTGCCATCTAGACAAAGGTGTAATGAAAACTTATAAGCAGATTTTTGCATCGTGAAACGGTTTGGCCGTCAGGTGGCGGTGAAGTTTGATGTCTCGCCATAAAACATGAAATTAGTATAACTTTGGCATACATTGTCCATTCTTCAACAAACTTCACATGTTTGTTAACAGTCCAGACCTGAATGTATAGTATGACTTTCATCAATAAGCGTGGCCGTATGGCTTGGCCACGCCCCTTAAAGTGCAGCGTCCCCCATAACAACTTTTACCGACGTGCACGAAAATCAGTATGCACATGTGGCGTGTCCAGACGCACAAAAAAGCCTCTTGCACATATAGGCCACACCCGACAGGAAGTCGGCCATTTTGAAATTTACAGTCATTTTTGGCGTTTTCCACGTGTTGTATTTTAATGATCTCCTCCTCCAGAAATGAATCAATTAACTCCAAAACTGGTGTGTACCATCTACACAAGTGTGTGATCAAAATATATTAAGAGAACTGCTCAGCATGGAACAGTGTGGCTGTGACATGGCGTCGACACTTGATGTCTCACCATGAAACACGATATTGCTATAACATGGGATCTAATGGTCGAATCTGCTCCAAACTTCACATGTATGATAATAGTCCTGGCATGACCACACCCACATGACGCTCAGGAGTCAGAGTCATAGCGCCACCCAGTGGAGACGGGAAGTCGCAACGCATTGGTTCCTACACTGTCCGAAGGAGGCGAACATTCAGCGCCTCGTCTGCCGGTCGACCTCTGGCGACACGGTGGCGGCCGCGCCAGGCCCCGAGTTGCGTGGGGTGCGAGGGCCCGCTCAACGCTGCTTGCAGCTTTAATTAGGGCCCGAGCAGCGGCGACAGCGTCGCCTGCGAAGGCCCTATTGTTTTCTTGCTGTTTATTATTGTTCGTTATTATTCTTTCCGCTTTTCGTGCCCCAATTTCGCCCATTTCCCCAATTGGAAAAGTTGTCAATTTTTGCACATCCCTGCGGCCGGATCCGAAATTCGATATTTTGGGGGCGCCGCACATGGACACGGCCAAATTGCGAAATAGCGCCCCCTAGAAACTTTCAAACCCCCCCTGGCCTTTGGGGTTAGTTTGTCGTAGCCACACGAAATTTGGTACACCCATTCATCATGCCCAGACGCACAAAAAAATGAATTGCAGTCATGGTCAAATCCCAACAGGAAGGCGGCCATTTTGATTTGAACTTTGGCTAAAAGGGCGATTTTGGCCATTTCCACACCTCGTATTTGAACGAACTCGTCCTAGGGGATTCAACCAATCGGCTTCAAATTTTTCACAGCTCATCAAGACAACATGGTGATCTTAAGTTGTGCTCTGCAGGTGTGTAGGTCATAGGTCGTGGCTGATAGGGCTCGATGAACTTCGGCGACTATTTTTTCGCTCACCGTCTAACTTTGACCGACTGTCACGCCCACATACTTGATCCTATCAGCTTCAAACTTGCTGGGCATGACAATGTCTCCGCCCTGAACGTCCCGATATATTAACTTCCCACTTTAGTCATGGCGCCCCCCGGTGGTAACAGGAAGTGATTTGTTTTTACTTTAACATGTACTGATGACACATGGTTGACTCCATCAACTTCATTCCACTTCTAAAACATACCTAACAAGTTGGTGAAACTAGTCTATCAACGCTGTGAGGTTACAACCAATGGCGTCCATCTGGCGATGCGGCGACTATCGATCACTCGCCAAGAAAATACGTTTGGCTTTTTGATGGCTTTAATGACCTCATATCATCATGAAAATTGGTGCACAGGTCAAGGGTGGCAAGCTCTTTGATCTGATAGGGGCGACGCCCATTTGCGGGGCTAAATGTCTCTATAGCGCCCCCTTGAAATTTTCAAAATACCCTCCCCATAGGGGTTAGTTTGTCGTCGGCACAAGAAATTTGGTACACACATTCATCATGCCCACACGCACAAAAAAGTCTCTAAATGTCATGGTAAAATCCCAACAGGAAGTCGGCCATTTTGATTTGAACTTTCGAGAAAAGTGTGATTTTGGCCATTTCCACACCTCGTATTTGAACGAACTCGTCCTAGGGGATTCAACCAATCGGCTTGAAATTTTTCACAGCTCATCAAGACAACATGGTGATCTAAAGTTGTGCTCTGCAGGTATGTAGGTCATAGGGCGTGGCTGATAGGGCTCCATGAACTTTGCCAACTGTGTTGGAGCTCGCCGTCTAACTTTGACCGACTGTCACGCCCACATACTTGATCCTATCAGCTTCAAACTTGCTGGGCATGACGATGGCTGCGCCCTGAACGCGCCGATATATTAACTTCCCACTTGACTCATGGCGCCCCCCGGTGGTAACAGGAAGTGATTTGTTTTTACTTTAACATGTACTGATGACACATGGTTGACTCCATCAACTTCATTCCACTTCTACAACATGCCTAACAAGTTGGTGAAGATATATTATGAATGCTGTGAGGTTACAACAAATGGCGTCCGTCTGGCGACGCGGCGACTATCCATCACTCGCCAAAATAGGTTTGGTTCTTTGATGGCTTTAATGACCTCATATCTTCATGAAAATTGATACACAGGTCAAGGGTGGCAAGCTCTTTGATCTGATAGGGGCGCCGCCCATGGGCGGGGCTAAATGCACCGCCATGCACATTCGAGCAGCTCTCTCTCACACGTTATTCATCCAAACTGCTTCAAAATGTCTATAGATGATAAGAGCCCTGCTCTCAGCGCTGCCATATGCTTGAAGACAGTCTGGCTCACGGCGTCCCCTTGTGGAAACAGGAAGTGCCATACTTTACATTGACAAACACCAACTCCAGACTCCTGACCTAATCGGTTCTATTTTGGAGCCATGTGACAATCAAGTTGATGAATCTCCACAGTGACACATATGTCATGTCATGTTGCGGACTGTCCGTGGCGGCGGCGGCGACTTTCGATGTTTCGCCGTTTAACATCAAGTCATGATAACTCCATCACGCATTATTTGATTTGCATGAAACTTGAATAGTGTGATATGGCTCAACCCTTGCATGTATCAGCCCACGTCTGGTTACACTTTGAGCACCCCCTGGTGGGCGAACCATCAACTTGTCATAAATCCTCGGTGCGTTGTCCGATTTTCTCCAAACTTCACGTGTGTGATGACACTTCGCCCCTGATCGCATGCTTATTGAGTCAGAAGCACAGCGCCACCTACTGACAACAGGAAGTCAGCCTTATGTGACAAATTTCATCCGATTGACATGAAATTTACACGGTGTGGTCTACACATGATATACAGCCGTATTATGCGTAACTACTGGGTATTCTCTAGTGCCACATAGTGGACACAGGAAGTGGTCCCTATCTCCTAAATGCAAAGTTCAATATTCATGAAAATGTACATATTAACATGAAATTTACAGTGTGTGGTCTGCGTTTGGTTTAGAGGTTAGTGGTCAAGGGGCATGGCTGCTACGCGCTGTCATATTGGATGCACCACCATGCACATTCCAGCAGCTCTCTCTCGCATGTTATTCATCCAAACTGGTTCAAAATGTCTGTAGATGATAAGAGCCCTGCCCTCAGCGCTGCCATATTCTTGACGACAGTCTCGCTCATGGCGTCCCCTTGTGGAAACAGGAAGTGCCATACTTTACATTGACAAACACCAACTCCAGACTCCTGACCTAATCAGTTCTATTTTGGAGCCATGTGACCATCAAGTTGATGAATCTCTACAGTGACACACATGCCATGTCATGTTGCAGACTGTCCGTGGCGGCAGTGGCGACTTTCGATGTCTCGCCATTGAACATCAAGTCATGATAACTCCTTCATGCTTTATCCGATTTGCATGAAACTTCAATAGTGTGATAAGGGTCCGACCCTGAATGTATCAGCCCACGTCTGGTTACACTTTGAGGGCCCCCTGGTGGGCGAACCGTCAACTTGTCATAACTCCTCGGTGCATTGCCCAGTTTTCTCCAAACTTCACGTGTGTGATGACACTCCGCCCCTGATCGCCATGCATATTGAATCAGAAGCACAGCGCCACCGACTGACAACAGGAAGTCAGCCTTATGTGACAAATTTCATCCCATTGACATGAAATTTACACGGTGTGTTCCACACGTGATATACAGCCATATTATGTATAACTGCTGGGTATTCTCTAGCGCCACATAGAGGACACAGAAAGCGGTCCCTATCTCCTACATGCAACGTCCATTGTTCATGAAAACCACATATTGACATAAAATTTACAGCGTGCGGTCTGCGTTCAGGTCAGAGGTCAGCTGCGCTGCGGCCGCCCGTACCTCCGACGCGCAAGGGGGGCGAGGGCCCGTTCATCGCTGCTTGCAGCTTTAATTATTATTTTTTTTTTTTATCCTATGATCGCATTTTTGAGGGCCTGAACGTACTCAAAAAGTCCCAGAATTTTGCACACTCGTCACGTCTGGTGAAAAATTCGATATTTTATGGTCATTACAAAGGGGCGTGACAAAATGGCTCAACGGCGCCCCCTAACAGTTTTCAAAATCAAAGCCCCCTGCTTTAACTTTGTCCGAAGCGTACGAATTTTGGTACACATATGTAGCACGCCGAGACGGACAAAAAAGCCTCTTGGACCCATGCCCTAAACTCAACAGGAAGTCGGCCATTTTGAATTGAATGTGGAAGTTTCATGTATTTTTGGCCATTTGCAGGGGTCATAAATGAACGAACTCCTCCTAGAGATTTTGTCCGATCGCCTTCAAACTCGGTCTGTCCCACCAACATAAACTGAAGACGAAAAGTTATCAAAAGCTTGTGTTTTTGTCACACCGTGTGACCGTGCCGGGACCTCAAACTTCGTTACAAACAGGAAGTAGTATTATAACGCAGGAAGTAGTTTATTACTCCAACATACATGCTCCAATCTTCCCCAAACTTCACAGGATTGATGACAGTCCTGCTCTGAAGAGATCTACATGTCAATAATTTGTGATTAATATAGCGCCCCCTACTGGCAGTAGAAAATGTCATGTTTTACACTTTGAAGCACATCTCCTCCAAAGTTGAACACATCAACCTCATACTTGGTGAAATTATCCATAAGGCCTTGATGATGCTTTCTATGGAAAACTGTGAATTTTCGTCAAAGGGCGTGACCTTGGCGTGGCGGCCAACTTTGATGTTTCGCCATGATGACCAAAGTAGCTGTAACTTGACTCTACGTGGACATATCTTTCCAAAACTTCACACATATGATAACTGTCCAGCCCTGAAAACATCTATACAGAAATTTTGAATCAGCATCATAGCGCCACCTACTGGCGGCAGAAGGTTACTTTTTTCATTCTTTCATGTCCCTCTTCTACCAGGTTCCCCCGAACCACCTCAATTTTGCAAATACATACTCCCAAGACCTTGTTGATGGTCAAAGCAGAAGCCTTTGAGGTTTCGTCCAACGCTGTCACTGTGGCGCCACCTTATTCGCCATAAAACACGAGGTTGTTTTTGAGGGGCAAGGGACACTCGAAAACTCACGCAACTTGGCACACACATCAGACATCCCAAATTGTGTTGTCTGATGTGATTTTTGTGTTTTCATGTGCCAAGATGGCTCAACAGCGCCCCCTACTCATTTTCAACGTGTTTTGGGCTATAACTCCCAGACCATATGTCACACATTCAAAAACCTCATATCCACAGATTCCCTGAATAGTGCTGAATCACCTGGGCAGGGCCACTCCCATTTCTGCCTATCATGTTTTTCACAACATCGCAAAAACTGGACAACCTACTTTTTCGAACTCCTCCTTAGGGTTTTGTCCGTTCAGCGTGAAACTTGGCAAGTACAGTCTTCGGCTGGACCTGATCTAAAGTTATCAAAGGAATTTTGATTGGTCATAATATGCTCAAATTATTAATGAATAAATTTTTCTAGCTAGCTATAAAAAGGCGAACGGTGGCATATTTCGGTCAAAATAAATGCTAACAACACCAAATCTGAGATCCTTGCTTGATATGTGCCTGTGAGAGAATGAACCAAATGTAGCTAATTTTGGCCACTAGGGGGCGCTCCAAATATGGGAAATTTATATCTGGTAAATGGCTGCACCGATATTTATGAAATTTGTTGAGTATTATGCTGGGCCTGTCCTGACGCCATATCTTGAAGGTAGTCACGACTGGTAAAAGTGGGCGTGGCTTATTACAAGATAAAAAACAAACATTTATTTCAGCCCAAGTATTATGCTGAGGGCTGTGAAATTCACAGGGTATATAGAGAATAGCATACAGACCAACCATAGCAAAAATTGTGCGTCTTCTCCACTAGGTGGCGCTATAAGAGATACAAACGCATTTTGGCCTGTAACTTCCACATTTTAAATCACATCTTCATAAATTTTATATCCACGTGTTCCCTAAATAGTGTCGCATCTTCTGACATAGGCCACGCCCACTCCCACTGCAAATTTCTCTTTGTAATTTACTATACATCAAAAACCTACTTTTTCGAACTCCTCCTAGCGTTTAATCTCCATCTTCACAAAACTTTGCACATGCAATCTCCAGACTGGCCTGACCAAAAGTTATCAAAAGAATTTTGCTACTCCAAAAATTAGGCTAGCTAAAAATAAACAGTTTTTTTCTGCTAGCTAAAAAACACATACCTTTGCATATTTTTGTCAAAGTAAAAGATATCAATGTCAAACTCAATTCACTTCTTTCAGACGTCATCCAGACGATCCTAGCCCAATTTGGCAGAAATTAGCCAATAGGGGGCGCTATAATCAGAGAAAAATCAAGTGACATAAAATTCATCGATTCGCATGAAATTTGGCGAGCATGATGTGGAGTCACTCCTGAGGCCAGCTGTAAAGCTTGGTGATGTTTGGTCACCGTGGCAACGCCTTATTCGCCATAAAACACGAAGTTGTTTTTGACGGGTAAGGGATGCTTGTAATGTCATGAAACTTGACACACATATGACAGGATCCAATATGCATTTTCTGATGTGATTTTTCGGCTCTGATATGCCAACATGGCTCAACAGCGCCCCCTACAAATTTTCTACGAAACAGCCCCCGAAGCTGGTTTGACCTACATCTATGAAACTTGGTACGCACATGCATCACTGAAAGACGTACAAAAAAGCCTCTTGCAGCCATGTGCCAAACCCAACAGGAAGTCGGCCAATTTGAATTTGCTTGTAACTGGTTTGCAACTTCACCATACATGTTCCAATCTTCCGCAAACTTCACAGGATTGATGACAATCCTGCCCTGAATACATCTATATGCCAATACTTGGTTATTAGTACAGCGCCACCTACTGGCAAAATTACATGTCTTCATATGATTTGAGGGATATGACGTCCTGCGTAAGGGATCTGCCGTGGACAGGAATGAAGGGCGGCATGAGCCGGCGTCCTGCCAGCACCCTCGAGTTGCGTGAAGGTGCGAGGGCCCGTTCAATGCTGCTTGCAGCTTTAATTATTATTATTAGGGCCCGAGCAGCGGCGACAGCGTCGCCTGCGAAGGCCCTATTGTTTTCTTGCTGTTTATTATTGTTCGTTATTATTCTTTCCGCTTTTCGTGCCCCAATTTCGCCCATTTCCCCAATTGGAAAAGTTGTCAATTTTTGCACATCCCTGCGGCCGGATCCGAAATTCGATATTTTGGGGGCGCCGCACATGGACACGGCCAAATTGCGAAATAGCGCCCCCTAGAAACTTTCAAACCCCCCCTGGCCATTGGGGTTAGTTTGTCGTAGCCACACGAAATTTGGTACACCCATTCATCATGCCCAGACGCACAAAAAAATGAATTGCAGTCATGGTCAAATCCCAACAGGAAAGCGGCCATTTTGATTTGAACTTTGGCTAAAAGGGCGATTTTGGCCATTTCCACACCTCATATTTGAACGAACTCGTCCTAGGGGATTCAACCAATCGGCTTCAAATTTTTCACAGCTCATCAAGACAACATGGTGATCTAAAGTTGTGCTCTGCAGGTGTGTAGGTCATAGGTCGTGGCTGATAGGGCTCGATGAACTTCGGCGACTATTTTTTCGCTCGCCGTCTAACTTTGACCGACTGTCACGCCCACATACTTGATCCTATCAGCTTCAAACTTGCTGGGCATGACAATGTCTCCGCCCTGAACGTCCCGATATATTAACTTCCCACTTTAGTCATGGCGCCCCCCGGTGGTAACAGGAAGTGATTTGTTTTTACTTTAACATGTACTGATGACACATGGTTGACTCCATCAACTTCATTCCACTTCTAAAACATACCTAACAAGTTGGTGAAACTAGTCTATCAATGCTGTGAGGTTACAACCAATGGCGTCCATCTGGCGATGCGGCGACTATCGATCACTCGCCAAGAAAATACGTTTGGCTTTTTGATGGCTTTAATGACCTCATATCATCATGAAAATTGGTGCACAGGTCAAGGGTGGCAAGCTCTTTGATCTGATAGGGGCGACGCCCATTTGCGGGGCTAAATGTCTCTATAGCGCCCCCTTGAAATTTTCAAAATACCCTCCCCATAGGGGTTAGTTTGTCGTCGGCACAAGAAATTTGGTACACACATTCATCATGCCCAGACGCACAAAAAAGTCTCTAAATGTCATGGTAAAATCCCAACAGGAAGTCGGCCATTTTGATTTGAACTTTCGAGAAAAGTGTGATTTTGGCCATTTCCACACCTCGTATTTGAACGAACTCGTCCTAGGGGATTCAACCAATCGGCTTGAAATTTTTCACAGCTCATCAAGACAACATGGTGATCTAAAGTTGTGCTCTGCAGGTATGTAGGTCATAGGGCGTGGCTGATAGGGCTCCATGAACTTTGCCAACTGTGTTGGAGCTCGCCGTCTAACTTTGACCGACTGTCACGCCCACATACTTGATCCTATCAGCTTCAAACTTGCTGGGCATGACGATGGCTGCGCCCTGAACGCGCCGATATATTAACTTCCCACTTGACTCATGGCGCCCCCCGGTGGTAACAGGAAGTGATTTGTTTTTACTTTAACATGTACTGATGACACATGGTTGACTCCATCAACTTCATTCCACTTCTACAACATGCCTAACAAGTTGGTGAAGATATATTATGAATGCTGTGAGGTTACAACAAATGGCGTCCGTCTGGCGACGCGGCGACTATCCATCACTCGCCAAAATAGGTTTGGTTCTTTGATGGCTTTAATGACCTCATATCTTCATGAAAATTGATACACAGGTCAAGGGTGGCAAGCTCTTTGATCTGATAGGGGCGCCGCCCATGGGCGGGGCTAAATGCACCGCCATGCACATTCGAGCAGCTCTCTCTCACACGTTATTCATCCAAACTGCTTCAAAATGTCTATAGATGATAAGAGCCCTGCTCTCAGCGCTGCCATATGCTTGAAGA
Source organism: Cephalopholis sonnerati (assembly GCA_019142605.1). Lineage (NCBI taxonomy): Eukaryota > Metazoa > Chordata > Actinopteri > Perciformes > Serranidae > Cephalopholis > Cephalopholis sonnerati. The sequence continues at coordinate 42,304,409 of JAGQAX010000010.1, read as the reverse complement.
CAGTCTGGCTCACGGCGTCCCCTTGTGGAAACAGGAAGTGCCATACTTTACATTGACAAACACCAACTCCAGACTCCTGACCTAATCGGTTCTATTTTGGAGCCATGTGACAATCAAGTTGATGAATCTCCACAGTGACACATATGTCATGTCATGTTGCGGACTGTCCGTGGCGGCGGCGGCGACTTTCGATGTTTCGCCGTTTAACATCAAGTCATGATAACTCCATCACGCATTATTTGATTTGCATGAAACTTGAATAGTGTGATATGGCTCAACCCTTGCATGTATCAGCCCACGTCTGGTTACACTTTGAGCACCCCCTGGTGGGCGAACCATCAACTTGTCATAAATCCTCGGTGCGTTGTCCGATTTTCTCCAAACTTCACGTGTGTGATGACACTTCGCCCCTGATCGCATGCTTATTGAGTCAGAAGCACAGCGCCACCTACTGACAACAGGAAGTCAGCCTTATGTGACAAATTTCATCCGATTGACATGAAATTTACACGGTGTGGTCTACACATGATATACAGCCGTATTATGCGTAACTACTGGGTATTCTCTAGTGCCACATAGTGGACACAGGAAGTGGTCCCTATCTCCTAAATGCAAAGTTCAATATTCATGAAATTGTACATATTAACATGAAATTTACAGTGTGTGGTCTGCGTTTGGTTTAGAGGTTAGTGGTCAAGGGGCATGGCTGCTACGCGCTGTCATATTGGATGCACCACCATGCACATTCCAGCAGCTCTCTCTCGCATGTTATTCATCCAAACTGGTTCAAAATGTCTGTAGATGATAAGAGCCCTGCCCTCAGCGCTGCCATATTCTTGACGACAGTCTCGCTCATGGCGTCCCCTTGTGGAAACAGGAAGTGCCATACTTTACATTGACAAACACCAACTCCAGACTCCTGACCTAATCAGTTCTATTTTGGAGCCATGTGACCATCAAGTTGATGAATCTCTACAGTGACACACATGCCATGTCATGTTGCAGACTGTCCGTGGCGGCAGTGGCGACTTTCGATGTCTCGCCATTGAACATCAAGTCATGATAACTCCTTCATGCTTTATCCGATTTGCATGAAACTTCAATAGTGTGATAAGGGTCCGACCCTGAATGTATCAGCCCACGTCTGGTTACACTTTGAGGGCCCCCTGGTGGGCGAACCGTCAACTTGTCATAACTCCTCGGTGCATTGCCCAGTTTTCTCCAAACTTCACGTGTGTGATGACACTCCGCCCCTGATCGCCATGCATATTGAATCAGAAGCACAGCGCCACCGACTGACAACAGGAAGTCAGCCTTATGTGACAAATTTCATCCCATTGACATGAAATTTACACGGTGTGTTCCACACGTGATATACAGCCATATTATGTATAACTGCTGGGTATTCTCTAGCGCCACATAGAGGACACAGAAAGCGGTCCCTATCTCCTACATGCAACGTCCATTGTTCATGAAAACCACATATTGACATAAAATTTACAGCGTGCGGTCTGCGTTCAGGTCAGAGGTCAGCTGCGCTGCGGCTGCCCGTACCTCCGACGCGCAAGGGGGGCGAGGGCCCGTTCATCGCTGCTTGCAGCTTTAATTATTATTTTTTTTTTTATCCTATGATCGCATTTTTGAGGGCCTGAACGTACTCAAAAAGTCCCAGAATTTTGCACACTCGTCACGTCTGGTGAAAAATTCGATATTTTATGGTCATTACAAAGGGGCGTGACAAAATGGCTCAACGGCGCCCCCTAACAGTTTTCAAAATCAAAGCCCCCTGCTTTAACTTTGTCCGAAGCGTACGAATTTTGGTACACATATGTAGCACGCCGAGACGGACAAAAAAGCCTCTTGGGCCCATGCCCTAAACTCAACAGGAAGTCGGCCATTTTGAATTGAATGTGGAAGTTTCATGTATTTTTGGCCATTTGCAGGGGTCATAAATGAACGATCTCCTCCTAGAGATTTTGTCCGATCGCCTTCAAACTCGGTCTGTCCCACCAACATAAACTGAAGACGAAAAGTTATCAAAAGCTTGTGTTTTCGTCACACCGTGTGACCGTGCCGGGACCTCAAACTTCGTTACAAACAGGAAGTAGTATTATAACGCAGGAAGTAGTTTATTACTCCAACATACATGCTCCAATCTTCCCCAAACTTCACAGGATTGATGACAGTCCTGCTCTGAAGAGATCTACATGTCAATAATTTGTGATTAATATAGCGCCCCCTACTGGCAGTAGAAAATGTCATGTTTTACACTTTGAAGCACATCTCCTCCAAAGTTGAACACATCAACCTCATACTTGGTGAAATTATCCATAAGGCCTTGATGATGCTTTCTATGGAAAACTGTGAATTTTCGTCAAAGGGCGTGACCTTGGCGTGGCGGCCAACTTTGATGTTTCGCCATGATGACCAAAGTAGCTGTAACTTGACTCTACGTGGACATATCTTTCCAAAACTTCACACATATGATAACTGTCCAGCCCTGAAAACATCTATACAGAAATTTTGAATCAGCATCATAGCGCCACCTACTGGCGGCAGAAGGTTACTTTTTTCATTCTTTCATGTCCCTCTTCTACCAGGTTCCCCCGAACCACCTCAATTTTGCAAATACATACTCCCAAGACCTTGTTGATGGTCAAAGCAGAAGCCTTTGAGGTTTCGTCCAACGCTGTCACTGTGGCGCCACCTTATTCGCCATAAAACACGAGGTTGTTTTTGAGGGGCAAGGGACACTCGAAAACTCACGCAACTTGGCACACACATCAGACATCCCAAATTGTGTTGTCTGATGTGATTTTTGTGTTTTCATGTGCCAAGATGGCTCAACAGCGCCCCCTACTCATTTTCAACGTGTTTTGGGCTATAACTCCCAGACCATATGTCACACATTCAAAAACCTCATATCCACAGATTCCCTGAATAGTGCTGAATCACCTGGGCAGGGCCACTCCCATTTCTGCCTATCATGTTTTTCACAACATCGCAAAAACTGGACAACCTACTTTTTCGAACTCCTCCTTAGGGTTTTGTCCGTTCAGCGTGAAACTTGGCAAGTACAGTCTTCGGCTGGACCTGATCTAAAGTTATCAAAGGAATTTTGATTGGTCATAATATGCTCAAATTATTAATGAATAAATTTTTCTAGCTAGCTATAAAAAGGCGAACGGTGGCATATTTCGGTCAAAATAAATGCTAACAACACCAAATCTGAGATCCTTGCTTGATATGTGCCTGTGAGAGAATGAACCAAATGTAGCTAATTTTGGCCACTAGGGGGCGCTCCAAATATGGGAAATTTATATCTGGTAAATGGCTGCACCGATATTTATGAAATTTGTTGAGTATTATGCTGGGCCTGTCCTGACGCCATATCTTGAAGGTAGTCACGACTGGTAAAAGTGGGCGTGGCTTATTACAAGATAAAAAACAAACATTTATTTCAGCCCAAGTATTATGCTGAGGGCTGTGAAATTCACAGGGTATATAGAGAATAGCATGCAGACCAACCATAGCAAAAATTGTGCGTCTTCTCCACTAGGTGGGGCTATAAGAGATACAAATGCATTTTGGCCTGTAACTTCCACATTTTAAATCACATCTTCATAAATTTTATATCCACGTGTTCCCTAAATAGTGTTGCATCTTCTGACATAGGCCACGCCCACTCCCACTGCAAATTTCTCTTTGTAATTTACTATACATCAAAAACCTACTTTTTCGAACTCCTCCTAGCGTTTAATCTCCATCTTCACAAAACTTTGCACATGCAATCTCCAGACTGGCCTGACCAAAAGTTATCAAAAGAATTTTGCTACTCCAAAAATTAGGCTAGCTAAAAATAAACAGTTTTTTTCTGCTAGCTAAAAAACACATACCTTTGCATATTTTTGTCAAAGTAAAAGATATCAATGTCAAACTCAATTCACTTCTTTCAGACGTCATCCAGACGATCCTAGCCCAATTTGGCAGAAATTAGCCAATAGGGGGCGCTATAATCAGAGAAAAATCAAGTGACATAAAATTCATCGATTCGCATGAAATTTGGCGAGCATGATGTGGAGTCACTCCTGAGGCCAGCTGTAAAGCTTGGTGATGTTTGGTCACCGTGGCAACGCCTTATTCGCCATAAAACACGAAGTTGTTTTTGACGGGTAAGGGATGCTTGTAATGTCATGAAACTTGACACACATATGACAGGATCCAATATGCATTTTCTGATGTGATTTTTCGGCTCTGATATGCCAACATGGCTCAACAGCGCCCCCTACAAATTTTCTACGAAACAGCCCCCGAAGCTGGTTTGACCTACATCTATGAAACTTGGTACGCACATGCATCACTGAAAGACGTATAAAAAAGCCTCTTGCAGCCATGTGCCAAACCCAACAGGAAGTCGGCCAATTTGAATTTGCTTGTAACTGGTTTGCAACTTCACCATACATGTTCCAATCTTCCGCAAACTTCACAGGATTGATGACAATCCTGCCCTGAATACATCTATATGCCAATACTTGGTTATTAGTACAGCGCCACCTACTGGCAAAATTACATGTCTTCATATGATTTGAGGGATATGACGTCCTGCGTAAGGGATCTGCCGTGGACAGGAATGAAGGGCGGCATGAGCCGGCGTCCTGCCAGCACCCTCGAGTTGCGTGAAGGTGCGAGGGCCCGTTCAATGCTGCTTGCAGCTTTAATTATTATTATTTTTTTTTTATCCTATGATCGCATTTTTGAGGGCCTGAACGTACTCAAAAAGTCCCAGAATTTTGCACACTCGTCACGTCTGGTGAAAAATTCGATATTTTATGGTCATTACAAAGGGGCGTGACAAAATGGCTCAACGGCGCCCCCTAACAGTTTTCAAAATCAAAGCCCCCTGCTTTAACTTTGTCCGAAGCGTACGAATTTTGGTACACATATGTAGCACGCCGAGACGGACAAAAAAGCCTCTTGGGCCCATGCCCTAAACTCAACAGGAAGTCGGCCATTTTGAATTGAATGTGGAAGTTTCATGTATTTTTGGCCATTTGCAGGGGTCATAAATGAACGAACTCCTCCTAGAGATTTTGTCCGATCGCCTTCAAACTCGGTCTGTCCCACCAACATAAACTGAAGACGAAAAGTTATCAAAAGCTTGTGTTTTCGTCACACCGTGTGACCGTGCCGGGACCTCAAACTTCGTTACAAACAGGAAGTAGTATTATAACGCAGGAAGTAGTTTATTACTCCAACATACATGCTCCAATCTTCCCCAAACTTCACAGGATTGATGACAGTCCTGCTCTGAAGAGATCTACATGTCAATAATTTGTGATTAATATAGCGCCCCCTACTGGCAGTAGAAAATGTCATGTTTTACACTTTGAAGCACATCTCCTCCAAAGTTGAACACATCAACCTCATACTTGGTGAAATTATCCATAAGGCCTTGATGATGCTTTCTATGGAAAACTGTGAATTTTCGTCAAAGGGCGTGACCTTGGCGTGGCGGCCAACTTTGATGTTTCGCCATGATGACCAAAGTAGCTGTAACTTGACTCTACGTGGACATATCTTTCCAAAACTTCACACATATGATAACTGTCCAGCCCTGAAAACATCTATACAGAAATTTTGAATCAGCATCATAGCGCCACCTACTGGCGGCAGAAGGTTACTTTTTTCATTCTTTCATGTCCCTCTTCTACCAGGTTCCCCCGAACCACCTCAATCTTGCAAATACATACTCCCAAGACCTTGTTGATGGTCAAAGCAGAAGCCTTTGAGGTTTCGTCCAACGCTGTCACTGTGGCGCCACCTTATTCGCCATAAAACACGAGGTTGTTTTTGAGGGGCAAGGGACACTCGAAAACTCACGCAACTTGGCACACACATCAGACATCCCAAATTGTGTTGTCTGATGTGATTTTTGTGTTTTCATGTGCCAAGATGGCTCAACAGCGCCCCCTACTCATTTTCAACGTGTTTTGGGCTATAACTCCCAGACCATATGTCACACATTCAAAAACCTCATATCCACAGATTCCCTGAATAGTGCTGAATCACCTGGGCAGGGCCACTCCCATTTCTGCCTATCATGTTTTTCACAACATCGCAAAAACTGGACAACCTACTTTTTCGAACTCCTCCTTAGGGTTTTGTCCGTTCAGCGTGAAACTTGGCAAGTACAGTCTTCGGCTGGACCTGATCTAAAGTTATCAAAGGAATTTTGATTGGTCATAATATGCTCAAATTATTAATGAATAAATTTTTCTAGCTAGCTATAAAAAGGCGAACGGTGGCATATTTCGGTCAAAATAAATGCTAACAACACCAAATCTGAGATCCTTGCTTGATATGTGCCTGTGAGAGAATGAACCAAATTTAGCTAATTTTGGCCACTAAGGGGGCGCTGCAAATATGGGAAATTTATATCTGGTAAATGGCTGCACCGATATTTATGAAATTTGGTGAGTATTATGCTGGGCCTGTCCTGACGCCATATCTTGAAGGTAGTCACGACTGGTAAAAGTGGGCGTGGCTTATTACAAGATAAAAAACAAACATTTATTTCAGCCCAAGTATTATGCTGAGGGCTGTGAAATTCACAGGGTATATAGAGAATAGCATACAGACCAACCATAGCAAAAATTGTGCGTCTTCTCCACTAGGTGGGGCTATAAGAGATACAAACGCATTTTGGCCTGTAACTTCCACATTTTAAATCACATCTTCATAAATTTTATATCCACGTGTTCCCTAAATAGTGTTGCATCTTCTGACATAGGCCACGCCCACTCCCACTGCAAATTTCTCTTTGTAATTTACTATACATCAAAAACCTACTTTTTCGAACTCCTCCTAGCGTTTAATCTCCATCTTCACAAAACTTTGCACATGCAATCTCCAGACTGGCCTGACCAAAAGTTATCAAAAGAATTGTGCTACTCCAAAAATTAGGCTAGCTAAAAATAAACAGTTTTTTTCTGCTAGCTAAAAAACACATACCTTTGCATATTTTTGTCAAAGTAAAAGATATCAATGTCAAACTCAATTCACTTCTTTCAGACGTCATCCAGACGATCCTAGCCCAATTTGGCAGAAATTAGCCAATAGGGGGCGCTATAATCAGAGAAAAATCAAGTGACATAAAATTCATCGATTCGCATGAAATTTGGCGAGCATGATGTGGAGTCACTCCTGAGGCCAGCTGTAAAGCTTGGTGATGTTTGGTCACCGTGGCAACGCCTTATTCGCCATAAAACACGAAGTTGTTTTTGACGGGTAAGGGATGCTTGTAATGTCATGAAACTTGACACACATATGACAGGATCCAATATGCATTTTCTGATGTGATTTTTCGGCTCTGATATGCCAACATGGCTCAACAGCGCCCCCTACAAATTTTCTACGAAACAGCCCCCGAAGCTGGTTTGACCTACATCTATGAAACTTGGTACGCACATGCATCACTGAAAGACGTATAAAAAAGCCTCTTGCAGCCATGTGCCAAACCCAACAGGAAGTCTGCCAATTTGAATTTGCTTGTAACTGGTTTGCAACTTCACCATACATGTTCCAATCTTCCGCAAACTTCACAGGATTGATGACAATCCTGCCCTGAATACATCTATATGCCAATACTTGGTTATTAGTACAGCGCCACCTACTGGCAAAATTACATGTCTTCATATGATTTGAGGGATATGACGTCCTGCGTAAGGGATCTGCCGTGGACAGGAATGAAGGGCGGCATGAGCCGGCGTCCTGCCAGCACCTTCGAGTTGCGTGAAGGTGCGAGGGCCCGTTCAATGTTGCTTCCAGCTTTAATTATTATTATTTTTCTGCCTAATGAATTGGCTTTTTGAGGGCTTTATCATATTCAAAAACTCACCAAACTTCACAGACTCATCAGAAGTGGTGAAAAATTTGATATTTTTGGGGTTTCGTGATAATGTGCAAAAAAATGGCTCAACAGCGCCCCCTACTCATTTTCAACGAAGCAGCCCCCCAAGTTGGTTTAACCTACGTGTATGAAACTTGGTAGGCATATGTAACACACCAAGACGTACAAAAAAGCCTCTTGGGCCCATGCCCTAAACTCAACAGGAAGTCTGCCATTTTGAATTGAATGTGCAAGTTTCATGCATTTTTGGCCATTTGCAGGGGTCATAAATGAATGAACTCCTCCTAGAGATTTTGTCCGATCGCCTTCAAACTCGGTCTGTCCCACCTACATAAACTGAAGACGAAAAGTTATCAAAAGCTTGTGTTTTCGTCACATCGTGTGACCGTGCCGGGACCTCAAACTTCGTTACAAACAGGAAGTAGTATTATAACGCAGGAAGTAGTTTATTACTCTAACATACATGCTCCAATCTTCCCCAAACTTCACAGGATTGATGACAGTCCCGCTCTGAAGAGATCTACATGTCAATAATTTGTGATTAATATAGCGCCCCCTACTGGCAGTAGAAAATGTCATGTTTTACACTTTGAAGCACATCTCCTCCAAAGTTGAACACATCAACCTACATACTTGGTGAAATTATCCATAAGGCCTTGATGATGCTTTCTATGGAAAACTGTGAGTTTTCGTCAAAGGGCGTGACCTTGGCGTGGCGGCCAACTTTGATGTTTCGCCATGATGACCAAAGTAGCTGTAACTTGACTCTACGTGGACATATCTTTCCAAAATGTCACACATATGATAACTGTCCAGCCCTGAAAACATCTATATAGAAACTTTGAATCAGCGTCATAGCGCCACCTACTGGCGGCAGAAGGTTACTATTTTCATTCTTTCATGTCCCTCTTCTACCAGGTTCCCCCGAACCACCTCAATTTTGCAAATACATACTCCCAAGACCTTGATGATGATCAAAGCAGAAGCCTTTGAGGTTTCGTCCAACGCTGTCATTGTGGCGCCACCTTATTCGCCATAAAACACGAGGTTGTTTTTGAGGGGCAAGGGACACTCGAAAACTCACGCAACTTGGCACACACATCAGATGGCCGAAATTGTGTTGTCTGATGTGATTTTTGTGTTTTCATGTGCCAAGATGGCTCAATAGCGCCCCCTACTCATTTTCAACGTGTTTTGGGCTATAACTCCCAAACCCTATGTCACACATTCAAAAACCTCATATCCACAGATTCCCTGAATAGTGCTGAATCACCTGGGCAGGGCCACTCCCATTTCTGACTATAATGTTTTTCGCAACATTGCGAAAACTGGAAAACCTACTTTTTCGAACTCCTCCTTAGGGTATTGTCCGATCAGCGTGAAACTTTGCACGTACAGTCTTCACCTGGACCTGATCTAAAGTTATCAAAAGAATTTTGTTCAGTCAAAAAAAACGAAAATTATTAACAAATACAATTTTCTAGCTAGCTATAAAAAGACAAACTATGGCATATTTCGGTCAAAATAAATGCTAAAAACACCAAATCTGACATCCGTGATTGACATGTGACTGTGAGGGTTTCAGCCAAATGTGGCTAATGTTGACCACTAGGGGGCGCTGCAAATGTGACACATTTATATCTCTTAAATGGCTGAACCGATTTTTACGAAATTTGGTGGGTATTTTGCTGGGTCATTCCTGAGGCCATATCTTGAAGTTAATCACGACTGGTCAAAGTGGGCGTGGCTTATTATGAGATAAACAACAAACATTTATTTGAGCTCAAGCATTATGCTGAGGGCTGTGAAATTCACAGGGTATATATAGAACAGCACACAGACGAGCCACAGCAAAAATTGTATGTCTGCTCCACTAGGTGGCGCTATAATGGATGCAAACGCATTTTGACCTGTAACTTCCACATTTTAATTCACATCTTCATAACTTTATAACCACGTGTTCTCTAAATAGAGTCCCATCTTCTGACATAGGCCACGGCCGCTCCCACTGTAGATTTCTCTTTGTAAGTCACTACACATCAAAAACCTACATTTTGGAACTCCTCCTAGCGATCCATCTTCACGAAACTTTGCACATACAAACGCCAGATGTGCCTGACCAAAAGTTATCAACAGAATTTTGCTACTCCAAAAAATGCGCTAGCTAAAAATAAACAGTTTTTTTCTGCTACCTAAAAAACACATACCATTGCATATTTTTGTCAAACTAAAAGCCATCAACGTCAAACTCAATTCACTTTTTTCAGACGTGAACCAGAGGCTCTGTGCCAAATTTGGCGTAAATTGGCCAATAGGGGGCGCTATAAACAGAGAAAAATCAAGTGACATGAAAATTGATCGATTCGGACGAAATTTGGCGAGCGTGTTGTGGAGTCACTCCCGAGGCCAGCTGTGAAGCTTAATGATGTTTGGTCACCGTGACAAAGCCTTATTCGCCATCAAACACAAAGTTGATTTTGATGGGAAAGGGATGTTTGTAAAGTCATGAAACTTGGCATACATATGAAAGGGTTCGATTTGAGCTGTCTGATGTGATTTTTTGGCTCTGATGTGCCTACATGGCTCAACAGCGCCCCCTACAAATTTTCTACGAAACAGCCCCCGAAGCTGGTTTGACCTACATCTATGAAACTTGATACGCACCTGCATCACTGAAAGACGTATAAAACATGCCTGTTGCAGCCATGTGCAAAACCCAACAGGAAGTCTGCCATTTTGAATTTGCTTGTAACTGGTTCAGAACTTCACCTTACATTTTCCACTCTTCCCCAAATTTCACAGGATTGATGACAGTCCTGCCCTCAACACATCTATACGCCAATACTTGGTTATTAGTACGCCGCCACCTACTGCCAAAATGACATGTCTTTGTATGATTTGAGGGATATGACGTGTAATTCCTGCGTGAGGGGTCTGCCTTTGACAGGAATGAAGGGCGGCATGAGCCGGCAGCATGAGCCGGCAGCATGAGCCGGCGTCCTGCCAGCGCCCTCGAGTTGCGTGAGGGTGCGAGGGCCCGTTCATCGCTGTTTGCAGCTTTAATTATTATTATTATTATTATTACTATTATTACGACAAAAGTAAATCGCTTATTTGGAGGTTTTAACATGCTCAAAAACTCCTGAAATTTGGCGGTCGCATCAGTCGCGGTGTAAATTTACGTATTTTAGGGTTCGCGGCAATGGACGGGTCAAAATGGCTAGGCCACGCCCATTAAAGAGCAGTCTCCTTATAAACAGCGCCCTCCTCATCAATTTTCACGGATCTGCACGAAAATCGGTACACATGTAGATCATGCCGAGCCGCACAAAAAAGTCTCTTGGAGCCATAGGCCACGCCCAACAGGCATATTTTGACGAACTCCTCCTACACGATTAATCAAAACGGCTTCAAAATCGCCGTGTACCAACTAGATAAGTTTGTGATCAAAAGTTATTCAAAGATCCGCTACCCGTCGAACACGGAATCGGCTTTTTGGCGGCGAAGTTTGAAGTTTGAAGTTTGTCTCGCCATGAAAAACGAAATTGCTATAACTTTGGCATTAATTGTCCGATCTGCACCAAACTTCACATGATTCATAATATTCCCGCCCTGAACACGTCTACATGCAGAAATTTTGTAATTACCCTAGCGCCCCCTGCTGGCGACAGGAAAAGCGATGTTTTTAGACTTTGACGTGCAGCTCTGACCACGTTCACCATATGCAACTCAAATTTGGTCAGACAGACCTCAAGACGTTGGTAATGCTACATTATGAAGATTGTGACTAGGCGTCAAACGGTGTTCCGCCCAGAGGGCGGCGAATTCGAAAATTCGCCAAAACGCGTTGAAAATGGCTTTAATGACATTAACTTCTGTGTCCTTGGTCATATCTGCCTGAAACTTCACATGTGTGTTAACAGTCCAGGCTTGAACATGTGATATGAGTTTCGTTGATGGGCGTGGCCAAATGACTTGACCACGCCCTTTAAACATCAGCCCCTGCCGCACGTGTCACCGACATGCACGAAAATTGGTACACGCATGTATCACACCGAGACGCACAAAAAAGTCTCTTGGACCCACTGGCCATACCCAACAGGAAGTCGGCCATTTTGAATTTTGATGCTATTTTTGGCGTTTTCCACATGTTGTATTTTAACGAACTCCTCCTACAGGATTAATCAGAATGACTTCAAAATCACTGTGTGTGATCTAGACAAGGTTGTGATCAAAAGTTATTAAAAGATTTTTCCACAGTTAAACAGTTTGGCCGTCAGGTGGCGACGAAGTTTGATGTCTCGCCATGAAACACGAAATTGCTATAATTTTGGGACACATTGTCCAATCTTCACCAAACTTCACATGATTCATAATAGTCCCACACTGAACACGTCTACATGACAAAGTTCTGTGATAGTCACAATGCCCCCTGCTGTTGACAGGAAATGCCATGTTTTAGACTTTGAGGTGCTGCTCTCAGGATGTTGACCTTATTCAATTCACATTTGGTCAGAAAGGCCTTAAGTTCTCTGATAGTCATAACGCCCCCTAGTGGCGACAGGAAATGACATATTTTAAACTTTGATTGGCATTAACTTTATTATACTTGGTCCAATCTGACTGAAACTTCACATGGTTGTTAACAGTCCAGGCCTGAACATATGGTATGTGTTTCGTGGATGAGTGTGGTCGTATGGCTTGGCCACACCCCTTAAAGTGCAGCATCCCCCATAGCAAGTTTTGCCGATATGCACGAAAATAGGTGTGCACATGTATCATCCACAGACGCACAAAAAACTCTCTTGAACACATAGGCCAAACCCAACAGGAAGTCAGCCATTTTGAATTTTGCGGTCATTTTTGGCGTTTTCCACGTGTTGTATTTTAATGAACTCCACCTACAGGATTTATCAGAACAACTTCAAAATCATTGTGTGCCATCTAGACAAAGGGGTAATCAAAACTTATGAGCAGATTTTTGCATCGTGAAACGGTTTGGCCGTCAGATGGCGGCGAAGTTTGATGTCTCGCCATAAAACACGAAATTAGTATAACTTTGGCATACATTGTCCATTCTTCACCAAACTTCACATGTTTGTTAACAGTCCAGACCTGAATGTATAGTATGAGTTTCATCAATAAGCGTGGCCGTATGGCTTGGCCACGCCCCTTAAAATGCCGCGTCCCCCATAACAACTTTCACCGACGTGGACGAAAATCAGTATGCACATGTATCGTGTCCAGACGCACAAAAAAGCCTCTTGCACATATAGGCCACACCCGACAGGAAGTCGGCCATTTTGAAATTTACAGTCATTTTTGGCGTTTTCCACGTGTTGTATTTTAATGATCTCCTCCTCCAGAAATGAATCAATTAACTCCAAAACTGGTGTGTACCATCTACACAAGTGTGTGATCAAAATATATTAAGAGAACTGCTCAGCATGGAACAGTGTGGCTGTGACATGGCGTCGACACTTGATGTCTCACCATGAAACACGATATTGCTATAACATGGGATCTAATGGTCGAATCTGCTCCAAACTTCACATGTATGATAATAGTCCTGGCATGAACACACCCACATGACGCTCAAGAGTCAGAGTCATAGCGCCACCCAGTGGAGACGGGAAGTCGCAACGCATTGGTTCCTACACTGTCCGAAGGAGGCGAACATTCAGCGCCTCGTCTGCCGGTCGACCTCTGGCGAGACGGTGGTGGCCGCGCCAGGCCCCGAGTTGCGTGGGGTGCGAGGGCCCGTTCAACGCTGCTTGCAGCTTTAATTATTATTATTCTTCTTCCGTTTCTTCAGAAATGTTTTCGCAAATTCCCGTTAGATGGTACATCATAGAGACATGAAATTTTCACCAATAACTGGAAGTTGTGTGTAAATGGTGCTCATAACATAGAAATACCAATTGGCCAGATGGTGGCGCTATAACCAAGGTCAATGCGATTTGGGCTATAACTCCCACACCATATGTCGCACATTCAAAAACGTTATATCCACAGAATCCCTGGATAGTCCTGAATCACCTGGGCTGGGCCACGCCCATTTCCGCCTAGAATTTTTTTCGCAAAATCGCGAAAACTGAAAAATCTTTTTTTTCTATCTCCTCCTTGGGATTTTGTCCGATCAGCGTGAAACTTGGCACGTACAGTCTTCTCTTGGACCTGATTTAAAGTTGTCAAAAGAATTTTGTTCGGTCAAAAATTGCGCAAATGATTAACGAATACATTTTTCTAGCTAGCTATAAAAAGGCGAAGTGTTGCATATCTCGGTCAAAATAAATGCTAACAACACCAAATCGGAGATGCTTTGTTGCCATGTGACTGTGAGGGGTTGAGCTAAAAAACTCCTGAGGCCAGCCGTGAAGCTTAGTGATGTTTGGTCGGCCCGACTTTCGTGGGCTCCGTTTTTGCCACTTGCGGCTATATTTAGGGCCCGAGCACGTACCGTGCGAGGACCCTATTGAAATTGAAGGAATTATTATTATTTTTCTTCCTCCTAATGAATCGCAATTTTGGGAGCTTTAACATACTCAAAAACTCACCAAATTTGGCACACGTGTCAGTTGTGGTGGAAATTTACATGTGATATGGGTTTTGGCGATGGGCGTGGCCACGCCCCTTAAACAGCAGCCCCTGCGGCACGTTTCACCGACATGCATGAAAATCGGTACACATATGTATACCACCCAGACGCACAGAAAAGTCTTTTGGAGCCATAGGCCAAACCCAACAGGAAGTCGGCCATTTTGAATTTAGTGGCCATTTTTGGCGTTTTCCACATTTTGTATTTTAACAAACTCCTCCTACAGGATTAATCAGAACGGTTTCAAAATCGCTGTGTATCATCTACACTACGTTGTGATCAAAAGTTATTAAAAGATCAGTTACCTGTTGAGGGGAGAATCGGCTTTTTGGCGGCGAAGTTTGACGTCTCGCCATGAAAAACAAAATTGCTATAACTTTGGGGTTAATGGTCCGATCTGCACCAAACTTCACAGGATATATAATAGTCCCGCCCTGAACACGTCTACATGCAGAAATTTTGTATTTGTCATTGCGCACCCTGCTGGAAACAGAAAATGCCATATTTTAGACTTTGAGGTGCAGCTCTGAACATGTTCAGCATATCCAACTCAAATTTGGTCAGAGAGGCCTCAAGACCTTGGTAATGGTACATTATGAAGATTGTGACGTATCGTCAAACGGCATTGCGTCCAGAGCGCGTGTAGCGGGTATTTGCACTCAGTCAAATATCAATAATTTATTAATATTAGCCAGATGGGTTAACCAATGCACTGTGGCTATGGGCTAGAATCGGCTCAGAAGTCTAGATACGGCTGCAGGAGCTGGTGATCAGCAACCAATAAGGACACCGGAGACAGTTAATTAGTACAGGTACCTTGTATTTCAAGTGAATGTGACAACCCAAAAATATTTACAACCGATAATAAGGGGAAAAAATAAAAAACCCAGAATATATACAAAACTGCAGTTATGGCAACCAGTTAGGATGTTACTTAAGTGCACTTGAGATATGGCTCAGTTTGGTTCAGGTTCTTTAACACAACAGCATACAAAACATCACAACGAGAAAATAAATGTATCAATCAATCTACATGCTGTCACAACAATCCACGAGGGTCTGAGTGAGTGTTCATGAGAATTGTCCATTGAATATTGTCCATTAGGGGGAAGGAATGTGAGTGGAGTTGTGGCAGTTCAATGAGAATTGCGGGGGCAGGCTGTGACAGCCTCCTACCAGACCAGCAGGGCTGTGATGCTGAAGTGCTACAGAGGTTTGTTGGCTCCCAGCCGTATTTTCAGTAGCTCGCCATCTTCGGCTCCAACCGGAGACACCTGGCCTGCATCAAAATGACAGGTCCAGTCAAATAGTTGTGTTAGCTTTTAGCTTACTAATTTATCCACTCGTGTACACAAAAATAAAATCATAAATTAAACATAAAGAATACAGTTCATATTCATCCAAAGTGCTTTCACAGTTCCCATGTTTTAACTTCATCCAAAGTACTACAGGTTAGCATATAGCTTGCACACACTAACACAATAACAAATCACAACAGTAAATTCACTGTGGGCATGTAGCAATTTAGCTTGTTCTACCGCCAAAATACATGCAGCAGACATAGCAACCAACCCACAAGGTAATGCTAGCCTTACTTAGCACAACATAACCCAGACACATGAACCACGAACAGCCGATGCTAATGCTAACGCTAACGCTAGCCGCGTTAGCATAACATCCTGAACATGCAACACTCACCAGTTCCTTTGATAACCCATGCACGACAGCGGCACGAACTCCCAGCAGCCCAGTAGTCGGATCTAAAAGTTTATGACATACTTAGCATGCTGAGTAGAAAACAACCGAAATAGCGAACATCTTTAAAAGACCAGATGGTTACGAACCTGCACGCAGCTGCTGACCGGCTCTCCCCGCAACTCTGAGTGGGAGAGCCGCGGCAGCTGCTACAAATTTCGCTCTGTGTGATGTGATTGGTTGGGCGCAGTCACATGACCGGGTGACGCGAGGTAGTGACGTCGAGCTGTTCGAAGTGCAATAATAATAATAATAATATCAAGGCAGATTTCTTTTTAACCTGGGTTACACCCTCCCCCCTTTAATCCATGCACGTCCCGTTGCATGCTAAACCACGTGAACAACCGAACTGGTGGTGAGCGATGGATTTAGAGCGTCTGATATACTGTGCAAAAGCGTTTGAACAACCGATATGAGCGGATTACCCAACGAACTGTACTGCAATCGTTCAGGTGGTAATCATTGGCGCACAGAACGTCTTAAACCGGGCTCTGGTTCTATTAAATCAGGGGATAGATCAAAGTTTAAGGGCTCAGAGGCATTAGGAACTAATGGCTCAGGATTGAAAGTTTCTTCAGCATCTTCCCTGAGTGGAACTTCAGTGATTACTGGTCTGACTGGATAAGGTGAGAAGTCAGGTAGGTTTCTTTCCAAAGGTAATTCAGCTGATTGTTCTTCCTCGGAAGGTGGATTTCCAGGTAAGTCGTGGTTGGCAGGTGTTATGGATTCCTCAGCCTCAAGTAAGTGGTCAGGTATCACAGGTAAGTGCTCACTTCTGGTCTCCACATCGTCAACAACAGCTGGTTCACTTACAGGTAAAGCTGGTGGAAGAAAGTAGTCGTTGGCCACACTGGGGGATGAAGCCTTTTTGTGAACCTTCTCCACAGTGAACGTCACTGGACATGGGTCCAAGCTGACAGATGTCGTTTCAGGTGGAGGATCTTCAACAGAGTCCTCAGGGTCAAGAGATATGTTGCACTGCTGTCGGGTTCTTGGCCTTGAGACTGGACAGGCCTCACTGGTTGGTTCCTCAACAACAGGAAGAAAACCAGATGGTAAAAGGAGGTCTCTGTGAAGTGTACGTTTAGGACCATCATAACGCTCTGGCTTCACTGTATAGACTGGTAAGTCTCCAGCTTGATCCACCACAACATAGACGTCCTGCTCCCACTTATCACTGAGCTTGTGTTTCCCTCTCAGTCGAACACTGCACACAAGCACTTGGTCTCCAGGCTCCAACTTTGAAGGAGTAACTCTTTGATCAAAGCGAACCTTGTTCTTCTCAGAGGCTTTGGCAGCATTCTTGGAGGCAATGTCATAACTTTCTTTCAACCGGGACTTTAGACTTTGAACAAACTGCGAATGAGGTTGGTGTGTTTCCTCATTCAATGGTAGACCAAACGCCAAGTCGACCGGGAGACGAGGAGAACGTCCAAACATCAGTTCATACGGAGTATATCCGGTGGTCTCATTCTTTGTACAATTGTAGGCATGTGACAAAATCTTTCCATTTTGATTTCTGTTTTGACTCAAGAGTTCCCAACATGTCCAACAAAGTGCAATTGAACCTTTCCACTGGATTTCCTCGTGGATGGTATGGGGTAGTCCGAAACTTTTTGATTCCAGCCACTTCACACAACTCCTTAATAAGTCTGGACTCAAAGTCTCAATCAGAACGTCTTCAAAATCACTGTGTGCCATCTAGACAATGTTGTGATCAAAAATTATCAAAAGATTAGTAGATCGTTAAATGGTTTGGCCGTCAGGTGGCGGTGAAGTTTGATGTCTCGCCATAGAAAACAAAATTGCTATAACTTTGGGGTAAATGGTCCGATCTGCACAAAACTTCACTGGATATATAATAGTCCCGCCCTGAACACGTCTACATACAGAAATTTTGTATTTGTCATAGCGCCCCCTGCTGGAAACAGAAAATGCCATATTTTCGACTTTGAGGTGCAGCTCTGAACATGTTCAGCATATCCAACTGAAATTTGGTCAGAGAGGCCTCAAGACCTTGGTAATGCTACATTATGAAGATTGTGATGTATCGTCAAATGGCATTGCGCCCAGAGCGCGGCAAAGTCGATGTTTCGCCAAAACGCATAAAAGTGGCCTTAACTTCAGTGTCCTTGGTCATATCTTCCTGAAACTTCATATGTGTGTTAATGGTCCAGGCCTGAACATGTGCTATGAGTTACGTTGATGAGCGTGGCTAAATGACTTGGTCACGCCCACTCATAAAAGTAACACCCCTAAGACGTTCACTGATATGCATGAAAATCAGTACACACATGTATCACACCCAGACGCACAAAAAAGGCTCTTGCACCCATAGACCAAACCCAACAGGAAGTCGGCCATTTTGAATTTTGTGGCCATTTTTGGCTTTTTGCACGTGTTGTATTTTAACAAACTCCTCCCATAGGATTAATCAGAACGACTTCAAAATCACTGCGTGCCATCTAGACAACGTTGTAATCAAAAGTTATCAAAAGATTACTAGATCGTTAAACCGTCGGTTTGGCCGTCAGATGGCGACGAAGTTTGATGTCTCGCCATGAAACATGAAATTGCTATAATTTTGGGATACATTGTCCAATCTTCACCAAACTTCACATGATTCATAATAGTCCTACCCTGAACACATCTACATGACAAAGTTCTGTGATTGTCACAATGCCCCCTGCTGTTGACAGGAAATGCCATGTTTTAGACTTTGAGGTGCTGCTCTCAGGATGTTGACCTTATTCAATTCACATTTGGTCAGAAAGGCCTTAAGATGTTGGTAATGCCATATTGTGAAAACCATGATGTCTTGCCAAACGCTGTCACCGTGGCAACGCCTTATTCGCCATAAACCACGAGCTTGTATTTGAGGGGTAAGGCATGCTTGTAAAGTCATGAAACTTGGCACACATATAACAGGATCCGATTGGTGTTGTGTGATGTGATTTTTGATCTTCGATGTACCAACATGGCTCATCAGCGCACCCGATAAATATTCTACGAAGCAGTCCCAGAAGGTGGTTTGACCTACATCTATGAAACTTGGTAGGAACAAACACAGCAGGAAGTCTGCCATTTTGAATTTGCTTGTAACTGGTTCACAACTTCACCATACATGTTCCAATCTTCCTCCTCAAATATCACAGGATTGATGACAGTCCTGCCCTCAACACATCTATACGCCAATACCTGGTTATTAGTACGGCGCCACCTACTGGCAAAATGACATATCTTTGTATGATTTGAGCGATATGACGTGTAACTCCTGCGTGAGGGGTCTGCCTTTGACAGGAATGAACGACGGCATCAGCCGGCGTCCTGCCAGCACCCTCGAGTTGCATGAAGGTGCGAGGGCCCGTTCAATGCTGCTTGCAGCTTTAATTAGGGGTTCAAGCCCGAAGGGCTGAAACCCTATTGTTTTCCTACTGTTTTATTATTAGGGGTTCAAGCCCGAAGGGCTGAAACCCTATTGTTTTCCTACTGTTTTATTAGGGGTTCAAGCCCGAAGGGCTGAAACCCTATTGTTTTCCTACTGTTTTATTATTATTATTATTCTTCCGTTTCTTCAGAAATGTTTTCGCAAATTCCCGTGAGATGGTACATCATAGAGACATGAAATTTTCACCAATAACTGGAAGTTGTGTGCAAATGGTGCTCATAATATAGAAATACCAATTGGCCAGATGGTGGCGCTATAACCAAGGTCAATGCGTTTTGGGCTATAACTCCCACACCATATGTCGCACATTCAAAAACGTTATATCCACAGATTCCCTGGATAGTCCTGAATCACCTGGGCTAGGCCACGCCCATTTCCGCCTAGAAATTTTTTTCACAAAATCGCAAAAACTTGAAAACCTTCTTTTTCTATCTCCTCCTTGGGGTTCCATCCGATTAGCGTGAAACTTGGCACGTACAGTCTTCAGCTGGACCTGATCTAAAGTTATTCACAGAATTTTGTTTGGTCAAAAGATGCGCAAATTATTAATTAATAAATTTTTCTAGCTAGCTATAAAAACGCAAACTGTTACATATCTCAGTCAAAGTAAATGCTAACAACACCAAATCGGAGATCCTTGGTTGGCATGTGATTGTGAGGGTATGAGCCAAATTTGGCGAATGTTGGCCACTAGGGGGCGCTGCAAATATGGGAAATTTGTATCTCTTAAATGGCTGCACCGATTTTTACCAAATTTGGTGGGTATGATGCTGGGTCACGCCTGAGGCCATATCTTGAAGTTCATCACGATTGGTCAAAGTGGGCGTGGCTTATTACAAGATAAATAACAAACATTTATTTTAGCTCAAGTATTATGTTGAGAGCTATGAAATTCACAGAGTATATATAGAATAGGACACAGACCAACCATAAGAAAAATTGTGTGTCTACTCCACTAGGTGGCGCTATAACGGGTGAAAACGCATTTTGGCCTGTAAGTTCCACATTTTAAATCACATTTTCATAAACTTTATATCCACTTTCTCCCACAATAGAGTCGCATCTTCTGACATAGGTCTCGCCCACTTCCACTGCATATTTCTCTTTTTAAGTCACTACATATCAAAAACCTACTTTTTCTATCTCCTCCTAGCGTTTAGGCTCCATCTGCACGAAACTTTGCACATACAATCTCCAGATGTGCCTGATGAAAAGTTATCAAAAGAATTTTGCTACTCCAAAAAATGTGGTAGATATAAAGGAACAATTTTTTTCTGCTAGCTAAAAAACACATACCGTTGCATATTTTTGTCAAAGTAAAAGCTATCAACGTCAAACTCAAGTCACTTGTTTTAGACGTCAACCAGAGGATCTGTGCCAAATTTGGCGGAATTTGGCCAATAGGGGGGGCTATAAACAGAGAAACATCAAGTGAAATGAAATTTCACAAAATCCGGCCATTTATCAATGAGGGTTTTTTTCAAACATCAACAAACTCAGAGTATCAAAGGTCTTGATCTTACCCACCTTTCAAAATTTAAATGGCTATGCTGGCTTGAACCCCGGAATTGCCGCTTGCGGCTATATTTATTATTATTATTATTCTTCTTCTTCCGTTTCTTCAGAAATGTTTTCGCAAATTCCCGTGAGATGGTACATCATAGAGACATGAAATTTTCACCAATAACTGGAAGTTGTGTGCAAATGGTGCTCATAATATAGAAATACCAATTGGCCAGATGGTGGCGCTATAACCAAGGTCAATGCGTTTTGGGCTATAACTCCCACACCATATGTCGCACATTCAAAAACGTTATATCCACAGATTCCCTGGATAGTCCTGAATCACCTGGGATAGGCCACGCCCATTTCCGCCTAGAATTTTTTTTCACAAAATCGCAAAAACTTGAAAACCTTCTTTTTCTATCTCCTCCTTGGGATTTTGTCCAATCAGCGTGAAACTTGGCACGTACAGTCTTTAGCTGGACCTGATCTAAAGTTACTCACTGAATTTTGTTTCGTCGAAAAATGCGCAAATTATTAATGAATACATTTTTCTAGCTAGCTATAAAAATGCGAACTGTTGCATATCTCGGTCAAAATAAATGCTAACAACACCAAATCGGAGATCCTTGGTTGGCATGTGATTGTGAGGGTATGAGCCAAATTTGGCGAATGTTGGCCACTAGGGGGCGCTGCAAATATGGGAAATTTGTATCTCTTAAATGGCTGCACCGATTTTTACCAAATTTGGTGGGTATGATGCTGGGTCACTCCTGAGGTCATATCTTGAAGTTCATCACGACTGGTCAAAGTGGGCGTGGCTTATTACAAGATAAAAAACAAACATTTATTTTAGCTGAAGTATTATGTTGAGAGCTATGAAATTCACAGGGTATATATAGGATAGGACACAGACCATCCATACCAAAAATTGTGTGTCTACTCCACTAGGTGGCGCTATAACGGGTGAAAACGCATTTTGGCCTGTAAGTTCCACATTTTAAATCACATTTTCATAAACTTTATATCCACGTGTTCCCTAAATAGAGTCTCATCTTTTGACATAGGCCACGCCCACTTCCACTGCATATTTCTCTTTGTAAGTCACTACACATCAAAAACCTACTTTTTCTATCTCCTCCTAGCGTTTGAGCTCCATCTGCACGAAACTTTGCACATACAATCTCCAGATGTGCCTGATGAAAAGTTATCAAAAGAATTCAGCTACTCCAAAAAATGTGGTAGATATAAAGTAACAATTTTTTTCTGCTAGCTAAAAAACACATACCGTTGCATATTTTTGTCAAAGTAAAAGCTATCGACGTCAAACTCAAGTCACTTGTTTTAGACGTCAAACAGAGGATCTGTGCCAAATTTGGCGGAAATTGGCCAATAGGGGGTGCTATAAACAGAGAAACATCAAGTGAAATGAAATTTCACAAAATCCGGCCATAAATCAATGAGGGTTTTTTCAAACATCAACAAACTCAGTGTATCAAAGGTCTTGATCTTACCCACCTTTCAAAATTTAAATGGCTATGCTGGCTTGAACCCCGGAATTGCCGCTTGCGGCTATATTTACTATTATTATTATTATTATTCAGAAATGTTTTTGCAAATTTCCGTGAGATGGTACATCGTAGAGACATGAAATTTTCACTAATGACTGGAATTTGTGTGCAAATGGTGCTCATAATATAAAAATGCCAATTGGCCAGATGGTGGCGCTAAAGTGAAGGTCAAGGAAAATTTGAATTTGAAAGGCAACCACCCTCACACTGTATGTCAGATTGACTTGAAACTCGACACACATGGTCAGGTGAAGGACTTCTACGAAGCCCTGAAAAAAACCTCAAGGTCCGCCCACTAGATTTGTCCGCCACATTGGATTTTTTGCAAAACACATTTTTGACATCTCCTCCTAAGGTGTAGGTCTGACTTGTACCAAAAATACTGTGGACCATCATGGGATGAAGCTTTTGAAAAGCTATCAAAGACTTTTTGATATGTCATTGCATTTTGATGATATTGATCAATGAACTTGAGAGAGGGCGTGGCTCAGCACAGAAATGGAATTTACTCCTTAACCATTGAGCCAATTGTCACAAAACTTGTAGGAAATGTCAACATCACGATCTGAATCATACCCTGAATGTTTGATTAAAATCAACCCATAGGGGGCGCTACACAAGCAAAAAGTTGATATCTCATAATCAGCTAGAGATATTTGTAGAAAACCCGCTTTGCGTCATCTAGAGTTATGTCTCAGTCAATATACCAAATTTGACAATGATTGCTTAAAGGGGGCGTGACCTATTATTGGCTTATTACGTAAAATCTAAATTTCAAGGCATTTCACATTCCGTACTTCATAAAATCATAAAAAATCAGCAGTGTGCCCTACACAGCTGAAAGCTTTTCAGCACATTCACTGAATTGTGACAAAACTTTGCCGCACGCAACCTGTTGTCAATTCAGAAGTCCGTCACTCTATATATTTAAAAATACGCAAAATTAATTAACATCAATATCTCCAAAAGTCTTCGTGTAAATGCAAGCATAGTTGACACACTTACTTCTTGGATACTACATGTCACATGTTCCAAATGGTGTTCAGATCGATATAACGGTTAGCTCACAGTGATATTCATTATCTTATTATAATTTGTATTGTATGCACAACATTTTCTATTTCATCTCATTTTTAACAAAATGTCACCATAATATTTGACAATATACTAGAAATCAGCAGAATGACATGCAATTTTTTTCATCAACACTTTCACTGTTATTGAGAACTCAGTCTGTTCTAAAAATGACGAATGAACTTTAAAGGGGGTGTGGCCCAGCAAATGACTCCACAATGTTTGGACCAATGGTCACAAACCTTGCAAGCAATGTCTTAAGAGGTACCAGGCACATATCTTGAAAGTTTCATTCAAATTGACCACTAGGGGGCACCAAAATTTAAAAAATGGGCATGCAGTAACAGAAATCAGACTAGAAGTCAAAAACTGATTACTGATTACTGAACATTACAAAACATTACAAAACTTGCAGGGTATATTAAATAACAATTATGAAACACGTGTATAGTTCTAAAATCGGTCAATAGGGGGCACCACAACTTCCAAACAAGTGCAACGGCCTTTGACAAAATCCGGCCATAAATCAATGAGGGTTTTTTTTCAAACATCAACAAACTCAGTGTATCAATCTTATCCAACTTTCACAATTTAAATGTCCATGCTGGCTTGAACCCCGGAGTTGCCGTTTGCGGCTATATTTTTATTTTAAATTTGTTTACTTCTTTACTTGCATTTTGCACTACGGGTTGGAGAGTACCTTAATTTCAATCTTGTGTATGTCCTGTACATATGTGGTATTGACAATAAAGAAACTTTGACTTTTGACTTGACTTTTGTAAATGAGGCGCCTGCCCTATCCACTACGCCACCGCCCCCTCATCTCACATATGCAGCTCTACTGCTCAACCCGCAAATGCATGTTCCTTACAAATGTGGCACCATTCAGAAGGGAAATAAACAGGCTTTCCAGTGGTATAAGATTTATTGCCAAGAAGCATTGTTACAACGATGAAATAATCTACCAAACACAAATTTCCTTACTTTTTGTGCTTTATGTGCTTTTGACCCATGGCCAGTGGAGACCATTTGTCTACCTATTATTGGTGGTAGTGTTGCAGCTGGTTTGATAAGCAACTAGAAAAAAATCAAAACAGATGTCAAAAAGACACAGCAGAATCTGAAGTGTCTTACTACTAACTTACAAAAACAATGGGTGTCATTCATGAAATGTGAACAGACAATTTGCATGTAAACTGTTTGCAGAAAGAAATTTACATGTATTTTGGCATTCATCAATATGTTAGTAGTGCCAGTCTTTTTGTAGGTACTAACAAAATCTACACCTGCTTTTTATATTGCTTGTCATTATTAGAAATTACTATTTTAATTTGTATTGTGCTCTGTTATGTTCACAATACGCAGATGCCTCTGAAACAAGTAAGTTGAAAAGATTAGAAATATAACACATTTAGCAAAATTAGATGGTATTTAGCAGATTTAAACTCAGATTAGATTTCTTAAGATTATAAAAAGAAGATTATAAAATGAATTATGTGGTGATATTTTTTATCCAAAAGATCAAAGTCAACTTCACTGTGACATCATAATGTTCTGCATAAAACACTTTTCTGGCCCCTATTCAACATCATATCATAGGAACAAGAGAAGAGACATTTGGTCAGATACTGAATTGGTGACACAAATCTTGGGTGTCTACCTGTGTCCAACTGTGCTGATTGTATAGATCTTCTGTGCTGCCACTGGGAAAATGTGTGCTTTACATCTATGTTTTTGCAGACATGGATGTAAACTATAAGTGCAGTTTGACAGGTGCACAGAGGCATACAACCACATAGTTGTAATTCTAGTTTAACCTTGAGCACAAAATTAGGTTATTTGTCAAACAGTGTGGCTTATCAACATTGTTAGGAAATTACTCAGAAAAATATGAAGTATCAAAAAATGCCAAAGTACACTGGAGTGGGGCTTTAAATGAACTAATACTGACACAATACATGACCAGGTATTGCTGCTGCTGCTGCGATGAATGGGCCCTTGCACTTTCCCATACATTGGAGGTGCTAGCGAGATGCCAGTCAACATGGCCATGCATCTCTTCATCTGTCTAAGTGGGGTGTGTGGCATTAGAAATGATAAATTGCAAATCGTGTACCACTTCCTGTGTCCACTTTGTGGTAGAGGGTGCACAAGAATTATATGTCGTGTTGCTGTGTATTATTTTTAGACCAAACCATGTAAATTTCATGTAAACGGGATTATCTTTGTCACATAAGGCTGACTATTATCAGTAGTCACCATGACTACGACTCAATATGGGTCTTCAGGCCTCAACATTTATCCAGCATGTGAAGGGCAGGTTGGACTTTGTAAAGTCAAGGTACAACAGATTCTTGTGTTATGAAACATGGAAATTTGCTGCAGCACAACAATAGCTTAGCTTGGTTAAGGTCTTTAGATTGTACTGCCCAAAATTGATGTCAATCTGGAAAAAGAAGGAATTTGTAAAGTAAAATGCCTGGAAATCTTTTAACAAAGCTTTTTAAAGCAGTAACCAAAGTGTGGGTGATTGATAGATTCTAAAGTGTGTATTGTCCTCAGTGAAAAAACGTTTTTGCAAAAATTACAGACAAAAATGCTGTATGTGCTATGTTCACAAAATATTTGCCAGACAAGATGCATCATTCTGTGGTATTGTACATTTTTGCCCACTATCATCCCTTGTCTGCAATTCTTGTATTTGTGGCATACATGGCTGGTGCAGAAATAAACCCTCTGAACCCATCTTCTGCTAATCGTTGTGCTTTGATTTTGATGTTGAAATATTATGTTTGAAATGAACAAGTCATAATATTAAGGTTTGAGCCTATTTTGGCCGTTTGTGAATACTTTTGATTTTACCTTTATATACCACATAAAAAAATGTTTAGTATCTTTTTTTCAGCACAGCTTCACCTATATGATCTGACAATTATTTTCACTTTAATCTACTTTAATGTAAGATGTTGGGCCCAAAAATACACCAAAATAATCAAATCTAAATTTAAAAAAATGTGTTATTTATTACAATAAAACCCGCAAACATGCTCAATGAACAGTTTTAGAACTTGAAAAAGTAAACATAAGTTGCAAATATGAGCATATAAAGGTAAAATTGAAATGTAGTAAAACTATATACAAATATTTCCCATAAAAAACACGTGTATAGTGCAAATGTAACATAAGAGGTAAAATTGAGATATAATCCAACTATATACAAATATGTGGCACGTGGCATAAACCTGCTGATTTGTGGGTCAGTGTTTGGGTCATTTCTTATTCTTCAGGGCTCCAAGTGATGGTGTGGAGATCTGGACCTCATCTTACTTCTTTCCACGCCCTCTCTGGGTGGGCCTCTGTGTAGAGGATCCATTGTCTTCATCACTGTATCTATGCATGACAATAATGTGTAAAAAAAAAAGTATATATTGTTCAGGTTATTGTTCATATGCACATGATGGATAGTGAAGAAAATGTAAGCAGTAAAATGCTCTGGCTCCCTACAACAGTGTGAATACTCAGTTTACAAAAGAAAACCTTATAAGTAATATTACAAGAGGCAAAAGGTAACATAGAAATAAACATATAAAACATGAAATATAACCCAAAACGAACACTAGGAAAATCAGTGTATTGTGGTTGCAATCAATAATGACAAACCAATCAATACAGTTCAATAGTGCATTTATTATGTATTCAATGATGGTACAATAATTGAGACAATAGTTGAACAATAGTTGGAACAAAGTACATCTCACCTGCTGCAGGTTTGAGGATTAGAGAAGGAAAGCTCGTCTGTTCAGGAGATCAGAGCAGAAAAGCATCTCAGACCAGTCTCTGCCTGTCTCTTATCCTATCCAATCACTGTCTTCAGTGGGGACATTGTTCCCTAATAAGGTAACGTTCAGTGGTCGAAGTATCTAGCATCAACCCCTAAACTATCTCTTCCAACCAATACACAACCATTGCACTTAAGATCCAATGTCAGAGTGACCCAGTGAGGAATGTGTTATGTATCTGTTGTGAACAGTGTGATCCGTATAAAGAGTGTTCAGAGTATAAAAGAAGTATAAAAGAAGTAGAAATGTATGCTATGATTGTGTATTATATGTATTATAATATAACTATATATTATAAACTACACTGCACAGTACACCCCCCCCCTTCAATAGTTGAGAGACTATGGGAAAATCTCAAAACAAAGAAAAACAAACACTTGTTCTTACTTTTACTTCCACTAAACACAACAAGATTAAAAAAAAAAAAAAAAAAAAAAAAAAAGAAAAGACTCACAGCAAAGACCTGTTCATGGGCCTTTTTAGAGGCCGTCGGGCAGGCGTCCTTGACACCACATAAAAAAAAGAAGAAAAAAATTCTTCACTTGTAGCACTTTATGATTTACAAATGTCTATACTGTAAAACAATCAGATTCAATGCACCTTACAGTCACTTTCATTTCACTCAAGAAGGTTTCTCTAAAGGAAATTACACTCAATGGAGTTACACTCAATGAAGCTACATGTTACACTCAATGAAATTACAGGTTACACTGCAAATTCAGGCGAAAAACCCTGTATCAGGGAAAAAATTCCTGAATCACCAGCCCATAGAGCCCAGAGGCAAAAAAAAACCCAGCGATGGCAGTAGAGGGGAAGAATACCTCCGTGGTCTCAATGTGATCGATCACCACACTCGGCTTGCAGTGAACCTGGTTGTAAAACAGAAGGCAGACATTAGAGAACAACATAAAGAACAAACAAACAACATTAGTTAACTCAATTTAGCCAAATTAAATTCCAATTCAAACCTTAAAGGAGCAGTCACATGAATCATATAACAAATTTCAAATTTTGTAGGGAAAAGTCTAAAATCTGAGTCATAAATTATTTTTACTAAAACTAAATTACAAAACCTTAACCATATAAAAATATTATCAAGAACACCGATTGTGTCTGTAAGCTGCTGCACTCTTCCTTTGGCACTTGCACATGTTATTACCTTATGAAATGAACTGTAATCTAAGTTGGGTGTACTATATACTGCATGGTGTATGAACCTATGGTGACCTATATTCTATAACTTTGAGAGTGCAAATATAGCGTCAAAGTCTCCTCTCTGCCCTGGAAGTGGCCAGCTCACTCAAGGATGGCTTGCTCTTGTTCATCTTCTTCTTTGTCAGCTTCCTCCATCCCAATTTGGGATCCACTCAGGGACAGGATACAGGTCAGATTCCATTCCTAACTCATCCCTAGGCTTATTCTCCTTTGTCTCCTGTCTCATCATGAAATCTTTCATCACTACCATCTCCATCACCTGCTTTTGACTTCTAATCATCACTGATCTCATCACTGGAATATAACAACAGAAGATGATCCCTGAACACTATGCAGATCAAAACTGTTACTGTTAATCTAACCAGCTAATCTAATCTAATCTAATCTAATCTAACTCTCCCACTGGGAGAGGTGATAGCTGAAAAGACTAGCAACTCATGAACAGGATCGTCAATGTCAGCGGACAGAGTATCACCATTATCACTCTCCTGTTCCTGGATCTGTCCATACTCTACATCCCCATCCTTTTTAACTACCTTGGACCCTGACTCATCTGTGTCCTCTGAAACCTTCACACAGGGATTTAAATGGTACCACGTAGGAGACCTGCACTACTCTAGAGGTAGCTCTGACTACCTTGTAAGTCTCTCTTCCTCCTGCACACTTAAACGTACACCAAATCTCCTGGTTTTACTTTAGGTTCTTCGTCCTCCTGGACCTTTCTAGCCTGGAAAGAAATACTCCTGTGTATATTAGTCATTTGTTTGACTTTTCCCTTGCACTGGTCTTACCATATCTACAAAATCCATAGTTAGATGCATGAATGGGCCTTCTGGAAATGGAAGACGTCCTGCAGGGGGTACCACTCCCCTCCGAATGTTACATTTGAGGCATGTTTCACACCAACTCAACACTCCATCCACATGCTGTTGTAACTTTGGAGCCCAGAAGTTCCATTCTCTTATTCTCCACAACACTACACCTCTGGACTCATGACTCAACCCATGTGCTTTGTTAATCAACACTGACAGCAAACCACTCGGTGCTACCAGTAGCCCTTCATGGTTTCTCCACAATCCTTCACTGTCTTGTGATGCCCCTGTCTGGATCCATAATTGATGTTCAGCTTCTGGTGCCTGTGTTTGCAGCAGCATCAGATCTCTGACAGTTATTTGTTCTTCTGCTTCAGCAGCATGAACAATCATAATGGCTTTTCTTACTGCCGAGGCAGCACTTTTTGCTGCTCTGTCAGCAGCTGCATTTCCTTGTGTGACTACTGAATCATCCTTTTGATGTGCCGCACACTTAATGGTAGCCAGAGCTTTTGGCTTCATCATTGCAACTAACAATATCTTGATTTGTTCACCATGCAGAATGGGAGAACCATCAGCTTTCTTGAATCTTCTCCTCTTCCATGCAGCACCAAAAAGATGACACACACCATGCGGATTCTCAGAATCGGTGTACACATTGACTCGCTTGCCCTTGGCAAACTCACATGCATAAGTGAAAGCTTTTAACTCAGCTAGCTGTGCTGAGCATGGCTGGGGACACTCCTGTCCACACACTATCTCCATCCTTCCATCTTTTTCTTTCACTACAGCAAACCCTGCTTTGAGAGCATCTCCATCTCTATAACAGGAGCTGTCCACGAGCAATGTCATGTCAGCGGCTTCCAAGGCAGTAGCACTCAAATCAGAGCGCAGTTTTGAATACCTTTCTGCTTCAGCCACACAATCATGTGGCTCTCCCTCACATGGCAGTAGAATAGAGTCTGCACGATTCTTTACACACACGCAGTGTCACATCTGGATATTCAAGGAGTCTGTGATAGTCAGTGAGGCGCTGTGCAGTTAATACAGATTTGCCTCTTTCAATCAGATTCACCAAATTGTGGTGAGACAGGATCTCCATGGGATAATCCATGGTTAATGCTGATGCTTTCTCATACATCAGGTGCGCTGCAGCCAACTGGTGATAACAAACTGGCAGTACAAGCTCCCCTAGTGTTAACGCCACAGAGTAATATGCTATAGGCTGCGCATGTGAATCAACACCTGTCTTTTGAACTAACACTCCACAGGCATGGTTTTGACGTTTTTATTGTTTCAAACGCTACATGATCTTCAGGGGTCCATGTCAGTTTTGCTTTTAGATTTCTGGGACATTCTGCTTTTACCATGTCCCTCAAAGGTTGAACAATAGTGGTGTAACCATCAATTCATTCTGCACTGTATCCAGTCACCCCCAAAAATGTCAGCATTTCTCTGACTGTGGTTGGTCTGGGGGCCTTAGTGACGGCCTCCAACTGAGAAGGTGACACCGCTCGTGTTCCTTCTTTGATCAGTCTGTCCAAATACTAAGTCCGGTGCACACAGAATGAGATCATCCACATACTGAATGACAGTGCTCGTAAGCTTACTGACCACGTCCTTCAGATCTTCTTTCAAGCCTTTGTTGAAAATATGTGGCGAATGCATGAAACCCTGGGCTAGACGCATATAGGTTACAGTCTCCAACTTATATTTAAATGCAAAAAGGTGCTTGCTAGACTCACTGAGAGGCACACTAAAGAATGCAGAGCACAGATAAATCACAGTGAACCACTTCGCATCGGGTGGAACATTGGACAACAGTGTGTGTGGATCTGGAGCTTCGGACTGAAAGTCCTCTACTACCTCATTTAAATGTCATTTACCAGCCGGTACAGCTGGTACTTACTTTTATCTGCCTTCTTTACCGGCAAGATTGGTGTGTTACTACGTGGATTTGGTTCAGTCATGGAGGTTTGCATCCTACCTTTAATTTCACCTCGACTGGTTGAGCTGACTTAATGAGACAGACATCAGTCTCATGTTTAGACCATAAATTTGTCGGTACTGTAGCCAACATTTCTTTTTCAACATCAGGATGCTAATGGCAAAATGCAGATTGGCAAGAAACTAGATGCTTTGGCTCATAGCCAGGATTCACCAACAATGTTACATGTGGGAAACTGTCTTGATTTTGAACTCTTGGTCCAGATATGGGCCATTACCATTACCATTGCAGCACCCTGTCTCCCCAACACAATGGCAGAGGACATACATCTAGACTTCTTCAGGCTGTTCTTTAAGCCAAATATATGGCTGTGATTCAGACCCATTCTTAAAAAATTGGAGTGTGCAGTGAGGCGAACATGCAGGGAGAGATGCATCAGGAAGATTGGCTCTGATAAAGTCCATCCACATCCTGGCTCCAAAGCCAATATACCATCTCCTCTTCTCGCCTCATAGTCATTTGACAGTGTGTTGCGTCAACAATTACCCCGTCCGGGGTATATAAGATGGCACAGTTCAATTTACACAAAGTGTCTCATCCAAGCAAGTTTACTGGAGTCTGATCAGATATTAACACTGGGAGTTCAAAAGTTCTTCCCTGAAACATCAGGGGCACGGGACTTGAAATGGGAATCAGCTGTTTAACCCTAAGAACCCCTGGATTCGCACCAACTGCCCAGACTTCTGTCCGTTTGTTTTACACAGGTAAATGAAGCCCCAGAATCTGCCATCATTTCAATGGGTTTACCAGCCAGTACCACTGACACCATTGGCTCTTCATCAGGGCTTAAAGATGATATTACCTGTGTCTCTGTTGTTCCTGTAACTGGCAGCTGATGACCTCCCTGATTCCCATTTTGATTCTCAGGGCCCCCCTAGTAACCGGCAGGGATACTCCGATGCTTCCTCCACCACAGTTGTTGCCACCGGTGCCCCCGGGAGTTAAGTGTAATTACTCCATCCATTTGTCCTCTTTCTTCCACAATGTCACTTCCAACAGCCAATCCTGTTCCATCTGCCACCCCCCTCTCTACTCCTCCTGGTCTCATTGGAGCAGAGTGTTCCACCTTCTCACACTGTTTCATTTTCCAATTAGTGGCAAGAGGAGGGGTGGTACTGTGAGGCTTCATAATGGATCGAGGAGACCTTGGTATTACCCCCTCTTTTCCATGCTTCCTGTCCGGTTCTTCGGCTGGTATAGGAGTAATGTTATATGTGTATAAAACGGGTTTATAATGTTTACAATAGCGCAATAAACAAAACAAAAGCTATAAATAGTCATGATGAGTTTGCCTTACCTCTCATCGCCGGTGACAAAAGACGGGTCAGTCACCATTCACCGCCATTCTCCTCCTCAGCTCACCCTCTGCGTCGTCCTCTCCAAATAACAACTTGATGGCTTGATGGACATTCAGTGAACACCTCATTTTCTCTTCGAAACACTCCGTCTTCTTGTTCTTCTCTCTTCTTCTCTTTCAAACACTCTTTCATCTTCCTACTAAAACACTCTTGCCGCTAGCTTCCGCCACTAACTCCCGCGGTTGACTTCCAGTGCTGTGATTTTGGCCCTGCCCCCGATCACTTCAGACCTCTCTGGTATATTCACCACGTAGATTAGAATCAGCTGATTTAACTACTTTTTTCTGTTTTGTAAAATGACAAAAAAAATGACGAATGTATTGAAAGAAATGCAACACCTGCCCATCCCATCCCATCCCATCTCAATGTTAAGCACGGATAAATATTTTTGTACTATCAAATTAAAACTATCGTATCTTCAGTTTTACAGGGTCTATCAACATCAAACAAAAACTGGGAGAGAGGTTCAAGTGAAATTGACAGCAGCACTACAGGTGACCTAGATGGTTTGTTAAGGAGTTTTGAAAACGTCACGTGATTTGATCACGCTGGCGTGATCATAGACCTATAAGGGTTACAGGCCAAATTGCGTTCATCATTGTGATGTGCTTGTATACTGTACAATGAGGAATCCACGTAACACTAGTTCTGGTGGTGCACAGCTTCCATAAAAGTGTTTCACTTTTTGTAATGGTGGGTTCACTTTAGGGAAAATCATCACATTTAAATATGTTGTTGGGCAAAGAACTGGGGAAAAAAATACAGGAAAATACATAAAAATACAACTCTTGTTGTCCACTGAATATGATGTTTACACGGCCTGCTTATTTCAAGCATGTTAGGAAATGGGTATGCATTACTCTCTGGTTGTAACTTAGGTTGCAGTGGAATTTTCATGACCAGGGATTAACCCGTGTTGAACGGGCTTTGTTGTCTTGACAAAAGAAGGGTTGAACACAGGTCAGATAATCGCAGTCCGACCTCGGTCATTGGTGTGAAAGAGGTTAAAACTGAAATAATGGAGTATTGGAAAGAGCGTTAGGGTCTCATTTGAGTTGCTTCTGAATATGCAAGTTCTTCATAATAATTAGAAATATTTAGTTCTCTACAGTAGTCCTTTACACTGTAAAACTTAAAATCTTTTTCACTGGCGAATATTTCAGAATGAAGAATTTAAGTAAACAGTGTAACAGGGACCACAGACAAGTCCAGCACCTATTCTTGAGAATTAGGACAAATCAATCAAGAATTCATAATGTCAAGTCCTCCTCAGTGTGGACTCCCAGGAAGTGAAAGTCAGCCACCTTCTCCACACAGTCCCCTCTGATGATTAGTGGCGGAATGCCTGTTTTCTTTTTCCTGAAGTCTATTATCAGCTCCTTGGTTTTTGAGGTGTTGAGGAGCAGGTTATTCTCCCTGCACAACACTGTCAGCTGCTACACCTCGTGCCTGTAGGTGGACTTATCCCTCCCAGAGATGACCCCCATGTTGAACATGTTGTCGTCCGTGAACTTGACAATGGTGTTCCAGAGGTGGGTGGGGGAGCAGTTGTTAGTCGTCCCTGTAGGGAGCCTGTGCTGAGGCTGAGGGCTGTAGATGTATGGTGACCCATTCTAACCCTCTAGCTGCGACTGGACAGGAAGCTGCTTACCCACATGCAGGTGTAATGTGGAAGTCCCATGTACCCCAGTTTGTTCACCAGTTTGTGGGGGCAGATAGTGTTAAACGCAGAGCTGTAGTCCATGAAGAGCAGCCGCACATAGCTCCCTGGCCATCCCAGGTGGGACAATGCAGCATGAAGGTCTGTGGCTACATCCTCTGTAGACCTGTTTGCTCTGTAAGCAAACTGGTGGGGGTCAAAACTATGGGGCAGGAGTGACGTGATGTGTCCCTGGACCAGTTTTTCAAAGCACCTCATCACCACTGGAGTGAGTGCAACTGGCCGGTAGTCGTTGAGGCGGGAGATGTGGGGTTTCTTAGGCAGGGGGATTATGGTGGAGGACTTCAGACAGGGTGGAACAGTGAACTGTAGTGAACTGATGTTAGAGTAGACCTTGTCCAGTATGTTAGCTCCTCTAGTAGCACACGTAACATGCTGGTGGAATTTGGGAGCACTGCCTTCAAATCTACATTTTTCCCAGCCTAACTGGAGAGTAAAGATAAAAAACCCAAGAAAGTAAGGTTTTTTCCCAGTTCTTAAGAATGAGTCCTAGATTTTTATAAACCAGGTGGTCAGCGAACCGTGTTTCACTATGCTTCTACCCAATAATCTCTACTCTCTGCTCAAAGGCATTCTGTAAATCATTAACTGGTCTGCAGTATTTGCCTCTTATTTATAAGAAGCAGATACTGCAGACCAGAGCAAAGTGAAATGACTCATGGAATGTCACAGGCTGATGATATACTGTATGTGTATGATTTAACATTAACATCTTTTTGCAGGAAGAAACCCATCCTATTCTATTTCAACATCTTGAGATGTGCTAACCCAGCTGTACTCATCAATCTACAGTGCCCTACAACTCAGGTACTCTAATAACAATTACTGACACTTATTTGCTACAGTAACCCAGCATCGGTTGATTATGGTCACATCTGCTGTAACTGATTTATCATGTCAGGCTAGAGCGACACAGGTATATACTTGCTGCATGCTAACAAAGTGGCTGCAAAAAGTGGCACATGTTGTCGAGTGCTCATTAACTTAGACAAGATTGCAGTGTTCAGTTAGAAATAAAAAACATTTTGTGCTAAAAGCACCTTCATGTTTAGCTGGTGCAAGACTCAAAGTAAGATAATCTGTATGTTGTCCCACATTGACTTAATATCTGTCTAACTGCGCCCATTTTATTTGCTACGGGGAATCCCACAGGTGTTTTTAACAGTGGTGTATATCCATCCCAGAGCTAACATGGCAGAAGCAGCGTCCTCCATTGCTAAACCTGTGCACCAATTGCAAAGTATTTGCCCAGACGCCCCACATTTTATCCTTGGTGATTTCAACACTTGCAGCTTGAATCAGCACCTTGGGCATCTGTACCAGTATGTAAAATGTCCGACGCAACATAGTAGAACACTGGATTTGTGCTACGGCACTATAAAGGGGGCTTACAAATCCTTTCCACTGGCTCCACTTGGCTCTTTTGACCACAACTGTGTCCTGCTTGCTCCGGTTTATCAGCCGGCTCTCAAGAAGGGGAAAGTTGAGCGCAAAGAGGTCGCTCTGTGGACAGAGGGTGCTACTCGCGAAATTGAATGGTTGTTTACATAATACAAACTGGGATGTTTTTAAAGACTCTTGTACCAATTTAGATGAGCTGACCCACACTGTGGTTAGCTATATTACCCTTTGTGAAGAGATGATTATCCCAAGAAAGACAATTACATTGTATCCCAATAACAAGCCTTGGGTCAGTAAATCCCTCAAAAATTCTCTCAACAAGAAAGAAATAGCTCACTATCAGGGAGGTATTATTCAACAAAAAGAAGCCCACAAATTGGTGAAAAGGATTCAGTACAAGGACAAGGTACAGGGTGAGCTTAGGAGTGGTAATTCTCGCTCCGCATGGAGAGGAATTAAGTCTATCGTAGGAATTCAGGAGAAGAAAAAAAGAGTGTGTAATACTGACAAATCTGACCATACCCTGGCAGAAGAACTAAACTGGTTTTATTTGAGATTTGACTCTAAGGACTTTTCTGATTATCTATCCAAATTTAGGGCTGCTACAGTAAGCAGTCGGATTCAGATAGATGAAATCAGCGTGCGGAACACTTTTGAAAAGACTAATGCTAGGAAAATTCATGGGCCTGATGGCATCAGTGGTCGACTACTTAAATGTTGTGCCCCATTCTTACAGTAAGTGATATCTTCACATACATTTTTCAGTGGTCCCTGTCACTTAATAAAGTTCTCTCATTATGGAAAGAATCCATTATTGTCCCAGTGGCGAAGGTACCATCACCAAAGATATTGAATGATTATCGTCCTGTGGCCCTCACCTCAGTGGTGATGAAGAGTTTGGAGCGTATTGTGAAAAAAAGCTTGCTTTCTATGACGCAGACAATGATTGATCCACTCCAATTCCCCTATCAACCCAGGAAAGGGGTGGAGGATGCTGTGGCGACACTGTTGAATTTTGTTGTCAGGCACCTGGAGGGTAGGAAAACACATGCACGTCTATGCTTTGCTGATTTTTCATCAGCCTTTAACTGCATGCAGCCTCATGTTCTTGCTCAGAGGCTTTCAAAAATACCCAGCATTTATTTTGGAACCATATGTTGGTTAGTCGATTTTCTGACGACGAGGCCTCAGAGAACTTGTGTTAATGGAACCCTGTCGAAGACCCTGTTGTGTTCCACAGGCTCGTCTCAGGGGTGCGTCTTGTCACCGCTACTGCTTTACACTAATGACTATAAGAGCATGTTCGAGTCAAGGTTCATAATAAAATTTGCTGATGACTCAGTGATTGTCTGCCTCTTGCAGGACCATGAGGTGGGCCATGGACCTGTCCTTGACTATTTTGTTAGATGGTGTGATGACTCTTATCTACAACTTAATGTGTCAAAAACAAAAGACATGATTCTTGATTTCCACAAGAGTCCACCTGTCACAGCCCAAACCTTTGTCAAAGGTACAGCAGTGGACATAGTCAGTCAATATAAGTATTTAGACACCATCCTGGATGACAAACTGTCTTTTGAGACCAACACAGGTGCTATCTGTAGAAAGGCAAATCAGAGGTTGTTTTATCTGAGGAAACTGAGGTGTTTTAATGTTGACAAAAAGCTTCTTAAAATGTTTTATTCATCTTTTATTCAGTCCATCTTAACTTTTGCTTTCATCTGTTGGTATGGTAACCTCAGCATTTCAAACAAGACCAAGCTGAGGAATGTGGTCAAACTCTGCCGAAAAACAATTGGCATTAGCCTGAATGATCTTGAATATGTGTATCAAACTAGAGCCACTCAGAGGGCAAAGGCCATTCTGGCGAACCCTCTCCATCCTCTTCATGCAGAGTTTCAGCTTCTCCCATCTAAGAGAAGGTATACTTTCCCTTGTAGGGCGAAATCAAACAGGTATCTTAAATCCTTTGTTCCATCTGCCATTAGGTTTTTAAATAAGCTGTAGGCCAGCTTGTTGGGAACTATATACCGGTGAAACTGCGATGACTGTGTATTTATCTGTATTTATTTATTTTTATTGTTATGTAAGATTTATGGTAGAGTTGTCATGTGAGATATGCATGTTTTAACTTATGTTGCAAACCAAATTGCCCTTCGAGGACATTGACGATTTTCAAATCAAATCAGATCAAATCAAATCAAAATCAAGCTGCCCAAAACGTGATCCATATGTCTTTAAAAGCATTAAATAAAATCCCAAATGTACTGTCTGTGTCAATTTTCTCCCAGATGTGTGTGTCACAATGTCCTGACAAGTTTGCCACCTATACTGAGATGCAGCTGCAGAACAAACTCAGCAAGAGTTACTGGGAATACTACAGACAGTTCTGTAAGCCTGGCTTTAACAACCCTGACAAGGTACCAATACTCACTGTAATGGCTATTTTTAGCCAGCATGTTTTCTCTTTGTCTTAATTCACTTCTATAAATAACAACATCTTAATGATGACAGGAGACTGGTTTACACATTGGGTCTGTAAAACAACTGTGTTGCTCCACTGCACTTGTTTATTTTCTCCCGCTGCATGTTACACAATAAAGTTTATCACTTATGTACAGTAGCCACACAGAACCAATATAAAGATTTGCAGAGGTTGAAATATATAGCAATTAAGATACGATAAGATAAGATAAGATAAGATAAACTTTATTGATCCCACACTGGGGAAATTCACATTCACAGGTTACAATTCACAAGTAACCTCATATGTTAAACAACCTCTTCAACATTACACTGAAACATATTTCTCTCTGTGTTATAGCAAGTCACACCATCTAACAAAAACACACTTATCACTAATAAACTGATAGAGCCAGTAATGTACAGCATACAGCACAGTAATATAGCATTGTTTATCCTGTTTAAAACTGACATGGACATGGAATATTAAGGTGTAGCTGAGAAATGGAGAGAGTTCAGTATTGTGGCCTCTGCATCTTGATGTAAATGACCTCATTTTGAAAGTTTGTCTGTCGTCTCTGTGTTTGTGCAGGCCCAATGTCAATATCAAAATACCAGTACACTCATGCATACTATTATTGTAACCCTTCTGTCTCTCTGTTCCTTTCAGCCACTATCTCAGGTTCTACGAGATGAGGACTGCCCCTCCATGATTGTGCCTAGTAGACCATGTAAGGATGAGATACCTCTCTAACCCACAATCCACTGAAAAAAAGTTCAACTACCTGTGTCAATGTTTACAACAACAAAGTAGATGTTTTTGCAGACCAAAATTATTTAAATACCCTGGCCACCAGCTCTATTATATCAGTCAGGTTTTATTCATATGACAGAAGATTGATTTGCTAAACAGCTGCAGTGTTTACATCCAAAGATGTAAATGCAGTTTCAGAGGAGATATAGACAGTTAAATATCATGGTTCTTGCGCTGTAAATTGGTATTAGCATGAAATGTGAGGCCACTCTCATCTTGATATTGACACTAAATATTATAGGAATGTCAGAGTATGTGTTTGTGTGTGTTTGTGTGTGTCTCAGTTTTCCAGAGATGTCTACCAGACTTCATCATTCTGAATGGGACTGTGACTGTAGCTAACAGAACCAGCTTTAAGGATGCTTTGGAAATGGCACACAATGTTACTGAACTCCATGATGCTGCCAAGTACTGTACCCTCTATTTTACAATGTTTCTTTCTTTTTCCTGCTTCAGCTTTCCTAAACTCATTTAGCAGCACTAAGGAACTAACTGCATGTTATCCAAGCAACACTAATATTCCCCCCAAACCCAGAAGAGCCCATGGCTGACTTCCGTTCACACGTTTTACATGTGTGACATATCAATTTCACTTTTAATTTCCACGTGTGCAAGTCTTGTCAGCAAAAGTAAATGTCATTCTTTGTTAAGTAGTGAGGGAATGTTTCAAGGTGTTAGCACTGTAAAAACTAATACTGAGCCTGTTCACATCTGGTATTAACAGCTGATCCAACTGCAAGTGGAGAGCATTCATTTCAGTTTAAATCAATTTTATTCAGTTCAGTTTTAGTTCAATTCACATATCAATTTGTGTCACAGGGATTTATAACAAGATATCACTCTGTCCTTGAACCCTCACAGTTGATAAGTTGATAAGGAACCCCTAGTAGCCC
Source organism: Cephalopholis sonnerati (assembly GCA_019142605.1). Classification (NCBI taxonomy): domain Eukaryota; kingdom Metazoa; phylum Chordata; class Actinopteri; order Perciformes; family Serranidae; genus Cephalopholis; species Cephalopholis sonnerati. The sequence continues at coordinate 42,264,028 of JAGQAX010000010.1, read as the reverse complement.
CATTAATGTAATGAGAGAAAGAGAGAGAGACAGAGAGAGAGAGAGAGAGAGAGAGAGAGAGAGAGAGAGAGAGAGAAAGAAAAGTAAAGAGGAGCTCAGTGTATCATAGTGGGTCCCCTGGCAGACTAGGCCTATATCAGCCTAACTGGGGGCTGGACCAGGGCAAGTTTGAGCCAGCCCTAACTATAAGCTTTATCAAAAAGGAACGTCTTAAGTCTACTCTTGAATGTGGAGACAGTGTCTGCCTCCTGGACCAAAACTGTGAGATGGTTCCACAGAAGAGAAGTCTGATAGCTGAAGGCTCTGGCTCCCATTCTACTTTTGGAGACTTCAGGACCCACAAGTAACCCTGCTTTCTCGGAGCACAGTGATCTGGTAGAATAATACAGTACTATGAGCCCACTAAGGAATGATGGAGTCTGACCACTTAGAGCTTTGAAAGTGAGGATACTTATTTTAAATTCAATTTTGGATTTTACGGGGAGCCAATGCAGAATAGCTAAAATAGAAGAAATGTGATCTTTTTTCCCAGTTCCCATCAGTACATGCGCCACCACGTTCTTGATCAGCTGGAGAGACTTTAGTGACTTGATAGCGCAACCTGATAATAAGGAATTCCAGTAATCCAGCCTAGAGGCAACAAATGCATGGACTGATTTTTCTGTCTCATTTTGAAACAGGAGATGCTGGACATTTGCAATATTACACAGGTGAAAGAGCACAGTTCTTGAAGTTTGTTTTATAGTTAAAAGACGGTAACCCTTTCTTTTACGGTACAGTAATTACTGGGTATTTAAGCAGTAATTATATGGTAACAAAAACATGTTACCAGGTAATTATAACTGGTAACAAGAAGGTAAGTACAATGAAACAATGGACAAATTACTGGGCATTTACCTGGTAACTGTTTGGTAAATTTTAGTGTGTTATTGGGTTATAAGCTGGTAATGAGCAGGTAGCTACACTCCCCTAATTACTAGCTACTTACCCAGTGAATATATGGTAACAAAAAGATATTACTAGGTACTAACCACTCTAATAAGAAGGTAAGTACAATGAAACTATGGGCAAAATACTGGGTATTTACCCACTAAATTATAAAGCATTATTGGTAATTACTACTGGTAATAAGTGGGTAAAAACAGCAAATCTTCGGCTGAAATACTAGGTATACTAGGTAAATTATACTTCAGATTGTAGATACTTTCCCTTTGCCATTGAATCAACACAAACTTGTACCATGTAGGTTCAGATATATTACTATGTAATACATGATAATTTACCTGGTAAGTAACCTAAAACTGTACTGTAAAAGAAAGCCTTGTTTGTTTCCATGTAATTACCATGTTCTTACACATTTAATTTGTAATAGATAACTCACCTCTCTGGTAAATAAACACAAACATGTACCATTTAGGCTCTGATACATTACTATGTAAATGATAACTTAGGTTAGTAGACTGAAACTGGATGCAAAGTTAAGGAAAGTTTCATTGTAGGGTAGAGCCTGAATAAGAAAACTCCCATTAACTTTCAAACAGCGAAGCTACTCAACAAATGATTGGCACAAAACAACTGTATAATTGTGGAGGTGCGGCTGCTCACTCGCCTCTAATATCCACATTTAACGGGGGTGTCAGGTTGGGGGGAAGCAGACCCAAATGCAGACAGCCAGGTGAATTCCACAAGAGATATTTATTGAAAAGTGAACAGAAAGGCTTCAAAGTCCAACAGAAAAGAACAAAGTATCAACGAAAGAGTCAACGGGCCCAAGTCCCAGACAGAGGAAAACTAGGAATACAAAGTACAACAGAAAATAACAACGTTCAAAACAAGAGGCTTGAAATATACAAAACTCACAGGAGGACACAGGGTGGGCAACATGGAACTAACACAGAACACGGGAAACAATGCAGGCATGGAAGACAGTCGATTCAACAAATACAAAGGGAGACACTGAGGTTAAATACACAAGGGAAGACACAGGTGGTGCAATAAAGCTGGTGAGACACATTAGGTAATCACGAGCAGGGAGCACAGAGGAAGACAGGACACGAAACTTCAAAATAAAACAGGAACTTGAGACGGACCAAAAGACACAGACCATGACACAGGAAAACAGGACACAGAACTTCAAAATAAAACAGGAACTAAAAACACAGACCATAATAGTCTGAAAAAACTTGTATTTGTTACACTTTGTAACATGCTTGGATATCTTTAAACAAGCGTCCAAGAATGCCCTCTTTGTGTTTTTTTCCAAGCCAGTGATTCCATTCAATGAACCTTAGGTTCATCTTCATAGCCTCCTCTGAAAAGTTGCCCCGGTATCTGTAGATGTCCTCTTTATAATTTCGCCATGCTCGTTCAATGTGTTGCGTATGCGCACCAGTCCCAGGGTGGACAAAATATCTTTGGTGATTCACCTGATAGTGAATGTACCCTCGATTGGACAAACTATTGTAGGCCCTCCAGCAATCACTGATCACCTCAGTGCCCGGTCTAATATACCTTTGTATTATTGGTAGTAATCGCCTTCTCAACCGATTTTTCACTAATTTCAAGATGGGACGTCGTCTGGACCTCTTCACCTCCAGCATGCCAAAGACCCATGAGCGCCTTTGCCAGGTGTGTCCTCGTCGTCCACGCCCGTACTGAAAAATAAGCATGTCATATATAAAGGTATTCCACCCAAAATGTATCATTTGATGTTGGATAATGATGCATGTAAGATTCACCCTCATGGTCACGGTACATACTAGAGATGAAACAGTATGAAATTTTTACATCACAATACCAATGACTGATGATAGGTATTTATATTGCCATGGTAATTCACATGTAATCTAGTATTCAAACCATAAATTACAATTTTACTAAAACAAACAGTACCTTTCTTTTGTGTCTGAATTTGCTCTCATCAATTGCGACAAAAGCTCTCCTCCCTCCAATGCGCATTCCTCGCCTTCTCTCCAGTCGCCTGATAGCTTTAACGCATATTTTTCGTAAGAGTGATGTCACCCTAGTCAGTGACTTGCTGCTCCCACATACTCCATCCTCTATTAGGTCGATTTGCCGCTTTCGCAAACCCTGTGACAAACTAAGACAAAAAAAGTATATTAGCAACTGATCAGCCTGATTATAATCACAAAAAAATAATGAAGAATCTAATTAGATTTTTATACAAAACATGCTAATCTGGTCTTAACAGGTCAGCAATGATAGGCCACATTCGTACAGCGTAAAGTGTAACCAAAAAACAGTGAGACAGACACGGAGAAGGACCCTGACCTGTGCATGATTGTCATCCAACTTGGCAATGGAATGTGTGACCCAGAGAATATGGAGCCCTCCCTGATGGACCTTGTGATGCCCCTGCTCTTATGGGCTGTCTTTCTACAGATCCTGTAACAAAATTTGCAGATGGCACAGAGAAATAAGCATTAATTTAATGTGTTGACTTGATTAATTAAATTTACTATGTTTCTTATGTGTTTTTGAAGGCAAAACACTGTTCATTCATAGTGACCTCTAGAAGTCTTTGAAAAGTGACTTGTTTCGTTATTTTGGTTTTATGCTTCAACATAATGCGTTTGAAGGATTTAGTGTAGTTTTATATGGAGTTAGATTAGTCTCAATATTAATAAATGCACACAAAAGGATTCACAAATACATGTTAAGATTTATATATAAATTACTCTCTCCACACAAATATTTTCAGTGCACATACATATATTTGACATTTAATATAAATGTAAAAAAAAAATTCACAAATAACCAAAAAAGTTTCACAACTGTATTTCTGATGCACACACAACTATTTATAGTTTTAAATATATGCAATAAAAATCCACAAATATATGTATTTTTATATATTTTATTTATTTATATATTGTATTTAAAAAGTATTTGCAATTTACATCAAAACATATGTGGATGTTGATACATTCACATACAGATGCTTTTATTTTGTGAACCTCTGCGCATTTTTGTGTGAATAGTTTTGAGACTCCCCTGACGTGACCCGATCCACAAATGCATTTTTTCTACCAAGGGGATATAGGTAGCCAATCAGATGTCTCCTTCCTCTTCAGCCAATCACATGAGCGTCCCGCCACCACCCCCATGTGGGGTATGTTTTAACGTCGTAGCGTCAGAGGGTGGCAGTAATGCACCACTACATTGTTTGTCGACCACCAAATTAATAAGGAGGAGAAGAAGAAGAAGACGAAGAAGAAGAAGCAGCAGCAGAATTATAAGCCGTCAAGAGTGTATAGAGACAGTCGGCAGAGCCCAAAACGCCACATCCGGTTAGCGCCGTGGGGGAAAACAATCCTTCCCCTCCGTCCACTATAACGTAAAAACGCCGAATTTAAACTTGTTTTGCTAACTCTAACAAGTTGTCATGACGTACTTTGAGTCGCTATTGCCTGCTGACAAGGATCAATATATTAAAAATGAAATACGCTGGGGTTGGATTGTTGTCCATATGTTTTAAAAGACGTTTTAAAAATGATCCGACTCAGTGGCGGGTCAGAACAGAACCATCCCGCTGTTTTGCGACCCATGTCCGATGCGGCTTGTCTGTCACTCGCCAGGATGGCTTCACATCAGATCTTAACAGAGAGGTGATGATGATGACAGTTTGTGATGAAGCACAACTCCGACAAAGCCACTTGTGAAGAAATCCAGAGACCACCTGTCACAGGATGGATTCACTGGAGAAAACATCTTAGAAAGTTTCAGTTCGGACAGATGTATTCTGTGTAATATTTTAAATTGCAGATCAAAACAAGTTTAAATTCAGCATTTTTACGTTTTAGTGGACGGAGGGAAAGGATTGTTTTCCCCCACGGCACTAACCGGATGTGACGTTTTGGGCTCTGCCGACTGTCTCTATACACTCTTGACGGCTTATAATTCTGCTGCTGCTTTTTCTTCTTCTCTTCCTTATTAATTTGGTGGTCGACAAACAATGTAGTGGTGCATTACTGCCACCCTCTGACGCTACGATGTTAAAACATACCCCACATGGGGGTGGTGGCGGGAAGCTCATGTGATTGGCTGAAGAGGAAGGAGACATGTGATTGGCTACCTATGTCCCCTTGGTAGAAAAAATGCATTTGTGGATCGGGTCACGTCAGGGGAGTCTCAAAACTACTCACACACAAATGCGCAGAGGTTCACAAAATAAAAGCATCTGTATATGAATGTATCAACATCCACATATGTTTTGATGAAAATTGCAAATACTTTTTAAATACAATATATAAATAAATAAATTATATAAAAATACATATATTTGTGGATTTTTATTGCATATATTTAAAACAATAAATATTTGTGTGTGCATCAGAAATACATTTGTGAAACTTTTTTGGTTATTTGTAGATTTTTCTACATTTATATTAAATGTCAAATATATGTGTGTGCACTGAAAATATTTGTGTGGAGAGAGTCATTTATATATATATCTTAACATGTATTTGTGAATCCTTCTGTGTGCATTTATTAAAATTGAGACTCACCTAACTCCATAGTTTTAAGGTACATACACCAATAACAAATAACATTGCAAAGCATTTTTACTTGTTTCTAACATTTCTTGCACCAAAAGTGTAGTTTGACATTGGGCACAGTTGCCATATTAAGTCTGTGGTTGCATATCCATTGATTACAGCACATCTCAAGCGTGTGACTTGGAGTCAGTACTCTAGCCAAGAGATTGTGCAGACAAAATATGCTTGAATGCCATTCTACATGTAAGTCATTACCCTCAACCACTAACCCTAAGTATAGACTAAAAAAACACAGACAGATCTAGATATCAATAATCCCACTTTAGGTCTGGTTGGTATTTCAATATTCTGAATGACAAAATGCTTATTTTCTTTTAAAACCTGATCAATTTTAAGAAGGCTAAAGATACAGCAATGTAATGGTACACTTATATGAGTGTGTGTGGCAATGATGCGTGGACCTTACCACCTATATCCATCTTTTGTTGTGTCCGTTCTTTTCAGTTTCATTCTGCTGTTGCAGACAGGGCATTGCTTTTTTATTGCCAACAGCCTCTTCTTCTGAAGCCATCTTAACAGGTTTTTACCACCTTGTGCTGTCCTCTGCAGTAATTTTCTTGCCAGTGTCATTTTACTGAAAAGAAAAAAAAAACAATTCAAAATATAACGGATGTAACATTAAATGCAGTTGTAATATCATCATTGTGTTGCCTTTATATATTGATTTAATAGTTTATCAACCTACTTTAAATTTACCAGGTTCGAAACTCCCCATAGATATCAGCAACGTTCTCCTCTTCTTCTGTCTTCAGTTCCTGCTGATTTTCCCGGCCTTTTCACTTTAATAAAATCAACACCAATGCACCAACTACAACAACGGTAGTACTTCACAATAAGAGTGTCGCTTGTGAAAAAAAAAACTGTACGAGTGCGCCAAAGCACCAGGCTTTCATCAGTCACTTTCATTACGTAATGTTTATTGAACATTTTCAAGTCCATTCATTAATATGTAATTTGTACTGTCACATGTACGTAGATTGTTAAACAGAAATGTCTTTTACTTGCTGGCGATCTCCGTGTAGACCGGAAGATGCGTCAGACCTGTGGTGCTGTTCTGTCAAATTTGATGAGAGAAGAAGACGGCTGGGAGTGAATAACGCGCCCTACAAGGAGCATTTTACCAAGGTATTTTGATTATGCAAGATACAGTGAACTGTTTTGTGAAAATTTAGATGCATAACGTTATTTCTTCATTGTAGCCTACTGCATTTTGACTACCATAACTCAGCAACAACGTAACGCGACAGGGAACAAACTTAACCACAGCGATGGATTCTCTCCATGGCTTTGGGATGCATATAAGTTAATATTCTGTTGTGCATATAATTTTTTTGTTGTAATCATTTAACAGACAAGCCTCTGTGTACCGACGCCAGCCAATTTACAGTCTTTCTCAAGATGTAGCAGGCTCCCTTTTTGAACTATGCTAATGTGTTTTGAGGTTACAGTTTAATTCCGGACTTTTTTTTAGGAGCCACGTGCTGAGCGGATTTTTTCTCTCCATCCGACACTGCCAAGGAAACCCGCTGTACAGTGTTGAAGCCATAGCAACTCTGCAGCCTGAGATGCCGGTATGTGATACAAAGCAATATTTCATAGAGCCAGCGCACAAAATAATTCGTGTTTATGATATTTACTCTTTTATCAGTTGAAGATGATTGATCAGGTGGAAATGAGGGGTCAGTTACAGTGATATTTCTCCCTCATCAGATTTTCCCTCCTCACTGAGGTCCTGAAGCTGTCGGATTCTCTGACACTTACACTTCTTTTTATACGGCCTGTTTCTTGTTTTTTTTTCTGTCTTTTGGTAAGCTAGCCATAGCTTAATAGCAAGCAAAGGCTGCTGTGCTGTCTCCTAATGAAAGAAACGTCTTGAGTAAACAATGGGCATTGCGAAGCAACCTGGCATGGCGCCAATGTAGAGCTCAGCCAATACAGCTATTTCTATGGGGGTAAAAAATAACCTCTCTGCGGTTCTAGGTATAAATGGTCATATTTTTTTTCTTTATATCTCACACTCCTCATAATTCACTACATGATTAATAAATCAATATTAGGAAAAGTCATGAACTGACGAAAGTCAGGAATTTACTTTCACAGAGTTAGGTGCATTTGAAAATGCCAGGGGGATAAAAATGACCCCTTGGTGGCTCTAGTGTTAAGTTATTTTGCTCTGATCGCAGGTTTGGTTTTCAGCAGCGGTGTGGAAAGCAGAGAGCCTCCACTCTCCCACAGGTCATTTATCTAACATCATAATTAGTCCCAAGCTATTAAATGATGGTAAAAATGAAACATAAGGTAAATATCCTGCATAGTTCTTCCACTCTGTGCTACTCTAATCAGAGCAGAGTCCCTAGCAATGGTCTGTTTTACTTAGCAACGGTCTATTATACAGAAATGAAAGACCGTAAAATGTAGAATCAGTGTAATTCATTAGAGTGTAAACAAAATGCAGGATTCAAAAGAGCCATGTCGTAAAAAAATGTTAATCCACTCTTTGTGAGACTTGTCACAGCCCACGAGGCGACAGATAGATGGCCTGTTGCAAGTCGGTCCTCAAGATGGCACATGATATCTATGAATTGGCTAATCACTTTCAGAGCCCAGTATTTAAACTGCTCTCGCCTGGCTTCTCTTGCTGCTTCCTCTGCAACCCACCACCACCCCCACCTCCCCCTGTTGTGCCTTACGCCTGTTAATTGTCATTGCTGCTGTCTGCTCTGTCTAGGTTTTGCTACTGAACTCCTCCTTGCCTATAGGCAATTCATGGTGGCTCGTGAAGGGCAGGAAGCACTGCTCTTCCTGCCTCAAGGCTTTACACACAAGCACATGGAAGAGCAGGGAGCCCCCAGAACAGAACCCTACCACCAAACATAACATTTGCAAATTAATAAAGATTATTTTTTGGTGGTCCTGACTGAAGGGTAGTTTCTACCCTAGTTTCAATGTAGCACTCTGCTGTTTTGACTTATTTTCTTTGGGCAGAAGTTCAGTGCCAGTGTGCAAACAGTCAATAGGATGGGCCTATCATAAATCTTCACTATTTATTGAATTCATCACTTTTATAAGAGTAGAGTAAGGGAGAGGAATGCAGAGACTAGATAACTTTAGAAACTTAGTTTTTTTTACCTCTCTAACTCCAGAATGCCTTACTATGTAAAATCAAGATGATTATTTGTGTGATCATGATATAATGTTAATAGGTCATATTTTATAATCTGTCTTGCAGTTAATACTCCAGAGGACGTCGTACACCGATACAGAGCTGTTCTGAAAGAATTTCGGCGTACAAGGAGTGTCGGCCTCAGCTGCGAATCGCTGAGCGTGGACAGAAACACGATCGCCTTGACAGCAATCATTGCAGAAGTACTGATTGCTGCAGAGGGTGAAGACTTCGGGCTTCTGCCAGAGTTCACTGAGGAGGACACTATAGGAAACTATGCCAAAACCTGCAAGACCTTCCTGGAGGGTAATAAACCTCTTGAAGAAAAAATTAAACAAATGAAAAAAAAGTCTGAGCTGCTACCTATAAAATGTAAATTCAGAAAGTGAGGGTTCACACTACTCACTCAGTCGTAGACACTTCTACAATGTTAGGAAGGGTTATGTGTTTTTCCCTATTGTAGGAAGTTGAAGCCAGTTCTGCCAGTTCTGTTCTGGTGAAAGTGCAGAAATTACAGTTTTGCCCTAGTTCAAATTTCAAGTGTCTTGTGAAAGGTAATATCTTTTCCCAAAGTTTGCCTCTGCCTACTTTACACTCTACTTGTGTACGGCAGGATACTTTATTTCAGATTTTAAACACAGTTCTGTTTTTTTTTTTTTTTGGTGTTGTTGCAGTGTTGTCTTTGAATCCCAAATCTGCAGTAATTAGTATATGTTATTTAATAATGCTTATGTTTGCAACAATTTAAACTTTTGCACACCTTGTTGCTTTCTACTGTGCCTCTGTTATGCATTTAAATGATTAAACATTCCTTTTTGTATGGTACAGTTGCATCTTACTCACTGGGTAATTTGACATGTTTTACTTAGTAATGTTGTGCAGTTTTAAGTTTCAAGTTTGTGTTTATTTACCAGTGTGGTGAGTTATCTATTACAAATTATATGTGTAAGAACATGGTAATTACATGGAAACAAACCAGGCTTTCTTTTACAGTACAGTTTTAATTTACTTAGCGGGTAAATTATCACGTATTACATAGTAATATATCTGAACCTACATGGTACAAGTTTGTGTTTATTTACCAGAGAGGTGAGTTATCTATTACAAATTATATGTGTAAGAACATGGTAATTACATGGAAACAAACAAGGCTTTCTTTTACAGTACAGTTTCAGTTTATTTACCAGGTAAATTATCACGTATTACATAGTAATATATCTGAACCTACATGGTACATGTTTGTGTTTATTTACCAGAGAGGTGAGTTATCTATTACAAATTATATGTGTAAGAACATGGTAATTACATGGAAACAAACAAGGCTTTCTTTTACAGTACAGTTTTAGTTTACTTACTGAGTAAATTATCATGTATTACATAGTAATATATCTGAACCTACATGGTACATGTTTGTGTTGATTCAATGGCAAAGGGAAAGTATCTACAATCTGAAGTATAATTTACCTAGTATACCTAGTATTTCAGCTGAAGATTTGCTGTTTTTACCCACTTATTACCAGTAGTAATTACCAATAATGCTTTATAATTTAATGGGTAAATACCTAGTATTTTGCCCATAGTTTCATTGTACTTACCTTCTTATTAGAGTGGTTAGTACCTAGTAATATCTTTTTGTTACCATATATTCATTGGGTAAGTAGCTAGTAATTAGGGGAGTGTAGCTACCTGCTTATTACCAGCTTATAACCCAATAACACTCTAAAATTTACCAAACAGTTACCAGGTAAATGCCCAGTAATTTATCCATAGTTTCATTGTACTTACCTTACCAGTTGTAATTACCTGGTAACATGTTTTTGTTACCATATAATTACTGGGTAAATACCCAGTAATTACTGTACCGTAAAAGAAAGGGCTACCTAAATGACAAATCTTGATCAAACATTACTCTGAGATTCCTTACATTTGTGCTAGAGGCCAGAGCAATGCCATCTAGAGAAACTATATCTTCACAAAGAGATGTTTGGAGCCAAGAACAATAACTTCAGTTTTGTCTGAATTTCACATAAGGAAATTTGAGCTCATCCAGGTTTTTATGTCCTTAAGACATGCTTGAACTCAACTCAACTCAACTTTTTTTATATAGCACTTTAAAAACAACCACAGCTGAAACAAAGTACTGTACATAAATAGCCAAAACAACAGAGACATAAAACAATTAAAACAACAATAAAATAAATAAGATAAAACAGGAATAAACAGTAAAATAATTCTTTTACTGTTTTTAAAAACAATCAAAAAACAATAAAACAACAAATAAAAACAAACCATAAAACACTAAAACAAGAACAGAGTCTCATGCAGGGTCGAAAGCCAGGGAATAAAATGGGTTTTAAGATGAGTTTTAAAAATGGACAGTGAGGAGGCTTGTCTAATGTGCGACAGAGAAAGCTCTATCCCCTCTGAGCTTCCGTTTTGACCTCGGTACCTCCAGGAGCAGCAGATCAGCTGACCTGAGGCACTGAGCAGGAGTGTAGGGATGAAGGAGCTCAGAGAGGTAGGGTGAGGCGAGACCATTTAAAGATTTAAAAACAAATAAAAGAATCTTAAAATGGACTCTAAAGTGCACAGGTAGCCAGTGGAGGGAGGCCAGGATGGGAGTTATGTGCTCCCTCTTACGTGCTCCAGTTAGGAGGCGAGCGGCTGCATTTTGCACTAACTGGAGACGTGCGAGGGAGGACTGGCTGACTCCAAAATAAAGTGCATTACAGTAATCCAGCCGAGATGTGATAAAGGCATGGATTACTGTTTCAAAGTGCTGTTGTGCAAGGAAAGGCTTCACCTTTGCCAGCTGCCTAATCTGGAAAAAGCTGGACTTTACTACAGAACTAATTTGCCGATCCAATTCAAAATCACTGTCCATCTTAAAACCTAAGTTTGAAACTATTGGCTTTACATAGTTTGCCAAAGGACCCAAGTCAACTTGGCCACTGGGGCCAAACACCATCACTTCTGTTTTTTTCTCATTGAAATTTAAAAAGTTCAAGGCCATCCAGGCTTTGATGTCTTCAAGACATGACAGAAGGGGTGTGAGGGAGAAAGCATTTTTCTTATTCAGTGGCACATATATCTGGCTGTCATCAGCATAACAATGGAAAGAGATGCCATGCTTTCTCAGGATGGAGCCCAGAGGCAGTAAGTACAAAGAGAAAAGCAGGGGCCCTAAAATCGACCCCTGTGGAACCCCATACAACAGTGGAGCAGAGCTGGACTACGAATTTCCAAGGCTTACAGTCATACTCCTGTCGGCCAGATACGATTTGACCCACTCCAGTGCAGTACCACAGATGCCCACTAGGTGATGTAACCGAGCCAATAGGATGTTGTGGTCCACAGTGTCAAATGCTGCTGTTAGGTCCAACAGAACAAGAATTACATGGTCACCTGAGTCATTAGCCAGGAGAATATTGTTAAAAACTCTTAACAAAGCTGACTCAGTGCTATGCAGAGTTTTAAAGCCGGATTGAAAGACCTCCAGGACATCATGCTCATCCAGAAAAGACTTTAAGTGAGCATGGACAACTTTCTCCAAGATTTTAGAAATAAAAGGCAGCTTGGAGATGGGCCTAAAATTGGCCAGCATGCTGTGATCAAGGCCAGGTTTCTTAATTAGGGGCTGCACCACTGCATGTTTAAAACTAAGAGGAACAACACCAGAGGACAGACTGCTGTTAATGACAGCTAAAATCAACTGCCCTATACTAGGGAAAACCTCTTTAAAGAAACGAGGAAAGACAGCGTCACAGGGAGAACCTGATGGCTTAATATGGCCAACCAGATCTTCTAAAAACGACAGAGACACAGGCTCAAATTTATCAAGAGCTACTGAACAAGGAACAGGGTCAGATGCAGGAGCTGAGATGAGAGCCCTTGCAGTAGCAACCTTATCAATAAAAAAGTGCAGGAAGCTATTACACATTTCAGAGGATGCCTCCAAGCTGACAGGCTGTGGGGCATTTAGAACAGTGTCAATGGTTTTAAATAACACACGTGGACTGTGACGATTGCTCTCAATGATGTTTGTCAGGTATTGTCTTTTGGTCTCTTTAACGGTGCTCTGGTAGCAGCGCCAACAGTCCTTTAGGATTTGGAAGGAAACTTGCAGCTTGTCTTTCTTCCACTTCCGCTCAGCTTTGCGGCACTCCTGTCTGGCTGCGCGAGTCCTTCCGTTAAACCAGGGCTCAGGTTTAGCTTTGGGCTGCACAATTTTTAATGGAGCCACAGAGTCCAGTATGGTTCGGTAGGAGGGGTGAAACCAGGAGCTGAGCTCCTCTGTGTCAACAGAGGCAGGACAGACACAGAGCTGATCAAAAGCCACAGAGAACTGATCGCTTGTACAAGAGTTAAAAATCCGACGTCTCTGAACAGGAGTGCCAGATTTAACCTGAGCACAGGAAAAAGCAACTTCAAACAATACATATGATCAGAAATTACATCGTCACAAATTTCCAAATTAGACACAGATAACCCATGACAGAGGACGAGGTCTAATGTGTGTCTATGTTCGTGTGTGGGACCAGACACACACTGCACCAAATTAAAAGAGTCAATAAGGCTTAAAAAGTCCTTCACCAACGGCTTATCAGGACAACACATGTGAATATTAAAATCCCCGAGAAAAAGGACACGGTCGTACTTGGGCATAATTTCAGCCAGAAGACCAGAAAAGTCATTCACGAAGTCCTTATTATATCTGGGGGGTCGGTAAATGACAGCGCACAGCACCGGGTCGGAACAACCCACCTCAAATAAAGTCACCTCAAAGCTGGAGAATGAGGATGAGATGGTGCGCTGCTTGCATTTGAAATTGTTTCTGTAAACCGCCGCCGTTCCTCCACCACGACCTGACGTCCGCAGTGAGTTAAAGTAGGAACAGTCAGCAGGTAAAAGTTCGACCAGAGCGCTGCACTCACCGGCACCGATCCAAGTCTCTGTCACACAGAGGAAATCCAGGCCACGGGAGCTGAAGAAATCCCTCAGGATGAAAGTTTTGTTCGCCAGGGATCCAGCGTTCACCAAGCCAATCCTGGTGGCAGCTGGGGCCTGCGGTCCGGTGGATCAGGGAGCCCGGGGCAGTGTCTTCAGGAGCCGGTGGTTTACCCCGCGCTGAGAGAGCCGAAGAGGGCAGAGGCAGCGGGGCCCGAGTCCCTCAGATGAGCCGGTGACAGGTACCAGGCAGGTGTCGATGGGATCCAAGAAGCGCCGGGGCACAGCAAAAGGAGGGAATAATCCATGTCCTGTCCGGGAAATGGACGAAGAGCGTGCCAGCCGGAGTTTCAGCTTCACCAGCCGACCACCGCGTCTGCCGCGGCGATGGGGACGCTTCCGCCGGGAGGGTAGGGCCGAGGTCCGGTACAGGTGAGGCGGAATCCCCGCCAGGAGCGGGGGCAAAGTATTCTGTCCACCGTGATCAAACACACGTAGATCTCTGACATTTTCCCGGAGAAACAAAAGAGACTGGTGATCATACACCAGCAGAGACTCAATCTGTTTGGTGCCAATGGTTAAAAACAATAAAAACACCAGGCATTGCAGGAGCAATGTGTGTGTGGCCAGCCACACACACTGGCGCCATCTTGCTTGCACTCTCTGTCTCATAGACCAGTTGAAGTTTAGTTAAATGGTTGGTTTCTGATTGGGTATCATCTGCATTACAATTGAAAGTTACAGAGTGATTTATGTTGCCTAAGGGAAGCATACATAATGTGAATAGCATTGGTCCGAGCAAAGAACCTTTGGAACTGTGTGTATGGAGCATTTATCTTTACAAACTAAGACTGATCAGATAAATAGCATTAAAACCAACTTAGTGCAGAACCTTTAAGGACAATTAAATGTTCCAGTCTCCGCAGCAGAATTTAATGGTCAATTGTGTCAAATGTGGCACTGAGATCTAATAAAACAAGTACAGAGATGAGTCCTTTGTCTGAAGCAATCAGAACATCATTTATAATTTTTACCAATGCTGTCTCTGTGCTATGATGCACTCTAAACCCATTCTCAAACTATTGTCAGTCACACAGATTAGCGAATACTTTCTTATGGATCTAAGATAGAATGGGAGGATCAGATATGGGTCTGTAGTTGGCTGACACCTCTGGATCCAGGATGGGCTTTTTTAGAGAGGTTTAATTACAGCTACTTTAAAAGGAACCCCGACTATGAAGACTTTTAGTCTTTATCAGATTAACTTTGGCATCAGCTGTCTCAGTTTTTATTAAATGTGAAAGAATCTTTATATTCGCAGAAGGCCATTGTTGTTTACGTCGCAATGCAGTCTGGATAGTGACATCAGATGGTTGCACCGGCCTTTCCTCCCATCCTCTTGACTCTATGGCGGCAAAAACATGTCCTAGCACAACATTAACATGGTGGCGGCGGCTGTGGCTCAGAGGTAGAGCGGGTCGTCCACCACTCAGTAGGACAGCAGTTAGATCCCCCATGTAAAAGCATCCTTGAGCAAGATACTGAACCCCAAATTGCTCCTAGTGATGCTTCCATCAGTGTGTGAGTGTGTTAAAAACTGAGTAGGTCGGATGATGCATGTCCGTTTACCATTTAATCGGAGAGGTGAGGAGGCAAGAGTGGGGCAAAATCAATGGTGTCTGTGTGGCACCTGCCTGGCTACGCCAACCGAGAGGGAGAGTGTTTGTTGTAAAGATCCGCTTTTTGTCAGCAGCTGTTCACGGTAAGCACATGGATCATATCATCGTTGTATGATTAAACATTTTCCAGTGTTAATAATTTCAGAGATTAGCATCGGCCACCGTGGTAAACTCAGTCCGAGCAAACCAAGGTGAATATGCTACATACTGTAGCTAGCTAAACATGGGCCCAAACGGGGCTACAGCACTCGCAAACTAATGTTAGTTGGAATGTAACCCTATGTTTCAGCTGAAAATTGTGGCAATTTTGTTTCCTATTTAAAGCCAGCAATTTTGTAAATAGTTAATCTGCAAGACACCGAGTGGTTGCAAAATCTTATAGTCTGTGACTAAAAGACTTTAGTCTTTTCAGTACTCTCAAAGTCATCTACTATATGGTAGGCACTGTATGTTTTGATAATATACAGTAAAACACACAGACAAGATGCTTGTGGGGTTGACTTTTTTTTTTTTTTTTTTTTTTTTTTTACAGATATCCTGTGCATCATAGCGGGTGAGAACCTCAATTCAATTCAATTCAATTCAATTCAATTCGATTCAATTCAATTCAATTCAATTCAATTATATTTGTAAAGCCCAATATCACAAATCACAATTTGCCTCAGAGGGCTTTACAGCATACGACATCCCTCTGAACTTACAGGCAGTTTGCCTCAGTCGAGATGTCCTATGGGCTGTGTCGTGAGCTACCATGACAGGAGAGTGCTGGTCTACCAAATCAGAACCAGGTCACCAATAGGCAAGTCAAAAACTCAGCCCATGTTCACCGCAAAGTTCTCTTCATTTATTTTATATATTCTGTATCATGTGTTTTATTATATTTTATAATCTATTTCAGAATAGCTAGATGTGTTTATGCATTAAATTCAGTAATTTCTAGTTATTTATATTCTTGAATATTAAAATATTTTCTGACCACCAAGATCAAAATGTATGAGGTAACACCAAATTGCATTTTTGCATTTCTGGTATTTTTTTTTTTTTTTGAGGTTTTTGAGGCTCACCAACCCTCTGTATTCACTCTTGTGAAGTCTTCTCTTTGTTGTTCTCAGTTGATTTGGCCACACCTAATGTTTTTGCTGTCTCACTGATGGGTTTATTTTGATTTTCAGCCTAATGATGGCTTACTTCACTGATAGTGACAGCTCTTTGGATCTCATATTGAGAGATGACAGCAACAGATTCCAAATGCAAATAGCACACTTGAAATGAACTCTAGACCTTTAATCTGCTCCTTGTAAATGGGATAATGAGGGAATAACACACACCAGGCCATAGAACAGCTGAGCAGCCAATTGTCCCATTACTTTTGGTCCCTTAAAAAGTGGGAGGCACATATACAAACTGTTGTAATTCCTACACCGTTCACCTGATTTGGATGTAAATACCCTCAAATTAAAGCTGAAAGTCTGCAGTTAAAGCACATCTTGTTTGTTTCATTTCAAATCCATTGTGGTGGTGTTTAGAGCCAAAAAGATAAGAACTGTGTCGATGTCCCAATGTTTTTGGACCTGACTGTATTTAATGATTATCAGGCTACCACATCACAGGTCATAAGTAATATGCTTCAGCGTTTTGTTATTCAAAAGAATTGCACGAAAATTAAAGTGATATGGCTGGGAACCGAGCGATAGTACAGCGAAAACAAAACTGCGTTTGAATCATTAGTCTTAGCAGCTGACTTTATCTGCAGTGGTAATGATAATAATGTCATATAGTAATATGTATATATATATATATATTACTGTGCTAGTGCTGTTAGATTGCTGTTAGACCACCCCACTCCGTGTACAGACTGTGCGAAAGATGAGGATTTTTTTAACCTCAGCAAAAATGTTGGAAGTGATATTTCACAATTCTGTATATTATAATCTAACAGAATTCGTTATGGCAAGTCATTTGGTGCTTGCAAAGTCATGATATCAAGCTGAGGCAGATTCACTGAAAATGTGTTTGTTGTAAATTCTTAATATTAATCATGAATTTGTCACAGGCAGCTTTCACAAAGCTGATAAAGATTCCCGTAACTTAATAACTCGAAAGGAGCGCGTGAAATAAAGTGGTCTTGTTTATCTCTGAAGGTGAGGTAGCCTCCACACATCATTAGCATTACGATGAACCTTTTCCTTCCCTCTGAATGGGCGAGTATGCCATCTGAATAGGATTCCCAGCCCCCACTTTTGTTGCAAACATTCAACAACACATCGTCACCGTCGATGTCTGAACTACCTCACAATAGTGACATTTTACAGTTCTTCATATATGTATATTGATACAGGCTGCGCAATTCTGAATATTGTAATTTTCTCATGTTTTTTTTTATTTTTTATTTGTAGCCTTTTGTAAACAACGTGAATGGAGATACTCACATTAAAGACCCTAGGAACATAAATATTCAGATTGAAACCCATTCAAATCACTATTTTTGATCCTGCTCAAATACAAAGTATAAAACATGCATCCTCTCATTTCTCCGCTTCATTTGAAGCCCGTGGCTTGTAAGGGTGTACCAGAGGGATTTCCTTCCTGATGACGGGAATGTATGCATGTGAGTGTGCATGTGTGCACACACACACGTGTCTCCAGCGTGCACATTGCATTACCGTATGACCATATGAGTCTCTCCTATTCTGAAAGATTTATCCAATACTCTGAGACGAGGAGACCTGGTGCAGGAAGTGATTTTTAAAAGAAAAAGAATGTCTAAAAGAAAATGTGTTTGTTGTAAATTCTTAATATTAATTATGAATTTGTCACAGGCAGCTTTCACAAAGTCGATAAAGTTTCCCATAATTTACTAACTCAAAGGGAGCGCGCGTGAAATAAAGTGGTGCTGTTTATCTCTGAAGGTGAGGTAGCCTCCACACATCATTTACATTATCATGAACCTTTTCGTTCTTACTGAAAGTGTGAATGTGCGATCTGAACAACTTTCCACCCCCCCACTGTCACACATATCATCACACTGAGTGAGTCTCTTACTGAGCAACTTTTTCAACATGATTTAAGTAATTATTTTCAGGCACTGAGTTATTTTCAGAGCATTTCTCATTACTCTGAGTGACTACCTAAGTATTTTCAGATAGGGGAGACCAGGGCCAATTGTAACAAAATTTTAGGTTTTCCTTAATAACTGATGTGTTTATAACAGCGATGTTGCAGCAGATAAAGGTGGTCATTTTAATAACTTAAATACTGCTGGGTGGCTTATTGTAACCTATAATGTTATAACCTAGCAACAAATTTATAATATTGTACACAAGTACTGTAACTTATAGACCAAACTAAATCTTTAAAATAAAAACAGTGCAATAAAAGTGTAATATTTGCATCCGAGAGAGTGGAGTAGATTAGTAATGTAGCATAGAAAGGAAATACTACTAGGTAAAGTACTAGCACCTCTTAATCTTTAGTTTTTGTGTTTCTGTGAGGGAAGCACCATCTAATGGTGACACCTTGGAATTGCTTTATTCAATTCCAAGGTGTCACCATTAGATGGTGCTTTAGATGGTGTGTTACAGTGGAATCCAGGCACACCCCCAGAAAGGTTGGGGGGGGGTGGTATTTGGCTGGAAACTGGCAGGCTTCCGGGTGGCTTTTGGAAGGCCTGGGAAATTTGAAGTGGCTGCATCTGTATATATCTACAGGAGAACTACATAGTGTTTCTATATAGACAGCCTATTATATTTGCCTCAGTCAGTATCTGAAGACATCAGAGAAAAACAGACATTAATGTAAAATATTCATGTGAATTTTAATTGTACTGTCTACTTCAGGTGGTATGTTAGTGGTAGGGGGTAGTAGGGGATTGAGGTTGGTGTAGTTTCAGTTGTAACTGTTTATCTGTGCACACAATACTCTACACAAATGATGAGAAAGAGTGATGAAAAAAATTCATTGTAATGTGTCCTTCATGTGAAGGCTTCAGTAGGTTTACAGGTTAAGACAAACAGCTAATACAATTCTTTTTAATTTGACTGTACATTTGTTTCTAAAATTCTGGTTTCAGGTCTTACAAATATTCCGCATGTTGACAGTTTTCATGTCATTCCATGATGTGGTGTGAGCAAAATAAGGAATGTCTTCTTGGAACCAAGTGCAGTCTTTACAGGGTTTAAAGATGTAGATATTGATAATGATTACACAAAAGTAGATGAAGCATGGAGAAGTTTAATTGATATTTAGACTGTATAGTTAATATTTGAATACATTTCATCAGGAGCATAAATGTAACAACAAAATAACTTATTGTCCAAAAATGTCCATCTAGTTTCAAAACCACTTATCCTCTTGAGGGTCGCGGGGGCTGGAGCCTATCCCAGCTGACATTGGACGAGAGGCAGGGTACACCCTGGACAGGTTGCCAGACTATCGCAGGGCTAACACATAGAGACAGACAACCATTCACGCTCACATTCACATTTACGGCCAATTTAGAGTCACCAATCAACCTATCCCCAACCTGGATGTCTTTGGACTGTGGGAGGAAGCCAGAGTACCCGGAAAAAACCTACACTGACACATGCAACTCCGCACTTCTGTAGTCTCATGCAGCTGACACACCCCACATCCCTATCTCCATCCGCATTTTCTCCTGTTTCTCTTTATCATGCCCTCCCTTTCTTTTCCTTTAAACCTCCAGATCCTCTATTTCCTCCTCTTTTCTCCCCTCTTCTTACCTGCCGTTACCCTGACTCATAATTCCACATGCAACACCCAACCATGATTCGGTGAAAACATGTACTGGTATCCAGAACACACACAAACACACAGGAACCCTCTTGCTGTGAGGTGACAGTGCTAACCACTACACCACCATGCTGCCCTGGTTTAAGTCAGGTGTTTCAAACACACAGCCTGTGGGCAAAAGCCAGACCGCCAAAGGGTCCAATCTGTCCCACTGGACGATTTTGTACTCCTAGTAATACTCTTGTGAAGGCTAAAGACCCAGACACACCAAACCAACATCACAGAACTAAAGCTGACTGCTGCATCACCTCACATCCCCTGTGTACTAGCCAAAAGGTTGCACATGAACACACCACAAAGACTAGAACCGAAGGCCAACTAAACAAATGTTTTGAGCCTGTGTGAGAGGAAATAACTCTCCACACCGGCAGTTAGCGATTCCCTGTGTTCATCCTTCAAAAAGGGAAACAGGAAAAGTGTCTTGATGCTAGTTAGCCAGAAAGCACATTAACAACACAATCCAGTGTTGAAAGAATAGAGCATATTTACATGCGCCCACAAACACACAAACCATCAGGAAACGTTTCTGCTAAAGAGCTCAATGGATAAAAAAAAAAAAAAAAAAAAATCTTACCTTTTAATGACACGTTTGTTTTCATCTCACTCCCTCTTGACATGAGCTCTTTGTTCACTTTCTTGGAATATATTAAGTGCCTTAGGGCATGTTGTGACTTATTTCTCAACAAAACTATGCCTGGCTCTGTATCCAGTCAATCTGTATCAGTCGAGTTCCCATGGCTATTTCTTCACTGGTGCACGGTAAATGTGCTCTGTTATTAGGGCCCGTGCACCGTCCGGTGCAAGGACCCTATTGAAACTGAGGGAGTTATTATTATTTTTCCTCCGAATGAATTGGCTTTTTGAGGGCTTTATCATATTCAGAAACTCACCAAATTTGGCGGTCGCATCAGTCGCTGTGAAAATTTACTTGTATTATGGTTTGCGGCGATGGGCAGGGTAAAATGGCGGGGCCACGGCCCTTAAACAGGGGCCCCGACTGCAGGTTTCACAACATACACGAAAATCGGTACACATATGTATCACACCCAGATGCACAAAAAAGTCTCTTGGAGCCATAGGCCAAACCCAACAGGAAGTCGGCCATTTTGAATTTAGCGGCCATTTTTGGTGTTGTCCACGTGTTGTATTTTAACGAACTCCTCCTACAGGATTAATCAGAATCACTTCAAACTTGCTGTGTACCATCTAGACTAGTTTGTGATCAAAAGTTATCAAAAGATCAGCTACCCATTGAGGGGCGTAACGGCGTTTTGATGGAGAAGTTTGACGTCTCGCCATGAAAAACAAAATTGCTATAACTTTGGGGTCAATGGTCCCATCTGCACCAAACTTCACTGGATGTATAATAGTCGTGCCCTGAACATGTCTACATGCAGAAATTTTGTATTTGTCATAGCGTCCCCTGCTGGAAACAGAAAAAGCCATGTTTTAGACTTTGAGGTGCAGCTCTGAGCATGTTCAGCATATCCAACTCAAATTTGGTCAGAGAGGCCTCAAGACCTTGGTAATGCTACATTATGAAGATTGTGACGTATCGTCAAATGGCGTGGCGTCCAGAGTGCAGCAAAGTCGATGTTTCGCCAAAACGCATAAAAGTGGCCTTAACTTCAGTGTCCTTGGTCATATCTGCCTGAAACTTCATATGTGTGTTAACAGTCCAGGCCTGAACATGTGATATGAGTTTTGTTGATGGGTGTGGCTAAATGACTTGGTCATGCCCATTCATGAAAGTAACCCCCATAGGATGTTTCACAGATATGCACGAAAATCGGTACACACATGTATCACACCCAGACGCACAAAAAAGCCTCTTGCACCCATAGACCAAACCCAACCGGAAGTCGGCCATTTTGAATTTTGCAGCCATTTTTGGCTTTTTGCACGTGTTGTATTTTAACGAACTCCTCCTACAGGATTAATCAGAACAACTTCAAAATCACTGTGTGCTATCTAGACAACGTTGTGATCAAAAGTTATCAAAAGATTAGTAGGTCGTTAAACGGTTTGGCCGTCAGGTGGCGGCGAAGTTTGATGTCTCGCCATGAAAAACAAAATTGCTATAACTTTGGGGTAAATGGTCCCATCTGCACCAAAGTTCACTGGATATATAATAGTCCCGCCCTGAACACGTCTACATGCAGAAATGTCGTATTTGTCATAGCATCTCCTGCTGAAAACAGAAAAAGCAATGTTTTAGACTTTGAGGTGCAGCTCTGAGCACGTTCAGCATATCCACCTCAAATTTGGTCAGAGAGGCCTCAAGACCTTGGTAATGCTACATTATGAAGATTGTGACGTATCGTCAAACGGCGTGGCGTCCAGAGCACGGCAAAATCGATGTTTCGCCAAAACGCATAAAAGTGGCCTTAACTTCAGTGTCCTTGGTCATATCTGCCTGAAACTTCATATGTGTGTTAACGGTCCAGGCTTGAACATATGATATGAGTTGCGTTGGTGGGCGTGGCTAAATGACTTGGTCACGCCCATTCATAAAAGTAACCCCCATAGGACGTTCACCGATATGCACGAAAATCGGTACACACATGTATCACACCCAGTCGCATAAAAAAGCCTCATGCACCCATAGACCAAACCCAACAGGAAGTCGGCCATTTTGAATTTTGCGGCCATTTTTGGCTTTTTGCACGTGTTGTATTTTAACGAACTCCTCCTATAGGATTAATCAGAACAACTTCAAAATCACTGTGTGCCATCTAGACAACGTTGTGAACAAAAGTTATCAAAAGATTAGTAGATTGTTAAACGGTTTGGCCGTCAGGTGGCGCCGAAGTTTGATGTCTCGCCATGAACTACGAAATTCCTATAATTTTGGGACACATTGTCCAATCTTCCCCAAACTTCACAGGATTGATGACAGTCACGCTCTGAAGACATCTACATGTGAAAACTTTGTGATAAATATAGCGCCCCCTACTGGTAACAGGAAATGACATGTTTTATATTTTGAAGTATACCTCCCACAACTTGGGCAGATCCACCTCCAACTTGGTCACACTATCCATCACATATAGAAGATACTTCATTGTGAACACTGTGAGTTGTCATCAAAGGGCGTGGCCATGACGTGGCGGTAAACTTGATGTGTCGCCATGATTACAAAAGTTGTGTAACTTGACTCTACGTGGACATGTCTTTCCAAAACCTCACACATATGATAACAGTCCAGCCCTGAAAACATCTGCAGCAAAAATTTTCATCACCGTCATAGCACCACCTACTGGTGGGAGAAAGTGACTGCTTTTATTCTTTCATGTCTCTCTTCTACAAGGTTAATCTCAACCACCTCATTTTCGCTGATACATAGTCCCAAGACCATGATGATGATCAAACCACAAGCGTTTGAGTATTCATCAAACACTCACCATGGTACTCCTGATTTGCCATAAAACATGAAATTGTTTTTGAGGGGGTAAAGGATGTTTGTAAAGTCATGAAACTTGGCACACATATGATGGGATCCGATTGGTGTTGTGTGATGTGATTTTTGATCTTCGATGTACCAATATGGCTCATCAGCGCCCCCTATAAATATTCTACAAAGCAGTCCCTGAAGGTGGTTTGACCTACATCCATGAAACTTGGTAGGCACATGCATCACTGAAAGACGTACAAAAAAGCCTCTTGCAGTCATGTGCCAAACCCAACAGGAAGTCCGCCATTTTGAATTTGCTTGTAACTGGTTCACAACTTCACCATACATGTTCCAATCCTCCCCAAATTTCACAGGATTGATGACAGTCCTGCCCTGAACACATGTATACGCCATTTCTTGGTTATTAGTATAGCGCCACCTACTGGCAGAATGACATGTCTTAGTAGATTTGAGGGATATGACATGTAACTCCTGCATGAGGGCTCTGCCTTCGACAGGAATGAACGGTGGCGTGAGCCGGTGTCCTGCCAGTGCCCTCTTGTTGCGTGAAGGTGCGAGGGCCCGTTCAACGCTGCTTGCAGCTTTAATTTCAACTTGGGATTGTGTTGTTGATGCACTAACTGGCAAACTAGCATCAAGATGGTCTTCCGCTTTCCCTTTTTGAATGACGAATACAGGATACCACTTTAAACTGGTGTGGAGAGTTTTCCTCTCTTACACTGGTTGGCCGTAAGCTTCAGTCTTCATGGCATGTTCATGTGCAACCTTTTGGCTGAGACACAGGTCACATGAGGTTAGGAAACAGTGGGCTTTCATCGCTGCCAGTTCTTTGTTGGTTTGGTGTGTCTGGGCCTTTAAGAGGTGTCACATTACAGGAGCAAGTCAAAATAGTCAGTAGCCTATTTCATGTAACATGCTGCTTCAGAGGCATTTCACCCTGAGAAGAATACAGTTCTCTTCAAAAACAATTAATACTTATATTTACTCATACTCATATTTAAACATATTGAACAGTGTGCTAAGTATTGTTAATTAGCAGCTTCAGTACAAAAAAATCCACCATACCATAGCCATCATGTAGCCATATTCCTTCTTCTGTGGACTTTGCTCCATTAGAGTTTTAATTTTGGTTCACCAACCCTCCCCCCATCTTTAAAGGTGGCCTGTTCAAAAACAGAAAAACTAAAAATAGGTTAAAATAGATAAAATGTTGATGCAGAACAGTGATACTCAATTTATGGCTCCAGGCCAAATCTGGCCAAAGATGGGGTCCTGGATGGCATGCTGAGTATTTTCTATTTCACGATGAAAATACATTTATTTACACTGGCAATTTATTTATTTTTTACTCAGTATGTATATAAGGTGCCAGAAAGACGTGAAAAAAAACTATCAAAATATGTTCATTCAACAAAAAAAGTGCATCCCCTGGATCCCCTGACAGAACTCAGGGCTCAGCCTGAATGTCCTCAAATCCTTTAAATTCATAATATGTCCGTTAATTTAAAAATAAAGAATTTCAAAGAAAGAGAAGTATTAGGCCTTGTGACATTTATTAATTTTCATGAGAATATTATTAATGCTTGTTTATTAACTGGCCCCTGTCCTCCTGTTATTCTGCAAAAGTGGCCCTGGGCAAAACAAGTTGAGTTTCTCTAATGTAGAATATCCAGTAACACAGTTCATACAAATACGGATGATTATAAGCACCCAGACCAAAACTTGTTCCATGTTTTTTAAAGCTTCTTTAAAACCTTTGATTTCCATGGGATTAGGGCTTGAAACCTGGGTACAGCTTATGACCTTGAAGTCCACAACCTTTTGACTTTGCACATCTAAAAGCATGTACATGCAGTATTTGGCTGAGTGGCCTGGAGAGTTGCACTGGCCATCTCCACAAAGCACAACTTCTCGTAATTTCATGGTAGTCAACACTGCATTCTGCTCTTTTGTCCATGTTTTTTCAACAATAGGAAACACAAACTTCATTCTTGGTGTTGTGTATGTGTCGCTACGTATTGTTTTGAGGTTCATGTTACTACAGAACCATTCAAATTTAACAAAATGGATGCCGCTGAAGAAAACTGATGCTGTCACAAGCAGGTTTCCTGCCCCTTTTGTCCCACTCAGAATAGGCTGCAACTGCCATCTGTAACTACAGTTGTTAGCACATGTGAGTGCTAATGCCTGTTGTGATCCTTGATTTTGCAGCTGCTTTGTATCTTCCGTGACAATTAAGGAGCCACACTTACAGCAACGCTGGAGCAATTGTTTCAGCTGTTCCTCAATAAACAAAAAAAGCTTATCTCTTTTATGGGTGTCTACTATTAAGAAGATAATCAATTTGGGAGGGTTTAAAGTTAGTATAGGAGGCCTCTGTTACATTGAGACATGGTATTTTAATTAATGTTTTTGCCAAGTGGTGTTTAATCAAGTAATAAAAAATCCAAAGTTATTAAATACTGGTCTGATAAAGAGGGATTTTTAGAAAAGACTATCAGGTCTTTGATTTTGTTGCCATATACCAGAACAAGATCAAGGGCATGGTTAAAACAGTGAGTCGGATTATGTACACTCTGACTGAAGCTGGTTGAGTCAAATAATGAGATAAAAGCAGTACTGACGCTGTCATTATCAACGTCAACATGAATATCAAAATCAATACAACAATAACTATCTGATTTAAGAGCTAAACTTGATGAAACTATTGAGAATTCAGATAAAAATTCAGAATACAGACCAAGAGCTTGGCAAATTTTAACAAATGGAGGTAGCTGTAAAGTTGTGAAAGACTATCGGTAGACATTTGCCCTCCATTTGCCCTCCCCATTTATCATTGCAAACAGGCAAATCCTGTTGTAGCAGCTCTGCATAGGTATTAAAAAAATAAAAAAAATAATAGTGTGACTTTTCATTGTGGATTAGAAAATGATCAGCGAGCCACCTGGCACGAGCCTGTGATGAGCCAGTTTTGGCCCCTGGGCCATAAGTTCAGTATCACTGATTCAGGCTAACATATTCATCATGACACAGCCAGGTTTCAGTGTGACAAAGTAAATCAATGTGATTATCTGATATTAAACTGTTAATAACACTGCTTTAAATGACAGAGACCTGATGTTTAAAAGTCCACATTTAATTCTCCTGTTTTGTTCTATTTTTGCAGAAGAGGTGTAAATTTTTATCAGGCTTTTAAGTACAACTCCTCTTTTGTTTACTTCAGATTTAAAACATTTAAGCTGTCAGAGCCACCATTATTATGGCATTATGGGTAACTGCTTTAGCGGAAGCCCAGAGGTGTATGTAAGACTGTAACTCTGCTTCCTGGTTTCAACTCAGGTTGCCATGGTTTTGAACCTCTAATAAACTCAGTCAGGTTCCTAGAGATGAGAACAGTTTCTCCAGAATTCCCCCCAATTATCTCCAAAGCTCACATCATTTGCTGGACACCACCTCGTCAGCCAACATTTCACTGATGACATGTGGCTAAACATGTCATCATCGGTCAGATTTGGGAGGGGTCCAAGAATATTATGGAGTCCAACATTGTTTTCCTATTAGAACACACTCGCACACGCTCAACATTGATTTGAATGACCCTCGATTGGCGTAATCAGGTGTCATTACTTGTGATGTGAATAACTTATTCACTAAGACTCACCTCCAATGCATCAAATAAACTACATTTATTTCATGTACCATTATTGCTAAAGGTGGCAGATGAATAATTCAACATCTAACATGCTCAGCAAGAGAGCGCAGAGGGGTGAGAGGGAGAGAGAGAAGCCATTGTTAACTGCTAAGCTAACATAACTAATAGTGCTAATAGCATGTAAACAACTGTGGAGTTAGCTAGAAAGTTGCTAAAAGAAGAGGAGAGCTATGAGAGCTTGAGCAGAACTAGAGTAGTTTCAAATGTATAGCAGGCATGTAGCAGCTGCAATAAAGAATATAACAAACATAACTGGGTTGAGCTCACCACCAATCTTATGAGCCACGGCATGATGGGAAATGCCTGGCTCTTTTACTCAACAAGATGACATTTTATATAAACTTCTTATTTGTGTTTATTTTGAGAGATTTTGGTTTTATGTCTCTGACTTGAAGGTTTATTCTGTTAACTGGGTACATGTTATGTTACTCATGGAGATGTTTTGTAGTCAGAGAGAATAAAAACATTCATATTACAGACCATAAACCACAGATAATATATGTGAACACTGGATTGCTTTAATTATTGAAGTATTTATGACAGCAGAGACACACACGAGGCTCTGAAGTTGCCACTGTACATGCTTATTTACATGAGAATTCATGTAAAATGGAGGTTGAACCATGAACAGAAATCACAGATTACCTGTAGATAATTTTAACAGGCTGCTCTGTCATAAGTAAGACACCTGGAGACTGTGGACAAACTGATATATTGGTCTGATAAATTTTGATAAACTGGAATCAGATCTAATGGGATGTGAGTGTTTCTGGGACTTTCTGTTGCAGACTGAAGGCTGCTGGTCTATTGCTGTAACGAGAAGATTTAAAGTACGTGACAGAGTTGTAGACAGTCATAGAATGTTTAGAATTAGTGAGGGAGAAAACTATAAAATGATCTGTTATTATACATTCTGTCTCAAAGAAGAAGAAGTTTATCTTGAACGAACCTAACACTAATGTATAATATTTCAAAGACATCACCCGAACGCTCTGTAACTTACCCATTTTACGATGAGTCGATGATGTGTATATTGACCAGCCTTCGTTTTGCGCTGTGGAAGGAGACGTGTTGGATTCTGCTGACATAATGGACGTAATAACTGTGCAGACCCTTTGACCTTCTAGTGTAACTGATGTAGGCAGTTATGAAATTTGAACACATATAATTAGCTGGAAATGCATGATAGACACAGATGTGAACTGTGATGTGTCTCGGCTGTCCACTTGTGTTCAGATCACTGAAAAATGTCAATACCAGGTGTAAACAGCCTCATTGCTTTGTTTATTGCAATTATAAATTCCATTGTACAAAAAGTCAGATAAGTTGCTGTAAAGTAGCTCACCAAGACCTGGAATGCAAATGTGTATAGTCAAGTATTCCAACAAGGTTCATTATGTCTCTATGAATGATATCTTGTGCTTTTTTCTTTTAGTCAAACAAGGGTTTTTTAATTCATACCTGATATGTTTCGACGGAGCCTTCCGTCTTCCTCAGAGGTGTCACCCGATGTTAGTGTGACGTGTCCTTATATCAGCTGATCTAAGGATACGTCACACTAACATCGGGTGACACCTCCGTCGAAACATGTCAGGTATGAATTAAAATACCCTTGTCTGACTAAAAGAAAAAAGCACAAGATGTATAGTCAAGTGTTAGCATCTAGCTGATGTACATGGACCCTAAAAACATGGTATCCCTCTAGCTTTCTCTTTCTCCTCTATGCAGGGGTATAAAAGGACTAGTGGACACTAAGGAGCTGGGCCTGAAGATAGTGGAGGATTATGCCAAGTCATGGGCATGGATACTTTTGTAACTACACAAAACACACACAAAAAACAGCATTTGTGTAAAACCACATCTACACTTGCCTCAAAGATTTGTACTTAGGAACATTAACTAGTCAGAGCTAGTGTGTGACTAGACTAATACCGATGCTTCTATCAGTAGATACTGGTATCACTCTCTGCTTTTGTCTCCTTTTTTCCAAAGGTTTTAAACCTTTCTAATTGGTTTCTAAGTTGCCACCACTTGTGTCACCCTAACCCTAACTATTATTTAATCATCCATTAATATTTAAAGTTTATTCCATCAAACAAATCTGTCACGGTGCCCTTTTAAGTCTGTCACGTTAACAGTTGTAATCCCAAGCATTTGGAGACACCTGTGTTTACTGTCGTAACATCAAGTGTAAGTTAATACTAGAATCAACGAGAACAGCTGGTATCTGTTTACATGAATGTTCCGTTTGCATCAGCAGCTCTGCATAATATAAAGAGAGTAAACAGAAAATCAACAAAAACAACTTAATAGAATGTAAATTCATGGTATGGACCATACATAGTATCCAAAATAGGGTTTGTTCCAGGTAAGTGTTTTATTATAATTAATTTTTAACATTTCTAAATGTGAATGAAACTGTGTTTAAAGAAGAAATAAAATAATCTTATGTATGTACCACCAAACCCTCTCACAACTTCTGCCTCACCATTGGCAATTCTACTCTGCGTACCTCCCCACGCATCCGCAACCTCTGAGTGATTTTCAACAGCAACCTCTCTTTCGAAAAACACGTCAATCACATCACCAGTACTGCCTTCTTCCACCTAAAAAAACATAATTTATCTCCACCCATCACTCTCCGCCACTGCTGCTGAAACTCATTCATGCCTTCATCACACCCAGAATTGACTACTGCAACAGCATTCTTTATGATACACCATCCAAACTCCTAAATAAACTCCAATACATCCAGAACTCTGCTGCCAGTCTCTGCTCATCACCCCTGTTCTTCAGAAACTCCACTGGCTCCCTGTCCCATGATGCATCCAATTCAAAGTCCTTCACCTCACTTACAAAGCCTCCTACATCACTCCATCACCACACTCCTTTCCGCAGCCTCCGCTCCTCTGATGCAAACCTCCTGACTCTACCACTCAGGACCAAGCACCGAACCTGAAGCCACAGAGCCTGCTCCATAGCTGCCCCTCCCTCTGGAAGACTCCCCAAACACATTCGAGACTGCACTGACCTGCCCCAGTTCTTTGAGTACCTTGAATAAACCCTCTAGAAATAAAATGTATTATTAGGGGGCCAAGCCCGCGGGGCCTGGGGAACGCGAATGCAAAGCATACGCATTTCCCAGGACCAGCGATGCTGGGAACTCTATTGTTTTTGTTCAGATTTTTATTATTAGGGGTTCAAGCCCGAAGGGCTGAAACCCTATTGTTTTCCTACTGTTTTATTAGGGGGCCAAGGCCGCGAGGCCTGGGGAACGCGAATGCAAAGCATACACATTTCCCAGGACCAGCGATGCTGGAAACCCTATTGTTTTTGTTCGGATTTTTAGGGGGCCAAGCCCACAGGGCCTGGGGAACGCGAATGCAAAGCATACGCGTTTCCCAGGACCAGCGGTGCTGGGAACCCTATTGTTTTTGTTCGGATTTTTATTATTATTATTATTATTATTATTATTAGGGCCCGAGCACGTACCGTGCGAGGACCCTATTGTTTTCCTTAGGATTATTATTATTATTATTAGGGGTTCAAGCCCGAAGGGCTGAAACCCTATTGTTTTCCTACTGTTTTATTATTATTAGGGCCCGAGCACGTACCGTGCAAGGACCCTATTGAAATTGAAGGAATTATTATTATTATTATTATTAGGGCCCGAGCACGTACCGTGCGAGGACCCTATTGAAATTGAAGGAATTATTATTATTATTACGACAAAAGTAAATCGCTTATTTGGAGGTTTTAACATGCTCAAAAACTCCTGAAATTTGGCGGTAGCATCGGTCGCGGTGTAAATTTATGTATTTTAGGGTTCGCGGCAATGGACGGGTCAAAATGGCTAGGCCACGCCCATTAAAGAGCAATCTCCTTATAAACAGCGCCCTCCTCATCAATTTTCACAGATCTACACGAAAATCGGTACACGTGTAGATCATGCCGAGCCGCACAAAAAAGTCTCTTGGAGCCATAGGCCACGCCCAACAGGAAGTTGGCTATTTTGAATTTAGCGGCCATTTTTGGCGTTTTAGCACGTGTCATATTTTGACGAACTCCTCCTACACGATTAATCAAAACGGCTTCAAAATCGCCGTGTACCAACTAGATAAGTTTGTGATCAAAAGTTATTCAAAGATCCGCTACCCGTCGAACACGGAATCGGCTTTTTGGCAGCGAAGTTTGAAGTTTGAAGTTTGTCTCGCCATGAAAAACGAAATTGCTATAACTTTGGCATTAATCGTCCGATCTGCACCGAACTTCACATGATTCATAATATTCCCGCCCTGAACACGTCTACATGCAGAAATTTTGTAATTACCCTAGCGCCCCCTGCTGGCGACAGGAAAAGCGATGTTTTTAGACTTTGACGTGCAGCTCTGACCACGTTCACCATATGCAACTCAAATTTGGTCAGACAGACCTCAAGACGTTGGTAATGCTACATTATGAAGATTGTGACTAGGCGTCAAACGGTGTTCCGCCCAGAGGGCGGGGAAGTCGAAAATTCACCAAAACGCGTTGAAAATGGCTTTAATGACATTAACTTCTGTGTCCTTGGTCATATCTGCCTGAAACTTCACATGTGTGTTAACAGTCCAGGCTTGAACATGTGATATGAGTTTCGTTGATGGGCGTGGCCAAATGAATTGACCACGCCCTTTAAACATAACCCCTTGCCGCACGTGTCACCGACATGCACGAAAATTGGTACACACATGTATCACACCGAGACGCACAAAAAAGTCTCTTGGACCCACTGGCCATAGCCAACAGGAAGTCGGCCATTTTGAATTTTGATGCTATTTTTGGCGTTTTCCACGTGTTGTATTTTAACGAACTCCTCCTACAGGATTAATCAGAATGACTTCAAAATCACTGTGTGTGATCTAGACAAGGTTGTGATCAAAAGTTATTAAAAGATTTTTCCACAGTTAAACGGTTTGGCCGTCAGGTGGCGGCGAAGTTTGATGTCTCGCCATGAAACACGAAATTGCTATAATTTTGGGACACATTGTCCAATCTTCACCAAACTTCACATGATTCATAATACTCCCACACTGAACACGTCTACATGACAAAGTTCTGTGATAGTCATAACGCCCCCTAGTGGCGACAGGAAATGACATATTTTAAACTTTGATTGGCATTAACTTTATTATACTTGGTCCAATCTGACTGAAACTTCACATGGTTGTTAACAGTCCAGGCCTGAACATATGGTATGAGTTTCGTGGATGAGTGTGGTCGTATGGCTTGGCCACACCCCTTAAAGTGCAGCATCCCCCATAGCAAGTTTCACCGATATGCACGAAAATAGGTGTGCACATGTATCATCCGCAGATGCACAAAAAAGTCTCTTGAACACATAGGCCAAACCCAGCAGGAAGTCAGCCAATTTGAATTTGACGCCAGATTGGGCGATTCGCACTCCTCTTACTTTTTCTATCTCCTCCTACCGGATCCATCGGATCTGCTTCAAATTTGGCGTGCATCAACTAGACAACTTGATGATCAAAAGTTATCATACGATTTTCCCTATGTTAAACGGTTTGGCTGTCAGGTGGCGGCCAAGTTTGACGTCTCGCCAAAAAAACCCCAAAAAACAAATGTGCTATTACTTGGGCATGATAAGTCCGATCTGCACAAAACTTGCTGGGTATGATCGTAGTCCGGCCTTCATCACGCCAACATCAAAAAATTCCCCCGTTCTCAAAGCGCCCCCTGCTGGCGACAGGAAAAGCGATGTTTTAGACTTTGAGGTGGTACTCTCAGCACGTTCAGTATATCCAACTCAAAATTGGTCAGAAAGGCCTCAACACGTTGGTAATGCTACATGATGAAGATTTGTGACGCATCGCCGAACGGCGTTCCGCCCACAGGGCGGCGAAGTCAACGGTTCGCCAAAACGCAGTTAAGTGGCCTTAACTTCAGTGTCCTTGGTCATATCTGCCTGAAACTTTACATGTGTGTTAACAGTGCAGCCCTGAACATGTGATATGAATTTCGTTGATGGGCGTGGCCAAATGGCTTGGCCACACCCTTTAAATATCAGCCCCTGCGGCACGTTTCACTGACATGCATGAAAATTGGTACACATATGTATCACATCCAGATGCACAAAAAAGTCTCTTGGACCCATTGGCCAAACCCAACAGGAAGTCCTCCATTTTGAATTTAATGGTCATTTTTGGCGTTTTCCACGTGTTGTATTTTAATGAACTCCACCTACAATATGCATCAGAACAACTTCAAAATCATTGTGTGCCATCTAGACAAAGGTGTAATCAAAACTTATCAGCAGATTTTTGCATCGTGAAACGGTTTGGCCGTCAGGTGGCGGCGAAGTTTGATGTCTCGCCATAAAACACGAAATTAGTATAACTTTGGCATACATTGTCCATTCTTCACCAAACTTCACATGTTTGTTAACAGTCCAGACCTGAATGTATAGTATGAGTTTCATCAATAAGCGTGGCCGTATGGCTTGGCCACGCCCCTTAAAGTGCAGCGTCCCCCATAACAACTTTCATCGACGTGCACGAAAATCAGTATGCACATGTATCGTGTCCAGACGCACAAAAAAGCCTCTTGCACATATAGGCCACACCCGACAGGAAGTCGGCCATTTTGAAATTTACAGTCATTTTTGGCGTTTTCCACGTGTTGTATTTTAATGATCTCCTCCTCCAGAAATCAATCAATTAACTCCAAAACTGGTGTGTACCATCTACACAAGTGTGTGATCAAAACATATTAAGAGAATTGCTCAGCATGGAACGGTGTGGCTGTGACATGGCGTCGACACTTGATGTCTCACCATGAAACACGATATTGCTATAACATGGGATCTAATGGTCGAATCTGCTCCAAACTTCACATGTATGATAATAGTCCTGGCATGAACACACCCACATGACGCTCAGGAGTCAGAGTCATAGCGCCACCCAGTGGAGACGGGAAGTCGCAACGCATTGGTTCTTACACTGTCCGAAGGAGGCGAACATTCAGTGAACATTCTGGCGACACGGTGGCGGCCGCGCCAGGCCCCGAGTTGCGTGGGGTGCGAGGGCCCGTTCAACGCTGCCTGCAGCTTTAATTATTATTATTAGGGCCCGAGCACGTACCGTGCGAGAGCCCTATTGAAACCGAAGGAATTCTTATTCTTATTATTAGGGCCCGAGCACGAACCGTGCGAGAGCCCTATTGAAATCATAAAAATTATTCTTATTATTTTTCTTTTAAACCTTTGATCGCATTTTTGAGGGCCTGAACATGCCCAAAAAGTCAGGAAAATTTGCACACTCGTCACGTCTGGTGAAAATTTCGATATTTTATGGTCGTTACAAAGGGGCGTGGCAAAATGGCTCAATGGCGCCCCCTAACAGTTTTCAAAATCGAAGCCCCCTGCTTTAACTTTGCCCTAGGCGTATGAAATTTGGTACACATATGTATCATCCCGGGACGCACAAAAAAGCCTCTTGGAGCGACACCCTAAACCAAACAGGAAGTCGGCCATTTTGAATTGTTTTTTCAAAATAAGGTCATTTTTGGCCATTTCCACACGTTGTACTTGAGCGAACTCGTCCTACAGATTTTATCGGATTGACTTAAAAATTTACCTGTGCGTGCTCGACTACAGTGGGATCAATTTATTATGAAAAGATCTTCGTCACGTCGAAGGGCGCGGTCGCTGCGGAAGGGTCAATTTGGATATCTCACCAAAAAACACGAAATTATACTACAACTACTACAACTTTGGTGTAGATGATCCTATCTGCACCAAACTTCACATGATGGATAATAGTCCCGCCCTGAACACATCTACATCAAAAAATTCAGTAATTGTCATAGCGCCCCCTGCTGGCAACAGGAAATACCATGTTTTACACTTTGAGGTGCTGCTCTGACCACATTTACCATATTCAACTCAAATTTGGTCAGAAAGGCCTTAACATGTTGGTAATGCTCCATGATGAAGAATTTTGACTGTCGTCAAACGGCGTTCCATCCGGAGGGCGGCGAAGTCGACCCTTCGCCAAAATGCATAAAAATGGCCTTAACTTTGGTGTTTTTGATGATATCCACCTGAAACTTCATATGTGTGTCAACAGTCCAGCCCTGAATATGTGATATGAATTTCGTCAATGGGCGTGGCCATATGGCTTGGCCACGCCCATTCATATGAATTACTTCCATAGGACGTCTCACCGATATGCACAAAAATTGGTACACATCTCCATCACCCCCAGACAAACAAAAAAGTCTCTTGGACCTCTAGGCTAAATTCAACAGGAAGTCGGCCATTTTGAATGTCATGGTCATTTTTGGTGTCGCGCACGCATCGTATTTTAACGAACTCCTCCTACAGAATTCATCAGAACGGCTTCAAAATTACCGATTACCATCTAGAACACTTCCTGATCAAAAGTTATTAAAAGGTCTCGCAGAATCTAAAGGGCACGCCAGTTGTGGGAGGTTGAATTTTGACGTCTCGCCATGAAACAGGAAGTGGCAATAACTTCACTGTACTTGGTCAGATCTGTGTGAAACTTCACAGGTATATTGACAGTCCAACCCAGAACATATGTTATGAATTTCGTTAATAGGCGTGGCTAAATGGATTGGCCACGCCCATTCACACAAATAACCACCATAGGACGTCTCACTGATATGCACGAAACTTGGTAGACACATGTATAACATCCACACGCACAAAAAAGCCTCTTGCACGGATAGGCCACACCCGACAGGAAGTCGGCCATTTTGAAATTTACAGTCATTTTTGGCGTTTTCCACGTGTTGTATTTTAATGATCTCCTCCTCCAGAAATGAATCAATTAACTCCAAAACTGGTGTGTACCATCTACACAAGTGTGTGATCAAAACACATTAAGAGAATTGCTCAGCATGGAACGGTGTGGCTGTGACATGGCTTCGACACTTGATGTCTCACCATGAAACACGATATTGCTATAACATGGGATCTAATGGTCGAATCTGCTCCAAACTTCACATGTATGATAATAGTCCTGGCATGAACACACCCACATGACGCTCAGGAGTCAGAGTCATAGCGCCACCCAGTGGAGACGGGAAGTCGCAACGCATTGGTTCCTACACTGTCCGAAGGAGGCGAACATTCAGCACTTCGTCTGCCGGTCGACCTCTGGCGACACGGTGGCGGCCGCGCCAGGCCCCGAGTTGCGTGGGGTGCGAGGGCCCGTTCAACGCTGCTTGCAGCTTTAATTCTTATTATTATTATTATTTTTTTTATCCTATGATCGCATTTTTGAGGGCCTGAACGTACTCAAAAAGTCCCAGAATTTTGCACACTCGTCACGTCTGGTGAAAAATTCGATATTTTATGGTCATTACAAAGGGGCGTGACAAAATGGCTCAACGGCGCCCCCTAACAGTTTTCAAAATCAAAGCCCCCTGCTTTAACTTTGTCCGAAGCGTACGAATTTTGGTACACATATGTAGCACGCCGAGACGGACAAAAAAGCCTCTTGGAGCGACACCCTAAACCCAACAGGAAGTCAGCCATTTTGAATTGTTTTTTCAAATTAAGGTCATTTTGGGCCATTTTCACACGTCGTACTTGAGCGAACTCCTCCTAGAGATTTTATCCGATCGCCTTCAAACTTGGTCTGTCCCACCTACATGAATTGACGACGAAAAGTTATCAAAAGCTTGTGTTTTCGTCACACCGTGTGACCGTGCCGGGACCTCAAACTTCGTTACAAACAGGAAGTAGTATTATAACGCAGGAAGTAGTTTATTACTCCAACATACATGCTCCAATCTTCCCCAAACTTCACAGGATTGATGACAGTCCCGCTCTGAAGAGATCTGTATGTCAATAATTTGTGATTAATATAGTGCCCCCTACTGGTAGTAGAAATTGTCATGTTTTACACTTTGAAGCACATCTCCTCCAAAGTTGAACACATCAACCTCATACTTGGTGAAATTATCCATGAGGCCTTGATGATGCTTTCTATGGAAAACTGTGAGTTTTCGTCAAAGGGCGTGACCTTGGCGTGGCGGCCAACTTTGATGTTTCGCCATGATGACAAAAGTAGCTGTAACTTGACTCTACGTGGACATATCTTTCTAAAACTTCACACATATGATAACTGTCCAGCCCTGAAAACATCTATAGAGAAATTTTGAATCAGCGTCATAGCGCCACCTACTGGCGGCAGAAAGTTACTTTTTTCATTCTTTCATGTCCGTCTTCTACCAGGTTCCCCCGAACCACCTCAATTTTGCAAATACATACTCCCAAGACCTTGATGATGATCAAAGCAGAAGCCTTTGAGGTTTCGTCCAATGCTGTCACTGTGGCGCCACCTTATTCGCCATAAAACACGAGGTTGTTTTTGAGGGGCAAGGGACACTGGAAAACTCACGCAACTTGGCACACATATCAGACGGCGCAAATTGTGTTGTCTGATGTCCTTTTTGTGTTTTCATGTACCAAGATGGCTCAACAGCGCCCCCTACTCCTTTTCAATCTGTTTTGGGCTATAACTCCCAGACCATATGTTGCACATTCAAAAACCTCATATCCACAGATTCCCTGAATAGCACTGAATCACCTGAGCTGGGCCACGCCCATTTCTGCCCATAATGTTTTTCGCAAAATCGCGATAACTGGAAAATCTACTTTTTCGAACTCCTCCTTAGGGTTTTGACCGATCAGCGTGAAACTTGGCAGGTACAGGCTTCAGCTGGACATGATCTAAAGTTATCAAAACAATTTTGTTCAGTCAAAAAATGCGCAAATTATTAACAAATACATTTTTCTAGCTAGCTATAAAAAGGTGAACGGTGGCATTTTTCGGTCAAAATAAATGCTAACAACACCAAATCTGAGATCCTTGCTTGACATGTGCCTGTGAGGGTGTGAGCAAAATTTGGCTAATTTTGGCCACTAGGGGGCGCTGCAAATATGGGAAATTTATATCTCGTAAATTGCTGCACCGATTTTTACGAAATTTGGTGAGTATGATGCTGGCCCCCTCCTGAGGCCATTTCGTGAAGGTAGTCACGACTGGTCAAAGTGGGCGTGGCTTATTACAAGATAAACAACAAACATTTATTTCAGCTCAAGTATTATGCTGAGGGCTGTGAAATTCATAGGGTATACATAGAATAGCATACAGACCACCCTTAGCAAAAATTGTGTGTCTACTCCACTAGGTGGCGCTATAACGGATGCAAACGCATTTTGGCCTGTAACTTCCACATTTTAAATCACATTTTCATAAATTTTATATCCACATGTTCCCTAAATAGAGTCGCATCTTCTGACATAGGCCACGCCCACTCCAACTGCATATTTCTCTTTGTACGTCACTATACATCAAAAACTTACTTTTTCGAACTCCTCCTAGCGTTTAAGCTCCATCTACACGAAACTTTGCACATACAATCTCCAGACTTGCCTGACCAAAAGTTATCAAAAGAATTTTGCTACTCCAAAAAATGCGCTAGCTAAAAATAAACAGTTTTTTTTCTGCTCGCTAAAAAACACATACCGTTGCATATTTTTGTCAAACTAAAAGCTATCAATGTCAAACTCAAGTCACTTGTTTCAGATGTCAACCAGTGGCTCTGTGCCAAATTTGGTGGAAATTGGCCAATAGGGGGCGCTATAAACAGAGAAAAGTCATGTGACATGAAAATTCATCGATTCGCACAAAATTAGGAGAGCGTGATGTGGAGTCACTCCCGAGGCCAGCTGTAAAGCTTAGTGATGTTTGGTCACTGTGGAAACGCCTTATTCGCCATAAAAGACGAAGTTGTTTTTGAGGGGTAAGGGATGCTTGTAACGTCATGAAACTTGGCACACATATGACAGGATCTGATTTGTGTTGTTTGATGTGATTTTTCTGCTCTGATGTGCCAACATGGCTCAACGGCGCCCCCTACAAATTTTCTACGAAGCAGCCCCCGATGCTGGTTCGACCTACATCGATGAAACTTGGTATGCATGTGCATCACTGAACGACGTACCAAAAAGCCTCTTGCAGCCATGTGCCAAACATACCAGGAAGTCCGCCATTTTGAATTTGCTTGTAACTGGTTCGCAACTTCACCATACATGTTCCAATCTTTCCCAAACTTCACAGGATTGATGACAGTCCTGCCCTGAACACATCTATAGGCCAAGACGTGGTCATTAGTACGGTGCCACCTACTGGCAAAATTATATATCTTCGTATGATTTGAGGGATATGACATGTAACTGCTGCGTGAGGGGTCAACCTTCGACAGGAATGAACGGCGGCGTGAGCTGGCGTCCTGCCAGTGCCCTCGAGTTGCGTGAAGGTGCGAGGGCCCGTTCAACGCTGCTTGCAGCTTTAATTAGGGCCCGAGCACGTACCGTGCGAGAGCCCTATTGAAACCGAAGGAATTCTTATTCTTATTATTAGGGCCCGAGCACGTACCGTGCGAGGACCCTATTGAAATTGAAGGAATTATTATTATTATTAGGGCCCGAGCACGTACCGTGCGAGAGCCCTATTGAAACCGAAGGAATTCTTATTCTTATTATTATTTTTTTTTTTATCCTATGATCGCATTTTTGAGGGCCTGAACGTACTCAAAAAGTCCCAGAATTTTGCACACTCGTCACGTCTGGTGAAAAATTCGATATTTTATGGTCATTACAAAGGGGCGTGACAAAATGGCTCAACGGCGCCCCCTAACAGTTTTCAAAATCAAAGCCCCCTGCTTTAACTTTGTCCGAAGCGTTCGAATTTTGGTACACATATGTAGCACGCCGAGACGGACAAAAAAGCCTCTTGGGCCCATGCCCTAAACTCAACAGGAAGTCGGCCATTTTGAATTGAATGTGGAAGTTTCATGTATTTTTGGCCATTTGCAGGGGTCATAAATGAACGAACTCCTCCTAGAGATTTTGTCCGATCGCCTTCAAACTCGGTCTGTCCCACCAACATAAACTGAAGACGAAAAGTTATCAAAAGCTTGTGTTTTCGTCACACCGTGTGACCGTGCCGGGACCTCAAACTTCGTTACAAACAGGAAGTAGTATTATAACGCAGGAAGTAGTTTATTACTCCAACATACATGCTCCAATCTTCCCCAAACTTCACAGGATTGATGACAGTCCTGCTCTGAAGAGATCTACATGTCAATAATTTGTGATTAATATAGCGCCCCCTACTGGCAGTAGAAAATGTCATGTTTTACACTTTGAAGCACATCTCCTCCAAAGTTGAACACATCAACCTCATACTTGGTGAAATTATCCATAAGGCCTTGATGATGCTTTCTATGGAAAACTGTGAATTTTCGTCAAAGGGCGTGACCTTGGCGTGGCGGCCAACTTTGATGTTTTGCCATGATGACCAAAGTAGCTGTAACTTGACTCTACGTGGACATATCTTTCCAAAACTTCACACATATGATAACTGTCCAGCCCTGAAAACATCTATACAGAAATTTTGAATCAGCATCATAGCGCCACCTACTGGCGGCAGAAGGTTACTTTTTTCATTCTTTCATGTCCCTCTTCTACCAGGTTCCCCCGAACCACCTCAATTTTGCAAATACATACTCCCAAGACCTTGTTGATGGTCAAAGCAGAAGCCTTTGAGGTTTCGTCCAACGCTGTCACTGTGGCGCCACCTTATTCGCCATAAAACACGAGGTTGTTTTTGAGGGGCAAGGGACACTCGAAAACTCACGCAACTTGGCACACACATCAGACATCCCAAATTGTGTTGTCTGATGTGATTTTTGTGTTTTCATGTGCCAAGATGGCTCAACAGCGCCCCCTACTCATTTTCAACGTGTTTTGGGCTATAACTCCCAGACCATATGTCACACATTCAAAAACCTCATATCCACAGATTCCCTGAATAGTGCTGAATCACCTGGGCAGGGCCACTCCCATTTCTGCCTATCATGTTTTTCACAACATCGCAAAAACTGGACAACCTACTTTTTCGAACTCCTCCTTAGGGTTTTGTCCGTTCAGCGTGAAACTTGGCAAGTACAGTCTTCGGCTGGACCTGATCTAAAGTTATCAAAGGAATTTTGATTGGTCATAATATGCTCAAATTATTAATGAATAAATTTTTCTAGCTAGCTATAAAAAGGCGAACGGTGGCATATTTCGGTCAAAATAAATGCTAACAACACCAAATCTGAGATCCTTGCTTGATATGTGCCTGTGAGAGAATGAACCAAATTTAGCTAATTTTGGCCACTAGGGGGCGCTGCAAATATGGGAAATTTATATCTCGTAAATGGCTGCACCAATATTTATGAAATTTGGTGAGTATGATGCTGGTCCCCTCCTGAGGCCATACTTTGAAGTTAGTCACGACTGGTAAAAGTGGGCGTGGCTAATTACAAGATAAAAAACAAACATTGATTTCAGCTCAAGTATTATGCTGAGGGCTGTGAAATTAACAGGGTATATAGAGAATAGCATACAGACCAACCATAGCAAAAATTGTGCATCTACTCCACTAGGTGGCGCTATAACGGATGCAAACGCATTTTGGCCTGTAACTTCCACATTTTAAATCACATCTTCATAAACTTTATATCCACGTGTTCCCTACACGCAGTCGCATCTTCTGACATAGGCCACGCCCACTCCCACTGCAAATTTCTCTTTGTAATTCACTATACATCAAAAACCTACTTTTTCGAACTCCTCCTAGCGTTTAAGCTCCATCTTCACAAAACTTTGCACATACAATCTCCAGACTTGCCTGACCAAAAGTTATCAAAAGAATTTTGCTACTCCAAAAAATGCGCTAGCTAAAGATAAACATTTTTTTTTCTGCTAGCTAAAAAACACATACTGTTGCATATTTTTGTCACAGTAAAACCTATCAACTTCAAACTCAAATCACTTGTTTCAAAGGTCAACCAGAGGGTCTGTGCCACATTTGGTGGAAATTGGCCAATAGGTGGCGCTATAAACAGAGAAAAATCAAGTGACATGAAAATTGATCGATTCGCACGAAATTTGGCGAGCATGATGTGGAGTCACTCCCGAGACCACCCATCAAGCTTAGTGATGTTTCGTCACCGTGGCAACACCTAATTCGCCATAAAAGACGACGTTGATTTTAAGGGGTAAGGGATGCTTGTAAAGTCAGGAAACTTGGCACACATATGACAGGGTCCGATTTGTGTTGTCTAATGGGATTTTTCTGCTCTGATATGCCAACATGGCTCATCAGCGCCCCCTACAAATTTTCTACGATGCAGCCCCCGAAGCTGGTTTGACCTACATCTATGAAACTTGGTACGCACTTGCATCACTGAAAGACGTATAAAAAAGCCTCTTGCACCCATGTGCCAAACCCAACAGGAAGTCGGCCATTTTGAATTTGCTTGTAACTGGTTTGCAACTTCACCATACATGTTCCAATGTTCCCCAAACTTGACAGGATTGATGACAGTCCTGCCCTGAACACATCTATATGCCAATACGTGCTTATTAGTATGGCGCCACCTACTGGCAAAATTACATTTCTTCGTATGTTTTGAGGGATATCACGTGTAACTCCTACGTGAGGGGTCTGCCTTCGACAGGAATGAACGGTGGCATGAGCCGGCGTCCTGCCAGAGCCCTCGAGTTGCGTGAAGGTGCGAGGGCCCGTTCAATGCTGCTTGCAGCTTTAATTATGATTATTATTATTACGACAAAAGTAAATCGCTTATTTGGAGGTTTTAACATGCTCAAAAACTCCTGAAATTTGGCGGTCGCATCAGTCGCGGTGTAAATTTAAGTATTTTAGGGTTCGCGGCAATGGACGGGTCAAAATGGCTAGGCCACGCCCATTAAAGAGCAATCTCCTTATAAATAGCGCCCTCCTCATCAATTTTCACGGATCTGCACGAAAATCGGTACACATGTAGATCATGCCGAGCCGCACAAAAAAGTCTCTTGGAGCCATAGGCCACGCCCAACAGGAAGTTGGCTATTTTGAATTTAGCGGCCATTTTTGGCGTTTTACCACGTGTCATATTTTGACGAACTCCTCCTACACGATTAATCAAAACGGCTTCAAAATCGCCGTGTACCAACTAGATAAGTTTGTGATCAAAAGTTATTCAAAGATCCGCTACCCGTCGAACATGGAATCGGCTTTTTGGCGGCGAAGTTTGAAGTTTGAAGTTTGTCTCGCCATGAAAAACGAAATTGCTATAACTTTGGCATTAATCGTCCGATCTGCACCAAACTTCACATGATTCATAATATTCCCGCCCTGAACACGTCTACATGCAGAAATTTTGTAATTACCCTAGCGCCCCCTGCTGGCGACAGGAAAAGCGATGTTTTTAGACTTTGACGTGCAGCTCTGACCACGTTCACCATATGCAACTCAAATTTGGTCAGACAGACCTCAAGACGTTTGTAATGCTACATTATGAAGATTGTGACTAGGTG
Organism: Cephalopholis sonnerati; assembly: GCA_019142605.1. Lineage (NCBI taxonomy): Eukaryota > Metazoa > Chordata > Actinopteri > Perciformes > Serranidae > Cephalopholis > Cephalopholis sonnerati. Next base: position 42,220,262 of record JAGQAX010000010.1, on the reverse strand, counting down.
TCAAACGGTGTTCCGCCCAGAGGGCGGCGAAGTCGAAAATTCGCCAAAACGCATTGAAAATGGCTTTAATGACATTAACTTCTGTGTCCTTGGTCATATCTGCCTGAAACTTCACATGTGTGTTAACAGTCCAGGCTTGAACATGTGATATGAGTTTCGTTGATGGGCGTGGCCAAATGACTTGACCACGCCCTTTAAACATCAGCCCCTGCCGCACGTGTCACCGACATGCACGAAAATTGGTACACGCATGTATCACACCGAGACGCACAAAAAAGTCTCTTGGACCCACTGGTCATAGCCAACAGGAAGTCGGCCATTTTGAATTTTGATGCTATTTTTGGCGTTTTCCACATGTTGTATTTTAACGAACTCCTCCTACAGGATTAATCAGAATGACTTCAAAATCACTGTGTGTGATCTAGACAAGGTTGTGATCAAAAGTTATTAAAAGATTTTTCCACAGTTAAACGGCTTGGCCGTCAGGTGGCGGCGAAGTTTGATGTCTCGCCATGAAACACGAAATTAGTATAACTTTGGCATACATTGTCCATTCTTCACCAAACTTCACATGTTTGTTAACAGTCCTGACCTGAATGTATAGTATGAGTTTCATCAATAAGCGTGGCCGTATGGCTTGACCACGCCCCTTAAAGTGCAGCGTCCCCCATAACAACTTTCACCGACGTGCACGAAAATCAGTATGCACATGTATCGTGTCCAGACGCACAAAAAAGCCTCTTGCACATATAGGCCACACCCGACAGGAAGTCGGCCATTTTGAAATTTACAGTCATTTTTGTCCTTTTCCACGTCTTGTATTTTAATGATCTCCTCCTCCAGAAATGAATCAATTAACTCCAAAACTGGTGTGTACCATCTACACAAGTGTGTGATCAAAACATATTAAGAGAATTGCTCAGTATGGAACGGTGTGGCTGTGACATGGCGTCGACACTTGATGTCTCACCATGAAACACGATATTGCTATAACATGGGATCTAATGGTCGAATCTGCTACAAACTTCACATGTATGATAATAGTCCTGGCATGAACACACCCACATGACGCTCAGGAGTCAGAGTCATAGCGCCACCCAGTGGAGACGGGAAGTCACTACGCATTGGTTCCTACACTGTCCGAAGGAGGCGAACATTCAGCGCCTCGTCTGCCGGTCGACCTCTGGCGACACGGTGGTGGCCGCGCCAGGCCCCGAGTTGCGTGGGGTGCGAGGGCCCGTTCAACGCTGCTTGCAGCTTTAATTATTATTATTATTATTATTTTTTTTTATCCTATGATCGCATTTTTGAGGGCCTGAACGTACTCAAAAAGTCCCAGAATTTTGCACACTCGTCACGTCTGGTGAAAAATTCGATATTTTATGGTCATTACAAAGGGGCGTGACAAAATGGCTCAACGGCGCCCCCTAACAGTTTTCAAAATCAAAGCCCCCTGCTTTAACTTTGTCCGAAGCGTACGAATTTTGGTACACATATGTAGCACGCCGAGACGTACAAAAAAGCCTCTTGGGCCCATGCCCTAAACCCAACAGGAAGTCGGCCATTTTGAATTGAATGTGCAATTTTCATGCATTTTTGGCCATTTGCAGGGGTCGTAAATGAACGATCTCCTCCTAGAGATTTTGTCCGATCGACTTCAAACTTGGTCTGTCCCACCTACATAAGTTGAAGACAAAAAGTTATCAAAAGCTTGAGTTTTCGTCACACCGTGTGGCCGTTGTGGGACCTCAAACTTCGCTACAAACAGGAAGTAGTATTATAACACAGGAAGTAGTTTATAACTCCAGCATACATTGTCCAATCTTCCCCAAACTTCACAGGATTGATGACAGTCCCGCTCTGAAGACATCTACATGTCAATAATTTGTGATTGATATAGCGCCCCCTACTGGTAGTATAAAATGTCATGTTTTACACTTTGAAGCACATCTCGTCCAAAGTTGAACACATCAACGTCAAACTTGGGGAAATTATCCAAAAGGCATTGATGATGCTTTCTATTGAATACTGTGAGTTTTCGTCAAAGGGCATGACCTTGGCGTGGCGGGGAACTTTGATGTTTCGCCATGATGACAAAAGTTGCTGTAACTTGACTCTACGTGGACATATCTTTCCAAAACTTCACACATATGATAACAGTCCAGCCCTGAAAACATCTACAGAGGAAATTTGAATCAGCGTCATAGCGCCACCTACTGGCGGCAGAAAGTTACTTTTTTCATTCTTTCATGTCCCTCTTCTACCAGGTTCACCCGACCCACCTTAATTTTGCGGATACATAGTCCCAAGACCTTGGTGATGATCAAACCAGAACCTTTTGAGGTTTCGTACAACGCTGTCACCGTGGCGCCACCTCATTCGCCATAAAACACGAGGTTCTTTTTGAGGGGCAAGGGATACTTGAAAACTCACGAAACTTGGCACACCCATCACAAGGCCCAAATTGTGTTGTCTGATATGCTTTTTGTGTTTTGATGTGCCAAGATGGCTCAACAGCGCCCCCTACCCATTTTCAACATGTTTTGGGTTATAACTCTCAGACCATATGTCCCACATTCAAAAACCTCATATCCACAGATTCCATGAATAGCGCTGAATCACCTGGGCTGGGCCACGCCCATTTCTGCCTATCATGTTTTTCGCAACATCGCGAAAACTGGAAAACCTACTTTTTTGAACTCCTCCTAGCGTTTAAGCTCCATCTTCACGACACTTTGCACATACAATCTCGAGACTTGTCTGACCAAAAGTTATCAAAAGAATTTTGCTACTCCAAAAATTGCGCTAGCTAAAAATAAACATTTTTTTACTGCTAGCTAAAAAAAACATCACGTTGCATATTTTTGTCAAAGTAAAAGCGATCAACATCAAACTAAATTTACTTGTTTCAGACGTCAACCAGAGGCTCTGTGCAAAATTTGGCGCAAATTGGCCGATAGGGGGCGCTATAAACAGAGAAAAATCAAGTGACATGACAATTGATCGATTCGCACAAAATTTGGCGAGCGTGATGTGGAGTCACTCCTGAGACCACCTGTCAAGCTTAGTGATGTTTGGTCACCGTGGCAACGCCTTATTCGCCATAAAATACGGAGTTGTTTTTGAGGGATAAGGGATGCTTGTAAAGTCATGAAACTTGGCACACATATGACAGTATCCGATTTGTGTTGTCTGATGTGATTTCTCTGCTCTGATGTGCCAACATGGCTCAACACCGCCCCCTAGAAATTTTCAACGAAGCAGCCCCCGAAGCTGGTTTGACCTACATCTATGAAACTTGGTACGCACGTGCATCACTGAAAGACGTATAAAAAAGCCTGTTGCAGCCATGTGCCAAACCCAACAGGAAGTCCACCATTTTGAATTTGCTTGTAACTGGTTCACAACTTCACCATACACGTTCCTATCTTCCCCAAACTTCACAGGATTGATGACAGTCCTGCCCTGAACACATCTATACGCCAATACTTGGTTATTAGTACGGCGCCACCTACTGGCAAAATTACATATCTTCGTATGATTTGAGGGATTTGACGTGTAACTCCTGCGTGAGGGTTCTGCCGTCGACAGGAATGAACGGCGGCGTGAGCCGGCGTCCTACCAGCGCCCTCGAGTTGCGTGAAGGTGCGAGGGCCCGTTCATCGCTGCTTGCAGCTTTAATTATTATTATTATTTTTTTTTTTTTTCGCTTGATTGCATTTTTGGGGGCTTTAACATATTCAAAAACTCACCAAATTTGACGTGCACATTCGTCTAGGGGACATTTATGTGTACGCAAAATTTAAACGATGCCCATTGCAAAATGGCGAAATGGCGCCCCCTAGAAAATTTCAATCGGCTCCCACCTGCAGCCCGTTTGACCAAATTCCATGAAATTCGGGGAGGTCGTGTATCATCCCAAGACGCACGAAAATGTGCACTTGGACTTTTTTCTAAAACCAACAGGAAGCCGGCTATTTTGATTTGAATATTCCATTTTTTACCGATTTTGGCGATTTGCTAGTGTGCTCTCAGAGCTATCTCCTCCTAGACGGTTCATTGGATCGGCTTCAAATTTGCCGTGCTGCAACTAGACCACATGATGTTCAAAAGTTATTAAAAGATCTTTCCCTCGTTAAACGGTTTGGCCGTCAGGTGGCGGCGAAGTTTGATGTCTCAAAAAAAAACCCCCAAAAACCCAGAATTGCTATTACTTGGGCGTGAAAGGTCCAATCGGCACAAAACTTGCTGGGTATGATCGTAGTCCCGCCCTGAACATGTCTACATCAAAAAATTCCCCTGTTCTCAAAGCGCCCCCTGCTGGCGACAGGAAAAGTGATTTTTTACACTTTGAGGTGCAGCTCTGAGCACGTTCAGCATATCCAGCTCAAATTTGGTCAGAAAGGCCTCAACACGTTGTTAATGCTACATGATGAAGATTGTGACGTATCGTCAAACGGCGTTGCGCCCAGAGGGCGGCGAAGTCGATGCTTCGCCAAAACGTAGGAAAGTGGCCTTAACTTCAGTGTCCTTGGGCATATCTGCCTGAAACTTCACATGTGTGTTAAGAGTCCAGCCCTGACAATGTCATGTGAATTTCGTTGATGGGCGTGGTCAAATGGCTTGGCCACGCCCTTTAAACATCAGCCCCTGCGGCACGTTTCACTGACATGCACGAAAATTGGTACACATATGTATCACATCCAGACGCACAAAAAAGCCTCTTGGACCCATTGGCCAAACCCAACAGGAAGTCGGCCATTTTTAATTTAATGGTCATTTTTGGCGTTTTCCACGTGTTGTATTTTAATGAACTCCACCTACAGGATGCATCAGAACAACTTCAAAATCATTGTGTGCCATCTAGACAAAGGTGTAATCAAAACTTAGAAGCAGATTTTTGCATCGTGAAACGGTTTGGCCGTCAGGTGGCGGCGAAGTTTGATGTCTCGCCATAAAACACGAAATTAGTATAACTTTGGCATACATTGTCCATTCTTCACCAAACTTCACATGTTTGTTAACAGTCCAGACCTGAATGTATAGTATGACTTTCATCAATAAGCGTGGCCGTATGGCTTGGCCACGCCCCTTAAAGTGCAGCGTCCCCCATAACAACTTTCACCGACGTGCACGAAAATCAGTATGCACATGTATCGTGTCCAGACGCACAAAAAAGCCTCTTGCACATATAGGCCACACCCGACAGGAAGTCGGCCATTTTGAAATTTACAGTCATTTTTGGCGTTTTCCACGTGTTGTATTTTAATGATCTCCTCCTCCAGAAATCAATCAATTAACTCCAAAACTGGTGTGTACCATCTACACAAGTGTGTGATCAAAACATATTAAGAGAATTGCTCAGCATGGAACGGTGTGGCTGTGACATGGCGTCGACACTTGATGTCTCACCATGAAACACGATATTGCTATAACATGGGATCTAATGGTCGAATCTGCTCCAAACTTCACATGTATGATAATAGTCCTGGCATGAACACACCCACATGACGCTCAGGAGTCAGAGTCATAGCGCCACCCAGTGGAGACGGGAAGTCGCAACGCATTGGTTCTTACACTGTCCGAAGGAGGCGAACATTCAGCGACTCGTCTGCCGGTCGACCTCTGGCGACACGGTGGCGGCCGCGCCAGGCCCCGAGTTGCGTGGGGTGCGAGGGCCCGTTCAACGCTGCTTGCAGCTTTAATTAGGGCCCGAGCACGTACCGTGCGAGGACCCTATTGAAATTGAAGGAATTATTATTATTATTACGACAAACGTAAATCGCTTATTTGGAGGTTTTAACATGCTCAAAAACTCCTGAAATTTGGCGGTCGCATCAGTCGCGGTGTAAATTTACGTATTTTAGGGTTCGCGGCAATGGACGGGTCAAAATGGCTAGGCCACGCCCATTAAAGAGCAATCTCCTTATAAACAGCGCCCTCCTCATCAATTTTCACGGATCTGCACGAAAATCGGTACACATGTAGATCATGCCGAGCCGCACAAAAAAGTCTCTTGGAGCCATAGGCCACGCCCAACAGGAAGTTGGCTATTTTGAATTTAGCGGCCATTTTTGGCGTTTTACCACGTGTCATATTTTGACGAACTCCTCCTACACGATTAATCAAAACGGCTTCAAAATCGCCGTGTACCAACTAGATAAGTTTGTGATCAAAAGTTATTCAAAGATCCGCTACCCGTCGAACACGGAATCGGCTTTTTGGCGGCGAAGTTTGAAGTTTGAAGTTTGTCTCGCCATGAAAAACGAAATTGCTATAACTTTGGCATTAATCGTCCGATCTGCACCAAACTTCACATGATTCATAATATTCCCGCCCTGAACACGTCTACATGCAGAAATTTTGTAATTACCCTAGCGCCCCCTGCTGGCGACAGGAAAAGCGATGTTTTTAGACTTTGACGTGCAGCTCTGACCACGTTCACCATATGCAACTCAAATTTGGTCAGACAGACCTCAAGACGTTGGTAATGCTACATTATGAAGATTGTGACTAGGCGTCAAACGGTGTTCCGCCCAGAGGGCGGCGAAGTCGAAAATTCGCCAAAACGCGTTGAAAATGGCTTTAATGACATTAACTTCTGTGTCCTTGGTCATATCTGCCTGAAACTTCACATGTGTGTTAACAGTCCAGGCTTGAACATGTGATATGAGTTTCGTTGATGGGCGTGGCCAAATGACTTGACCACGCCCTTTAAACATCAGCCCCTGCCGCACGTGTCACCGACATGCACGAAAATTGGTACACGCATGTATCACACCGAGACGCACAAAAAAGTCTCTCGGACCCACTGGCCATACCCAATAGGAAGTCGGCCATTTTGAATTTTGATGCTATTTTTGGCGTTTTCCACATGTTGTATTTTAACGAACTCCTCCTACAGGATTAATCAGAATGACTTCAAAATCACTGTGTGTGATCTAGACAAGGTTGTGATCAAAAGTTATTAAAAGAGTTTTCCACAGTTAAACGGTTTGGCCGTCAGGTGGCGGCGAAGTTTGATGTCTCGCCATGAAACACGAAATTGCTATACTTTTGGGACACATTGTCCAATCTTCACCAAACTTCACATGATTCATAATAGTCCCACACTGAACACATCTACATGACAAAGTTCTGTGATAGTCATAACGCCCCCTAGTTATTATTATTCTTCTTCTTATCCGAAATCAACTGCCTTTTTGGGGGCCGTAACATACTCGAAAACTCATGAAACTTCACAGACTCGTCAGAAGTGGTGAAAATTTACATATGGTAGGGGTTTCATGACAACGTGAAAAAAAATGGCTCAGTAGCGCCCCCTACTCATTTTCAATGTATTTTGGGCTATAACTCCCAGATCATGTGTCGCACATTCAAAAACCTCATATCACCACATTCCCTGAATAGCGCTGAATCACCTGGAAGGGGCCACGCCCATTTCCGCTTAAAATTTTTTTTGCAAATGCGCAAAACCTGGAAAACGTACTTTTTCGAACTCCTCCTTAGGGTTTTGTCCGTTCAGCGTGAAACTTGGCAGGTACAGTCTTTGACTGGACCTGATGTAAAGTTATCACAGGAATTTTGATTGGTCAAAATATGCGCAAATTATTAACGAACAAATTTTTCTAGCTATCTACAAAAAGGCGAACTGTGGTATATCTCGGTCAAAATACATGCTAACAACATTAAATCTCAGATCCTTGCTTGACCTGTGCCTGTGAGCATGTGAGCCAAATGTGGCTAATGTTGGCCACTAGGGGGCGCTGCAAATATGGAAAATTAATATCATGTAAATGGCTTTACCGATTTTTACGAAATTTGGTGGGTATGATGCTGGGCCACTCCTGAGGCCATATCTTCAAGGTAATCACGACAGGTAAAAGTGGGCGTGGCTTATTACAAGACAAACAACAAACATTTATTTCAGCTCAAGTATTATGCTGAGGGCTATGAAATTGACAGGCTATATATAGAACAGCATACAGACCACCCATAGAAACAATTGTGTGTCTACTACACTAGGTGGCGCTATAACAGATGCAAACGCATTTTGGCCTGTAACTTCCACATTTTAAATCACATCTTCATAAACTTTATATCCACGTATTCCCTAAATAGCGTCGCATCTTCTGACATAGGCCACGCCCACTCCCACTGCACATTTCTCTTTGTAATTTACTATACATCAAAAACCTACTTTTTCGAACTCCTCCTAGCGTTTAAGGTCCATCTTCACGAAACTTTGCACATACAATCTCCAGACTTGCCTGACCAGAAGTTATCAAAAGAATTTTGCTACTCCAAAAACTGCGCTAGCTAAAAATAAACAGTTTTTTTCTGCTAGCTAAAAAACACATACCATTGCATATTTTTGTCAAAGTAAAAGCTATCCATGTCAAACTCAATTCACTTCTTTCAGACATCATCCAGACACTCTGTGCCAAATTTGGCAGAAGTTGGCAAATAGGGGGCGCTATAATCAGAGAAAAATCAAGTGACATGAAAATTCATATATTTGCACGAAATTTGGTGAGCATGATGTGGAGTCACTCCTGAGGCCAGCTGTAAAGCTTAGTGATGTTTGGTCACCGTGGCCACGCCTTATTCGCCATAAAACACAAAGTTGTTTTTGAGGGGTAAGGGATGCTTGTAAAGTCATGAAACTTGGCACACATATGATTGGGTGCGATTTGTGTTGCCTGATGTGACTTTTGTGCTTTGATGCGCCAACATGGCTCAACAGCGCCCCCTACAAATTTTCTACGAAGCAGCCCCCGGAGCTGGTTTGACCTACAGCTATGAAAGTTGGTACGCACGTGCATCACTGCAAGACATACAGAAAAACCTCTTGCAGCCATGTGCCAAACCCAACAGGAAGTCCGCCATTTTGAATTAGCTTGTAACTGGTTCGCAACTTCACCATACATGTTCCAAACTTCCTCAAATTTCAAAGAATTGATGACAGTCCTGCCCTGAACACATCTATACGCCAACACTTGGTTATTAGTACGGCGCCACCTACTGGCAAAATTACATGTATTCGTATGATTTGAGGGATATGACGTGTAAGTCCTGCGTGAGGGGTCAACCTTCGACAGGAATGAACGGCGGCGTGAGCCGGCGTCCTGCCAGCGCCCTCGAGTTGTGTGAAGGTGCGAGGGCCCGTTCAATGCTGCTTGCAGCTTTAATTATTATTATTATTATTAGGGCCCGAGCACGTACCGTGCGAGAGCCCTATTGAAACCGAAGGAATTCTTATTCTTATTAGGGCCCGAGCACGTACCGTGCGAGAGCCCTATTGAAACCGAAGGAATTCTTATTCTTATTATTATTATTATTATTTTTTTTTTTTTTATCCTATGATCGCATTTTTGAGGGCCTGAACGTACTCAAAAAGTCCCAGAATTTTGCACACTCGTCACATCTGGTGAAAAATTCGATATTTTATGGTCATTACAAAGGGGCGTGACAAAATGGCTCAACGGCGCCCCCTAACAGTTTTCAAAATCAAAGCCCCCTGCTTTAACTTTGTCCGAAGCGTACGAATTTTGGTACACATATGTAGCACGCCGAGACGTACAAAAAAGCCTCTTGGGCCCATGCCCTAAACCCAACAGGAAGTCGGCCATTTTGAATTGAATGTGCAATTTTCATGCATTTTTGGCCATTTGCAGGGGTCGTAAATGAACGATCTCCTCCTAGAGATTTTGTCCGATCGACTTCAAACTTGGTCTGTCCCACCTACATAAGTTGAAGACCAAAAGTTATCAAAAGCTTGTGTTTTCGTCACACCGTGTGGCCGTTGTGGGACCTCAAACGTCGCTACAAACAGGAAGTAGTATTATAACACAGGAAGTAGTTTATAACTCCAGCATACATTGTCCAATCTTCCCCAAACTTCACAGGATTGATGACAGTCCCGCTCTGAAGACATCTACATGTCAATAATTTGTGATTGATATAGCGCCCCCTACTGGTAGTATAAAATGTCATGTTTTACACTTTGAAGCACATCTCCTCCAAAGTTGAACACATCAACGTCAAACTTGGGGAAATTATCCAAAAGGCATTGATGATGCTTTCTATTGAATACTGTGAGTTTTCGTCAAAGGGCATGACCTTGGCGTGGCGGGGAACTTTGATGTTTCGCCATGATGACAAAAGTTGCTGTAACTTGACTCTACGTGGACATATCTTTCCAAAACTTCACACATATGATAACAGTCCAGCCCTGAAAACATCTACAGAGGAAATTTGAATCAGCGTCATAGCGCCACCTACTGGCGGCAGAAAGTTACTTTTTTCATTCTTTCATGTCCCTCTTCTACCAGGTTCACCCGACCCACCTTAATTTTGCGGATACATAGTCCCAAGACCTTGGTGATGATCAAACCAGAACCTTTTGAGGTTTCGTACAACGCTGTCACCGTGGCGCCACCTCATTCGCCATAAAACACGAGGTTCTTTTTGAGGGGCAAGGGATACTTGAAAACTCACGAAACTTGGCACACCCATCACAAGGCCCAAATTGTGTTGTCTGATATGCTTTTTGTGTTTTGATGTGCCAAGATGGCTCAACAGCGCCCCCTACCCATTTTCAACATGTTTTGGGTTATAACTCTCAGACCATATGTCCCACATTCAAAAACCTCATATCCACAGATTCCATGAATAGCGCTGAATCACCTGGGCTGGGCCACGCCCATTTCTGCCTATCATGTTTTTCGCAACATCGCGAAAACTGGAAAACCTACTTTTTTGAACTCCTCCTAGCGTTTAAGCTCCATCTTCACGACACTTTGCACATACAATCTCGAGACTTGTCTGACCAAAAGTTATCAAAAGAATTTTGCTACTCCAAAAATTGCGCTAGCTAAAAATAAACATTTTTTTACTGCTAGCTAAAAAAAACATCACGTTGCATATTTTTGTCAAAGTAAAAGCGATCAACATCAAACTAAATTTACTTGTTTCAGACGTCAACCAGAGGCTCTGTGCAAAATTTGGCGCAAATTGGCCGATAGGGGGCGCTATAAACAGAGAAAAATCAAGTGACATGACAATTGATCGATTCGCACAAAATTTGGCGAGCGTGATGTGGAGTCACTCCTGAGACCACCTGTCAAGCTTAGTGATGTTTGGTCACCGTGGCAACGCCTTATTCGCCATAAAATACGGAGTTGTTTTTGAGGGATAAGGGATGCTTGTAAAGTCATGAAACTTGGCACACATATGACAGTATCCGATTTGTGTTGTCTGATGTGATTTCTCTGCTCTGATGTGCCAACATGGCTCAACACCGCCCCCTAGAAATTTTCAACGAAGCAGCCCCCGAAGCTGGTTTGACCTACATCTATGAAACTTGGTACGCACGTGCATCACTGAAAGACGTATAAAAAAGCCTGTTGCAGCCATGTGCCAAACCCAACAGGAAGTCCACCATTTTGAATTTGCTTGTAACTGGTTCACAACTTCACCATACACGTTCCTATCTTCCCCAAACTTCACAGGATTGATGACAGTCCTGCCCTGAACACATCTATACGCCAATACTTGGTTATTAGTACGGCGCCACCTACTGGCAAAATTACATATCTTCGTATGATTTGAGGGATTTGACGTGTAACTCCTGCGTGAGGGTTCTGCCGTCGACAGGAATGAACGGCGGCGTGAGCCGGCGTCCTACCAGCGCCCTCGAGTTGCGTGAAGGTGCGAGGGCCCGTTCATCGCTGCTTGCAGCTTTAATTAGGGCCCGAGCACGTACCGTGCGAGAGCCCTATTGAAACCGAAGGAATTCTTATTCTTATTATTATTATTATTTTTTTTTTTATCCTATGATCGCATTTTTGAGGGCCTGAACGTACTCAAAAAGTCCCAGAATTTTGCACACTCGTCACGTCTGGTGAAAAATTCGATATTTTATGGTCATTACAAAGGGGCGTGACAAAATGGCTCAACGGCGCCCCCTAACAGTTTTCAAAATCAAAGCCCCCTGCTTTAACTTTGTCCGAAGCGTACGAATTTTGGTACACATATGTAGCACGCCGAGACGTACAAAAAAGCCTCTTGGGCCCATGCCCTAAACTCAACAGGAAGTCGGCCATTTTGAATTGAATGTGGAAGTTTCATGTATTTTTGGCCATTTGCAGGGGTCATAAATGAACGAACTCCTCCTAGAGATTTTGTCCGATCGCCTTCAAACTCGGTCTGTCCCACCAACATAAACTGAAGACGAAAAGTTATCAAAAGCTTGTGTTTTCGTCACACCGTGTGACCGTGCCGGGACCTCAAACTTCGTTACAAACAGGAAGTAGTATTATAACGCAGGAAGTAGTTTATTACTCCAACATACATGCTCCAATCTTCCCCAAACTTCACAGGATTGATGACAGTCCTGCTCTGAAGAGATCTACATGTCAATAATTTGTGATTAATATAGCGCCCCCTACTGGCAGTAGAAAATGTCATGTTTTACACTTTGAAGCACATCTCCTCCAAAGTTGAACACATCAACCTCATACTTGGTGAAATTATCCATAAGGCCTTGATGATGCTTTCTATGGAAAACTGTGAATTTTCGTCAAAGGGCGTGACCTTGGCGTGGCGGCCAACTTTGATGTTTCGCCATGATGACCAAAGTAGCTGTAACTTGACTCTACGTGGACATATCTTTCCAAAACTTCACACATATGATAACTGTCCAGCCCTGAAAACATCTATACAGAAATTTTGAATCAGCATCATAGCGCCACCTACTGGCGGCAGAAGGTTACTTTTTTCATTCTTTCATGTCCCTCTTCTACCAGGTTCCCCCGAACCACCTCAATTTTGCAAATACATACTCCCAAGACCTTGTTGATGGTCAAAGCAGAAGCCTTTGAGGTTTCGTCCAACGCTGTCACTGTGGCGCCACCTTATTCGCCATAAAACACGAGGTTGTTTTTGAGGGGCAAGGGACACTCGAAAACTCACGCAACTTGGCACACACATCAGACATCCCAAATTGTGTTGTCTGATGTGATTTTTGTGTTTTCATGTGCCAAGATGGCTCAACAGCGCCCCCTACTCATTTTCAACGTGTTTTGGGCTATAACTCCCAGACCATATGTCACACATTCAAAAACCTCATATCCACAGATTCCCTGAATAGTGCTGAATCACCTGGGCAGGGCCACTCCCATTTCTGCCTATCATGTTTTTCACAACATCGCAAAAACTGGACAACCTACTTTTTCGAACTCCTCCTTAGGGTTTTGTCCGTTCAGCGTGAAACTTGGCAAGTACAGTCTTCGGCTGGACCTGATCTAAAGTTATCAAAGGAATTTTGATTGGTCATAATATGCTCAAATTATTAATGAATAAATTTTTCTAGCTAGCTATAAAAAGGCGAACGGTGGCATATTTCGGTCAAAATAAATGCTAACAACACCAAATCTGAGATCCTTGCTTGATATGTGCCTGTGAGAGAATGAACCAAATTTAGCTAATTTTGGCCACTAGGGGGCGCTGCAAATATGGGAAATTTATATCTGGTAAATGGCTGCACCGATATTTATGAAATTTGGTGAGTATTATGCTGGGCCTGTCCTGACGCCATATCTTGAAGGTAGTCACGACTGGTAAAAGTGGGCGTGGCTTATTACAAGATAAAAAACAAACATTGATTTCAGCCCAAGTATTATGCTGAGGGCTGTGAAATTCACAGGGTATATAGAGAATAGCATACAGACCAACCATAGCAAAAATTGTGCGTCTTCTCCACTAGGTGGCGCTATAAGAGATACAAACGCATTTTGGCCTGTAACTTCCACATTTTAAATCACATCTTCATAAATTTTATATCCACGTGTTCCCTAAATAGTGTCGCATCTTCTGACATAGGCCACGCCCACTCCCACTGCAAATTTCTCTTTGTAATTTACTATACATCAAAAACCTACTTTTTCGAACTCCTCCTAGCGTTTAATCTCCATCTTCACAAAACTTTGCACATGCAATCTCCAGACTGGCCTGACCAAAAGTTATCAAAAGAATTTTGCTACTCCAAAAATTAGGCTAGCTAAAAATAAACAGTTTTTTTCTGCTAGCTAAAAAACACATACCTTTGCATATTTTTGTCAAAATAAAAGATATCAATGTCAAACTCAATTCACTTCTTTCAGACGTCATCCAGACGATCCTAGCCCAATTTGGCAGAAATTAGCCAATAGGGGGCGCTATAATCAGAGAAAAATCAAGTGACATAAAATTCATCGATTCGCATGAAATTTGGCGAGCATGATGTGGAGTCACTCCTGAGGCCAGCTGTAAAGCTTGGTGATGTTTGGTCACCGTGGCAACGCCTTATTCGCCATAAAACACGAAGTTGTTTTTGACGGGTAAGGGATGCTTGTAATGTCATGAAACTTGACACACATATGACAGGATCCAATATGCATTTTCTGATGTGATTTTTCGGCTCTGATATGCCAACATGGCTCAACAGCGCCCCCTACAAATTTTCTACGAAACAGCCCCCGAAGCTGGTTTGACCTACATCTATGAAACTTGGTACGCACATGCATCACTGAAAGACGTATAAAAAAGCCTCTTGCAGCCATGTGCCAAACCCAACAGGAAGTCGGCCAATTTGAATTTGCTTGTAACTGGTTTGCAACTTCACCATACATGTTCCAATCATCCGCAAACTTCACAGGATTGATGACAATCCTGCCCTGAATACATCTATATGCCAATACTTGGTTATTAGTACAGCGCCACCTACTGGCAAAATTACATGTCTTCATATGATTTGAGGGATATGACGTCCTGCGTAAGGGATCTGCCGTGGACAGGAATGAAGGGCGGCATGAGCCGGCATCCTGCCAGCACCCTCGAGTTGCGTGAAGGTGCGAGGGCCCGTTCAATGCTGCTTGCAGCTTTAATTAGGGCCCGAGCACGTACCGTGCGAGAGCCCTATTGAAACCGAAGGAATTCTTATTCTTATTATTATTAGGGCCCGAGCACGAACCGTGCGAGAGCCCTATTGAAATCATAAAAATTATTCTTATTATTTTTCTTTTAAACCTTTGATCGCATTTTTGAGGGCCTGAACATGCCCAAAAAGTCAGGAAAATTTGCACACTCGTCACGTCTGGTGAAAATTTCGATATTTTATGGTCGTTACAAAGGGGCGTGGCAAAATGGCTCAATGGCGCCCCCTAACAGTTTTCAAAATCGAAGCCCCCTGCTTTAACTTTGCCCTAGGCGTATGAAATTTGGTACACATATGTATCATCCCGGGACGCACAAAAAAGCCTCTTGGAGCGACACCCTAAACCAAACAGGAAGTCGGCCATTTTGAATTGTTTTTTCAAAATAAGGTCATTTTTGGCCATTTCCACACGTTGTACTTGAGCGAACTCGTCCTACAGATTTTATCGGATTGACTTAAAAATTTACCTGTGCGTGCTCGACTACAGTGGGATCAATTTATTATTAAAAGATCTTCGTCACGTCGAAGGGCGCGGTCGCTGCGGAAGGGTCAATTTGGATATCTCACCAAAAAACACGAAATTATACTACAACTACTACAACTTTGGTGTAGATGATCCTATCTGCACCAAACTTCACATGATGGATAATAGTCCCGCCCTGAACACATCTACATCAAAAAATTCAGTAATTGTCATAGCGCCCCCTGCTGGCAACAGGAAATACCATGTTTTACACTTTGAGGTGCTGCTCTGACCACATTTACCATATTCAACTCAAATTTGGTCAGAAAGGCCTTAACATGTTGGTAATGCTCCATGATGAAGAATTTTGACTGTCGTCAAACGGCGTTCCATCCGGAGGGCGGCGAAGTCGACCCTTCGCCAAAATGCATAAAAATGGCCTTAACTTTGGTGTTTTTGATGATATCCACCTGAAACTTCATATGTGTGTCAACAGTCCAGCCCTGAATATGTGATATGAATTTCGTCAATGGGCGTGGCCATATGGCTTGGCCACGCCCATTCATATGAATTACTTCCATAGGACGTCTCACCGATATGCACAAAAATTGGTACACATCTCCATCACCCCCAGACAAACAAAAAAGTCTCTTGGACCTCTAGGCTAAATTCAACAGGAAGTCGGCCATTTTGAATGTCATGGTCATTTTTGGTGTCGCGCACGCATCGTATTTTAACGAACTCCTCCTACAGAATTCATCAGAACGGCTTCAAAATTACCGATTACCATCTAGAACACTTCCTGATCAAAAGTTATTAAAAGGTCTCGCAGAATCTAAAGGGCACGCCAGTTGTGGGAGGTTGAATTTTGACGTCTCGCCATGAAACAGGAAGTGGCAATAACTTCACTGTACTTGGTCAGATCTGTGTGAAACTTCACAGGTATATTGACAGTCCAACCCAGAACATATGTTATGAATTTCGTTAATAGGCGTGGCTAAATGGATTGGCCACGCCCATTCACACAAATAACCACCATAGGACGTCTCACTGATATGCACGAAACTTGGTAGACACATGTATAACATCCACACGCACAAAAAAGCCTCTTGCACGGATAGGCCACACCCGACAGGAAGTCGGCCATTTTGAAATTTACAGTCATTTTTGGCGTTTTCCACGTGTTGTATTTTAATGATCTCCTCCTCCAGAAATGAATCAATTAACTCCAAAACTGGTGTGTACCATCTACACAAGTGTGTGATCAAAACACATTAAGAGAATTGCTCAGCATGGAACGGTGTGGCTGTGACATGGCTTCGACACTTGATGTCTCACCATGAAACACGATATTGCTATAACATGGGATCTAATGGTCGAATCTGCTCCAAACTTCACATGTATGATAATAGTCCTGGCATGAACACACCCACATGACGCTCAGGAGTCAGAGTCATAGCGCCACCCAGTGGAGACGGGAAGTCGCAACGCATTGGTTCCTACACTGTCCGAAGGAGGTGAACATTCAGCGCCTCGTCTGCCGGTCGACCTCTGGCGACACGGTGGCGGCCGCGCCAGGCCCCGAGTTGCGTGGGGTGCGAGGGCCCGTTCAACGCTGCTTGCAGCTTTAATTAGGGCCCGAGCACGAACCGTGCGAGAGCCCTATTGAAATCATAAAAATTATTAGGGCCCGAGCACGAACCGTGCAAGAGCCCTATTGAAATCATAAAAATTATTCTTATTATTTTTCTTTTAAACCTTTGATCGCATTTTTGAGGGCCTGAACATGCCCAAAAAGTCAGGAAAATTTGCACACTCGTCACGTCTGGTGAAAATTTCGATATTTTATGGTCGTTACAAAGGGGCGTGGCAAAATGGCTCAATGGCGCCCCCTAACAGTTTTCAAAATCGAAGCCCCCTGCTTTAACTTTGCCCTAGGCGTATGAAATTTGGTACACATATGTATCATCCCGGGACGCACAAAAAAGCCTCTTGGAGCGACACCCTAAACCAAACAGGAAGTCGGCCATTTTGAATTGTTTTTTCAAAATAAGGTCATTTTTGGCCATTTCCACACGTTGTACTTGAGCGAACTCGTCCTACAGATTTTATCGGATTGACTTAAAAATTTACCTGTGCGTGCTCGACTACAGTGGGATCAATTTATTATTAAAAGATCTTCGTCACGTCGAAGGGCGCGGTCGCTGCGGAAGGGTCAATTTGGATATCTCACCAAAAAACACGAAATTATACTACAACTACTACAACTTTGGTGTAGATGATCCTATCTGCACCAAACTTCACATGATGGATAATAGTCCCGCCCTGAACACATCTACATCAAAAAATTCAGTAATTGTCATAGCGCCCCCTGCTGGTGACAGAAAAAGCGATGTTTTAGACTTTGAGGTCCAGCTCTGAGCACGTTCAGCAAATCCAGCTCAAATTTGGCCAGAAAGGCCTCAACATGTTGGTAATGCTCCATGATGAAGAATTTTGACTGTCGTCAAACGGCGTTCCATCCGGAGGGTGGCGAAGTCGACCCTTCGCCAAAATGCATAAAAATGGCCTTAACTTTGGTGTTTTTGATGATATCCACCTGAAACTTCATATGTGTGTCAACAGTCCAACCCTGAATATGTGATATGAATTTCGTCAATGGGCGTGGCCATATGGCTTGGCCACGCCCATTCATATGAATTACTTCCATAGGACGTCTCACCGATATGCACAAAAATTGGTACACATCTCCATCACCCCCAGACAAACAAAAAAGTCTCTTGGACCTCTAGGCTAAATTCAACAGGAAGTCGGCCATTTTGAATGTCATGGTCATTTTTGGTGTCGCGCACGCATCGTATTTTAACGAACTCCTCCTACAGAATTCATCAGAACGGCTTCAAAATTACCGATTACCATCTAGAACACTTCCTGATCAAAAGTTATTAAAAGGTCTCGCAGAATCTAAAGGGCACGCCAGTTGTGGGAGGTTGAATTTTGACGTCTCGCCATGAAACAGGAAGTGGCAATAACTTCACTGTACTTGGTCAGATCTGTGTGAAACTTCACAGGTATATTGACAGTCCAACCCAGAACATATGTTATGAATTTCGTTAATAGGCGTGGCTAAATGGATTGGCCACGCCCATTCACACAAATAACCACCATAGGACGTCTCACTGATATGCACGAAACTTGGTAGACACATGTATAACATCCACACGCACAAAAAAGCCTCTTGCACGGATAGGCCACACCCAACAGGAAGTCCTCCATTTTGAATTTAATGGTCATTTTTGGCGTTTTCCACGTGTTGTATTTTAATGAACTCCACCTACAGGATGCATCAGAACAACTTCAAAGTCATTGTGTGCCATCTAGACAAAGGTGTAATCAAAACTTATAAGCAGATTTTTGCATCGTGAAACGGTTTGGCCGTCAGGTGGTGGCGAAGTTTGATGTCTCGCCATAAAACACGAAATTAGTATAACTTTGGCATACATTGTCCATTCTTCACCAAACTTCACATGTTTGTTAACTGTCCAGACCTGAATGTATAGCATGAGTTTCATCAATAAGCGTGGCAGTATGGCTTGACCACGCCCCTTAAAGTGCAGCGTCCCCCATAACAACTTTCATCGACGTGCACGAAAATCAGTATGCACATGTATCGTGTCCAGACGCACAAAAAAGCCTCTTGCACATATAGGCCACACCCGACAGGAAGTCGGCCATTTTGAAATTTACAGTCATTTTTGGCATTTTCCACGTGTTGTATTTTAATGATCTCCTCCTCCAGAAATGAATCAATTAACTCCAAAACTGGTGTGTACCATCTACACAAGTGTGTGATCAAAACATATAGAGAATTGCTCAGCATGGAACGGTGTGGCTGTGACATGGCGTCGACACTTGATGTCTCACCATGAAACACGATATTGCTATAACATGGGATCTAATGGTCGAATCTGCTCCAAACTTCACATGTATGATAATAGTCCTGGCATGAACACACCCACATGACGCTCAGGAGTCAGAGTCATAGCGCCACCCAGTGGAGACGGGAAGTCGCAACGCATTGGTTCCTACACTGTCCGAAGGAGGCGAACATTCAGCGCCTCGTCTGCCGGTCGACCTCTGGCGACACGGTGGCGGCCGCGCCAGGCCCCGAGTTGCGTGGGGTGCGAGGGCCCGTTCAACGCTGCTTGCAGCTTTAATTATTAGGGCCCGAGCACGAACCGTGCGAGAGCCCTATTGAAATCATAAAAATTATTCTTATTATTTTTCTTTTAAACCTTTGATCGCATTTTTGAGGGCCTGAACATGCCCAAAAAGTCAGCAAAATTTGCATACTCGTCACGTCTGGTGAAAATTTCGATATTTTATTCTCGTTACAAAGGGGCGTGGCAAAATGGCTCAATGGCGCCCCCTAACAGTTTTCAAAATCGAAGCCCCCTGCTTTAACTTTGCCCTAGGCGTATGAAATTTGGTACACATATGTATCATCCCGGGACGCACAAAAAAGCCTCTTGGAGCGACACCCTAAACCAAACAGGAAGTCGGCCATTTTGAATTGTTTTTTCAAAATAAGGTCATTTTTGGCCATTTCCACACGTTGTACTTGAGCGAACTCGTCCTACAGATTTTATCGGATTGACTTAAAAATTTACCTGTGCGTGCTCGACTACAGTGGGATCAATTTATTATTAAAAGATCTTCGTCACGTCGAAGGGCGCGGTCGCTGCGGAAGGGTCAATTTGGATATCTCACCAAAAAACACGAAATTATACTACAACTACTACAACTTTGGTGTAGATGATCCTATCTGCACCAAACTTCACATGATGGATAATAGTCCCGCCCTGAACACATCTACATCAAAAAATTCAGTAATTGTCATAGCGCCCCCTGCTGGCAACAGGAAATACCATGTTTTACACTTTGAGGTGCTGCTCTGACCACATTTACCATATTCAACTCAAATTTGGTCAGAAAGGCCTTAACATGTTGGTAATGCTCCATGATGAAGAATTTTGACTGTCGTCAAACGGCGTTCCATCCGGAGGGCGGCGAAGTCGACCCTTCGCCAAAATGCATAAAAATGGCCTTAACTTTGGTGTTTTTGATGATATCCACCTGAAACTTCATATGTGTGTCAACAGTCCAGCCCTGAATATGTGATATGAATTTCGTCAATGGGCGTGGCCATATGGCTTGGCCACGCCCATTCATATGAATTACTTCCATAGGACGTCTCACCGATATGCACAAAAATTGGTACACATCTCCATCACCCCCAGACAAACAAAAAAGTCTCTTGGACCTCTAGGCTAAATTCAACAGGAAGTCGGCCATTTTGAATGTCATGGTCATTTTTGGTGTCGCGCACGCATCGTATTTTAACGAACTCCTCCTACAGAATTCATCAGAACAGCTTCAAAATTACCGATTACCATCTAGAACACTTCCTGATCAAAAGTTATTAAAAGGTCTCGCAGAATCTAAAGGGCACGCCAGTTGTGGGAGGTTGAATTTTGACGTCTCGCCATGAAACAGGAAGTGGCAATAACTTCACTGTACTTGGTCAGATCTGTGTGAAACTTCACAGGTATATTGACAGTCCAACCCAGAACATATGTTATGAATTTCGTTAATAGGCGTGGCTAAATGGATTGGCCACGCCCATTCACACAAATAACCACCATAGGACGTCTCACTGATATGCACGAAACTTGGTAGACACATGTATAACATCCACACGCACAAAAAAGCCTCTTGCACGGATAGGCCACACCCGACAGGAAGTCGGCCATTTTGAAATTTACAGTCATTTTTGGCGTTTTCCACGTGTTGTATTTTAATGATCTCCTCCTCCAGAAATGAATCAATTAACTCCAAAACTGGTGTGTACCATCTACACAAGTGTGTGATCAAAACACATTAAGAGAATTGCTCAGCATGGAACGGTGTGGCTGTGACATGGCTTCGACACTTGATGTCTCACCATGAAACACGATATTGCTATAACATGGGATCTAATGGTCGAATCTGCTCCAAACTTCACATGTATGATAATAGTCCTGGCATGAACACACCCACATGACGCTCAGGAGTCAGAGTCATAGCGCCACCCAGTGGAGACGGGAAGTCGCAACGCATTGGTTCCTACACTGTCCGAAGGAGGCGAACATTCAGCGCCTCGTTTGCCGGTCGACCTCTGGCGACACGGTGGCGGCCGCGCCAGGCCCCGAGTTGCGTGGGGTGCGAGGGCCCGTTCAACGCTGCTTGCAGCTTTAATTAGGGGGCCAAGCCCGCGGGGCCTGGGGAACGCGAATGCAAAGCATACGCGTTTCCCAGGACCAGCGGTGCTGGGAACCCTATTGTTTTTGTTCGGATTTTTATTATTATTATTATTATTATTATTATTATTATTATTATTATTTAGGGCCCGAGCACCAAGCGGTGCGAGGACCCTATTGAAATGCAAGGAATTATTATTATTATTATTATTATTATTATTATTATTATTATTATTATTATTCTTAACCGAAATCAACTGCCTTTTTGGGGGCCGTAACATACTCGAAAACTCATGAAACTTCACAGACTCGTCAAAAGTGGTGAAAATTTACGTATGGTAGGGGATTCATGACAATATGCACAAAAATGGCTCATTAGCGCCCCCTACTAATTTTCAAAATGTTTTGGGCTATAACTCCCAGACCATACGTCGCACATTCACAAACCTCATATCTCCAGATTCCCTGAATAGTGCTGAATCACCTGGGCAGGACCAGGCCCGTTTCTGCCTATAAAGTTTTGAGCAAAATTGCGAAAACTGGAAAACCTACTTTTTCGAACTCCTCCTTGGGGTTTTGTTAGTTCAGCATGAAACTTGGCAGGTAGAGTCTGCGGCTGGACCTGATCAAAAGTTATCAAAGGAATTTTGATTGGTCAAAATTTGCGCAAATTATTAACGAATAAATTTTTCTAGCTAGCTATAAAAAGGCGAACTGTGGCATATTTCGGTCATAAAACATGCTAACAACACCAAATCGCAAATCCTTGCTTGTTATGTGGCTGTGAAAGGCTGAGCCAAATTTGGCTAATGTTGGCCACTAGGGGGCGCTGCAAATATGGGAAAGTTATATCTCGTAAATGGCTGCACCGATTTTTACGCAATTTGGTGGGTATGATGCTGGGTCACTCCTGAGCCCATAACTTGAAGTAAGTGATGACTGGTCAAAGTGGGCGTGGCTTATTACAAGATAAACAACAAACATTTATTTCAGCTCAAGTATTACGCTGAGGACTGTGAAATTTACAGGGTATATAAAGAATAGCACACAGACCAACCCTAAAAAAAATTATGTGTGTACTCCACTAGGTGGCGCTATAACGGATGCAAATGCATTTTGGCCTGTAACTTCCACATTTTAAATCACATCTTCATAACTTTATATCCACGTGGTCCCTAAATAGACTTGCATCTTCTGACAGAGACCACGCCCACTTCCACTGGATATTTGTCTTTGTAAGTTAGTATACATCAAAAACCAACTTTTTCAAACTCCTCCTAGCGTTTAAGGTCCATCTTCACGAAACTTTGCACATACAATCTCCAGACGTGCGTGACCAAAAGTTATCAAAAGAATTTTGCTACTCCAAAAAATGCGCTAGCTAAAAATAAACAGTTTTTTTCTGCTAGCTAAAAAACACATACCATTGCATATTTTTGTTTCACGAAAAGCTATCAATGTCAAACTCAATTCACTTCTTACAGACGTCATCCAGACGCACTGTGCCAAACTTGGCAGAAATTAGCCAATAGGGGGCGCTAAAATCAGAGAAAAATCAAGTGACATGAAAATTCATCGATTCGCACAAAATTTGGCGAGCGTGATGTGGAGTCCCTCCTGAGGCCAGCTGTAAAGCTCAGTGACGTTTGGTCACCGTGGCAACGCCTTATTCGCCATAAAAGACGAAGTTGTTTTTGAGAGATAAGGGATGCTTGTAACGTCATGAAACTTGACAAACATATGACAGTATCCGATGTGAGTTGTCTGATGTGATTTTTCGCCTCTGATGTGCCAACATGGCTCAACAGCGCCCCCTACAAATTTTCTAAGAAGCATCCCCCGATGCTGGTTTGACCTACATCTATGAAACTTGGTACGCACTTGCATCACTGAAAGACGTATAAAAAAGCCTCTTGAAGCCATGTGCCAAACCCAACAAGAAGTCCGCCATTTTGAATTTGCTTATAACTGGTTCGCAACTTCACCATACATGTTCAAATCTTCCCCAAACTTCACAGGCTTGATGACAGTCCTGCCCTGAACACATCTTTACGCCAATACTTGGTTATTAGTACGGCGCCACCTACTGGCAAAATGACATATCTTCCATTGATTTGAGGGATATGACATGTAACTCCTGCGTGAGGGGTCTGCCTTCGACAGCAATGAACGGTGGCGTGAGCCGGCGTCCTGCCAATGCGCTCGAGTTGCGTGAAGGTGCGAGGGCCCGTTCAATGCTGCTTGCAGCTTTAATATTATTATTATTATTCTCTATTTTTATTCTTCTCCCGGTAAAAGTAGTGCTGCAGGCTAAACCGTGCAAGGGAGGGTGGTGCAATTTGGAGGGTTGGTCCAGACCCCTGCACGTACCTCAGGCGCAAAAAATGACATATGTCAGCCAGCAGGGGGCGCTATAACCAAGGTCAATGCGTTTTGGGCTATAACTCCCACACCGGAAGTCGCACATTCAAAAACCTCATATCCACAGATTCCCTGAAAAGCACTGAATCACATGGCCTGGGCCACGCCCATTTCCGCTCTAATTTTTTTTCGCAAAATTGTGAAAACTGGAAAACCAACTTTTTCGAACTCCTCCTTGGGGTTTTGCCCGATCAGCGTGAAACTTGGCACGTAAAGTCTTCCGCTGGACCCGATCTAAAGTTATCAAAAGAATTTTGTTCGGTTAAAATATGCGCAAGTTATTAACGAATAAAATTTTCTAGTTAGCTATAAAAAGGCGAACTGCTGCATATCTCTGTCAAAATAAATGCTACCACCACCAAATCTGAGATCTTTGATAAACATGTGACTGTGAGGGTGTCAGCCAAATTTGGCTAATGTTGGCCACTAGGGGGCGCTGCAAAGCTGAGACATTTATATCTCTTCAATGGCTGCACCGATTCTTACGAAATTTGGTGGGTATGATGCTGCATCACTCCTGAGGCCATATCTTGAAGTTAATCACGACAGGTGAAAGTGGGCGTGGCTTATTACGAGATAAACAGCAAACATTTATTTCCGCTCAAGTATTATGCTGAGGGCTGTGAAATTCACAGGGTATATATAGAACAGCATACCGACCACCCATAGCAAAAATTGTGTGTCTGCTCCACTAGGTGGCGCTATAACGGACGCAAACGCATTTTGGCCTGTAACTTCCACATTTTAAATCACATCTTCATAAACTTTATATCCACGTGTTCCCTAAATAGTTTCGCATCTTCTGACGTAGGCCACGCCCACTTCCACCGCATATTTCTCGTTTTAAGTCACTACATATCAAAAACCTACTTTTTCGAACTCCTCTTAGCGTTTAAGGTCCATCTGCATGAAACTTTGCACATACAATCTCCAGACTTGCCTGATCAAAAGTTATCAGAAGAATTTTGCTACTCCAAAAAATGTGGTAGTTATAAATAATCAATTTTTTTCTGCTAGCTAAAAAAGACATACTGTTGCATAATTTTGTCAAAGTGAAAGCTATTGATGTCAAACTTGAATCAATTGTTTCAGAGCTCAATCAGAGGGTCTGTGCCAAATTTGGCGGAAAATGACCAATAGGGGGCGCTATAAACAGAGAAACATGAAGTGACATGAAAATCGATCAGATTCGCCCGAAATTTGTCGAATATGTTGTGGTGTCACTCCTGAGGCCAAAGTTAAATCTTAGTGATGTTTGGTCAAAGCGGGCGTGACTTGTCACGACACACACATTCAGCCTTTCGAGGTTCCAGTGCTGATCCCCTTACAATTACAATACTGCGGGTGAGACGTAGGCCTGCATCCAGACGCTCGCCCCGAACCCTTCGTCCTTCGGGGCCGACTTCCGTGGCCTCCGCGAGATCCGGGGGCCGGGTCGCGCGGGGAGGCTTGGCCCCCTATCATAACTGCTTGCAGTTCTAGTTATTATTATTATTATTATTAGGGAGCCAAGCCCGCGGGGCCTGGGGAACGCGAATGCAAAGCATACGCGTTTCCCAGGACCAGCGGTGCTGGGAACCCTATTGTTTTTGTTCGGATTTTTATTATTATTATTATTATTATTATTATTATTATTAGGGGGCCAAGCCCGCGGGGCCTGGGGAACGCGAATGCAAAGCATACGCGTTTCCCAGGACCAGCGGTGCTGGGAACCCTATTGTTTTTGTTCGGATTTTTATTATTATTATTATTATTATTATTATTATTATTATTATTATTATTATTATTAGGGGGCCAAGCCCGCGGGGCCTGGGGAACGCGAATGCAAAGCATACGCGTTTCCCAGGACCAGCGGTGCTGGGAACCCTATTGTTTTTGTTCGGATTTTTATTATTATTATTATTATTATTATTATTATTATTATTATTATTATTATTAGGGGGCCAAGCCCGCGGGGCCTGGGGAACGCGAATGCAAAGCATACGCGTTTCCCAGGACCAGCGGTGCTGGGAACCCTATTGTTTTTCTTCGGATTTTTATTATTATTATTATTATTATTATTATTATTATTATTATTATTATTATTCTTCTCTATTTTTATTCTTCTCCCGGTAAAAGTAGTGCTGCAGGCTAAACCGTGCAAGGGAGGGTGGTGCAATTTGGAGGGTTGGTCCAGACCCCTGCACGTACCTCAGGCGCAAAAAATGACATATGTCAGCCAGCAGGGGGCGCTATAACCAAGGTCAATGCGTTTTGGGCTATAACTCCCACACCGGACGTCGCACATTCAAAAACCTCATATCCCCAGATTCCCTGAAAAGAACTGAATCACATGGCCTGGGCCTCGCCCATTTCCACCCTAATTTTTTTTGGCAAAATCGCGAAAACTGGAAAACCAACTTTTTCGAACTCCTCCTTGGGGTTTTGCCCGATCAGCGTGAAACTTGGCACGTAAAGTCTTCCTCTGGACCTGATCTAAAGTTATCAAAAGAATTTTGTTCGGTTGAAATATGCACAAGTTATTAACGAATAAAATTTTCTAGCTAGCTATAAAAAGGCGAACTGCTGCATATCTCTGTCAAAATAAATGCTAACAACACCAAATCTGAGATCCTTGATTGACATGTGACTGTGAGGGCGTGAGCCAAATTTGGCTAATGTTGGCCACTAGGGGGCGCTGCAAAGCTGAGACATTTATATCTCTTCAATGGCTGCACCTATTTTTACGAAATTTGGTGGGTATGATGCTGCATCACTCCTGAGGCCATATCTTGAAGTTAATCACGACAGGTGAAAGTGGGCGTGGCTTATTACGAGATAAACAGCAAACATTTATTTCAGCTCAAGTATTATGCTGAGGGCTGTGAAATTCACAGGGTATATATATAACAGCATACCGGCCACCCATAGCAAAAATTGTGTGTCTGCTCCACTAGGTGGCGCTTTAACGGACGCAAACGCATTTTGGCCTGTAACTTCCACATTTTAAATCACATCTTCATAAAGTTTATATCCACGTGTTCCCTAAATAGTTTTGCATCTTCTGACATAGGCCACGCCCACTCCCACAGCATATTTCTTTTTGTAAGTCACTACACATCAAAAACCTACTTTTTCGAACTCCTCTTAGCGTTTAAGCTCCATCTGCACGAAGCTCTGCACATACAATCTCCAGGCTTGCCTGATGAAAAGTTATCAAAAGAATTTTGCTGCTCCAAAAAATGCGGTAGTTACAAATAAACAATTTTTTTTGGCTAGGTAAAAAACACATACCTTTGAATATTTTTGTCAAAGTAAAAGCTATCAACGTCAAACTCAAGTCACTAGTTTCCGAGGTCAGCCAGAGGGTCTGTGCCAAATTTGGTGGAAATTGGCCAATAGGGGGCGCTACAAACACAGAAACATGAAGTGACATGAAAATTGATCAGATTCGCCTGAAATTTGGTGAGGTTGTTGTGGTGTCACTCCTGAGGCCAGAGTCAAATTTTTGTGATGTTGGGTCAAAGTGGGCGTTACTTGTCAAAACACAAAAATTCAGCCTTTCGCACTTCCAGTGCTGATCCCATTACAATTATCATACTGCGAGTGAAACGTCGGCCTGCGTCCCGACGCTCGACCCGAACCCTTCTTTCGGTGTCAAGTTCCGTGGGCTCCGCGAGACCCGGGGGCCGAGTCGCGCGGGGAGGCTTGGCCCCCTATTATAACTGCTTGCAGTTCTAGTTATTATTATTATTCTCTATTTTTATTCTTCTCCCGGTAAAAGTAGTGCTGCAGGCTAAACCGTGCAAGGGAGGGTGGTGCAATTTGGAGGGTTGGTCCAGACCCCTGCACGTACCTCAGGCGCAAAAAATGACATATGTCAGCCAGCAGGGGGCGCTATAACCAAGGTCAATGCGTTTTGGGCTATAACTCCCACACCGGACGTCGCACATTCAAAAACCTCATATCCCCAGATTCCCTGAAAAGAACTGAATCACATGGCCTGGGCCTCGCCCATTTCCACCCTAATTTTTTTTGGCAAAATCGCGAAAACTGGAAAACCAACTTTTTCGAACTCCTCCTTGGGGTTTTGCCCGATCAGCGTGAAACTTGGCACGTAAAGTCTTCCTCTGGACCTGATCTAAAGTTATCAAAAGAATTTTGTTTGGTTGAAATATGCACAAGTTATTAACGAATAAAATTTTCTAGCTAGCTATAAAAAGGCGAACTGCTGCATATCTCTGTCAAAATAAATGCCAACAACACCAAATCTGAGATCCTTGATTGACATGTGACTGTGAGGGCGTGAGCCAAATTTGGCTAATGTTGGCCACTAGGGGGCGCTGCAAAGCTGAGACATTTATATCTCTTCAATGGCTGCACCTATTTTTACGAAATTTGGTGGGTATGATGCTGCGTCACTCCTGAGGCCATATCTTGAAGTTAATCACGACAGGTGAAAGTGGGCGTGGCTTATTACGAGATAAACAGCAAACATTTATTTCAGCTCAAGTATTATGCTGAGGGCTGTGAAATTCACAGGGTATATATATATAACAGCATACCGGCCACCCATAGCAAAAATTGTGTGTCTGCTCCACTAGGTGGCGCTCTAACGGACGCAAACGCATTTTGGCCTGTAACTTCCACATTTTAAATCACATCTTCATAAAGTTTATATCCACGTGTTCCCTAAATAGTTTCGCATCTTCTGACATAGGCCACGCCCACTCCCACAGCATATTTCTTTTTGTAAGTCACTACACATCAAAAACCTACTTTTTCGAACTCCTCTTAGCGTTTAAGCTCCATCTGCACGAAGCTCTGCACATACAATCTCCAGGCTTGCCTGATGAAAAGTTATCAAAAGAATTTTGCTGCTCCAAAAAATGCGGTAGTTACAAATAAACAATTTTTTTTGGCTAGGTAAAAAACACATACCTTTGAATATTTTTGTCAAAGTAAAAGCTATCAACGTCAAACTCAAGTCACTAGTTTCCGAGGTCAGCCAGAGGGTCTGTGCCAAATTTGGTGGAAATTGGCCAATAGGGGGCGCTACAAACACAGAAACATGAAGTGACATGAAAATTGATCAGATTCGCCTGAAATTTGGTGAGGTTGTTGTGGTGTCACTCCTGAGGCCAGAGTCAAATTTTTGTGATGTTGGGTCAAAGTGGGCGTTACTTGTCACAACACAAAAATTCAGCCTTTCGCACTTCCAGTGCTGATCCCATTACAATTATCATACTGCGAGTGAAACGTCGGCCTGCGTCCCGACGCTCGACCCGAACCCTTCTTTCGGTGTCAAGTTCCGTGGGCTCCGCGAGACCCGGGGGCCGAGTCGCGCGGGGAGGCTTGGCCCCCTATTATAACTGCTTGCAGTTCTAGTTATTATTATTATTATTCTCTATTTTTATTCTTCTCCCGGTAAAAGTAGTGCTGCAGGCTAAACCGTGCAAGGGAGGGTGGTGCAATTTGGAGGGTTGGTCCAGACCCCTGCACGTACCTCAGGCGCAAAAAATGACATATGTCAGCCAGCAGGGGGCGCTATAACCAAGGTCAATGCGTTTTGGGCTATAACTCCCACACCGGATGTCGCACATTCAAAAACCTCATATCCACAGATTCCCTGAAAAGCACTGAATCACATGGCCTGGGCCACGCCCATTTCCGCCCTAATTTTTTTTCGCAAAATTGTGAAAACTGGAAAACCAATTTTTTCGAACTCCTCCTTGGGGTTTTGCCCGATCAGCGTGAAACTTGGCACGTAAAGTCTTCCGCTGGACCCGATCTAAAGTTATCAGAAGAATTTTGTTCGGTTAAAATATGCGCAAGTTATTAACGAATAAAATTTTCTAGTTAGCTATAAAAAGGCGAACTGCTGCATATCTCTGTCAAAATAAATGCTACCACCACCAAATCTGAGATCTTTGATAAACATGTGACTGTGAGGGTGTCAGCCAAATTTGGCTAATGTTGGCCACTAGGGGGCGCTGCAAAGCTGAGACATTTATATCTCTTCAATGGCTGCACCGATTCTTACGAAATTTGGTGGGTATGATGCTGCATCACTCCTGAGGCCATATCTTGAAGTTAATCACGACAGGTGAAAGTGGGCGTGGCTTATTACGAGATAAACAGCAAACATTTATTTCCGCTCAAGTATTATGCTGAGGGCTGTGAAATTCACAGGGTATATATAGAACAGCATACCGACCACCCATAGCAAAAATTGTGTGTCTGCTCCACTAGGTGGCGCTATAACGGACGCAAACGCATTTTGGCCTGTAACTTCCACATTTTAAATCACATCTTCATAAACTTTATATCCACGTGTTCCCTAAATAGTTTCGCATCTTCTGACGTAGGCCACGCCCACTTCCACCGCATATTTCTCGTTTTAAGTCACTACATATCAAAAACCTACTTTTTCGAACTCCTCTTAGCGTTTAAGGTCCATCTGCACGAAACTTTGCACATACAATCTCCAGACTTGCCTGATCAAAAGTTATCAGAAGAATTTTGCTACTCCGAAAAATGTGGTAGTTATAAATAATCAATTTTTTTCTGCTAGCTAAAAAAGACATACTGTTGCATAATTTTGTCAAAGTGAAAGCTATTGATGTCAAACTTGAATCAATTGTTTCAGAGCTCAATCAGAGGGTCTGTGCCAAATTTGGCGGAAAATGACCAATAGGGGGCGCTATAAACAGAGAAACATGAAGTGACATGAAAATCGATCAGATTCGCCCGAAATTTGTCGAATATGTTGTGGTGTCACTCCTGAGGCCAAAGTTAAATCTTAGTGATGTTTGGTCAAAGCGGGCGTGACTTGTCACGACACACACATTCAGCCTTTCGAGGTTCCAGTGCTGATCCCCTTACAATTACAATACTGCGGGTGAGACGTAGGCCTGCATCCAGACGCTCGCCCCGAACCCTTCGTCCTTCGGGGCCGACTTCCGTGGCCTCCGCGAGATCCGGGGGCCGGGTCGCGCGGGGAGGCTTGGCCCCCTATCATAACTGCTTGCAGTTCTAGTTATTATTATTATTCTCTATTTTTATTTTTCCGTTGGTAAAAGTGTTACTGCAGGCTAAACCGTACAAGACAGAGTGGTACAATTTGGAGGGTTGGTCCACACCCCTGCACGTACCTCAGGCGCCAAAAATGACATATGTCAGCCAGTAGGGGGCGCTATAACTAAGGTCAACACGTTTTGGGCTATAACTCCCACATCGTATGTCGCACATTCAAAAACCTCATATCCCCAGATTTACTGAATAGCGCTGAATCACCTGGCGTGGGCCACGCCCATTTCCGCCATAATTGTTTTTTGCAAAATCGCAAAAACTGGAAAACCTTCTTTTTCGAACTCCTCCTTAGGGTTTTGTCCAATCAGCGTGAAACTTGGCATGTCTAGTCTTCAGCTGGACCTGATCTAAAGTTATCAAAAGAACTTTGATTGGTCAAAAGATGCGCAAATTATTAAAGAATAAAATTTTCTAGCTAGTTATAAAAACGCGAACCATTGTATATGTCAGCCAAAATAAATGCTAACAACACCAAGTCTGAGATCCATGATCGACATGTGACTGTGAGGGGGTGAGCCAAATTTAGCTAATGTTGGCCACTAGGGGGCGCTGCAAAGCTGAGACATTTATATCTCTTAAATGGCAGAACCGATTTTTATGAAATTTGGTGGGTATGATGCTGGGTGACTCCTGAGGCCATATCTTGACGTTAATCACGACTGCTCAAAGTGGGCGTGGCTTATGTCAAGATAAACAACAAACATTGATTTCAGCTCAAGTATTCTGCTGAGGGCTGTGAAATTCACAGGGTATATATAGAACAGCACACCGACCACCCATAGCAAAAATTGTGTGTCTGTGCCACTAGGTGGCGCTATAACGGATGCAAACGCATTTTGGCCTATAACTTCCACATTTTAAATCACATCTTCATAAACTTTATATCCACGTCTTCTCTAAATACAGCCGCATCTTCTGACATAGGCCACGCCCAATTCCACTGCACATTGCTCTTTGTAAGTCACTACATATCAAAAACTTACTTTTTCGAACTCCTCCTAGTGTTTAAGCTCCATCTGCACGAAACTTTGCACATACAATCTCCCGGCTGGCCCGATCAAAAGTTATCAAAAGAATTTTGCCACTCCAAAAAATGCGGTCGTTATAAATAAACAATTTTTTTCGGCTAGCTAAAAAACACATACCATTGCATAATTTTGTCAAAGTACAAGCTATTGATGTCAAACTCGAATCACTTGTTTGAGAGGTCAACCAGAGGGTCTGTGCCACATTTGGTGGAAATTGGCCAATAGGGGGCGCTATAAACAGAGAAACATCAAGTGACATGAAAATTGATCAGATTCGCCTGAAATTTGGCGAGCATGTTGTGGTGTCACTCCCGAGGCCAAAGTTAAATCTTTGTGATGTTTGGTCAAAGTGGGCGTTACTTGTCACAACACACACATTCAGCCTTTCGCACTTCCAGTACTGATCCCATTACAATTACGATACTGCAGTTGAAACGTCAGCCTGTGTCCCGACGCTCGCCCCGAACCCGTCGGCCGTCGGGGTCGACTTCCGTGGGCTCCGCGAGACCCGGGGCCCGAGTCGCGCGGGGAGGCTTGGCCCCCTATCATAACTGCTTGCAGTTCTAGTTAGGGGGCCAAGCCCGCGGGGCCTGGGGAACGCGAATGCAAAGCATACGCGTTTCCCAGGACCAGCGGTGCTGGGAACCCTATTGTTTTTGTTCGGATTTTTATTATTATTATTATTATTATTATTATTATTATTATTATTATTATTATTATTCTCTATTTTTATTCTTCTCCCGGTAAAAGTAGTGCTGCAGGCTAAACCGTGCAAGGGAGGGTGGTGCAATTTGGAGGGTTGGTCCAGACCCCTGCACGTACCTCAGGCGCAAAAAATGACATATGTCAGCCAGCAGGGGGCGCTATAACCAAGGTCAATGCGTTTTGGGCTATAACTCCCACACCGGACGTCGCACATTCAAAAACCTCATATCCCCAGATTCCCTGAAAAGAACTGAATCACATGGCCTGGGCCTCGCCCATTTCCACCCTAATTTTTTTTGGCAAAATCGCGAAAACTGGAAAACCAACTTTTTCGAACTCCTCCTTGGGGTTTTGCCCGATCAGCGTGAAACTTGGCACGTAAAGTCTTCCTCTGGACCTGATCTAAAGTTATCAAAAGAATTTTGTTTGGTTGAAATATGCACAAGTTATTAACGAATAAAATTTTCTAGCTAGCTATAAAAAGGCGAACTGCTGCATATCTCTGTCAAAATAAATGCTAACAACACCAAATCTGAGATCCTTGATTGACATGTGACTGTGAGGGCGTGAGCCAAATTTGGCTAATGTTGGCCACTAGGGGGCGCTGCAAAGCTGAGACATTTATATCTCTTCAATGGCTGCACCTATTTTTACGAAATTTGGTGGGTATGATGCTGCGTCACTCCTGAGGCCATATCTTGAAGTTAATCACGACAGGTGAAAGTGGGCGTGGCTTATTACGAGATAAACAGCAAACATTTATTTCAGCTCAAGTATTATGCTGAGGGCTGTGAAATTCACAGGGTATATATATAACAGCATACCGGCCACCCATAGCAAAAATTGTGTGTCTGCTCCACTAGGTGGCGCTCTAACGGACGCAAACGCATTTTGGCCTGTAACTTCCACATTTTAAATCACATCTTCATAAAGTTTATATCCACGTGTTCCCTAAATAGTTTCGCATCTTCTGACATAGGCCACGCCCACTCCCACAGCATATTTCTTTTTGTAAGTCACTACACATCAAAAACCTACTTTTTCGAACTCCTCTTAGCGTTTAAGCTCCATCTGCACGAAGCTCTGCACATACAATCTCCAGGCTTGCCTGATGAAAAGTTATCAAAAGAATTTTGCTGCTCCAAAAAATGCGGTAGTTACAAATAAACAATTTTTTTGGCTAGGTAAAAAACACATACCTTTGAATATTTTTGTCAAAGTAAAAGCTATCAACGTCAAACTCAAGTCACTAGTTTCCGAGGTCAGCCAGAGGGGCTGTGCCAAATTTGGTGGAAATTGGCCAATAGGGGGCGCTACAAACACAGAAACATGAAGTGACATGAAAATTGATCAGATTCGCCTGAAATTTGGTGAGGTTGTTGTGGTGTCACTCCTGAGGCCAGAGTCAAATTTTTGTGATGTTGGGTCAAAGTGGGCGTTACTTGTCACAACACAAAAATTCAGCCTTTCGCACTTCCAGTGCTGATCCCATTACAATTATCATACTGCGAGTGAAACGTCGGCCTGCGTCCCGACGCTCGACCTGAACCCTTCTTTCGGTGTCAAGTTCCGTGGGCTCCGCGAGACCCGGGGGCCGAGTCGCGCGGGGAGGCTTGGCCCCCTATTATAACTGCTTGCAGTTCTAGTTATTATTATTATTATTCTCTATTTTTATTCTTCTCCTGGTAAAAGTAGTGCTGCAGGCTAAACCGTGCAAGGGAGGGTGGTGCAATTTGGAGGCTTGGTCCAGACCCCTGCACGTACCTCAGGCGCAAAAAATGACATATGTCAGCCAGCAGGGGGCGCTATAACCAAGGTCAATGCGTTTTGGGCTATAACTCCCACACCGGATGTCGCACATTCAAAAACCTCATATCCACAGATTCCCTGAAAAGCACTGAATCACATGGCCTGGGCCATGCCAATTTCCGCCTATAATATTTTTCGCAAAATTGCGAAAACTGGAAAACCAACTTTTTCGAACTCCTCCTTGGGGTTTTGCCCGATCAGCCTGAAACTTGGCACGTAAAGTCTTCCACTGGACCTGATCTAAAGTTATCAAAAGAATTTTGTTTGGTTAAAATATGCGCAAGTTCTTAACGAATAAAATTTTCTAGCTAGCTATAAAAAGACGAACTGCTGCATATCTCTGTCAAAATAAATGCTAACAATACCAAATCTGAGATCCTTGATTAACATGTGACTGTGAGGGTGTGAGCCAAATTTGGCTAATGTTGGCCACTAGGGGGCGCTGCAAAGCTGAGACATTTATATCTCTTCAATGGCTGCATCGATTTTTACGAAATTTGGTGGGTATGATGCTGTGTCACTCCTGAGGCCATATCTTGAAGTTAATCACGACAGGTCAAAGTGGGCGTGGCTTATTACGAGATAAACAGCAAACATTTATTTCAGCTCAAGTATTATGGTGAGGGCTGTGAAATTCACTGGGTATATATAGAACAGCATACCGACCACCCATAGCAAAAATTGTGTGTCTGCTCCACTAGGTGGCGCTATAACGGATGCAAACGCATTTTGGCCTGTAACTTCCACATTTTAAATCACATCTTCATAAATTTTATATCCACGTGTTCCCTAAATAGTGTCGCATCTTCTGATGTAGGCCACGCCCACTCCCACTGCAAATTTCTCTTTGTAATTTACTATACATCAAAAACCTACTTTTTCGAACTCCTCCTAGCGTTTAATCTCCATCTGCACGAAACTTTGCACATACAATCTCCAGACTTGCCTGATGAAAAGTTATCAAAAGAATTTTGCTGGTCCAAGAAATGCGGTAGTTACAAATAAACAATTTTTTTTGGCTAGCTAAAAAACACATACCTTTGCATATTTTTGTCAAAGTAAAAGCTATCAACGTCAAACTCAAGTCCCTAGTTTCCGAGGTCAGCCAGAGGGTCTGTGCCAAATTTGGTGGAAATTGGCCAATAGGGGGCGCTAAAAACACAGAAACATGAAGTGACATGAAAATTAATCAGATTCGCCCGAAATTTGGCGAGCATGTTGTGGTGTCACTCCTGAGGCCAGAGTTAAATCTTAGTGATGTTTGGTCAAAGCGGGCGTGACTTGTCACAACACACACATTTAGCCTTTCGGGCTTCCAGTGCTGATCCCATTACAATAACTACACTGCGGGTGAGACGTAGGCCTGCGTCCCGACGCTCGCCCCGAACCCGTCGTCCTTCGGGGCCGACTTCCGTGGGCTCCGCGAAACCCGGGGGCCGAGTCGCGCGGGGAGGCTTGGCCCCCTATTATAACTGCTTGCAGTTCTAGTTGTTATTATTATTCTCTATTTTTATTTTTCCGTTGGTAAAAGTGGTGCTGCAGGTTAAACCGTGCAAGGGAGGGTGGTGCAATTTGGAGGGTTGGTCCAGATCCCTGCACGTACCTCAGGCGCAAAAATTGACGTATGTCAGCCACCAGGGGGCGCTATAACCAAGGTCAATGTGTTTTGGGCTATAACTCCCACACCGTATGTTGCACATTCAAAAACCTCACATCCACAGATTCCCTGAATAGCACTGAATCACCTGGGCTGGGCCACGCCCATTTCCGCCTATAATTTTTTTTCGCAAGATCATGAAAACTGGAAAGCCTACTTTTTCGAACTTGTCCTTGGGGTTTTTTCCGATCAGCGCAAAACTGGGCACGTAAAGTCTTCCACTGGACCTGATCTAAAGTTATCAAAAGAATTTTGTTCGGTCACAATATGCGCAAGTTATTAATGAATAAAATTTTCTAGCTAGCTATAAAAAGGCGAACTGCTGCATATCTCGGTCAAAATAAATGCTAACTACACCAAATCGGAGATCCTTCATTGCCATGTGACTGTGAGGGTGTGAGCCAAATTTGGCTAATGTTGGACACTAGGGGGCGCTGCAAAGCTGAGACATTTATATCTCTTTAATGGCTGCACCGATTTTTACGAAATTTGGTAGGTATGATGCTGGGTCATTCCTGAGGCCATATCTTGAAGTTAATCACGACTGGTCAAAGTGGGCGTGGCTTATTACGAGATAAAAAAACAAACATTTATTTCAGCTCAAGTATTAAGCTGAGGGCTGTGAAATTCACAGGGTATATAAAGGACAGCACACAGACGAGCCACAGCAAAAATTGTGTCTCTGCTCCACTAGGTGGCGCTATAACGGATGCAAACGCATTTTGGCCTGTAACTTCCACACTTTAAATCACATCTTCATAAAGTTTATATCCACGTGTTCCCTAAATAGCTTTGCATCTTCTGACGTAGGCCACGCCCACTTCCACTGCATATTTCTCTTTGTAAGTCACTACATATGAAAAACCTACTTTTTTGAACTCCTCTTAGCGTTTAAGCTCCATCTGCACGAAACTTTGGACATGCAATCTCCAGACTTGCGTGATGAAAAGTTATCAAAAGCATTTTGCTACTCCAGAAAATGCAGTAGTTATAAATAAACAATTTTTTTCGGCTAGCTAAAAAACACATACCTTTGCATATTTTTGTCAAAGTAAAAGCTATCAACGTCAAACTCAAGTCACTTGTTTCAGACGTCAGCCTGAGGGGCTGTGCCAAATTTGGTGGAAATTGGCCAATAGGGGGCGCTATAAACAGAGAAACATGAAGTGACATGAAAATTGATCAGATTTGCCTGAAATTTGGCGAGCGTGTTGTGACGTCACTCCTGAGACCAGCCGGAAATCTTAGTGATGTTTAGTCAAAGCGAGCGTGACTGGTCACAACACACACATTCAGCCTTTCGCACTTCCAGTGCTGATCCCATTACAATTATCATACTGCGGGTGAGACGTCGGCCTGTGTCCCAACATTCCACGGAAGTCGTCCTTCGGGGCCAACTTCCGTGGGCTCCGCGAGACCCGGGGACCGAGTCACACAGGGAGGCTTGGCCCCCTATCATAACTGCTTGCAGTTCTAGTTATTATCATAATTATTATTATTGTTGTTGTTGTTGTTGTTATTATTATTGTTATGTATGCAGCTTTAGCTGCTTTCTTTGGGGTTGCTGTTGGGGACACACATGCTGCAATCCTGAGACTCACTTATGTGTAGTCTCAAGCTGTAGATTTGCAGCAGTAAGACTTAAAACAGGGAGATTTGCTTAGTTTTATAGCAGTCCCCGAACTCTGTAAACCACTCAGCTCCAGGAGAATGCTGTTTGTTAGTAACAGAACTTCACAACAACTCTGTACAGCCTAGGGGCTGAAGGGGTGCACTTCATGCATTCTTGAACTGTTATCTGGTATACCCACAGGACAAAAGGCAGGTGTCCCAGTCTCCCTGCTGGTGACTGGTCAGGATAGCAAGCTGTGTAGCCAAGGTGTGGTTGAAATGTTAACCAGCCTGCTACTCTGGGTGTGTGGTTGTGTAGTCCAGGTTGTCTTTATGCCCAGCCATGGGCAGACCTCACCAAACACTCCAGCCTCAAAGTTCTGCCCCTGATTGCTGTGTAGTCTTCTCACTGACCAGGTGCTCGCTAACACATTGTCCCAGAGTATGTATGTATGTACTGTATGTATAATAAAAAATCCAAAAATATGTCCAACGTAACATCATGTCTTCTTCTGATTTGAAATCTAGTACTGCGCTGCGTGACTAAATGTTTCTGGTATCACGTGATATCCATAGACCAGTCCAGTATGATGTCATTGCCAAGGCTGCGTCCCCTTTTGGGAGAAAGAAACATGCTGTCACATCAGGAAAGGAACAGGATAATGCTAAAAAGCTGTTATGTAGCAGGTCAACCATGTATACATGTATAGATGTTAGAAAATATCTGACCACTGTTTTGGGTCATTGATCTGCTTGGTTGGAGTCAAATTACATTGACATCTACAGGATCTTCGGTTTTCTATCCCCTAAAAAGTGGAGGGGCCTTGTCATTTTGGGAAATACCCATACATGTTACTCTGGTCTATTGGCATAAGCAGCCAGTTGGGGGCTGTATCAATGTATAGGCCTCCCTATTTTAAATCACTGAAGGTCATGGAAATTGGGTATAATGATATGGAAAAGTTTAAAAAATATATATTTTAAAATTCATTGGTAAAAATGTTTGGGACTCTTGATGTATATGTAGTTATGTTAGTAGCAAACTTTAGATAGGCAATAACTGGCATTAGCTGAATCTGTTCTCTGACTATCACACCACATTTTGGCATCCACCATTACCCTGTAATGTAATCAGCAAAAGTTACAAATGCTTGCTTTACAGTGCAAGCACATTTTTTTTATTCTTTCCGCTCTAATTTTTAAACACTGTGACAAGAAAACCAGAAAGAAGAACATGGTGATGCATGTGGAGATTGTTGAATGGTTCAATGTCTGAAGAAATTAGACGATATGTTCAAAATGAGAATTGAGACAAGGTGATGTTCTAGTTGCAACGGCATGCAGAGGCCTAACTGAACATTGTTTTTGCATGTGTGACAGAGGTCTGCTGATATCCTTGGCTGTTTGTCTGGTCTTTATCCTGCTGCTGAGGTTTACAGCTGGATTGCTGTTGTGGACTACCATCATCAGTATCATACTGCTGTTGGCATACGGTAGGTACTGAGGGTTTTGCATTATTTCTAGCCACATCTTATCACCCTAATGTAGAGAGATTATGTGATGATCTGTCCGTTACTGCTGTCAGGCCCTGTGGCAGTGATAACAGAGATCACATGACCTTACCTCAATTATGTCATGAAGTGATAAACACACAAAGTAGTGGAACTTTTTGTGAAAGCATCTGCATGTATGTGTGTGTGCAGGCATGTGGTACTGCTCCATGGAGCTGGCCCAGCTGAGACACACACCAGGCTCTGAAGTTGCCATTGTAGAGGTGGGCCTGCAGACTGACCTGCAGGTCTATCTACAGCTCACACAGACGTGGATCATATTATGTAAGTCTGCTTAGTGGTTGAGATTTCACAGGAAGTCACTTGTATACGGATTCTAACTTTTGGATATGAGGTGCCAGTGTTCTGAAGAGAAAATCCCTGTAACATCTAAAAGGGCTTGAAAAGTTCTATAAGTTTAAAAGTCAAGTTAAGAGCAACTTCACATTCCTTATGTACTAATTTAGGATCCCTCTTCCTTTCAAGTAGTTCAGAACTGTATGTGCTGTCTCTGTTTCTATTGGTCTCATCAATATTACCGACCTTCCGACACATTGACAGTTTCAACAGATGTTGGATAGGACCTACTTAAAGGGGAACTGTGTCCATTTAAAAAAGAATGTCTACATGTTCCTACAGTATACAGCTGGCCAAAACATTAGAAAAAATGATGCATGATATAATGATATATATGGATGGGGATGAAGAAATAGTGGTGACAATGGACAGCTACACACAGTGCGGTCGAGGCTCGACAGGTGCCTTGAATGCACCGCAAAAGTTGCTCATTTCCGAACAACCTCCTAAAAATTCCCAGGAGGCATTGAAACTGCCACAGAACTGGTAAGTAAGATTTGGACTGTGTCTATGTTTATGCGTGAGCGTACTCGTATGTGCATCTAGACATGAAGTTAACACCGGGAACGGTATCTCACTATGTCGTCCAGCTTACAGAAGCCAATACCTTCTGTACTTATCATTTTTGGACAGGGGAAATGCCAGGGCCAATACCATCAAACGCAACTGCACTAGCTCTCCCCAAACATTTGTGAGTACCATGTACCTTGTAGAGACACTACCCCTAGCCGGCAATGTTGAGATCAACCCCGGCTCGCTACCTGTCCCTGCTATCACGGACACGGGACTACTGAACACCAGGACAACAATAACACCACTAGCCCTGGGGTGCACTCGTTCATCGCAGCAGTCGGCTAGCCACTACCAGGGACTAGTGACCTCCAACATGGCGATGCCAACAACGGTGTACCCAGCAGAACTCCTGGCGATAGCGACGGCATCTGAGGACAGCCTGCAGCTCAATGCAATCTAGTTTACCATCAACAAACCGGAGTTGCCGAACGCTATGCTAGCAGAGGCTCCCCCAGGGGAGTGGCATCCACAGCTGGCAACAACAAACCGGGGCCAGTAGGTGCGAGCATGGTACTTCCAGCAGCAGCTCGATCAACAACGGGAAGACAACTATGGTCCACCAGCACGGTGACACCGTGTCAACCACCCGGGGTTACCCTGCATTAGCACGGTATTGCTAACTGAGGCCCCACCAACAAAGAGTCACCCGCAGCTGGTCAACAACATCCCAGAGCCACCAGCTGCTGCCACGGCTCTGTCAACAGCGGCTCACCCAGCAACGAGAAGACTACCACAGCCCACCAGCATGGCAACACCCGTCCTGCCAGCAGAGCCCTCAATCCTGTACGATCCAACAGCTGTCTACCAACAACAGCCCGGGGCTACCGAGTGCTTGCACAGTGACACTAACAGCGACCATGGGGCTAGCAACTGTTACCACAGTGATGCCAATAACGACACCACCGGTGGAGAGTCATCTACAGCATGCCGGCAGCAAACAAAATGGGACTTCCGAACACTAGCTCGATGTTGCCTGCAGTGTCTCAATCAGCAGAGTCTATGATGGAACCGGCCGGGCCCGGCGGAGACCTCCAGGGTGCTGCTGCACTGCTGGTGCCCTGCAGCCTAGCGTGGTCAAACAGCCAACCCCCAAGCCACAACAACAGGACTATCAGATCAAGATCACAACACCAGGTTAGACTTTGTTAACGGCCAACTTAATAGTAGAGTATCTCTCGGGAATCGTGTGTTTAAAAAAACAACGATGTGTGAAGCTCTACCAAACTCTCAATCATGCCAAAATTATCTGGGATCCACAATGCAAGCCTAAGGGCCTGCTCGGAGGCCACATAAACATACGTAATATTGTACCCAAATGTGATCAAGTTCAGCATCTGCTGAGCCAGCAGGTGAGAAGATTTTGAAAAACAACCTCCTAAATGGTGGCTTCAGGTGACTTTTAAGGGAATTATAATGGCAAAATTTAGACTTAAAATATAAGACTGACCTACAATAGATTCAAGTTACTGTATAATCAATTTAAGGCTTATGCCTAATTAAGGTTAATAGCAGGTGTCTCACTGAAATTAGAAACACTCCAGAGGAGCAGTTTTTTTGCATGTTGTTAGTGGAGATCGTGAATCTGGTTGACCTTATGTAGTTCTGTTCCATGGACCTTTTTTATGGTGTTGCATTTGTTGTCTACCAGGTGGTAATGTCCACTTAGTAATGAAATGCATTTTAGTGAATGTAGAATAGCTCTATACAGTGTACAAGTAAACCGCCT
Source organism: Cephalopholis sonnerati (assembly GCA_019142605.1). Classification (NCBI taxonomy): domain Eukaryota; kingdom Metazoa; phylum Chordata; class Actinopteri; order Perciformes; family Serranidae; genus Cephalopholis; species Cephalopholis sonnerati. The sequence continues at coordinate 42,178,015 of JAGQAX010000010.1, read as the reverse complement.
TCAAGGTTACTTTTCAACATCCCAGTTCAGTTGCAATTTAGGCTACACATCTTCATTCACTAAATGATCTATTGTGACTGCTGTTTTGTCAGGTTAATCAATCAACATTAAATAGAGGGATTGAGAGGCTGTTTGTACAATGCAATGTTATTTAATGAAAAGAGAAAAACAAATTGTAACATGTTATGAAAAATGTATTCTTGCTACATTGAAGCTCCTTGCTTCATCTTGAACAAATTGAGTGAATGAACAAGGATGATTACAGACTGTGTCACTCAAATCACCACACTATAAAGACTGAAAATATTATAGCCTTACACACACTAATCTATAGCATCCCTCTGTTTGTCGTTGTGCCAGCGCGTCAGTGCGCATGGATGCACAGGATGTGTCACACATGAAAAACTTGCTGCCAGTCAATATCTGCACTCAAATTTTCCTGAGAAAACTTACCTCCCAAATTTCATTTCAAATTCACTTCATGCGTATGGTCTCCGTGCGCGCACGCATTAGTGCGCTGTATTTACCAACAGCACACACACACAGCAGCGAGCATTGTCTCCTCCTACGGATCCCCCACTCCGGATGTCCCACCGCCACATGTCCGAACATAAACACTCCAGCTATCTGTTGGAGGTTTGATTTTGCTCAGATTTCATTGATTGATCTGGTTATCCTTATAATAGGGTGTATGCACAAATTTATGGATATTTTCCCTGTAATAGGCTATATGTGTCTGAGACATTAATCTGTCTGAGAGTAATGTTGTTAAAAAAAAAACCTCTAACCTGGACTTTCTATGTATTTCTGAAACTTGGCTACATAGTAATTCTCCAATGGCTGGATTACATGTATCAGGATATAATATCTTTAGGTTGGACAGATCTGGGGGAAGAGGCGGAGGGGTAATGTTTTATGTAAAAGAACACCTTAAGTGTAAGCAAATTAAATGGGCCTGTGAAAACAATCTGGAATGCATTGTTCTCAACGTAATCCTCTCTGCACAAATGTCAGTGACACTGATAGGGATATACAGACCACCATCAGTGTCTTATGAAGACAGAGATTATTTTACTTGGAGATTTTTATGTAAACTGGCTTGATAAAGCAACTCGTAAACACTTGAATGCTTTAACTAGCAAGTTTGATTTATGCCAGTTAATCAAAGGTCCCACTAGAATAACTAACACATCACAAACTTGCATAGATTTGATTTTTAGTAATAAATGTGACAGAATACAGAAAACGTACAATATGTTTACAGGTCTATCTGACCACAATTTGATTCTTTTCTCTAGAAAACTGTCAAAAAATAGACGTAGTGGCCCATATCGACATAAACCTGAGCAACTGAGATTACCAAAGAGTGACACTGAAAATTTGAAACTTGCCCTAAATGACATCAACTGGGATGATCATCTCACCAGTGAGGATGTCAATGACAATTGCAAGGTATTTATGGATGTTATCCAGGAAACTATGGGACAGTTTATGGAGAAAATGAAACCTAAACCATCCAAAAAGAATCATTTACCATGGTTTAATGACACCATATGGACATTGATGAAACAAAGAGATCATGCTCTTAAGATATCGTTAAAAACTAAAACTGGGCGTGACAGACAGATTTTTACCTCACTTAGAAACAAAGTAACTAAAGCACTAAGAATTGCTAAAGCAATTTTTTTTATTAATAAAATAAACAATGCCAGAGGGAACACTAAGGGATCTAGAAAACATTAAAAAGCTGACATCGACCAGTGCCATACACAAGGAAATTAAGGAGTTGCAGCTCCCTGACAGAGTAACCGATGATCCCAGGGACATTGCAACAGCTCTTAATGTATACTTTGTTGACTCTGTGAAAAATAACTGTGACATGTAACCTGAAATACAGCAGTTAACCCCAATGCCCCTCAACACTAGAGCCCCAATCTTTGATATTTATGCAGTGTCTCAGTCTCGGGTAGATAAGGTAATCTGTGGCCTTAAAAGTTCTAGAGCCAAAGATGCTTTTGGCATGACACTTTATTTCTTAAAACTAATAAACAGTCTCATTGCTCCAATAACAAGTATTATTAATGATTCGATAAATGTAAGTGTTTTCCCAGACTCCTGGAAAGATTCTATTATTACACCAATCCTCAAGCCAGGAGACCCTACAATGACTAGCAACTATAGACCAATTAATATACTTCCTTCAATATCAAAGATAACTCATACCATCTAAACACGAGTCCATATATGCTAAATGATTTGCGGTTTGGCTTTAGAAAACACCCCTCCACTGAAAAAGCTGTATGCTTCTTCTTGGAAAACATAAAATCCAAGCTTGATGCAGGGGGCAGGTTGTTGGGGCTGTGTTTCTTGACCTGAGAAAAGATTTTGACACAGTCAACCACCAATTGCTGATAACGAAATTAACTCATTATAACTTGTCTGAGAACTCACTAAAATGGATGGAATCATATATTACATCAAGAATTCAGTGTGTTAGAGTACAAAATGTGAAATCCATGGCATGTGAAAACAATCTTGAAGTTCCACAAGGTTCAGTTCTAGGACCCCTGCTATTTAGTTTTTATATAAATGACCTGGCAAGTTGCTGTCCACCAACTGTCACATGCCAGGTCTATGCCAATGATGCTGCTCTATATGCACACACAAAAGATAAAACCCAAGCTGCAAAACAGCTAACAGTTGTTATGAGTAACATGTGTAACTGGTTAGAGAATTCCCACCTGCATTTAAATGTGTCAAAAACTGTTTGCATGTATTTCTCTAAAAGGGTAAATAAGACCGATCCAGACCCCAACGTTCTGGTACGAGGGGAAAAGCTTGAAGATGGGCATCAGCTTGTATGACAACTTTAAAACCCATAAACACAGCTAAAAGTTTTAAGTAGAAAACCAAAAATGTATCACCACTGTCATATTTTAAAGAAATATGAGTAGCTAGACTATGAGAACACTGTGAAATATATTGCCATCACAACCCTGTATGATCTGTAATTTGTCCATTGTTGTTATTCTGTCAATTGCTGAGATTTTATACTATTTTGTCATTTTACATTTTATCTGCTCTATGCAACTTGCTGCGGCTCTGTCAAGAAATACAGGAGGTGGAAATCACCACTCAACAGAGGGCACTTTTCTAGTTGTTTGTGGAGCAGCTCCAGACTTCATATTTGATTAAATCACAGGCTTGAGAATTTAGGTATTTTCACATACGTATAGTGCTTTTTAAAGGAATCAGACTCATTCCCATCAAGGTGAATCAAAAGTGTGAACCAAAAAGTGGACCAACAGAAGAAGGACTGCGTCCCCTTTGCATTGAATTCTTTGGCATTCTGATATCAGCAGTACTTAGACAGTTGCTGACTAGTCTGTTTAATGCACCATGCATCATTTGTCCATCAGATAATGTTTTTGTAACTTGTGTACTAACGGTATTAAAAAAAAAGATTTGTTTTGAACAACGGTTGTGATATTATGAGAAAATTCTCTGCCATGCAAATCCTTATTTTGCATGTCCAATAAAATATCAAATAATATTCATTTCTATGGGGCTAATTCAACAAAGTGGTTATAAAAAAAGTGTTGCATTCCTGCTGGTTTACTCTTTAAGAGAGTTGTAGGAATTATGCCTAGGATGACAAAAATTTTGAGGGAATCAGATATTTTAACACAACTGAATGTTTGGGGGAGCAAAAGCAAAAATGTGACAAATGAAACAATGCAACCACCTTTGCCCTAAAAATCTAAAAAGCATAACTGTGATGTTTTGTGTTTGTCAGTGGTGTCACTGGGAGTGGCAGAAGCTTCCATCTTTTTGATGCTGATCTTCTTAAGGAAAAGAGTGCGAGTGGCTATCGCCCTGCTCAGAGAGGCCAGCAAGTATGAACTTAAGACAGTAAAGATGGATCACAAAAATCAGATGTGTGAATGTCTTTTCAAATAATGTGATTAAAAAAATATACTGTATGATGATTGTTATTTTCCTGGCCTCATGGTTCCTCTGTTGTTGCAGAGCAATCAGAAACATCATGTCCACACTGTTCTTTCCAGTCATTACTTTTCTCTTGTTGACTGTTTGCATCTCCTACTGGGCGGTTACTGCTGTGTATCCTTTGCAGTGGTCACAGGCAACAACAGGAAGAATGAAAAGAGGAATATATTTTTGTGTTTGCTAACTTCTTGTAGTTCATAGCTGAAAGATTAATTTGTATAAGTCTTGCACATGTTAAAATGTGTACTTGTGAAACTCTTCTGTATTCAGGTAAATATGTGTCTTTAACCAGCATTGTGAAACCAGTCATCTAGCATCCTCAGGTGAAGCTATCTACAAAGTGATTTCTCCTGATGTGAGCTGTCCCTATGCCAACAGTACTTGCAATCCCAAGGTACAATATTTTCTTCAATGTCATCTGTTATCTTTCTGCTTTTTGTATTCATGACAGCCATACGGTACACTTATATCCCCTAAAGTGATGTGCTCATGAACATATATACTGAGGACTCATAGAACAGTTTGAGTCTGTAAAGACAGACTGTAGTTTTCAAAAGGTAATGCCCCTCACACTGTGAGTCCAATTGATTACATTATGCCTTTGTTCAATTTGCTGTCCAAATGTTTCATATCAAATTTGATCCAAATCAGCCTCATGGTATTGCTTTAATGAACAGCAGAAAAAGTGAAAACTTTGAAAGTTGAAGCCCCTCACAGTTAGTCATATTGACTTGAAATTTGACACATAGCTACAATTCCATATGCTCTACAAAAAAGCCTTTTTTTTGGATTTCAACTCTTTTGACCTCGACTCATTTCTATTATAAATAGGCAAGATTGTTTGAAAAACATTACAACTAATAATCAAAAAACTAGTCCTAATGTCAAATCTTCCCAAAGCAATCCTGATTAAACCCAGTGGAGACATCTGGCACATACATGCCAGTACCTGTTGATAAAGGGGAGGCAAATGATTTTTGTGTGTGCAGTCACTGAAGTACTGCATACATTGTAATGATAAAGCAAGTGTGTGATTAGTCTCACTCATTCCTTTAAACAAATCAAATGAGCTGAAGTGTTGTATGAAGCTTGAAATGCACTCACTGCCACTTGTAGCTTTGATTTTGGGTAACTGCGCTGCTTCCCTCTGTTGATCAAGACAGGTCTTGTACCTGGAATGGCCATATTGCACAAATTGTACAAATCTACTCAAAGAGTCTCCTCTGGTCTCCTCCTCATGTCTCTGTCAGACCTTCAACAGAACCAACATCTCCAAATCAGCATTATGTCTGGATTCTCAGTGTCTGTTTGCCTTTTATGGTGGAGAGACATCCTACCACCGCTACCTCTCCCTGCTGCAGCTGTTCAACCTACTGGTTCTCTTCTGGCTGGTCAACTTTAGCTTGGCTCTGGAGCAGTGCACCCTTGCTGGGACATTTGCTAGTTACTACTGGGCCAGGAGGAAGCCTCAGGATATCCCACCATGTCCACTCTTTTCATCATTCAGCAGGGCTGTGAGGTCAGGACAAACCCAGAAGACCAAGCTTTGGATCATCATTTGTCAGTTGTATGCAATCATGAAAAATTGGTGGTGTTTTATCTTTAATTCAAACACAGTAAAACATAACAAACAGTGTTGTGTATCCTCTGTCTATCTTCAGGTATCACACAGGATCTTTGGCATTTGGAGCTCTAATTCTTTCAGTTGCCCAACTGATCCGGATCATCCTGGAATACCTGGAGCAGAAACTGAAAGGTTTACACAAACACGCACGCACACACACAGCCGCAACTACAATTACTGCTACTATCACTATCTCTGATCTACGTATTTATCCACTTAGGTGTTGACAACTGCCTGTCCAGGTTCATAATGCACTGCCTGAAATGCTGTTTCTGGTGTTTGGAGAAATCCTTACGCTACATGAACCGTAATGCTTATATCATGGTGAGTTGGTTATGGGTGCTTTTTAGTATAAATAATATGAATAGCAGCTATCTGCTGTTCATTAAGTCAACAACAAGTTTGTGTTGTTGTGATAGCTGTTTTTGCCTCATCTCCACCAGGTGGCAGTCTATGGCAAGAACTTTTGTACCTCAGCCAGAGAGGCCTTCTTCCTACTGATGAGGAATGTGGTCAGGTAAGAAGGCTTAGCGATCTACAGACTGTTCAGTGGTCCTCTAAAAGGTTGTTGTTCACTGTTTTTATGGGAATACATTTGTGGTTGTGCCCCTGAATTATTCATTTTCATTCATACTTTATTTTCTCAATTAATTACAATTGGTAGTTAATAATCAATAACCAACCCGCTTTTAGTAGACCCCAACAAAACTAATTAAAACCTGCCATAAAGAAAGAGGCTTCTGTTGCATCTACTGCGAGTACACACTGGAGTAATAGAGCCATAATGGAGACAGAGTTTTCTCCTTGCTGCTTCAGGCAGCAGTGAAGTAAGAAAAGGCAGAGGAGAGACGGGCAGCCCCCTCCTACAACAACATGCCTTTGTTGAAAGGGTTGACAAAAGAGAAACCAAAGGCCTTTCCTCATTTCCCATTTTCAGTGCCTCCTCGACTCCTCAATTCTCTGGCTTGTAACCAGGAAATTGATCTCAGCATTCCATCTTGAAGGGTGTCCTGATTCCTAAAATGCAACTCGGGGATTGAGCAGGCTTGCTGGAGGAGCTATAAGCAAGGATACACAGGTGTATTCTTTGTGGAGGTTTTTTCGGCACCTGATGTTTAAAAGAGGCGTGACACACAACCGTGAGGGATAGAGAAAGAAAGAGAGAATATATACTCTGTATAGATATACATGAGTGTGTTTGTATGTATGAGTTTGTGTTGTATATATAATTGAGTGATATAAAATCAAACTTCAAATAAAAGTCTAGTCCTGTCTCCTGATGCGCTAGTGTCTCTGATGCACTTTCCGTTGGAGCTAGATTTAATGAATGATTGACAACTGATATATACTGCTGAAAAAAATTGAGGGAACACTTAAATTACATATCAGATCGGACGGCTGTGGCTCAGAGGTAGAGCTGGTCATCCACCAATTGGAAGATCAGCGGCTCGATCCCCGGCTCCTCCAGTCTGTATGTTGAAGTATCCTTGAGCAAGATACTAAACCCCAAATTGCTCCCGATGATGCTTCCATCAGTGTGTGAGGCTGTTAAAAAACTGAGTAGCAGGTGGCACCTTGTACGGTAGCCTCGGCCACTAGTGTATGAATGTGTGTGTGTGTGAACAGGTGAATGTGACTCGTAGTGTAAAAAGCGCTTTGAGTGGTCAGACGACTAGAAAGGCACTATACAAATGCAGGTCCATTTACCATCTTGACAAATGCATTATTCAAGTTGAAAATCTTTACTGATGTTGGGATTCACTGGATCAAAGATGATTTGTCATTTGTTAAAATCTAAACTGGACATGTGAAGGCTTTTCCTCCTAAGATGGAGAGACGTCATGGTCTTTGTTCTTCAACAAAGACAGTTATCTGACACCCATCTCAACAGGATGCCACCTCACACCTCTTTGACAAGTCTCAAAGCTTGATTAGACAGTACTTTTACAATGTCATGTGACTCTGTGATGTCACCAGGCACACTGTAGAAGGTCTTCTCCCTTCACTGCAGTCTTCCTCTTGCTCATGGGCTGCCGAACAGCTCAGATCTCTTTGCTTCTGGGCCCTGGACCAGCCCAGATATGCTCTCTTCCTCCTGGGCTCTGACCAGCACAGAGGCCCCTGCCCCAAACAACTAAAGGGAGGGCAATTGCTCTACAGACTTTTTGCGATTTAATGCTGTTTATTGAGTCATTGTTGTGATTGTCTGCAATTAGGTTATTGATTAGTTGGTTTTACTAAAGCTAAGTCATGTTTAGTTTGCTAATGCTGTTAACAGATGTCTTGCCAGCAACTAAACATCTTCTGCACTAATCCAGACCCTTGCCAACACAAATCACATTCACATAGACTCACTTACAAATTGGCTTTCAACAGTGCTACACCTACCAAAAGAGGCAGCTCAAAATTCCTGCTTCTTTTCCCTTGTCTTTGTCCTGACCACAGGGTCAGACAAACACGTCCCCCGATCTGAAGCCAGCTTTGATTTGGCCATCTTGCAGTTCTCTGTTGTCAGCCATTTTGTTTTGTAGGCCCCTCGAGCACCACACCCGCCTTTGTCTTTCTCTCTCACACACACACACACACACACACACACAGACATACACCTACACACGTATACACACACACACGCTTGTATATAGTTAGTTAGGATTTGTGTGTTTTGGTTTTGCTTTGCTTTCCTTTATGAATAAATATAATTTTGGAATTGTTCCTGCTGTCGGTTTAATGTTGTACAAGAGTGAATGTATAGTCAACCTCTGCTACGTCAAGAACTCCAGAATCCTTCAGGCTTTATTATTAATTTTGGTTATGGTTATTACTTTAATTATCAATCAGAATCCCAAATTAATAGTTTAGTGAACTTTATGAGACTGATATCATTAACTGGCTATCATTTTTCCCTTTTCTGGAATGGTTTCCCACGAGGTGATTTGATGTTAATTAAGTCATGTTATTTAACATAATTAATAATTATTACTGATAATTATTAATTATATCTGATAGCCAATTTAACACTTTAGGTTGGAGATCTGCCCTTGATGAGGCCTATTAATGTTGTTCCCTACATTTATGATGCCGTCGTGTGAGACCTAATAGATTTCCAACAACTAGTATCCCAGCTTTTTATAATACTATTTGTAGAACCCCTACATATTTGGTGTCCCTTGGTGAGACCTAGTATTATAAACTAGGGTTGGGAATCTCTGGCATGAAGCCGATTCGATATGTATCTAGATACACAGGTTATGATTCGATTAAAAAACGATATATTTTTAAGGCAGAGCGATTCGATACGATTCAATACAGTTTAAGAACGATACGGTTCGATACAGTGTGAAAACAATACGATAGTAAACATTTGTTGATGTAGACTTTAAACTAAACTATAAATTTGTCATGTCTATAAAATGACATTCTTACATTATTTTAAACAGCTAAAAGACCACATTTCCACAAGCATTTTTGCTTTCTGGCACTATCAAAAATAAACAACAACAAAATTCCATACCAATGTATGTTTATTTTTGAGATATGACCAAAAAAAAAGACTTGCTGAATGACCATCATTTTGTTGGATGGAATCAATGAGAAAATAAAATTATTAAGATTGAAAGAAGGACCTTACCAATTCAAAAGGTTCAGAACCTCTGACCTATAAACAAAGTATGCTAATATAACCTTGTAATAATGACCCATCATCTAATGATGAGGCATCACAGGCATGGGGAGCCAGGGTGACAGGACAAAGCAGGTACTACACTCACCTGAACAATGCTTAACACACAATGAGAAGTGCACTGTGCTGAACAAATTAAAGAAATCTAACTGCTGCTGCTGGGGCTGGCGTCAGTGCTCGTGCTGTTGAAATCCATTATGTTTTAGCATGTTGTTTCGTCGACATTACTACTTTTAGCTTTGGGCTGTGAAGATAATGCTACGGAGCATGCGCGACAGTCGTTTCGTCAGCTCTCGCGTTATTTTAGAGATGAAAACTGTAAAGCCTCGGATAACCGAATCCTAGTCTCGCGATAGCCGATCCATAGCTCTACAATCGATTCATCTAAGGATTTGTGGCTGATTACTATCGATTGGTTAGTCTGCTACCGATACAGCCGTATCTCTCGCCTGTAAAACCGGATACCCGGTCGTATCGGTTTATCGTTCCCAAGCCTATTATAAACCCCAACATTATTGTTGACCCCAACATTTATGTTGCCCCTTGATGAGGCCTATAATATGGAGTTAGATTAGTCTCAATATTAATAAATGCACACAGAAGGATTCACAAATACATGTTAAGATTTATATATAAATGACCCTCTCCACACAAATATTTTCAATGCACACACATATATTTGGTATTTTATATAAATGTAAAAAAAATCCACAAATAACCAAATAAGTTTCACAAATGTATTTCTGATGCACACACAAATATTTATTGTTTTAAATATATGCAATAAAAATCCACAAATATATGTATTTTTATATAATTTATTTATTTATATATTGTATTTAAAACATATTTGCAATCTTCATCAAAACATATGTGGATGTTGATACATTCATATACCAATGTTTTTATTTTGTGAACCTCTGCACATTTGTGTGTGAATATTTTTGAGACTCCCCTGACGTGACCCGATCCACAAATGCATTTTTTCTTCCAAGGGGATATAGGTAGCCAATCAGATGTCTCCTTCCTCTTCAGCCAATCACATGAGCGTCCTGCTACCACCCCCACCTTACAACAAGTGGATACACTTACAGGTGCACGATCGTCGGCCGCCATGCTGCAAACTAGACCTCTTGACCATTGACCCGGGGCTCTGCTTTGACCACTTTCTGCTGCTGCTTCTTCTTCTTCTCGTCCTTATTAATTTGGCGGTCGGCAAACAATGTAGTTGTGCATTACTGCCACCCTCTGACACTACGACGTTAAAACATACCCCAGTCTCAAAAATATTCACACACAAATGTGCGGAGGTTCACAAAATAAAAGCATTTGTATATGAATGTATCAACATCCACATATGTTTTGATGAAAATTGCAAATACGTTTTAAATACAATATATAAATAAATAAATTATATAAAAATACATATATTTGTGGATTTTTATTGCACATATTTAAAACAATAAATATTTGTGTGTGCATCAGAAATACATTTGTGAAACTTTTTTGGTTATTTGTGGATTTTTTTTACATTTATATAAAATGCCAAATATATGTGTGTGCATTGAAAATATTTGTGTGGAGAGGGTCATTTATATATAAATCTTAACATGTATTTGTGAATCCTTCTGTGTGCATTTATTAATATTGAGACTAATCTAACTCCATACTAAAAATGTAGATCCCCTACACTGATCTATATTGTATAATTTGTTGAGAAGAAAATTACTTAACAACGGTCAATGAAAAACCAAAATCATCAACCCGCTGAGGGCCGAATTAAAAATCACACTGAAAATCAAAGTAAAAAATTGAGATCATAGGCTGATCCAACTTGTGTGAATTTTATCATGGCAACTCATATTGTGACTCTGTAGTGTTTTTTGCCCCCACATGCTTACATGCATCCCGAACAGTGTCTGGGCATGCTCCTGATGAGTCGGCGGATGTTGTCCTTGGGGATCTCCTCCCAGACCTGGACCAGGGCATCAGTGAGCTCCTTGACGGTCCAGTGGTGCTTTGCAACGTCAGATGCACTATACGTAATGACCCAGTGGTGCTCAATTGGATTTAGGTCAGGGGAATGAGAGGGCCAGTCACTGACACGAATGCCTTCGTCATCCAGGACCTGCGTACACACTCTGACCACATGAGGCCGGGCATTGTCCTGCATCAGGAGGAACCCAGGGCCCACTGCACCAGCGTAAGGTCTGACACTCGCTGTGAGGATTTCATCCTGGTACCTAACAGCAGTCAGGGTACCATCGACTATGACATTGAGGTCTGTGCGACCGTCCAAGGACATGCCTCCCTAGGGCATCTCTTACCCACCACCAAACCGGTCATGCCGGATGATGTTACAGGCAACATAATGTTCACCATGGTGTCTCTAGACCAGTGGCCCTCAAATGGCGGCCTGTGGTCCGCATCCAGCCCGCAAGCTGCCTATTTGCGGACCACGAGCTGAACACGTGACTCTCTCACTGTGTGTGTTTTGGTTTGGTCAGCACTTGTAAATAGGCAGTCATCTCCATGCCAACGATGCACTGATAGGCTGTTAGCAAAACAGCACTTTTTTACTTTCGCTTTTGAAGCGGTGCGCTTATCGATACTTTGCCAGCTGTAGAAGCCTAGATTGATTGAAAATGACATGTTCTAAGCTCGAAAAGAAAAGAAAGGTGGACAGAGAAAATCGGCAGTTCAAAGATGAATGGACTGAACAATTCGCATTAATTCTCCCTCCAACCAGTACAAACCCAATGTGCCTAATATGCCAGGAGACCATAGCTCTGGTGAAGATTTCCATTTTGAAATGGCATTATGAGACCAAACATAGGAATTTTGAAGAGACCTTTCCTCAGAATTCAGGAGTAAGAACAACAGAAATCTATGCATTAAATTCAAAAAAGAAAACCCCCCTGCTGATTTGTTTTGGATTCTTTGCGGGGGTTTTGTTTTGTTTTGTTTTGTTTTGTTTGACTTGAGTATTTTTTTGAATTTATGTCTAAATGGGCATGGCACTTTTATTTTATTTTAGTATGAATTTTATTTGTTGTTTTGTAAAAAAAAAAAAAAAAAAAAAAAAAGGACATTTTGTTTTGATTATGACAGTATTATGGCTTTTGGCTTGACCAGCTACAATAAATGGACCTTTAACTCATTGAAAAATGTTGTGTGCTTCTTAAAGCACCCCCCCGGACCTCTGACTGACACCCCTGCTCTAGACTCTTTCATGCCTATCACATGTGCTCAGTGTGAACCGGCTTTCATCTGTGAAGAGAACAGGCCGCCAGTGGCGGACCTGTGAGTTCTGGTGTGTCTCTGGTGAATGCCAATAGAGCTGCATGGTGCTGGGCTATTAGCACAGGTCCCACTAGAGGATGTTGGACCCTCATGCCACCCACATGGAGTCTTTTTCTAACAGTTTGGTCAGACATATGCACACCAGTAGCCTGCTGAAGGACATTTTGTAGGGCTCTGGCAGTGCTCCTCCTGTTCTTCCTCGTACAAAGGAGCAAATACCAGTCCTGCTGTTGAGTCGATGCCCTTCTACAGCCCTGTCCAGCTCTCCCCATGTAACAGGCGGTCTCCTGGTATCTCCTTCATGCTCTTGAAACTGTGCTTTGAGACCCAGCAAACCTTGTTGTGACCAAATGTATGGATGTGCCATCCTAGAGGAGCTGGACTACCTGTGCAACCTGATTGGGCTGCAGGTACCAGCAATGACGAGGACACAGGCAAAACACAAAACTAGATAAGAATCAGTCAGGAACGATAAGGAGAGAGCAACTGTCTGTGGCCACCACATGCAAGACCATTCCCTTTTTGGACGTGGTATTGCTTTTGCCTCTCCATTTCACCTGTAACTTTGACTTGCACCAAAGCAGGTGAAATTGATTCACAATCATTTGCTTCCTAAATGGAGAGATTAATATCCCTTAAGTTTAACTGACTTGGTGTTATACTGTGATAAATAAGTGTTCCCTTAATAGACACAATATTCATACTATATCCCAATATAATATGCCAAATTTACAATTTAACACTTTTGTGTGAAAGGAATTTATGGCCTTTCCCATATAGACACCGATCCCAAATTTAGGCCTGTGAATATACATATGCTGGGTAGCTCAGTGGTTAAGGCTACTGACTTTGGCATGGGAGACCTGGATGCAAATATTGGGGCATGTAACACATACCCAGTCTGGACCCTTAGGCAAGGTCCATAATGCTAGCCTACCTAAGGAAGGGAGATACCGCAAAAACAAGATTCATTCATCCACCAGGGTCAACACGGTCCATGTCAGCTGTTGGGAAACCAGCACAGCCTGATGAGAAATGGCCGACTGGAACAAGACATAGATGGACAAGAACAGAGAATATGGAACTGCTCTCACTCCGAGAATAAGTACCAAGCCCCAAGGCCTTACAACACAGATTCCCTTACAGCAGGGCTATTCAATTACAATTTCAACTGGGCCGGATTTTAAAACCAGATAATGTCGATGGGCCAGCGAGCAACCGATCCACTTTTTTCTTTGTTTTTAGCTTATACATATACATCTATCTATCTATCTATCTATCTATCTATCTATATATGTATCTATTTTCAAAAGCGCTGTCAATCGCAGTGGGGTTCAGCCTTCTAGACAATTCCTCCAATCATCATGCATACACCAAGCGTCCTCTCCAGCCTACTGCTCCATTAGGTCCAAGGGAAGCTGAGCCTCCCTGGAAGTGACGATTTTGTCGCATTTATCCAATGACCATCTCCCTTTGCTGCATGAAAAATACCTGCTCAGCGCTGTCTCATAGGAATGCTTGGAGGCTCCGCATCCACCGCTTTGACATGAGAATGCATGACAGGGAGGTCGTGTTTGAAAACTGGTAATAAACAGCTGATGTTTGGACATCATAATCATCATGTTAAATGCATCCTAGTGCACGTTTAATGCAATGTAAATTCTTATTTTAATGTAAATTCAATAGTGCATACTACCATTTCTTCTATGAAGGAGAAGTTCAGCCTCCCTTGTTGTCTCAGAGCAATCGCCCCCGACATATATATATATATATATATATATATATATATCTCACTGTAAACAAATCTAGCATGTCAAAAAAATAAATATTCCTCCTGACATCACAATACTGAGTGAGAAAAGTAATGTTATCTAAGCATGAAGAACACAGACAACAGTATCAGTCATTCATCCTGCTCCCTGTCCCCCGTCTACTACCTCAGGTACATTTTCAGATTAAGTGTGATATTACATACAGGCCAAGATCAAGTCAACACGGAGAATATTTAGTCACCACCAGAACTTTAGAAAGGTGTGGGGAATAAAGGAATACGTAGGAAGTATCTGGATGGGACCCATCCAGAGTGGTTGACCCAAGGAAGGACAGTCCTAATCATGAAAGATCCCCAGAAGGGTGCAGTCCCATCCAACTACCAGCCAATAATCTGCCCCTGTATGACATGGAAGCTCCTGTCAGGTATCATCACGGCTAAGATGAATAAGCACATAGCCCAATACATGAGTGAGGCCCAGAAAGGAATTGGTAGTAATGCCAGGGGAGCCAAACATCAGCTACTGGTCAATTGAGCAGTCACCCAAGACTGAAAGCACAAGCAGCCCAACCTGTGTACTGCCTGTATCGACTACAAGAAAGCCTATGACTCAATACCACACACATGGATACTAGAATGCTTGGAAATGTACATCATCAGCAGGACACTGAGAGACTTCATCAGGAACTCAATGGGGCTGTGGAAGATGACTCTGGAGGCCAACTTAAAGCCAAGTGCTTTAAGTTGGATGACATCAAACTGATCATCTGCTCTGGAACCGAAAACTCAAGAGTTTCACAGCTCAGGCTCAGTCAACTTGGAGATCGGGATGAGCTTTCTGAAATAGGTCGGTTCGCAAATGAGTTATGTTATTTGTGTGGGTAAACACAGGTACATATATACATACACATAGGAGTCCACCTATTCACATTACCATATACACACATACCCATTCATACATGACTACATACACAAACATACATGCACACATATGCATATAGCAATGCATTTACAACCATCCATTCAGACATCAATGGACATCCAAATATAACTTAAGAAGAGGTGCATACAGACAGACACATAGATTGGCAGACAGATGTACAGACAAATGGAGACAAACAAATGGACAGACAGATGTGCAGATTAGTAGAGGGACATACAGGCAGATAGATATGCAGACAACTAGACAGATGTACGGACAGATAGATAAACAGGTAGACAGATGGGTAAGCAGTGAGACTCTTCTCCCCTTATCACGGTACTGTGTGAGAATCAGGAGTAACTTCTTTCTTCTTTCCTGGATCTCCAGCTGGTATTGGTTATTCATCCTATAGTTCCCTTAAGTTCTCTTTCTCGGCTTTAAACAAATAATTTTTTTTGTTTGAAATGTTCAATTTTAGCCATAGTGGGTCTTGGTTGTTTTGTTGTTAGTGGTCTCTGTTGTTTTTGGCTCTGATGCGGTGGACGCTGTGGAAGGTTATCATATTGATGGTGCCTTGTGTTAGTTTCAAGGCTGACTGCATGAAATCTTTTACGGCTTGTTCTGGGTTGTCTTGTGTTTGTTCTGTTATACCGGTGAAAATGAGACTCTTGCACATGCTGCAGCTCTGGAGGTCCAGAATGGTTTCTTTCAGTGTTGTGTTTTAACTGATAATGGTGTTGACTTGAGTATTGAGGGTATTGACGGTAAGTTTTAGTTCCTTATTTTCCACATGTAAAGTTTAGATTTGTGACTGGGTGTACTCGAGACTGGATTTTAGGTCTTTTATGTCCGTGTGTAATATTTCCAAGTTTGAAAGTTTGTTGTTAATGGATTCGAGCACAATGACCTCGATAGTTGTGGGGGGACATGGTCGTAGGCCCTCTCCAAGTCCACAAAACACATGCAGGCTGGATGGGCAAACTCCCACAACCCCTCCAGCAGCCTCACAAGGTTAAAGACCTGGTCCATTGTTCCATGGCCAGGACCGAATCCATATTGTTCCTCCTGAAACCGAGGTTTGACAATCGGTTGGAGCCTCCATTTCAGCACCCTGGAGTAAACTTTACCTGGGACACTGAGCAGTTTGAAACCCCAATAGTCGGAGCACACCCTCTGGTCCCCTTTTTTGAATATGGGAACCACCACCCCAGTCTGCCACTCCACGGGCACTGTATCCAACCTCCATGCAACACTGAAAAGGTTGTGTCAGCCAAGACAACCCAACAGTGTCCAGAGCCTTCAGCATCTCAGGGCGAATCTCACACCTGGTGCCTTGCCACTGGGGAGCTCTTTGACAACTTTAGCAACCTCTACCAGGGGTATCCCCCTAGTCTTCAGGCTCTGCCTCCTCCACAGTGGATGTGACGGCCGGGTTCAGGAGTTCCTCAAAGTGCTCCTTCCACCACTCTACAATCTTCCCAGTTCGGGTTAACAGTTCTCCCTCTCTGCTGAGCACAGTCTGAGACAAGCCCTGCTTTCCCTTCCTGAGGCATCTAACGGTCGGCCAGAACTTTCTTGAGGCCAACTGAAAGTCCTTCTCCATAGCCTCACCCAACTCCTCCCACACCAGGTTTTTCCCTCAGTGACCACCACAGCTGCAGCCCTTCTGGCCAACTGGTACCTGTCTGCTGTTTCAGGTGACCCCGGGGCTAGCCAGATCCGAAAGGCCTCCTTCTTCATCCTGATGGCCTCCCTCACCACTGGTGTCCACCAGCAGGTTCTTAGGTTGCCGCCACGACAGGCACCAACAACCTTCTGACTACAGCTCCTAGCAGACACTTGCACAATGGAGGCTTTGAACATGGACCACTCAGATTCTATGTCCCCAACCTCCCCCAGGATGCACAAGAAATTCTTCTGGCGGTGGGAATTGAAGACCTCATGGACAGGGGCCTCAGCCAGACATTCCCATTTCACCCTCACTACATGTTTGAGTTTACCAGGTCTGTCTGATCACCGCCAGGTAGTGATCAGTTGATAGCTCTGCTCCCCCAAGACACGACCACAGATCTGATACGACCACAAAGTTGATTATCAATCTTTGGCCAACTGTGTTCTGGCACCAAGTACACTTATGAACCGATGTGAGCCATGTTCGAACACAGGGAGCTGTGTTCGTTGTGGCCAATCCATGACGTGCACAGAGGTTCAATAACAAAACACCACTGGGGTTCAGGTCAGGCAGGCACACAGGGTCTCTCTGTAAGGGGCACATTTAATGTTTCTGCAGTGACTGCTGCAAGTATTAAATAACCTTAATCTCATTAACAGGTGATGATATGGGAATACAGTGAGGCAGGCTGGTTTTAAATAAATGTACATTTTTTAAAGCTCTTCTACTTTGGTAAAATGAAAATGGGAAGAGGTAGGCCTATTTATTATTGCACCCACCAGGTGTGTATGCAGGTGTGCGGGCATGTGTGCGTGCAGACGTGTGTATGTGTTACATGAAAAAAAAAAAAAGTATGATATCCCTACATTCTAGTAATATTATGCCATATTGTGAACTAATTTAAAGTAAATATGCACAGACAGAGATCATAATTACAGTGGTAGGCTGTAATAAAACAGTGGACAGATGATGCAGTTGTGACACATGTCATATTTAATTGACACAAACGATGTCTCTGAAGCAAGGATATCTCATTTTCTCAAGTGCCTGTTGCCTCCACTTCTCTCTCCTCACATCTCTTTCTTGACCCCTCAACTCACACCTCCTGGGCAGGACTAAGATGCAAGGAGGGAAGGCGAGGAGGGGAATCAAGGAGGTACAAACTGGGAAATGAGAAAGACCTCAAAATTGGAAGCTGGGTTTTTCTGGCCTCATGATATTGTGGGTCACATGCCACATTGACCTGTGGTGATTGAAGACTGGCTCCAATGGGCAGGGTTTCTACACATGGGTGTGAAAAATCTTTATTCAGGCAAAGGCAGAAGGATGAAGTTTCCATTTCACATTTAAAGTGCATTTTACATTACACAAATAAATAAGTTAATCTTTGGAGTTCCAGTGGTCCCAACACAGCACACTAGTACTGGTAATGTTTTGAACTCTGTGTTCCTACAGGGTTGCCATTCTGGATAGTGTGACATACTTTCTGTTGTTTCTGGGCAAAGTGCTGATAGCAGGAGGAGTTGGTAAGTGACAATATATACACATGTACATACACACATATACATTAGGGCTGTCAACTGAGCTCAGAAATTAAATTCGAATATTGGGCTTTAAAAAACGTCCGAATATTGATTATATTCGAATATTATTTTCAATAATTTGTATTTATTTATTTATTTTTCATAGAAAATAACTGCATGTATATGGAGTTAGATTAGTCTCAATATTAATAAATGCACACAGAAGGATTCACAAATACATGTTAAGATTTATATATAAATGACTCTCTCCACACAAATAAATTTCAATGCACACACATATATTTGGCATTTTAAATAAATGTAAAAAAAATCCACAAATAACCAAAAAAGTTTCACAAATGTATTTCTGATGCACACACAAATATTTATTGTTTTAAATATATGCAATAAAAATCCACAAATATCTGTATTTTTATATAATTTATTTATTTATATATTGTATTTAAAACGTATTTGCAATTTTCATCAAAACATATGTGGATGTTGATACATTCATATACAAATGCTTTTATTTTGTGAACCTCTGCGCATTTGTGTGTGAATATTTTTGAGACTCCCCTGACGTGACCCGATCCACAAATGCATTTTTTCTACCAAGGGGATATAGGTAGCCAATCAGATGTCTCCTTCCTCTTCAACCAATCACATGAGCGTCCCGCTACCACCCCCACGTGGGGTATGTTTTAACGTCGTAGTGTCAGAGGGTGGCAGCAAAGTCCTTCTAAGGCAAGTCGTAACACTCCGACGCCATCTTTGAAATGCGCCAGGGCAGCTATTTGAACTTAACTCCCTTCGCCCATTCAAAATGAATGGGTGAGGGTCTAGTTCTCTACTTCCAGAGCTCGCTGGGACATAAAAACTATATGAATGGCATCAGCAAAAAAGACTGATCCAAATCGATGAGAAGACTTGCCAGTTATGTTCCTTAATAAGGTTTAAAACCGCTTTTTTCTTCCTCAGGTTATTCAACTGCGCATGCGCGAAGCTTCACAACACCAACAACGTAAGACGTCACCGGAGCGTGAGCTTTGTTTTGAGGGGTGGGGAACCCTGGAGCGCAGCGTATTTAATAATCATGAGGAAGCAAGCGAGCGCACACCCAGATACCTGTGGCTTCTACAGGTGGTGCAAAGGATCTTTGCAGCGGAGCGGTCGAGGTGACATGTAAACAGAGGAAAACAACTTTCATAAAACAGGTGCTTCCCATCCTTAAATGTGATTGGCTGAGCTGCATTCCATGCCGTTGTAAAATCACTGTAACCCACGGCTTCCAACTTTCCAACTGTGTCTGTTTGTAATTTCATCCCGACTATAACCAAGAACGTTTGTTGCCTGGAATAAATAAAGTCGATGGATTAAGTCTGTTCTCTTATAATCTCTGGTCGCAGACTGAGAGGCATGCAAATTCACAGGTGGAGCGAGGCGCGAGGCGTAGCTTTCCAAACACACTTTCCTCGTGACCCTCCCTACTACTGTCAATGGTCCCTCCCTCCGGAGTCCTCTATGCAGCAACTTGACCAAACTGTCGTTAAGGTGGTTAGGCAGGCTTACGTCACTACAACATGATTGACAAAAAAAATCACCAAACAATTGGCTTTGTGAGTGGCGGAAGAGGCGGGACATGTGCGTACGACCGCCATACTGCCGTTGCAAACTCCTCCATTCATTTATGTGGGAGTGTTCAGTCTCCTCATAAGAACGTCTCTGGTTAAAACATACCCCACGTGGGGGTGGTATTATTGGTAATACCATTGGTATTGGTATTATTATTGCACATATTTAAAACAATAAATATTTGTGTGTGCATCAGAAATACATTTGTGAAACTTATTTGGTTATTTGTGGATTTTTTTTACATTTATATAAAATGCCAAATATATGTGTGTGCATTGAAAATATTTGTGTGGAGAGAGTCATTTATATATAAATCTTAACATGTATTTGTGAATCCTTCTGTGTGCATTTATTAATATTGAGACTAATCTAACTCCATACATGTGTTGTTAAAATGGGTCATCGTTAAAAGCGTACAGGCCACAAATCAACTCAAAACATGTCTGGCAGACTACAGATTGTTTGCCAAAAAGACAAGACGATTCACTTGATCAGCAGCGAGCGCTGAGCACTTATTGTTAACAATGTTGCCTGCCGAGAAAAACACACGCTCTGATCTCACAGAAGTACCAGGTACAGTAAGGTATTTTTTTGCAACCTGCACGACGTAGGGATACCTTGCACTGACTGTCACTATCCACCATAGGACTGGATCTGCGTCGGCTGGCAGCAGTGGCTCTCTTTCATATTTGTTGATCTCTGTTTGTGCAAACTGCTTTGGCGTTGCTCACAACTTTCCTTCCTACTGATCAGAATTTTTAAAAAGGCCACACATCACTTTTCAGATTACCCGGTTTAGCAATAACTCTGTCTGGCATGGAGTCATTGGCTTCCCCGGAGTTCCCGGGTTCTTTTTCGGGCTCGCTTGGTTGTTTTTCAGCCATGTTAACGTGTTCTCCTCCTCACTGCTTATTACTGTATGTTATGTGGGGTGTTTGTTATGACACGTGACGGCAAGAGCTCAACTACATAGGCCAGTACAGGACAGACTCACAAACACACACACACACACACTGGAAGAGAGTCAGCAGCATGCCCGTACTCTGAGCGACGGCCATGCCCACTAATCAAATATTAAATTTTACAACCCAATGTCCATTTTTTCGCCATATTCGACAGTTATTCGACTTTTGAATATTATTTTACTAGCCCTAATATACATACATACACACACACCAGGAGCGATCGCTCTGAGACAGCAAGGGAGACTGAATTTCCCCTAAAATTTCATAGAAGAAAAGGTCAAATATGCACTATTGAATTAACATTAAAATAAGAATTTACATTGCATTAAACGTGTGCTAGGATGCATTTAACATCATGACCATGATGTTCAAACGTCAGCTGTTTATCACCAGTTTTCAAGCACGACCTCCCTGTAATACATTCTCGTGTCAGCACGGTGGACATGGAGCCTCCAAGCATTCCTATGAGACAGCGCTGAGCAGGTATTTTTCATGCAGCAAAGGGAGATGGTCATTGGATAAATGCAACAAAATTGTCACTTCCAGGGAGGCTTAGCTTCCGTGGGACCAAATGGAGCAGTTGGCGGGAGAGGACGCTTGGTGTATGCATGATGATTGGAGGAATTGTCTAAAAGGCTGAACCCCTTTGTGATTGAAAGTGCTTTTGAAATACACAGTGGCATCATCGCATTTCGAGCTCAGTCCCATGCGGATATTTGTGAGTGGACTGTTCTGACAGAGTATCGTTCAGGTGTTTAAACCCATCTGAAAATCTCTGAGGTGTGCTTTGCTGTGGTTCTATGGCATGAATGTGGTTGAAAAACAGCTTCAATTAAATGTTCGTTTTATAAGTTACTGCCTCACTAGAATATGACAAATTTTATGATGTAAACTTAAAGTGAGCTTCCCCTGTTTGAAAGACCAGAAGCCGCCACTGATACACACACATGTACACATCCAAATACACGATGCACACGCACACACGCATTTTGTCCGTCACACTCCCATAATGTCATGATGTCAGGACTGACACCAACATGTGTGCTAGATGTTCTAGTTTATTTTGATATCCTGGCCATCATGCTAGCTTAAAAATTTACCTCCATACCATCGCTAAAAGCGTTGATTGCATTAATTTTCTTTAACGCGTTAATTGCGTTGACATTAATTGCCGAGATCAACGCATTAAGTTTGACAACACTAATGTATATGTATATATATGTAAGTTTTTATGCTGCCATGTTAATCTTTCACAGTATACTTTCCAATGTGTTTTATCAACAACAAACTTTTGAATATAATTATATGTTTCAGAAAAATGTAATACAGAGATCAGAGAGGACATGACAGTGTGTCACTGCTTGCATGTGTGTGTGTGTGTGTGTGTGTGTGTGTGTGTGTGTGTGTGTGTGTGTTTCAGGTGTGGTTGCATTCTTCTTCTTCACTGGGAAGATACCTGTTTTTCAGGAGGAAGTGCCTAATCTCAACTACTATTGGGTTCCCCTGCTGGTCAGACACACACACACACACACACACACACACACACACACACACACACACACACCAATGTTAATTTTGACAGCTAGTTCAGATTTAGTCTTAGTCTTGAGATGAAAATGCTTATTTGTTTAAGTCACATTTTAATGATTTTTATCCTTCATAGTTTTAGTCTTGTTTTAGTTGACAAAAATTCATGACATTTTAGTCAGCTTTTAGTCATTATGTTTTCTATATATTTTCTGTTTTATTTTATTTTATTTTTTATCTTTAAACTAATCCAGTGAGGCTAATGCATGTATCAGAAATTAGAATCAGGTGACAGATTGAATACAAAATTTAATTTATTTCTACAGCTACAAGTGCAGTGTTTGACAGGTTTAAGGGGAGCGTTAAGAGCACACACTCACTGATCGTCATTTGAAAAGCTCAAAAACTTTGGGTGCATTCACACCAGAATAGTCCAGGGGACTTAGTTAGTTTGGGCGGGGAATGCCGAAAAATTTCACACCTTCATTTGGTTTGGTTCACATTTACACTGCACTTTTTAAAGTGGACCAAACCGCCTGGACAACGTCACGCAGTTACAACAGCTGCTCGTTTGGGGGTGGTATTACCCAAAACGACCACTGACCAGGAAGAAAAAAAGCATGAAGAAGAAGAAAACCTGGCTCATCAATTGGCCAGGACCAAAAACGGAAATCCATCCCCTTCAAGCAAGATTTATGGTTGTGCGTAGACCCTATGCACGTAGCCTATGCACACAGTCTACACCGTTGTGGGCATTTTTACTTGTGCGGTTGTGTGTCTGTGTCACTGTGCAGTTACACCTCCAAAAAACTAGTCAGCGGCAAAGTTTTCTGTGAAGTGCTGTTAAGCTTAGCTGATTCGAAACACAAATTAAATGTGGCTTAATAGAGACAGTTTCAAACACAAGTACAACTCAATTCAATTTTATGTATAAAGCCCAATATCACAAATCACAATTTGCCTCAAAGGGCTTTACAGCATACAACATCCCTCTGTCCTTTGGACCCTCACAGCGGATAAGGAAAAACTCCCCAAAAAAAAACCCTTTAATGGGGAAAAAAATGGTAGAAACCTCAGGAAGAGCAACTGAGGAGGGATCCCTCTTCCAGGACAGATAGATGTGCAATAGATGTTGTACATAACAGATAAACATAATAAATTAACAGTAATCTATATGACACAATGAACCATAAAGAGAGACAGATATTATATTAATAATATGATTATATATGTATGTGACAATAATCATATGTGTATAATAACAGTACAAGTATGACTAATAGTAACAGCAGCAGTGGGAGGCATCAGGCAGGACCACGGCAGCAGCACAACCATGACACACCATCCAGGCACAGCCGCGATATGAGTTCACCTGCGAGACAGTGGAGCACAAAGGCTCCGGAGAACAAGCCGAGTTAGTGACATGCAGTAGAGCCAAGTTAGAGAGATGCAGTAACAAGACATGAATGTTAGCAAAGGAGAGAGAGAGAGAGAGAGAGAGAGAGAGAGAGAGAGAGAGAGAGAAGGAGAGAAGTGGCTCGGTGTATCATAGGATGTTCCCCGGCAGACTCGGCCTATGTCAGCCTAACTAGGGGCTGGTCCAAGACAAGCCTGAGCCAGCCCTAACTATAAGCTTTATCAAAAAGGAAAGTCTTAAGTCTACTCTTAAAAGTGGAGACAGTGTCTGCCTCCCGGACTGAAACAGGAAGGGGATTCCACAAAAGAGGAGCCTGATAGCTGAAGGCTCTGGCTCTTGTTCTACTTTTGGAGACTTTGGGGACCACGAGTAACCCTGCATTCTCAGAGCGCAGTGTTCTGGTGGGATAATAGGGCACTATGAGCTCTCTAAGATATGACGGAGCCTGATTATTTAGAGCTTTGTAAGTTAGGAGAAGGATTTTAAATTCAATTCTGAATTTTACAGGGAGCCAGTGCAGAGAAGCTAAAACAGGAGAAATGTGATCTCGTTTCTTAGTTCCTGTCAGTACACGTGCGAGTTTTTAGGCACTTATTAGAGCTACCTAATAATAGAGAATTACAGTAATCCAGCCTAGAGGTAACAAACGTGTGGACCAATTTTTCTGCATCTTTTTGTGACAGGATAGGCCTAATTTTCGCAATATCATGCAGATGAAAAAACGCAGTCTGAGAGGTTTGTTTTAAATGGGAATTAAAAGACAAATCTTGATCAAATATTACTCCGAGGTTTCTTACACTGGTGCTAGAGGCCAGAGTAATGCCATCCAGAGAAACTATATCATCAGAAAAAGAGTTTCTGAGGTGCTTGGGGCCAAGAACAATAACTTTAATTTTGTCTGAATTTAACATTAGGAAATTGGAGCTCATCCAGGTTTTTATATCTTTAAGGTATTTCTGAAGTTTAGTTAATTGGTCCATTTCTTCTGGCTTTATCGATAAATACAACTGTGTATCATCTGCATAACAATGGAAAATTTATAGAGTGATTTCTAATGATGTTACCTAAGGGAAGCATATATAGAGTGAATAGAATTGGTCCGAGCACTGAACCTTGAGGTACTCCAACACAAACTTTAGTACGTGAAGATGATTCATTATGAACGTGAACAAAGTGAAAACTTTCGGATAAATAAGGTTTAAACCAGCTTAGTGCAGAACCAAACACCAAAATGCAATGCGCTGTACGTCACCTCCTCTCTTTGGTTCACTTCCTCTCTTTGGCATTTCCCACTGCAAGCAAACTGCACCAGGGTTCACTTGCAAGTGAACCGAGACCCCCAGTTTTCAAGCAGACTAGGGTTCGCTCATTTGGTCCACACCAAAGTTCAAATGAGCGTTCACACCATTCCAAACGAAACAAACTATCTGTGGAAGAGGACCAGGGTTCGTTAAATGCGCACCAAATAGCGCCAATGTGAATGCGTCCTTTGAGACCACAAATGACTAATCTGAGACAACTAGGATTTGTACTCAGGTTCATGGTAAACTCTGACTTATCCATCTTACTGTTGAGAAGCAGGAAAACAACTTCTGCAACATGCTAGTCTGGAGGATTTAAACTCATCTCCTTTAACAGAGTTGGTGATTAAAACGAAACTTTCATCTCTGCCAGAGAAAACTGATCTGAGTTCAGACTGTTTACTGACAGCACAGCTACACTCACAGATAACTGAGCCTCCTACCTGCCTGTCAAACAGCATCAATCCATAAACCTTCCGCAGTCCGGACTGAGTGGAGTCTAGTAGAGATCAACAGCTGTGAAGACCAGTTGCTTGCGCCACTGCCATACAGCCGCTAGTGAAACATCCTGGTGCAGAATATTTACTGGAGTTTGTCAGCCTGTTGCTCATGCTGCATTTGAAGATAATTACAAGCACGGCTGTTCTCGGCTTTCAATGTCTGATCCACCTTAACATTTTTGTCAAATCACGTCATGTAAACAAAAATGAAACATAGATTTGAAACAAGAATCTTAACCAAAAATTTATAAATGATTATGTCTCGACTGCTTTCAGTCCTGCTGTAGTTTTCTAACCTGTCTATTTTCTTCATCAGACGGTGGTGATAGGCGCCTACCTGATTGCTCACGGTTTCTCCAATGTCTATGCCATCTGTGTTGACACACTCTTCCTCTGCTTCTGTAAGTACAACACTATTATAACTGTTTATAGTGCAGTACTGATGTTTTGTATAAACATAAGTACATAAAAAAATAAAGCCGCATGCGGCAATTTATACCAGTATGGAAGGTTTTATGATGATCAGACAGGCGCTCATTCATTTATTTATGTCCAAATCTACCAGGCCAGGCTCCTCTTTGGAAACTCTGTCGCTTCCTATTGGTCAACTGCCGAAACATCTTGGGGACATGCTTTAATGGCTTAGTTAAAAACGTCCACAAATTTTGGCAAGGTTTGAACAATCCCTCATTGATATATGGCTAAATATTACAAAAGGCCATTGCACTTGTTTGGAACTTGTGGTGCCCCCTGTTGATTGATTTTAAAATAATATAACATACAGTTCATAATCCTTATTTAACATACACTGCAAGTTTTGTAATGATTTAATTTAATTTAATTTTAATTTATGATTTATAATCTGGTTTATTTTATTGCATGCCCATTTTTTGTATCTTCGGTGCTCCCTAGTGGTCAACATTCATGAAATTTTGAGGATGTGTTCCTGGTGCCTCTTAAGACGTTTCTTGCATGGTTTGTGATGATTGCGGAGTCATTTGCTGAGTCACACCCCCTCTAAAGTTCATTGGTCAATATCTTCAAAAAGCAATGAGATATCAATAACAGTTAAAGCATTGATGATAAAATTCTGAAAAAATATATCATTCATGAAATTGAAAATGTGCATACATTACAAATTACAACAAGATAATGAATATCATTGTGAGCTAAGTGTTAAACCGATTAAAACATGTGATATCCAGTATCCAAAGAATGTCCATCCTAATGGTGGTTGAATTTAGATATAGACTTTTGGAGATATAGATATTAATTAATTTAGTATATTCTTAAAAGTATAGTGACAGACTTCTAAATTGACTCTAGGTTGCGCATGGCAAAGTTTTGTCACAATTCAGTGGATGTGCTGAAAAAAAAATCTGCTTTGTAGGACACAATAGTGATTTATTGTGATTTTATGATGTATGGAATGTGAAATGTCTTGAAATTTAGATGTAATGTAATAAGCTACACCACCTTCAAGCAGTTATTTTCAAATTTTGTGCATTGTGCATCCGATTGAGACATGACCTTAGATGATGCAAACCAAGTTTCGTACAAATATGATTATGGGATTATGGGATTATGGGATTATGGGATTATGGGAACTTTTTGCTTGTGTAGCGCCCCCTATCGTTTGATTTGAATCAAGCTTTCAGGGCATGATTTGGATACTTATGTCGACATTTTCGACAAGTTTTGTGACAACTGGCTCAATGGTTAAGGAGTAAAATCTATTTATGTGCAGAGCCATGTCCCCCCTAAAGTTCATTGATCAATATCACCAAAAAGCAATGACATATGAAAAAGCTGTTGACAACTTTTAAAGAGCTTCTTCCCATAATGATTCAAAGAAAGTTTGGTACAATTGCAACCTACGCCATAGGAGGAGATGTCAAAAAAGTGTTTTTCAAAAATTCAATATGGCGGACAATCTAGTGGGTGGAACTTGACAATTCTTAAGACTTTTGTAGACACCATCCACCTGAACATGTGTTTCCAATATCAAGTCAATCTGACAAACAGTGCAAGGGTGGTGGACTTTCAAAACCAACATTCCATCAAACCATAATTATAGCACCCCCATTTGGCCTATTGGCATTACATTTCTTGAGCAGCATCTGCACACAGCTTCCAATCATCAGTGAAATTTCATGTCTCTACCATGCACCATCTCATGGGAATTTACAAAAACATTTCTGAATAATAATAATAATAATAAAACCCTAATAATAATAAAGCCCTTCAGGCTTGAACCCCTAAAAATAGTAATAATACAACAGGACAAAAATAAAAGGGTTTCTGCCCTTCTGGCTTGAACCCCTAATAATAAGAAAACAGGACAAAAACAGTAGGCTTTCAGCCCTTTGGGCTTGAAACCCTATTAATAACAATAATAATAATTAAAGCTGCAAGCAACGATGAATGGGCCCTCGCACCTTCACGCAACTCGAGGGCGCTGGCTGGACGCCGGCTGATGCGGCAGTTCATCCCCATCGAAGGCAGACCCCTCATGCAGGAGTTCGACGGCATATCCGTGAAATCATGCGAGGACATGTACTTTTGCCAGTAGGTGGCGCTGTACTAAGAACCAAGTATTGGCAAATAGATGTGTTCAGGGCAGGACTGTCATCAATCCTGTGAAGTTTGGGGAAGATTGGAATATGTACGGTGAAGTTGTGAAGCAGTTACAAGCAAATTCAAAATGGCGGACTTCCTGTTGGGTTTGGCACATGGCTGCAAGAGGCTGTTTTGTACGTCATTCAGTGATACATGTGCCTACCAAGTTTCATACATGTAGGTGAAACCAGCTTCGGGAGCTGCTTTGTTGAAAAGTTTTAGGGGGCGCTGTTGAGCCATGTTGGCACATCAAAGCACAAAAATGACATCAGACAACACAATTGGGGTCCTATCATATGTGTGCCACATTTCATGACTTTACAAGCACCCCTTACCCCTCAAAAACAACTTTGTGTTTTATGGCGAATAAGGCAGAGCACGGTGACAGCATTTGAAGAAAACTCAAAAGCTTCTGGTTTTATCATCATCAAGGACTTGGGACTATGTATCAGCAAAAATGAGGTGGGTGTGGTTAACCTGGTAGAAGAGAAACATGAAAGAATGAAAGCAGTAACTTTCTGCCGCCAGTAGGTGGCACTATGATGTTGATGCAAAATTTCTCTGTCGATGTTTTCAGGGCTGGACTGTTATCATATGTGTGAAGTTTTGGAAAGATATGTCCAGGTAGAGTCAAGTTACACAACTTGTATTATCATGGCAAAACATCAATGTTTTCTGCCATGTCATGGCCACGCCCTTTGACGAAAACTCACAGTGTTCACAATAAAGCATCTTCTACGTGTGATGGATAGTTTGACCAAGTGTGAGGTGGATCTGGCAAAGTTGTGGGAGTTATACTTCAAAGTATAAAACATGTCATTTCCTGTTACCAGTAGGGAGCGCTATATTTATCACAAATTATTGACACGTGGGTCTCTTCAGAGCGGGACTGTCATCAATCCTGCATAGTCTGGGGAAGATTGGAACATGTATGCTGGAGTTCTACCCTACTTCCTGTTTTGTGGCGAGACCCCAAAGTTTGAGGCCCTGCCACGGTCACACGGTGTGACAACAACTCAAGCTTTTGACAGCTTTTGTTCTTCTATGGCTTGAGGTGGAACAGACCAAGTTTGAAGTTGATGGGATAAAATCTATAGGAGTAGTTACAACTTTGTGTTTTATGGCAAAGAAGGCGGCGCCACAGCGACAGCGTTTGACGAAACATCAAGCCTGTCATAACATTTCTTTTGCAAGGTCGTGGGGTGGGACAGACCAAGTTTGAAGTGGATTGGATAAAATCTGTAGGACAAGTTTGTTAATTTACGTCTCCTGGAAATGGCCAAAAATGCATAGAAGTGGCACAAGTAAATTCAAAATGGCGGACTTTCGGTTGGGTTTGGAGCGTAACTCCAAGAGGCTTTTTTGTATATCTTGAGGTGTTACATATGCCTACCAAGTGAAAGTGAAACCAGCTTCGGGGGCAGCTTCATCGAAAAATTGTAGGGGGCGCTGTTGAGCCATCTTGGCACATGAAAACACAAAAATCATATCAGACAACACAATTTGGGCCATCTCATGTGTGTGCCAAGTTTCGTGAGTTTTCAAGTATCCCTTGTCCCTCAGAAACAACCTCGTGTTTTATGGCGAATAAGGCGGCATCACGGTGACAGCGTTTGACGAAACCTCAAAAGGTTCTGGTTTGATCATCATCAAGGTCTTGGGACTATTTATAAGCAAAATTGAGGTGGTTCGGGTGAACCTGGTAGAAGAGGGACATGAAATAATGACAAAAGTAACTATCTGCCACCAGTAGGTGGCGCTATGACGTGGACTTAAAATTTCTCTGTAGATGTTTTCAAGGCTGGATTGTTATCATATGTGTGAAGTTTTGGAAAAATATGTCCACGTAGAGTCTTTTATGGCAAAAAAGGCATTGCCACGGTGACCAAACATTACTACACTTGACAGCTGGCATCGGGAGTGACTCCCCATCATGCTCGCCAAATTTCGTGCGAATCGATCAATTTTCATGTCACTTGATTTTTCTCTGTTTATAGCGCCCCCTATTGGCCAATTTCCGCCAAATTTGGCACAGAGTCTCTGGTTGACGTCTGAAAAAAGTGACTTGAGTTTGACGTTGATAGCTTGTACTTTAACAAAAATATGCAAAGGTATGTGTTTTTTACCTAGCAGAAAAAAATTGTTTATTTTTAGCTAGCGTGTTTTTTGGAGTAGCAAATTCTTTTGATAACTTTTGGTCAGGCAAGTCTGGAGATTGTATGTGCAAAGTTTTGTGCGGATGGAGTTGAAACGTTAGGAGGAGTTCGAAAATGTAGGTTTTTGATGTATAGTGACTTACAAAGAGAAATATACAGTGGAAGTGGGCGTGGCCTATGTCAGAAGATGCGACTCTATTTAGGGAACACGTGGATATAAACTTTATGAAGATGTGATTTAAAATGTGGAAGTTAAAGGCCAAAATGCGTTTCCATCTGTTATAGCGCCAGCTAGTGGAGTAGACACACAATTGTTTCTATGGGTGGTGTGTATGCTATTCTATATACACCCTGTGAATTTCACAGCCCTCAGCATAATACTTGAGCTGAAATAAATGTATGGTGTTTATCTTGTCATAAGCCACGCCCACTTTTACTTGTCATGATTAACTTGAAGATATGGCCTCAGGAGTGGCCCAGCTTACCTAACCGTTACCTGTTGACCAACAAAGTTAGAGAAATTTCATTTAAACTTATCCATAGATTTTACCCCTCTAATGATCATATTCATAAAAGGTTCAAAAAAGTTATTGATGTGAAATGCTCCTTCTGTTCTATGGAAGTCGAAACTGTTACTCATTTATTATGGCTTTGCCCCATTGTCCAAAGCTTTTGGATTGACATCTGTAACTTTGTGGCGAACACTATTGATAAAAACTGTGAACTGTTCTGGAAGGATGTGCTGTTTGGTATCTATGACTGTAACAGAACCAAAACTAAGCCAAATGAAACATTTATTATCAATCTTATCATTCTTTTGGCTAAATTTCACATTCACAAGTGTAAGTTCTCTCATAGAAATCCATTGTTCATTGCTTTTCACAGTGAGGTCAAGCAATACGTTGATTCCTTAAAGTTTTCTCTTAATCAAAAGGCAATCAAAACTTGGCATATCTGTGAACATTTTGACACTTTTCTGTAAACTTGTATTCCCCCTGGCAAGTTATGTTGTTATATTATTATGCTGTTTTTTTTTTTTTTTCTTTCTTTCTTTTATTATCTAAAAAAATCTACCATTGTATTGACTTTGCAAGGTTTGATACTCTGTGTGAGAATGCAAATTTGTAAGCTTTGCAAAAGACAAATTAAGTTTATTTAAAAAAAAAAGAAAAAAAAGAAAAAAAGGAGTGGCCCAGCATCATACCCACCAAATTTCGTAAAAATCGGTGTAGCCATTTATGAGATATTAATTTTCCATATTTTCAGCGCCCCCAAGTGGCTAACATTAGCCAAATTTGGATCACGTGCTCACAGGCCCATGCCAAGCAAGGATCACAGATTTGGTGTTGTTAGCATGTATTTTGACCGAAATATGCCACTGTTCGCCTTTTTATAGCTAGCTCGAAAATTTTATTCATTAATAATTTGAGCATATTTTGACCAATCAAAATTCCTTTGATAACTTTAGATCACGTCCCGCCGAAGACTGTACGTGCCAAGTTTCACGCTGAACGGACAAAACCGTAAGGAGAAGTTTGAAAAAGTAGCTTTTTTAGTTTTCGCGATATTGCAAAAAAAAATTATTGGCGGAAATGGGCGTGGCCCCATCCAGGTGATTCAGCGCGATTCAGGGAATCTGTGGATATGAGGTTTTTGAATGTGCGACACATGGTCTGGGAGTTATAGCCCAAAATACATTGAAAATGAGTAGGGGGCGCTACTGAGCCATTTTTGTGCACGTTGTCATGAAACGCCTACCATATGTAAATTTTCACCACTTCTGACGAGTCTGTGAAGTTTCATGAGTTTTCGAGTATGTTATGGCCCCTAAAAAGGCAGTTGATTTCGGATAATAATAATAATTAAAGCTGCAAGCAGCGTTGAACGGGCCCTCGCACCCCACGCAACTCGGGGCCTGGCGCGGCCACCACCGTCTCGCCAGAGGTCGACCGGCAGACGAGGCGCTGAATGTTCGCCTCCTTCGGACAGTGTAAGAACCAATGCGTTGCGACTTCCCGTCTCCACTGGGTGGCGCTATGACTCTGACTCCTGAGCGTCATGTGGGTGTGTTCATGCCAGGACTATTATCATACATGGGAAGTTTGGAGCAGATTCGACCATTAGATCCCATGTTATAGCAATATCGTGTGTCATGGTGAGACATCAAGTGTCGACGCCATGTCACAGCCACACCGTTCCATGCTGAGCAATTCTCTTAATATGTTTTGATCACACACTTGTGTAGATGGTACACACCAGTTTTGGAGTTAATTGATTCATTTCTGGAGGAGGAGATCATTAAAATACAACACGTGGAAAACGCCAAAAATGACTGTAAATTTCAAAATGGCCGACTTCCTGTCGGGTGTGGCCTACATGTGCAAGAGGCTTTTTCGTGCGTCTGGACACGATACATGTGCATACTGATTTTCGTGTACGTCTGTGAAAGTTGTTATGGGGGACGCTGCGCTTTAAGGGGCGTGGCCAAGCCATACGGCCACGCTTATTGATGAAACTCATACTATACATTCAGGTCTGGACTGTTAACAAACATGTGAAGTTTGGTGAAGAATGGACAATGTATGCCAAAGTTATACTAATTTCGTGTTTTATGGCGAGACATCAAACTTCGCCGCCACCTGACGGCCAAACCGTTTCACGATGCAAAAATCTGCTTATAAGTTTTGATTACACCTTTGTCTAGATGGCACACAATGATTTTGAAGTTGTTCTGATGCATCCTGTAGGTGGAGTTCATTAAAATACAACACGTGGAAAACGCCAAAAATGACCATTTAATTCAAAATGGCCGACTTCCTGTTGGGTTTGGCCAATGGGTCCAAGAGACTTTTTTGTGCGTCTGGATGTGATACATATGTGTACCAATTTTCATGCATGTCAGTGAAACGTGCCGCAGGGGCTGATGTTTAGAGGGCGTGGCCAAGCCATTTGACCACGCCCATCAACGAAATTCACATGACATTGTCAGGGCTGGACTCTTAACACACATGTGAAGTTTCAGGCAGATATGCCCAAGGACACTGAAGTTAAGGCCACTTTCCTACGTTTTGGCGAAGCATCGACTTCGCTGCCCTCTGGGCGCAACGCCGTTTGACGATACGTCACAATCTTCATCATGTAGTATTAACAACGTGTTGAGGCCTTTCTAACCAAATTTGAGTTGGATATGCTGAACGTGCTCAGAGCTGCACCTCAAAGTGTAAAAAATCACTTTTCCTGTCGCCAGCAGGGGGCGCTTTGAGAACAGGGGAATTTTTTGATGTAGACGTGTTCAGGGCGGGACTACGATCATACCCAGCAAGTTTTGTGACGATTGGACCTTTCACGCCCAAGTAATAGCAATTCTGGGTTTTTGGGGTTTTTTTTTGAGACATCAAACTTCGCCGCCACCTGACGGCCAAACCGTTTAACGAGGGAAAGATCTTTTAATAACTTTTGATCATCATGTGGTCTAGTTGCAGCACGGCAAATTTGAAGCCGATCCAATGAACCGTCTAGGAGGAGATAGCTCTGAGAGCACACTAGCAAATCGCCAAAATCGGTAAAAAATGGAATATTCAAATCAAAATAGCCGGCTTCCTGTTGGTTTTAGAAAAAAGTCCAACTGCGCATTTTCGTGCGTCTTGGGATGATACACGACCCCCCCGAATTTCGAGAAATTTGGTGAAACGGGCTGGCGGTGGGAGCCGATTGAACCATTCTAGGGGGCGCCATTTTGCTATTTTGCAACTGGCATCATTGAGATTTTGCGTATACATAAATGTCCCCTAGACGAATGTGCACGTCAAATTTGGTGAGTTTTTGAATATGTTAAAGCCCCCAAAAATGCGATCAAGCGAAAAAAAAAAAAAAAAATTAAAGCTGCAAGCAGCGATGAACGGGCCCTCGCACCTTCACGCAACTCGAGGGTGCTGGCAGGACGCCGGCCGATGCGGCCATTCATTCCTGTCGAAGGCAGACCCCTCACGTTGGAGTTACACGTCATATCCCTCAAATCATACGAGGACATGTTACTTTGCCAGTAGGTGGCGCCGTACTAATAACCAAGTATTGGCGTATAGATGTGTTCAGGGCAGGACTGTCATCAATCCTGTGAAGTATGGGGAAGATTGGAACATGTATGGTGATTTTGTGAACCACTTACGAGCAAATTCAAAATGGCGGACTTCCTGTTGGGTTTGGCACATGGTTGCAAGAGCCTTTTTTGTACGTCTTTCAGTGATGCATGTACGTACCAAGTTTCATAGATGTAGGTCAAACCAGCGTCGGGGGCTGCTTTTTTGAAAAATTGTAGGGGGCGCTGTTGAGCCATGTTGGCACATCAGAGCAGATAAATCACATCACACAACACACATCGGAACTTCTTGTATGTGTACCAAGTTTCATGACATTACAAGCATCCCTTACCCCTCAAAAACAACTTTGTGTTTTATGGCGAATAAGGCGTTGCCACATTGACAGTGTTTGCTGAAACCTCAAAAGCTTCTGGTGTGATCATCATCAAAGTCTTGGGACTATGTCTACGCAAAATTGAGGTGGTTGTGGTTAACTTGGTAGAAGAGAGACATGAAAGAATGAAAGCAGTAACTTACAGATGCCACTAGGTGGCGCTATGAGGCTGATTAAAAATTTCTCGGTAGATGTTTTCAGGGCTGGACTTTTATCATATGTGTGAAGTTTTGGAAAGATATGTCCACGTAGAGTCAAGCTACACAACTTTTGTTATCATGGCGAAACATCAAAGTTTGCCGCTACGTCATGGCCACGCCCTTTGATGCAAACTTACAGTGTTCACAATAAAACATCTTCTACATGTGACGGATAGACTGACCAAGATTGAGGTGGATCTGGCCAAGTCTTGGGAGTTATACTTCAAAATATAAAACATGAAATTTTCTCTTACCATTAGGGGGCGCTGTATTTATCACAAATTATTCACATGGAGATCTCTTCAGAGCAGGACTGTCATCAATCCTGTGAAGTTTGGGGAAGATTGGACCATGGATGATGGAGTCATACACAACTTCCTGTTTTGTGGCGAGTCCCCAAAGATTGAGGCCCTGCCACGGTCACATGGTGTGACAACAAGTCCAGTTTTTGATAACTTTTCTTCATCAATGTCTGGAGGTGGGACAGACCAAGTAAGAAGTTGATGGGATAAAATCTGTAGGAGTAGTTACAATTTCGTGGTTTATGGCGAAGAAGGCGGGGCCACAGAGACAGCGTTTGACGAAAACCTGAAACGTTTGATAACTTTTCGTCTTCACGGTCTTGGGGTGGGACAGACCGAGTTTGAAGTGGATTGGATAAAAACTCTAGGACAAGTTCATTCATTTACGTCTACTGGAAATCGCCCAAAATGCACAAAAGTGGCACAAGTAAATTCAAAATGGCGGACTTCCGGTTGGGTTTGGAGCATAACTCCAAGAGGCTTTTTTGTACGTCTTGGAGTGTTACATATGCCTACCAAGTTTCATACATGTAAGTGAAACAAGCTTCGGGGGCTGCTTCATCGAAAAATTGTAGGGGGCGCTGTTGAGGCATCTTGGCACATCAAAACACAAAAAGCATATCAGACAACACAATTTGGGCCTTGTGATGGGTGTGCCAAGTTTCGTGACTTTTCAAGTATCCCTTGCCCCTCAAAAAGAACCTCGTGTTTTATGGCGAATGAGGTGGCGCCACGGTGACAGCGTTGTACGAAACCTCAAAAGGTTCTGGTTTGATCATCACCAAGGTCTTGGGACTATGTATCCGCAAAATTAAGGTGGGTCGGGTGAACCTGGTAGAAGAGGGACATGAAAGAATGAAAAAAGTAACTTTCTGCCGCCAGTAGGTGGCGCTATGACGCTGATTCAAATTTCCTCTGTAGATGTTTTCAGGGCTGGACTGTTATCATATGTGTGAAGTTTTGGAAAGATATGTCCACGTAGAGTCAAGTTACAGCAACTTTTGTCATCATGGCGAAACATCAAAGTTCCCCGCCACGCCAAGGTCATGCCCTTTGACGAAAACTCACAGTATTCAATAGAAAGCATCATCAATGCCTTTTGGATAATTTCCCCAAGTTTGACGTTGATGTGTTCAACTTTGGACGAGATGTGCTTCAAAGTGTAAAACATGACATTTTATACTACCAGTAGGGGGCGCTATATCAATCACAAATTATTGACATGTAGATGTCTTCAGAGCGGGACTGTCATCAATCCTGTGAAGTTTGGGGAAGATTGGACAATGTATGCTGGAGTTATAAACTACTTCCTGTGTTATAATACTACTTCCTGTTTGTAGCGAAGTTTGAGGTCCCACAACGGCCACACGGTGTGACGAAAACTCAAGCTTTTGATAACTTTTTGTCTTCAACTTATGTAGGTGGGACAGACCAAGTTTGAAGTCGATCGGACAAAATCTCTAGGAGGAGATCGTTCATTTACGACCCCTGCAAATGGCCAAAAATGCATGGAAATTGCACATTCAATTCAAAATGGCCGACTTCCTGTTGGGTTTAGGGCATGGGCCCAAGAGGCTTTTTTGTATGTCTTGGTGTGTTACATATGCCTACCAAGTTTCAGACACGTAGGTTAAACTACCTTCAGGGGCTGTTCCGTAGAAAATTTTTAGGGGGCGCTACTGAGCCATTCCTTTGCAGATTATCATGAAACCCCAAAACTTGCCCAGTTTTCGCACTTCTGATGAGTCTGTGAAGTTTCATGAGTTTTTGAGCATGTTAAGGTCCCCAAAAAGGCAATTCATTTTAGTTAAGAAGAAGAATAATAATAACTAGAACTGCAAGCAGTTATAATAGGGGGCCAAGCCTCCCCGCGCGACTCGGCCCCCGGGTTTCGCGGAGCCCA
Organism: Cephalopholis sonnerati; assembly: GCA_019142605.1. NCBI lineage: Eukaryota > Metazoa > Chordata > Actinopteri > Perciformes > Serranidae > Cephalopholis > Cephalopholis sonnerati. The sequence goes on along the minus strand of JAGQAX010000010.1, from coordinate 42,140,518 downwards.
CGGAAGTCGGCCCCGAAGGACGACGAGTTCGGGGCGAGCGTCGGGACGCAGGCCTACGTCTCACCCGCAGTGTAGTTATTGTAATGGGATCAGCACTGGAAGCCCGAAAGGCTAAATGTGTGTGTTGTGACAAGTCACGCCCGCTTTGACCAAACATCACTAAGATTTAACTCTGGCCTCAGGAGTGACACCACAACATGCTCGCCAAATTTCGGGCGAATCTGATTAATTTTCATGTCACTTCATGTTTCTGTGTTTTTAGCGCCCCCTATTGGCCAATTTCCACCAAATTTGGCACAGACCCTCTGGCTGACCTCGGAAACTAGGGACTTGAGTTTGACGTTGATAGCTTTTACTTTGACAAAAATATGCAAAGGTATGTGTTTTTTAGCTAGCCAAAAAAAATTGTTTATTTGTAACTACCGCATTTCTTGGAGCAGCAAAATTCTTTTGATAACTTTTCATCAGGCAAGTCTGGAGATTGTATGTGCAAAGTTTCGTGCAGATGGACCTTAAACTCTAAGAGGAGTTCGAAAAAGTAGGTTTTTGATATGTAGTGACGTAAAACGAGAAATATGCAGTGGAAGTGGGCGTGGCCTACGTCAGAAGATGCGAATCTATTTAGGGAATACATGGATATAAACTTTATGAAGATGTGATTTAAAATGTGGAAGTTACAGGCCAAAATGCGTTTGCATCCGTTATAGCGCCACCTAGTGGAGCAGACACACAATTTTTGCTATGGGTGGTCGGTATGCTGTTCTATATATACCCTGTGAATTTCACAGCCCTCAGCATAATACTTGAGCTGAAATAAATGTTTGCTGTTTATCTCGTAATAAGCCACGCCCACTTTCACCTGTCGTGATTAACTTCAAGATATGGCCTCAGGAGTGACACAGCATCATACCCACCAAATTTCGTAAAAATCGATGCAGCCATTGAAGAGATATAAATGTCTCAGCTTTGCAGCGCCCCCTAGTGGCCAACATTAGCCAAATTTGGCTCACACCCTCACAGTCACATGTTAATCAAGGATCTCAGATTTGGTGTTGTTAGCATTTATTTTGACAGAGATATGCAGCAGTTCGTCTTTTTATAGCTAGCTAGAAAATTTTATTCGTTAATAACTTGCGCATATTTTAACCAAACAAAATTCTTTTGATAACTTTAGATCAGGTCCAGTGGAAGACTTTACGTGCCAAGTTTCAGGCTGATCGGGCAAAACCCCAAGGAGGAGTTCGAAAAAGTTGGTTTTCCAGTTTTCGCGATTTTGCGAAAAATATTATAGGCGGAAATTGGCATGGCCCAGGCCATGTGATTCAGTGCTTTTCAGGGAATCTGTGGATATGAGGTTTTTGAATGTGCGACATCCGGTGTGGGAGTTATAGCCCAAAACGCATTGACCTTGGTTATAGCGCCCCCTGCTGGCTGACATTTGTCATTTTTTGCGCCTGAGGTACGTGCAGGGGTCTGGACCAAGCCTCCAAATTGCACCACCCTCCCTTGCACGGTTTAGCCTGCAGCACTACTTTTACCGGGAGAAGAATAAAAATAGAGAATAATAATAATAACTAGAACTGCAAGCAGTTATAATAGGGGGCCAAGCCTCCCCGCGCGACTCGGCCCCCGGGTCTCGCGGAGCCCACGGAACTTGACACCGAAAGAAGGGTTCGGGTCGAGCGTCGGGACGCAGGCCGACGTTTCACTCGCAGTATGATAATTGTAATGGGATCAGCACTGGAAGTGCGAAAGGCTGAATTTTTGTGTTGTGACAAGTAACGCCCACTTTGACCCAACATCACAAAAATTTGACTCTGGCCTCAGGAGTGACACCACAACAACCTCACCAAATTTCAGGCGAATCTGATCAATTTTCATGTCACTTCATGTTTCTGTGTTTGTAGCGCCCCCTATTGGCCAATTTCCACCAAATTTGGCACAGACCCTCTGGCTGACCTCGGAAACTAGTGACTTGAGTTTGACGTTAATAGCTTTTACTTTGACAAAAATATTCAAAGGTATGTGTTTTTTACCTAGCCAAAAAAAATTGTTTATTTGTAACTACCGCATTTTTTGGAGCAGCAAAATTCTTTTGATAACTTTTCATCAGGCAAGCCTGGAGATTGTATGTGCAGAGCTTCGTGCAGATGGAGCTTAAACGCTAAGAGGAGTTCGAAAAAGTAGGTTTTTGATGTGTAGTGACTTACAAAAAGAAATATGCTGTGGGAGTGGGCGTGGCCTATGTCAGAAGATGCGAAACTATTTAGGGAACACGTGGATATAAACTTTATGAAGATGTGATTTAAAATGTGGAAGTTACAGGCCAAAATGCGTTTGCGTCCGTTAGAGCACCACCTAGTGGAGCAGACACACAATTTTTGCTATGGGTGGCCGGTATGCTGTTATATATATACCCTGTGAATTTCACAGCCCTCAGCATAATACTTGAGCTGAAATAAATGTTTGCTGTTTATCTCGTAATAAGCCACGCCCACTTTCACCTGTCGTGATTAACTTCAAGATATGGCCTCAGGACTGACGCAGCATCATACCCACCAAATTTCGTAAAAATAGGTGCAGCCATTGAAGAGATATAAATGTCTCAGCTTTGCAGCGCCCCCTAGTGGCCAACATTAGCCAAATTTGGCTCACGCCCTCACAGTCACATGTCAATCAAGGATCTCAGATTTGGTGTTGTTAGCATTTATTTTGACAGAGATATGCAGCAGTTCGCCTTTTTATAGCTAGCTAGAAAATTTTATTCGTTAATAACTTGTGCATATTTCAACCAAACAAAATTCTTTTGATAACTTTAGATCAGGTCCAGAGGAAGACTTTACGTGCCAAGTTTCACGCTGATCGGGCAAAACCCCAAGGAGGAGTTCGAAAAAGTTGGTTTTCCAGTTTTCGCGATTTTGCCAAAAAAAATTAGGGTGGAAATGGGCGAGGCCCAGGCCATGTGATTCAGTTCTTTTCAGGGAATCTGGGGATATGAGGTTTTTGAATGTGCGACGTCCGGTGTGGGAGTTATAGCCCAAAACGCATTGACCTTGGTTATAGCGCCCCCTGCTGGCTGACATATGTCATTTTTTGCGCCTGAGGTACGTGCAGGGGTCTGGACCAACCCTCCAAATTGCACCACCCTCCCTTGCACGGTTTAGCCTGCAGCACTACTTTTACCGGGAGAAGAATAAAAATAGAGAATAATAATAATAATAATAATAATAATAATAATAATAATAATAATAAAAATCCGAACAAAAACAATAGGGTTCCCAGCACCGCTGGTCCTGGGAAACGCGTATGCTTTGCATTCGCGTTCCCCAGGCCCCGCGGGCTTGGCCCCCTAATTAAAGCTGCAAGCAGCGTTGAACGGGCCCTCGCACCTCATGCAACTCGGGGCCTGGCGCGGCCGCCACCGTGTCGCCAGAGGTCGACCGGCAGAGGAGGCGCTGAATGTTCGCCTCCATCGGACAGTGTAGGAACCAATGTGTTGCGACTTCCCGTCTCCACTGGGTGGCGCTATAATTCTGACTCCTGAGCGTCATGTGGGTGTGTTCATGCCAGGACTATTATCATACATGTGACGTTTGGAGCAGATTCGACCATTAGATCCCATGTTATAGCAATATCGTGTTTCATGGTGAGACGTCAAGTGTCGACGCCATGTCACAGCCACACCGTTCCATGCTGAGCAATCCTCTTAATATGTTTTGATCATACACTTGTGTAGATGGTACACACCAGTTTTGGAGTTAATTAATACATTTCTGGAGGAGGAGATCATTAAAATACAACACGTGGAAAACGCCAAAAATGACTGTACATTTCAAAATGGCCGACTTCCTGTTTGGTGTGGCCTATATGTGCAAGAGGCTTTTTTGTGCGTCTGGACACGATACATGTGCATACTGATTTTCGTGCACGTCGGTGAAAGTTGTTATGGGGGACGCAGCACTTTAAGGGGCGTGGCCAAGCCATACGGCCACGCTTATTGATGAAACTCATACTATACATTCAAGTCTGGACTGTTAACAAACATGTGAAGTTTGGTGAAGAATGGACAATGTATGCCAAAGTTATACTAATTTCGTGTTTTATGGCGAGACATCAAACTTCGCCGCCACCTGACGGCCAAACCGTTTAACTGTGGAAAAATCTTTTAATAACTTTTGATCACAACCTTGTCTAGATCACACACAGTGATTTTGAAGTCATTCTGATTAATCCTGTAGGAGGAGTTCGTTAAAATACAACATGTGGAAAACGCCAAAAATGACTGTAAATTTCAAAATGGCCGACTTCCTGTTGGGTGTGGCTTATTCGTGCAAGAGGCTTTTTTGTGCGTGTGGATGTTATACATGTGTCTACCAAGTTTCGTGCATATCAGTGAGACGTCCTATGGTGGTTATTTGTGTGAATGGGCGTGGCCAATCCATTTAGCCACGCCTATTAACGAAATTCATAACATATGTTCTGGGTTGGACTGTCAATATACCTGTGAAGTTTCACACAGATCTGACCAAGTACAGTGAAGTTATTGCCACTTCCTGTTTCATGGCGAGACGTCAAAATTCAACCTCCCACAACTGGCGTGCCCTTTAGATTCTGCGAGACCTTTTAATAACTTTTGATCAGGAAGTGTTCTAGATGGTAATCGGTAATTTTGAAGCCGTTCTGATGAATTCTGTAGGAGGAGTTCGTTAAAATACGATGCGTGCGCGACACCAAAAATGACCATGACATTCAAAATGGCCGACTTCCTGTTGAATTTAGCCTAGAGGTCCAAGAGACTTTTTTGTTTGTCTGGGGGTGATGGAGATGTGTACCAATTTTTGTGCATATCGGTGAGACGTCCTATGGAAGTAATTCATATGAATGGGCGTGGCCAAGCCATATGGCCACGCCCATTGACGAAATTCATATCACATATTCAGAGCTGGACTGTTATCATATGTGTGAAGTTTTGGAAAGATATGTCCACGTAGAGTCAAGTTACAGCAACTTTTGTCATCATGGCGAAACATCAAAGTTCGCCGCCACGGCATGGCTACGCCCTTTGACGAAAACTCACAGTTTTCCTTAGATAGCATCATCCAGGCCTTTTGGATAATTTCCCCAAGTTTGAGGTTGATGTGGTCAACTTTGGAGGAGTTATGCTTCAAAGTGTAAAACATGGCATTTTCTACTACCAGTAGGGGGCGCTATATTAATCACAAATTATTGACATGTAGATCTCTTCAGAGCAGGACTGTCATCAATCCTGTGAAGTTTGGGGAAGATTGGACAATGTATGCTGGAGTTATAAACTACTTCCTGTGTTATAATACTACTTCCTGTTTGTAGCGAAGTTTGAGGTCCCACAACGGCCACACGGTGTGACGAAAACTCAAGCTTTTGATAACTTTTTGTCTTCAACTTATGTAGGTGGGACAGACCAAGTTTGAAGTCGATCGGACAAAATCTCTAGGAGGAGATCGTTCATTTACGACCCCTGCAAATGGCCAAAAATGCATAAAAATTGCACATTCAATTCAAAATGGCCGACTTCCTGTTGGGTTTAGGGCATGGGCCCAAGAGGCATTTTTGTGCGTCCCGGGATGATACATATGTGTACCAAATTTCATACGCCTAGGGCAAAGTTAAAGCAGGGGGCTTCGATTTTGAAAACTGTTAGGGGGCGCCATTGAGCCATTTTGCCACGCCCCTTTGTAACGACCATAAAATATCGAAATTTTCACCAGACGTGACGAGTGTGCAAATTTTCCTGACTTTTTGGGCATGTTCAGGCCCTCAAAAATGCGATCAAAGGTTTAAAAGAAAAATAATAAGAATAATTTTTATGATTTCAATAGGGCTCTCGCACGGTTCGTGCTCGGGCCCTAATTAAAGCTGCAAGCAGCGTTGAGCGGGCCCTCGCACCCCACGCAACTCGGGGCCTGGCGCGGCCGCCACCGTGTCGCCAGAGGTCGACCGGCAGACGAGGCGCTGAATGTTCGCCTCCTTCGGACAGTGTAGGAACCAATGCGTTGCGACTTCCCGTCTCCACTGGGTGGCGCTATGACTCTGACTCCTGAGCGTCATGTGGGTGTGTTCATGCCAGGACTATTATCATACATGTGAAGTTTGGAGCAGATTCGACCATTAGATCCCATGTTATAGCAATATCGTGTTTCATGGTGAGACATCAAGTGTCGACGCCATGTCACAGCCACACCGTTCCATGCTGAGCAATTCTCTTAATCTGTTTTGATCACACACTTGTGTAGATGGTAGACACCGGTTTTGGAGTTAATTGATTCATTTCTGGAGGAGGAGATCATTAAAATACAACACGTGGAAAACGCCAAAAATGACTGTAAATTTCAAAATGGCCGACTTCCTGTCGGGTGTGGCCTATATGTGCAAGAGGCTTTTTTGTGCGTCTGGACACGATACATGTGCATACTGATTTTCGTGCACGTCGGTGAAAGTTGTTATGGGGGACGCTGCACTTTAAGGGGCGTGGCCAAGCCATACGGCCACGCTTATTGATGAAACTCATACTATACATTCAGGTCTGGACTGTTAACAAACATGTGAAGTTTGGTGAAGAATGGACAATGTATGCCAAAGTTATACTAATTTCATGTTTTATGGCGAGACATCAAACTTCACCGCCACCTGACGGCCAAACCGTTTCACGATGCAAAAATCTGCTTATAAGTTTTCATTACACCTTTGTCTAGATGGCACACAATGATTTTGAAGTTGTTCTGATGCATCCTGTAGGTGGAGTTCATTAAAATACAACACGTGGAAAATGCCAAAAATGACCATTAAATTCAAAATGGCCGACTTCCTGTTGGGTTTGGCCAACGGGTCCAAGAGACTTTTTTGTGCGTCTGGATGTGATACATATGTGTACCAATTTTCATGCATGTCAGTGAAACGTGTGGGTGTGGCCAAGCCATTTGGCCACGCCCATCATATCACATGTTCAGGGCTGGACTGTTAACACACATGTGAAGTTTCAGACAGATATGACCAAGGACACTGAAGTTAAGGCCACTTAACTGCGTTTTGGCGAACCGTTGACTTCGCCGCCCTGTGGGCGGAACGCCGTTCGGCGAAACGTCACAACTCTTCATCATGTAGCATTACCAACGTGTTGAGGCCTTTCTGACCAATTTTGAGTTGGATATACTGAACGTGCTGAGAGTAGCACCTCAAAGTCTAAAACATCGCTTTTCCTGTCGCCAGCAGGGGGCGCTTTGAGAACGGGGGAATTTTTTGATGTTGGCGTGATGAAGGCCGGACTACGATCATACCCAGCAAGTTTTGTGCCGATTGGACTTATCATGCCCAAGTAATAGCACTTTTGTTTTTTGGGGTTTTTTTGGCGAGACGTCAAACATCGCCGCCACCTGACAGCCAAACCGTTTAACATAGGGAAAATTGTATGATAACTTTTGATCATCAAGTGGTCTAGTTGATGCAAGCCAAATTTGAAGCCGATCCGATGAATCATGTAGGAGGAGATAGAAAAAGTACGAGGAGTGCGAATCGCCCAGTCTGGCGTCAAATTCAAAATGGCTGACTTCCTGTTGGGTGTAGCCAATGGGTCCAAGAGGCTTTTTTGTGCGTCTGGATGTGATACATATGTGTACCAATTTTCATGCATGTCGGTGAAACGTGCCGTAGGGGCTGATGTTTAAAGGGTGTGGCCAAGCCATTTGGCCACGCCCATCAACGAAATTCATATCACATGTTCGGGGCTGGACTGTTAACACACATGTGAAGTTTCAGGCAGATATGACCAAGGACACTGAAGTTAAGGCCACTTAACTGCGTTTTGGCGAACCGTTGACTTCGCCGCCCTGTGGGCGGAACGCCGTTTGGCGATACGTCACACATCTTCATCATGTAGCATTACCAACGTGTTGAGGCCTTTCTGACCAATTTTGAGTTGGATATACTGAACGTGCTGAGAGTAGCACCTCAAAGTCTAAAACATCGCTTTTCCTGTCGCCAGCAGGGGGCGCTTTGAGAACGGGGGAATTTTTTGATGTTGGCGTGATGAAGGCCGGACTACGATCATACCCAGCAAGTTTTGTGCCGATCGGACTTTTCATGCCCAAGTAATAGCACTTTTGTTTTTTGGGGGTTTTTTTTGGCGAGACGTCAAACTTCGCCGCCACCTGACGGCCAAACCGTTTAACGTAGGGAAAATCGTATGATAACTTTTGATCATCAAGTGGTCTAGTTCCAGCACGCCAAATTTGAAGCCGATCCAATGAAGCGTGTAGGAGGAGATAGCTCTGAGAGATTTCTTGGAAATCGCCAAAATCGGTAAAAAAATGAATATTCAAATCAAAATAGCCGGCTTCCTGTTGGTTTTAGAAAAAAGTCCAACTGCGCATTTTCGTGCGTCTTGGGATGATACACGACCTCCCCGAATTTCGTGGAATTTGGTCAAACGGGCTGCCGGTGGGAGCCGATTGAAGTTTTCTAGGGGGCGCCATTTCGCCATTTTGCAACGGGCATCTTTTAAATTTTGCGTACACATAAATTTTCGCCAAGACGAATGTGCATGCCAAATTTGGTGAGTTTTTGAATATGTTAAAGCCCCCAAAAATGCATTTAAAGTCGCGGAAAAAAAAAAAAATAATAATAATAATAATAATAATCCTAAGGAAAACAATAGGGTCCTCGCACGGTTCGTGCTCGGGCCCTAATTAAAGCTGCAAGCAGCGTTGAACGGGCCCTCGCACCCCACGCAACTCGGAGCCTGGCGCGGCCGCCACCGTGTCGCCAAAGGTCGACCGGCAGACGAGGCGCTGAATGTTCGCCTCCTTCGGACAGTGTAGGAACCAATGCGTTGCGACTTCCCGTCTCCACTGGGTGGCGCTATGACTCTGACTCCTGAGCGTCATGTGGGTGTGTTCATGCCAGGACTATTATCATACATGTGAATTTTGGAGCAGATTCGACCATTAGATCCCATGTTATAGCAATATCGTGTTTCATGGTGAGACATCAAGTGTCGACGCCATGTCACAGCCACACCGTTCCATGCTGAGCAATTCTCTTAATATGTTTTGATCACACACTTGTGTAGATGGTACACACCAGTTTTGGAGTTAATTGATTCATTTCTGGAGGAGGAGATCATTAAAATACAACACGTGGAAAACGGCAAAAATGACTGTACATTTCAAAATGGCCGACTTCCTGTCGGGTGTGGCCTATATGTGCAAGAGGCTTTTTTGTGCGTCTGGACACGATACATGTGCATACTGATTTTCGTGCACGTCGGTGAAAGTTGTTATGGGGGACGCTGCACTTTAAGGGGCGTGGTCAAGCCATACGGCCACGCTTATTGATGAAACTCATACTATACATTCAGGTCTGGACTGTTAACAAACATGTGACGTTTGGTGAAGAATGGACAATGTATGCCAAAGTTATACTAATTTCGTGTTTTATGGCGAGACATCAAACTTCGCCGCCACCTGACGGCCAAACCGTTTAACTGTGGAAAAATCTTTTAATAACTTTTGATCACAACCTTGTCTAGATCACACACAGTGATTTTGAAGTCATTCTGATTAATCCTGTAGGAGGAGTTCGTTAAAATACAACATGTGGAAAACGCCAAAAATAGCATCAAAATTCAAAATGGCCGACTTCCTGTTGGGTATGACCAGTGGGTCCAAGAGACTTTTTTGTGCGTCTCGGTGTGATACATGCGTGTACCAATTTTCGTGCATGTCGGTGACACGTGCGGCAGGGGCTGATGTTTAAAGGGCGTGGTCAAGTCATTTGGCCACGCCCATCAACGAAACTCATATCACATGTTCAAGCCTGGACTGTTAACACACATGTGAAGTTTCAGGCAGATATGACCAAGGACACAGAAGTTAATGTCATTAAAGCCATTTTCAACGCGTTTTGGCGAATTTTCGACTTCGCCGCCCTCTGGGCGGAACACCGTTTGACGCCTAGTCACAATCTTCATAATGTAGCATTACCAACGTCTTGAGGTCTGTCTGACCAAATTTGAGTTGCATATGGTGAACGTGGTCAGAGCTGCACGTCAAAGTCTAAAAACATCGCTTTTCCTGTCGCCAGCAGGGGGCGCTAGGGTAATTACAAAATTTCTGCATGTAGACGTGTTCAGGGCGGGAATATTATGAATCATGTGAAGTTTGGTGCAGATCGGACGATTAATGCCAAAGTTATAGCAATTTCGTTTTTCATGGCGAGACAAACTTCAAACTTCAAACTTCGCCGCCAAAAAGCCGATTCCGTGTTCGACGGGTAGCGGATCTTTGAATAACTTTTGATCACAAACTTATCTAGTTGGTACACGGCGATTTTGAAGCCGTTTTGATTAATCGTGTAGGAGGAGTTCGTCAAAATATGACACGTGGTAAAACGCCAAAAATGGCCGCTAAATTCAAAATAGCCAACTTCCTGTTGGGCGTGGCCTATGGCTCCAAGAGACTTTTTTGTGCGGCTCGGCATGATCTACATGTGTACCGATTTTCGTGCAGATCCGTGAAAATTGATGAGGAGGGCGCTGTTTATAAGGAGATTGCTCTTTAATGGGCGTGGCCTAGCCATTTTGACCCGTCCATTGCCGCGAACCCTAAAATACGTAAATTTACACCGCGACTGATGCGACCGCCAAATTTCAGGAGTTTTTGAGCATGTTAAAACCTCCAAATAAGCGATTTACTTTTGTCGTAATAATAATAATAATTCCTTCAATTTCAATAGGGTCCTCGCACGGTACGTGCTCGGGCCCTAAATATGCATTGGAAGTGGGCGTGGCCTATGTCAGAAGATGAGACTCTATTTAGGGAACACGAGGATATAAAGTTTATGAAAATGTGATTTAAAATGTGGAAGTTACAGGCCAAAATGCATTTTCACTCGTTATAGCGCCACCTAGTGGAGTAGACACACAATTTTTGGTATGGATGGTCTGTGTCCTATTCTATATATACCCTGTGAATTTCATAGCTCTCAACATAATACTTGAGCTAAAATAAATGTTTGTTTTTTATCTTGTAATAAGCCACGCCCACTTTGACCAGTCGTGATGAACTTCAAGATATAGCCTCAGGAGTGACCCAGCATCATACCTGCCAAATTTCGTAAAAATCGGTGCAGCCATTTAAGAGATATAAATTTCCCATATTTGCAGCGCCCCCTACTGACCAACATTAGCCAAATTTGGCTCATACCCTCACATGCCAACAAAGCATCTCCGATTTGGTGTTGTTAGCATTTATTTTGACCGAGATATGCAACACTTCGCCTTTTTATAGCTAGCTAGAAAAATTTATTCGTTAATCATTTGCGCATTTTTTGACCGAACAAAATTCTTTTGATAACTTTATATCAGGTCCAAGAGAAGACTGTATGTGCCAAGTTTCACGCTGATTGGAGAAAATCCCAAGGAGGAGATAGAAAAAGGTTTTTCAGTTTTTGTGATTTTGCGAAATAAAATTATAGGCGGAAATGGGCGTGGCATAGCCCGGGTGATTCAGCACTATTCAAGGAATCTGTGGATATGACGTTTTTGAATGTGCGACAGATGGTGTGGGAGTTATAGCCCAAAACGCATTGACCTTGGTTATAGCGCCACCATCTGGCCAATTGGAATTTTTCTATTATGAGCACCATTTGCACACAACTTCCAGTCATTGGTGAAAATTTCATGTCTCTACGATGTACCATCTCACGGGAATTTGCGAAAACATTTCTGAAGAAGAAGAAGAAGAATAAAACAGTAGGAAAACAATAGCGTTTCAGCCCTTCGGGCTTGAACCCCTAATAATAAAACAGTAGGAAAACAATAGGGTTTCAGCCCTTCGGGCTTGAACCCCTAATAATAATAATAATAATAATAATAATAATGATTCCTTGGATTTCAATAGGGTCTTCGCACCGCTTGATGCTCAGGCCCTTATTAAAACTGCAAGCAGCATTGAACGGGTCCTCGCACCTTCATGTAACTCGAGGGGGCTGGCAGGATTCCAGCTGACACCGCCGTTCATTCCTGTTAAGGCAGACCCCTCACGCAGGAATTACACATCATATCCCTCAAATCATACAAAGACGTCATTTTGGTAGTAGGTGGCGCCGAACTAATAACCAAGTATTGGTGTATAGATGTGTTGAGGGCAGGACTGTCATCAATCCTGTGAAATTTGGGGAAGAGTGGAACATGTATGGTGAAGTTGTGAACCAGTTACAAGCAAATTCAAAATGGCGGACTTCCTGCTGGGTTTGTTCCTACCAAGTTTCATAGGTGTCTGTCAAACCACCTTCGGGGACTGCTTCCTAGAACAGTTATGGGGGCGCTGATGAGCCATGTTGGTACATCGAAGATCAAAAATCACGTCACCCAACACCAATTGGATCCTTTCATATGTGTGCCAAGTTTCATGACTTTACAAGCATCCCTTACCCCTCAAAAACAAGCTTGTGGTTTATGGCAAATAAGGCGTTGCCACGGTGACAGCGTTTGACGAGACATCGTGGTTTTCACAATATAGCATTACCAACATCGTAAGGCCTTTCTGACCAAATATGAGTTGGATAAGGTCAACGTCCTGAGAGCAGTACCTTAAATTCTAAAACATGGCTTTGTCTGTTTCCACCGGGGGGCACTATGACAAATACGAAATTTCTGCATGTAGACCTGATCAGGGCGGGACTATTATATATCCAGTGAAGTTTGGTGCAGATCGGACCATTAACCCCAAAGTTATAGCAATTTTGTTTTTCATGGCGAGACATCAAACTTTGCCACCACCTGATGGCCAAACCGTTTAAAGATCTACTAATCTTTTGATAACTTTTGATCACAACGTTGTCTAGATGGCACACAGTGATTTTGAAGACGTTCTGATTAATCCTATAGGAGGAGTTCGTTACAATACAACACGTGCAAAAAGCCAAAAATTGCCGCAAAATTCAAAATGGCAGACTTACTGTTGGGTTTGGCCAATGGGTGCAAGAGGCTTTTTTGTTTGTCTGGGTGTGATACATGCACCTCAAAGTCTAAAACATGGAATTTTCTGTTTCCAGCAGGGGGCGCTATGACCAATACAAAATTTCTGCATGTAGACGTGTTCAGGGCGGGACTATTATATATCAAGTAAAGTTTAGTGGAGATCGGACCATTTACCCCAAAGTTATAGCAATTTTGTTTTTTTCATGGCGAGACATCAACCTTTGCCGCCAAAAAGCCGATTCCCCCCTCAATGGGTAACTGATCTTTTAATAACTTTTGATCACAAAGTAGTGTAAATGATACACAGCGATTTTGAAGCCATTCTGATTAATCCTGTAGGAGTTCGTTAAAATACAAAACGTGGAAAACGCCGAAAAATGGCCGCTAAATTCAAAATGGCTATTTCCTGTTGGGTTTGGCCTATGGCTCCAAAAGACTTTTTTGTTCGTCTGGGTGGGATACATATGTGTCCCGATTTTCATGCATGTCGGTGAAACGTGCCGCAGGGGCTGCTGTTTCGCCAAAACCCATATCACATGTAAATTTCCACCACGACTGGCACGTGTGCCAAATTTGGTGAGTTTTTGAGTATGTTAAAGCTCCCAAAAATGTGATTCATTACAAGAGAGAAGAGAAATCATTAAAGCTGCAAGCAGCGTTGAACGGGCCCTCGAACCTTCACGCAACTCGAGGGCGCTGGCAGGACACCGGCTGATGCCGCCGTTCATTCCTGTCAAAGGCAGACCCCTCACGCAGGAGTTACACGTCATATCCCTCAAATCATACAAAGACATGTCATTTTGCCAGTAGGTGGCGCCGTACTAATAACCAGGTATTGGCGTATAGATGTGTTGAGGGCAGGACTGTCATCAATCCTATGATATTTGAGGAAGATTGGAACATGTATGGTGAAGTTGTGAACCAGTTACAAGCAAATTCAAAATGGCAGACTTCCTACTGGGTTTGTTCCTACCAAGTTTCATAGATATAGGTCAAACCACCTTCTTAGAATATTTATAGGGGGCGCTGATGAGCCATGTTGGTACATCGAAGATCAAAAATCACATCACACAACACCAATCGGATCCTGTTATAAGTGTGCCAAGTTTCATGACTTTACAAGCATCCCTTACCCCTCAAATACAAGCTCGTGGTTTATGGCAAATAAGGCGTTGCCACGGTGACAGCGTTTGACGAGACATCGTGGTTTTCACAACAGAGCATTCCCAACATCTTAAGGCCTTTCTGACCAAATGTGAGTTGGATAAGGTCAACTTCCTGAGAGCAGCTCCTCAAAGTCTAAACCATGGCATTTCCTGTCAGGAGCAGGGGGCGTTGTGACAATCACAGAACTTTGTCATGTAGATGTGTTCAGGGTAGGACTATTATGAATCATGTGAAGTTTGGTGAAAATTGGACAATGTATCCCAAAATTATAGCAATTTCATGTTTCATGGTGAGACATCAAACTTCGCCGCCATCTGACGGCCAAACCGTTTAACGATCTAGTAATCTTTTGATAACTTCTGATTACAACGTTGTCTAGATGGCACACAGTGATTTTGAAGTCGTTCTGATTAATCCTATAGGAGGAGTTCGTTAAAATACAACACATGCAAAAAGCCAAAAATAGCCGCAAAATTCAAAATGGCCAACTTCCTGTTGGGTTTGGTCGATGGGTGCAAGAGGCATTTTTGTGCGTCTGGGTGTGATACATGTGTGTACTGATTTCCGTGCATATCGGTTAAACGTCCTATGGGGGTTACTTTTATGAATGGGCGTGACCAAGTCATTTAGTCACGCCCATCAATGCAAGTCATATCACATGTTCAGGCCTGGACTGTTAACACACATATGAAGTTTCAGGCAGATATGACCAGTGACACTGAAGTTAAGGCCACTTTTATGCGTTTTGGTGAAACATTGAATTTTCCGCGATCTGGGTGCAACGCCGTTTGATGATACGTGACAATCTTCATAATGTAGCATAACCAAGGTCCTGAGGCCTCTCTGACCAAATTTGAGTTGGATATGCTGAACGTGCTCAGAGCTGCACCTCAAAGCCTAAAACATGGCTTTGTCTGTTTCCAGCAGGGGGCACTATGACAAATACAAAATTTCTGCATGTAGACGTGTTCAAGGCGGGACTATTATATACCCAGTGAAGTTTGGTGCAGATCGGACCATTAACCCCAAAGTTACAGCGATTTTGTTTTTCATGGCGAGACATCAAACTTCGCCGCCACCTGACAGCCAAACCCTTTGATGATCTACTAATCTTTTGATAACTTTTGATCACAACATTGTCTAGATGGCACACAGTGATTTTGAAGTCGTTCTGATTAATCATATAGGAAGAGTTTGTTAAAATACAACACGTGCAAAAAGCCAAAAATAGCCGCAAAATTCAAAATGGCCAACTTCCTGTTGGGTTTGGTCGATGGGTGCAAGAGGCATTTTTGTGCGTCTGGGTGTGATACATGTGTGTACTGATTTTCGTGCATATCGGTTAAACGTCCTATGGGGGTTACTTTTATGAATGGGCGTGACCAAGTCATTTAGTCACGCCCATCAATGCAAGTCATATCACATGTTCAGGCCTGGACTGTTAACACACATATGAAGTTTCAGGCAGATATGACCAGTGACACTGAAGTTAAGGCCACTTTTATGCGTTTTGGTGAAACATTGAATTTTCCGCGATCTGGGTGCAACGCCGTTTGATGATACGTGACAATCTTCATAATGTAGCATAACCAAGGTCTTGAGGCCTCTCTGACCAAATTTGAGTTGGATATGCTGAACGTGCTCAGAGCTGCACCTCAAAGCCTAAAACATGGCTTTGTCTGTTTCCAGCAGGGGGCACTATGACAAATACAAAATTTCTGCATGTAGACGTGTTCAAGGCGGGACTATTATATACCCAGTGAAGTTTGGTGCAGATCGGACCATTAACCCCAAAGTTATAGCAATTTTGTTTTTCATGGCGAGACATCAAACTTCGCCGCCACCTGACAGCCAAACCCTTTGATGATCTACTAATCTTTTGATAACTTTTGATCACAACATTGTCTAGATGGCACACAGTGATTTTGAAGTCGTTCTGATTAATCATATAGGAAGAGTTTGTTAAAATACAACACTTGCAAAAAGCCAAATATGGCCCCAAAATTCAAAATGGCCGACTTCCTGTTGGGTTTGGTCTATGGGTGCAAGAGGCTTTTTTGTGCGTCTGGGTGTGATACATGTGTGTACTGATTTTCATGCATATCAGTGAACGTCCTAGGGGTGTTACTTTTATGAATGGGCGTGACCAAGTCATTTAGCCACGCCCATCAACGCAACTCATATCACATGTTCAGGCCTGGACCGTTAACATACATATGAAGTTTCAGGCAGATATGACCAAGGACACTGAAGTTAAGGCCACTTTTATGCGTTTTGGCGAAACATCGACTTTCCCGCGCTCTGGGCGCAACACCGTTTGATGATACATGACAATCTTCATAATGTAGCATTACCAAGGTCTTGAGGCCTCTCTGACCAAATTTGAGTTGGATATGCTGAACGGGCTCAGAGCTGCACCTCAAAGTCTAAAACATGGCCTTTTCTGTTTCCAGGAGGGGGCGCTATGACAAATACAAAATTTCTGCATGTAGACATGTTCAGGGTGGGACTATTATATATCCAGTGACGTTTGGTGCAGATCGGACCATTTACCCCAAAGTTATAGCAATTTTGTTTTTTTCATGGCGAGACATCAACCTTTGCCACCAAAAAGCCGATTCCCCCCTCAATGGGTAACTGATCTTTTAATATCTGTTGATCACAAAGTAGTGTAGATGATACACAGCGATTTTGAAGCCGTTCTGATTAATCCTGTAGGAGGAATTCGTTAAAATACAAAACGTGGAAAACGCCAAAAATGGCCGCTAAATTCAAAATGGCTGACTTCCTGTTGGGTTTGGCCTATGGCTCCAAAAGACTTTTTTGTGCGTCTGGGTGGGATACATATGTGTACCGATTTTCATGCATGTCGGTGAAACGTGCCGCAGCGGCTGCTGTTTAAGGGGCGTGGCCACATGACGTGGCCACGCCCATCGCCAAAACCCATATCACATGTAAATTTCCACCACGACTGACACGTGTGCCAAATTTGGTGAGTTTTTGAGTATGTTAAAGCTCCCAAAAATTCATTACAAGGAAGAAGAAAAATTAAAGGTCCCATATTATGCAAAATTCACTTTATAATGGTTTTCTAACAGTAATATTTGTCCCCATAGCCTGTGTATGAGGCCCAGAAGTTAAGAAAGTCTGTCATCTCCCTCACTTGCTTGCTCCACCTTTCAGTGAAAGTGTGCTCAAACAGGCGAATCAGATATTTTCCCTCCATGACGTCATCTGGGGAAATAACCACTCTGGTAGTGGATACCACCTTTGACCCTCCCACAGGTAGATGAGCTCTGCCCTCTGAAATTACGAGTCTCCTCCCAAGCACGACTGGAAAACAGACATGGCAAAGATACGAGCAAAGCACGGCAGTTGCTCTGTTGTTGGCTGCATCAATGAACACAGAAGTCTATTTTTCACTCCCTTCATCTGAGCCTCTGAAGATCCAGTGGATCAATTTTATTTTTGCTGGAAATTCACCAACAAAACGTCCCAGAATTTTGCATGTGTGCACCCAGCATTTCACAGAGGACTGCTCTCTTAACATGGGCCCATACACAGCAGGCTTCGCTAAAAACCTGAAGATAAAGCATGGATCGGTACCAATTGTCCGTGACTCAACTACAAATGTGGGAGCTGTAAGTTATTTCATTTTGTGTTGCTTTACTGTGTAGGCCTGCTCAGCGTGATAGCCTGTTAAGATGTCCCTGTAACGTTAGCACTGCAGCTAACGTAGCTCAGTTACTGTTGCTAACGTTTGTGTCCTTGAATAATATGCCAGAGTAATTAATATCAGGGGACATTCAACATAAGATGTGTGAGCACTAGCCTCATTTGAAGCTAGCTGTATACACTGATTTGTAATTTGGATGATTGTGACAAGTGTTCACGTCCGTGCATTGTAGAGTAACGTTAGCCTGTGTTGTTTGTATGAACGCGCGGTCTGCAGTCGTCACCAACGAGTCTGTTTCTAGTTACCGCATGTAAAAAGTAAAGAGATGTGATGAGTTATATGCAGTAATTCTGATTGATATGCTTGTGTTAACGTTACTTTTGTTAGCACCAGGCTGGTTAGTTCATCATACAGTGATAGTAGCCGCAACAGCTGAGGCTAATGAGCAGTGCTGTGTTTGTTTATTGAGAGGTGTTGTACATGTCTGCAAAGTTGAGCTGAAGGCTGCAGTTAGATCAAATGTAGGCTTTGCAGAGCTTGAGGTGTGTGTTTGGTTTGATTACTGTGAAACGATCGTTTTATTTATTTCTCTGATTCAATGGTGATTCACGATCACGTCTCCTGTCCCCCACTCCTTATCTGATGTTACGTTGTTGTCTCAGTGTTGCATGTATATAGTTAGATAAGTGCATAGTTACAATGTGTATGTAAAAAGTGGACAGAGTGCACGTTTTCTAGATGCTGAGCATGTAACATTTACTGCAGTTACAGGCTTTGAATGTCTTATAATTTACAGTGGAAGCGAAATATTCTAAGTCATTTATTTTATATAATTGAGTGCATTTGCTGTCACAATTTTTGCATTGCCTGCAGCTGTTGTAACTACAAATTTGAGAAGATGTTAATGTAAACCTTGTTTTCTCTATACAGGCCAGCACATCGAGTGCATCCCCTCACTTACCCGCATCAAGGGATGTTGCATGCCAGACTGACCCACTGGAGACACGTACTGTAGGCACACAGCTATCCTTCAGGACTCTTCAGCCCCACTTCAGAAGTGCTGGTATGTACTAGCCACCTTTAGTACAATTAGTTATGATGGAGTTAGTAATCAGTTACCCATTTTAATACTTATTATGTAATATTTCTGCTGTCTTTGTGTCATTTTCGTAGACCTCAATCCTGAACCATGTGCAAGACATCCACACACATGAGGATCCTCTTTAACCCAAGTGCCTGCATGACATCCACCACACACGGGACAAGAATAACTGGCTCCAAGCAGGTGTTTTACTGATAGACAGACTAAAAGTTATTACATTTGTCCTCAATTTTTAATAGTGATCAGACATTTCAACTTGTTGTACTAGGTATTGCTCTCACATGTGAAAAAAATTTCAAAACCAAAACACAGTAAAACCAAAACCTTAAGAAATAAAAATAAAGAAATTAGTGTCAAGTACCAGGATGTATTTACGACATTTTTAGTGTTTTGTAAAAGAAAAAAGAAAATTGTAATAATAAAAGTAAACAAAATCTTTGTGTTTTTGTTTTATGGAACAGGGTATGTTGCTGACATGATGGACCTCATATTTGAAAAAGTCTTTGTGTACCCTACGCCATACACAAATGCGCTGTTGGCCATCCCTGTCCCGGACAGCTTAACTGCACAGTATGAGCGGCCTGACAAGGAGGAGGTCATCGCCAGCTATGTGTCCAGGTTCAATCGAGGACCAGTTAAATCCCACATAGTGGCCTTCAGCATCAGGAAACTCTGTGTGGATGCGTAGGACCACACAAGCTGGAGTGATGACCCGGATTCTGCGCCCCAGGAAGCCCCAGCACCAGCTCACAAAACTCCAGCCAGAGGCCAGATACCTGTAGCGACTTAAAACAATGGACACAATATTTAATCTTGCAGAGATTTATTAATGGTGTGTATCACACCTTTTTTAATGTGGATCATGCAAGGTTGGCCCTGTGTTTGAACTGTGACTGTTTTTTTAGGCACATTGTTTTATATAAATAAATGCTTGAAAGTGTCTGCAGAAATGACTCCTGTGAATACATGAAAAATATGCACAAATCTGTGTATGAAAACTATACAAATAACAAAACAGCAAATTCAATATATTAAAATGTACTATATTTAGATTTGTCATGTGTTACTACAGTTGCAAAATTATGCCTGCTGAAGCAAAGCAAGACTTCAGCATCTTTGATTTTAATTCAGACTAGGACATTTTACAAATCACAACATACTGGTGTATTCCTCTTGGCTGCAAAGGACCACAGTATATTTGGCAGGCATTCTGCAGAGGGACATTGAGGCAGACAGGCTCCAACCCAGGATGGTCAACCACACATGACAGGTCTTCATCGACCTCCCGTAGCCGTCTGGTGACCTACAGTGAATTACAAACAGAAAATGTCATTGTTATTTGTAAGTGTAACCAGTAGCCTAATTAGACAAATTAGTTTTAATTTTAGCTATGAGATTGGTACCTGTGGTATCTTCAAGCAGCAAATATTCTCAGCTTCTGTGGGCATGGCTGAGCAGTTTCCACAGGAGCACCTATCAAAAAAACAAAGTGAACGTTTCTCACACACAAAAAATAGCTTATTGAATCTTAAAACTAAGAAGGTGGACAAGCAGATGTTGATTAAAAGTAAACTTGACCTAACATTTCCAAGAGCATAATTCATAGGTAATTTGTTACATGACTTGTTGCCTGTAAAGTGGTGATGGAGAACAGTGTAGTTTGCAGAGGACTGCACACTGCCTCACATTTTAAAAACTTACAAAGATTACTGATATACTGAATAAATTCAGTATAATATGAAACACCGTAACAGTTACCCTTACAGTTAGCAGGAGCTAGCGTTAGCTACTTGGTAGTAACTGTAACACATATAACCAAACTAAGTAAAATATTCAGACACAATATTTTTAACTAACCATTCTGAAACGTCCTGCTGCAGCCGCAGAGTCTGAACTTCTTCAGGAGCCTCTCCTTCTGGGTCAGATTCTCGTTCAAACTTGTATGGTTGAAGACAGCGTTTTTATGAGCCATAGCGATAAATCCACCGTAAACATTAGCGCATGGTACCGCAAGCGAAAGCCGCATCCTCTCCCCAAGAGGGGCATGGAGTGGGCGTGGACAGCCAGCGAATGACCAGGAGATGGCCAATGGTTGTGTTTTATAACATCCTAGATGTGTCTGCATACAATGCATTTATGTTTTGGACCCACATCCAACTCAACCAAAAAAAAAACCAAACGGAGAATGTTTCTTGAGGAGCTAGGAAGTTCCCTTGCCAAGATGCACATTGAGCAAAGTAGTGAGGTGGCTTCGCAAAAAAATGTGGACACGTTGGACAAAAGCACCAAATTTTTTCCACATGCTCTCCATCACCATAGCTTTCAAATTTTGCTAGGAGCCACCTCATCAAGATGGCGGATGGCAGCCATCTTGAATTTAAAAGTTGGCCGCCATGTAAAATCTATAAATGCCAATATCTCGGCTTCCTAGCCACATAGAAGGTCAATCTTGGTGTCAAAATATACATTTTCTGGGTCAATTAATGCATTAAAGCTACTGAGAATATCACCAGGGGACTATTTCTGCCAATATTAGATCATTTGGTTAATTCTCGCAATATATTGACACAAATATGTAGATTATGCACATCATATTTTGTTCAACGCACAGTGCAAGCATTCCAGAAGACAAGCCTTTCACTCGTAAATTGGAGATTATTATTAAGCACATGTGTTTAACAACACATTCATTGGGGGAAACCTGAGGACAACCTACATTGAAGGTAGTCCAGTTGTTATGATGTTTTCATTTACTTTGATGGATCTGTCTCTTGTTATTTCCTAATTATTTGAAAAAAATATTCACATCAGAAAACAAGTGTGTGAACAGGTGTACTTGGCTAACTAGCAAGCAAGCTAAAGGGTTATTCTCATGAAGCTTTAGTGAACATGTCCAGGTCATATTTTAGAAAAACAACACTTAATTGTTATTAGTTAATAATATTTCCCATAAAGAGAGTGAAGTACACTGTAGGGATAAATGTTTTTTTTTTTTTTTACAGTTTTAATATAATTTTCATAATTGTTAAACAAAATATCCTGATGAATTCTCATTATCCAAATGTGTCCAGATCCAATATTGTATCATTTTTTTAATTCCCTAAAAAAAATCCTTTTTGCATAAATAAAAAAAATTATGCAGTGTTATGTAAAAATGTCTATATTTATGAGCAATAGGGATATTTATGGTGTATAACAATAAATATATATTTATTTAGCAAAAATTGTTGTGTCCGCACAAAAAGTTCGTCATTCCAACACAATTTCATCTGCCTATGAAAAGTATACTGTCCCACATGGACGAAATTTTGATTTTAGAGGTGGGGGGGACACAAGTATTTTTAATAAAACTCAAACTCTTTTACTGTGTTTTTCAGTTGTTTCTCTTAAAACAATCAAACTCGCGCGATCTTTCGCCGATCCTGGGTTCCCTTCTATACACGAACCTCTCTGTCTTTCTGTCAAACTCAGCAGGCTGTCTGTGAACAGCATGATGTTACACTCTGCTGCGTTTCACAAACAGAGATTTTATTTGAATCTTTTATTTGGACATTCAGGTAAAGTTTGTGACAAATTTGGGCATTTTTAATTTTTTTAATCCGAGAGGAAGGCAGTATTAGTGATCAATCTGCCCTCATCCTCCCTCACCTGTTCGCTCTGCTGTGAAGCTCTGACAGTTTCTGACAGAAACAGACTCCCCTGTTTAATGTAAAGGCCTCCTTATACACCTCGCTGTCTGTGTACTGTGTGTGTGTGTGTGTGTGTGTGTGTGTTTGTGTGTGTGGTGGACGACCTGCATTGACACAGAGGAGAGACGCTGCAGCCGTGATGATATCAAAACTTAAACGTCGGAGCTTATCAATACTCTAGTCTTAATAATTCACCCGTTTAATACCTAATACCGCATTTCAGTACCCATCCCAACGAGCAGAACACAGTGCGCTGTAGCGCGACTCGGTTCCCATCGTTCATGCTAACGAGCCGTTCAAAAGAACCGTTAGAAGGGGGTATACGCAAGGCTGACTGAAAAATAAGTGGGTATACGCCGTATACCCACTACTACACCACTGCATCTTGCTGACATGACCCAGGCAGAACAAACGTCCAACATGATGTTCAACAACTTAGCCTACAGGCAGCGGCAGATTACCGGGAAGCTCGAGTCGGGAACTCCTCTCTCCAGGGCAACGAGCAGACCGGTATACAAATCTTGGCGGTTTACAACCTCATTGAGTGACGGGGGGGACGGCCAATCACACAGAAACGGCAGAGCCAATCGAGGAGCGTGTGGGCGGTCTAAACAGGCTTCAGCTTTAGCGGCCGTTTTCCGCTTGGTCCTAGTGCCTGACGCGTCTCTGTTTAATATAGCGTAACATTTTTTTTGGACGGTAAAAACTGCAGGGGACAGAAACGGCGTTTAGAAAAAGTGCAGGGGACATGTCCCCTGCGTCCCCCCCTAAAATTACGTCCGTGCTGTCCCATTAAATTGACAAGCAGTCCCATTATGCATCACTTGAGGCAGAAGGTTCAAAATGGACACAAGGTTAGTTGCTCTTTGTTCTCTCACATTATGAAATCTTTTTAAATGTCTTAGAATCTTCCTCCTGTTACACAGTCGATTATCATTACCGATATGGGGTGATAATCTATACTTTTAAAAATATATTGCATTATTTTTGTGTTGTAGTAAATATAATTTACGACTTTAACGTGTGGCAAAGGTAGCGGTTGTGTAGCATGCTAGCATTTCATGCTATACTCTAGCTTAGCTAAAAGCGTCTCATTACCGTTACTCATGTTTCTCAGTACCGCGTACTTTAAAGGCTCATAACGGTAATGAGAAGTTATGTTGCGGTAATGAGACGGTCATAGCTAAGTGCTAATGCTAGCATAATGCTAACCTTTGAGCTTAAAATAACATTAATAAATGGACAGTTAACGGTTGTTTTAATTAATATTTTATGAACTTCTACTAGCT
This sequence comes from Cephalopholis sonnerati, assembly GCA_019142605.1. Classification (NCBI taxonomy): domain Eukaryota; kingdom Metazoa; phylum Chordata; class Actinopteri; order Perciformes; family Serranidae; genus Cephalopholis; species Cephalopholis sonnerati. The sequence goes on along the minus strand of JAGQAX010000010.1, from coordinate 42,116,580 downwards.
ACACTGACACAGAGCAAAGCAGAACAGTTGGCTTTGCAATCAGAGACACAGCTCTGCCAGTAATATTAAAAGGAATTTAGCTAACCTTAGTTAGCTAGCGCAACTTTGTCTGATTGTATTGTAAGTATGTTGTTGTTGCTATTGATAATGTTCACTAGCTGCTAGCTCAAAATCAGATCTCTTGACTTTCCGTAGGGCAAGGTTTCTTTCAGACAGTAAATAACTAACTAGATACCTGTAATTTGTGTATGTTGCAGCAGCTGCAGCCTTTGACTGAAGTCTCATGAACATAATGGATTGGGCATTGTGTATTGTATGCCAAAAGTCTACCACTGAAGCACTCCGATGCCCTTTAAATTCACAGAGACCTGGAGACCTATCTGAACCCTACAAATCTTTCCTGAACAATGTGAATGCTTTCAGGGAGCTGAATCAACTGCCAGTATCACTTCCTTTTGAAGAGGACATTAATGTGGACCAGTTTGTCAGGCATCGAGCACAGTGGCATAAATCTTGTCACTCAAAATTCAATGTAAACAAACTGGAAAGAGCACGGAAGAGGGTGAACACTGGATCTTCTGACACCCATGCTGCAGATGGTAAACGACCTCGACAACGTGAGCCCCTGGACAAGAGCACATGTTTGTTTTGCAGAAAGTCTGATGGACATCTTCATGAGTTCATGACTCTTAAGGCAGATGCAAATGTCAGGGTTATGGCCACAGACCTGGAAGATACTGAATTACTGAGCAGAATTGCGGGTGGTGACCTCATCGCACTTGAAGCAAAATATCACCTGGCTTGCTTGACTGGACTCCGAAATCGACATTGTTCACTAACAAGGCAATGCCAAGATTCCTCTGACAGTCAGAAACAAGAGAAACAAATTGAAGCCAGAGCCTTTGTAGAACTCGTTACTCATGTGGAAAATTGTGTGGAAAGTGGTCAGTTTTACTTTAAGTTTTCATCCCTGCATAAAATGTATGAAAACCGCCTGCTTGATTTTAGCATCCGCAAGGAAATCAACAGGGTTCGCTTCAAGAAACAAGTCCTGAAGTATTTTCCCCATGCCCAGGAGCAGAGTGATGGAAAGAATGGGATTCTTGTTTTCGAAGAGGGAATGCAGGAAATGCTGAAGCAGGCTTTGAACTGTGACTATGAAGAGGATTTACTGATTCTGGCCAAGGCTGCTAAAATTGTGCGGCGTGATATATTCAACTTCAGTGGGTTCAAATTTAATGCCTCATTCCCCACTGAATGCCAGCAGAACTCCGTACCCACCAATCTCAAGTCCCTGGTGACCATGATACTGGTCGGAGCTGACCTGAAGGATCAGAGCTCTAGTGACTCCCAGGCCTGCCTCACTATCTCACAGACCATCCTGTTTAACTGCAAGAAGAGGGCCCCAACTAACAAATCTCGACATTCATTGGAGTATGAACCACCCTTGCCCCTTTACATGGGATTAAGTGTGCACACGCAGACCAGGTCAAAGAAACTGATTGCGCAGCTGTATGAGCTGGGCCTCAGTGTAAGCTATGATCGCGTTATGGAACTGGAAAATCAGCTGGCTACTGCTGTCTGTGAGAACATAGCGAAGAGTGGTGTTGTGTGTCCTGCTCAACTACGTAAAGGGCTCTTCACTGTGAGTGCCCTAGACAATTTTGACCATAACCCATCAAGTACCACAGCTGAAGGGTCCTTCCATGGCACAGGCATCAGTCTCTTTCAGTTCCCCTCCAAGTCCAATGTGGGACACTTTCAGGATGGAATAGGCATGCCTTCACCAGAAACAAAAAAGAATCATCGATTGCCTGACAACTTCACCACTGTGTCGGCGGTTGCACTCAAGAAGGCCAGTGTGGTTGTTCCCAAGACACCCAATCCGATTAAAGCTTTCAAGGGGCACCTGAGTAGAGCACAGATGAATGAGAAATGTTGGCTTGAGTATTCACTCAAGCTGATTGAAAAGGATGAGCTAGACAAGGGAGACACTGTGGCCTGGTCAGCCTACCATGCATCTCTACACAATGTGTCAGATGATTTACTGCCCACTGTCACACAGCTCTTGCCGCTGTTCAATGAGAAGGCTGCTACAGCTTCCATGATCAAGCATGGGATGGATGTGCAGCGTGAAGCCACACAGTTTCTGAATCCAGGACAGATCCCAGTAATGGCTGTGGATGCACCACTGTTTGCACTGGCCAAATTTATTCAGTGGAACTGGCCTCAAACACATGGTGAAGACAAGTATGTAGTCATGCTCGGCGGTCTCCATATTGAAATGGCAATGTGGAAGACATATGGCGACTACTTGGAGGCCTCTGGATGGACCACTGCACTGACTGAGGCCGGTATTGCATCTTCTGGTACAGCTGACTCCTTCCTCAAAGCATCTCACCTCACTAGGACAAGACATGCCCACCAAGTGAGCGCTCTGGCATTGGCGAAGCTGCAGCAGGATGCCTTCTTGGACATGGTGACTGATGGACCACATGATGAGAAGACCAAAGAAGCTTGGAGACAAGATATGATCACCAAGAGTCCAACATTCCAGTACTGGGATACCATCCTTAACATGGAAATTCTGGGTCTGATATTTGTTCGGGCCCACAGACAACAGGACTTCCCCCTCTATGTGGAGTCACTGAAAGCTCTTGTCCCATGGTTCTTCGCCCTTGATCACCAGAACTACGCCAGATGGATTCCTGTCCATATCCGTGACATGGAAAGCTTGCCCACATCCATTCATGAGGAATTTGAAGAACATGGTCACTGGGTTGTTCCCAAGTCCACAAACAGATTCTCGAGCATACCAATAGACCAGGCTCATGAGCAGAATAACAATCTCGTGAAGGGTTCTGGGGGTGCAGTGGGACTCACCGAGAACCCCTCAGCATTCAAGAAGTGGATGATTGCAGGGCCTGAACAGGCACGACTTCTAAAAGAGTTTGAGCAGGAGTATATTTTAGAAGAACACAATACACAACAACACCACGAAGAAGGAATGTCTACACAGAAAACATTCAAAGAGCAAACACTAGCTCTGGTGCACACCATCAATGGGATGAGTAATCCGTTCCTAGATGATACCCCTGAACTTCTAACTCTGGACACACGAAATGTGATTGACGAGTCTGTGGTTAATACAGTCCGCACTGTGGAATCAGTGGGCAGAGATCAGTACAACAAGTACCATAAGACAGTGATCATGGACCGCACACAATCCATTCATGAGCCCATAAAAAAAAACTCACTGCCTCTCTTCAGATGCCCAAAACTCAAGACCAAGACCAAGCAGAAAGAGCAGATCTCAATGCTGAAGGATGATGTGGCACTCTTCTCCCGATTATACATAGCCTTGCAACATAGACAGGGGGATATGAGCACCTTCTTTAAGCATGAAAACCACCCATACCCCCCCTCTCTATCTGACAGAGGGAAACTACGGCTTGGAAAGAAGTCAGATCTGCTAAATGTTCTGACACAGAAGACACAACAGAAACCTCCAGATACTTTTGATGTAAAAGTACTTGATGGAGCAGCTGTGGTGCACTTTCTGTCCACTACCAACATCACTACATTTGACGAATATGCCAGTTGTGTATTTGTTCCCCACATCATGAAACACTTGGAGACCTCTGAAAGAGTTGATGTGGTCTGGGATACTTACATCACCAGCAGCATCAAAGAGTCAACAAGGGAGAAGCGAGGCAAAGGGATATGACGGAAGGTGGCTGGTCAGAACAAGCTCCCAGGGAATTGGCCAGATTTCCTGCGTGATCCTATGAACAAGCAGGAACTCTTTACCTTACTCTCCAGGAAGATTGCATCCACTGCCTGGCCAGAGGGTAAGATGGTCTTCATTACATCTGGCCTCGGAGTGGTTGGCACAGACACCAGCCATTCCATGCTGCCATGTAACCATGAAGAGGCCGACACCAGGATACTGATTCACCTACTTGATGCCTTGGAACGTGGCTCCTCTACCTGCTTGGTGCGCACTGTGGATACAGATGTTGTTGTTATCCTCATCGGCAAGTTCCATGCCCTGCTCACCAAGTATCCAGCTGCAGACATTTGGGTTGCTTTTGGCACTGGGAAGAACTACACCTATCTTCACATAAATACCATCTGCCATGCTCTGGGCAAAGACAAGTCCACAGCACTTCCCGTCTTCCACTGTTACACAGGCTGTGACACAACCTCAGCATTCTGTGGGAAGGGGAAGAAGTCAGCATGGATGGCTTGGAATTCCTACCCTGAGGTCACCCAGGCCTTTAACTACATGGCAGCAAATCCACACACTCCCGTGACCATAGATGCCCCACACTTTCGACTTCTAGAGCGCTACACAGTCATCCTTTACGACAAGACGAGTGATTTGGAATCTGTCAATGAAGCACGGAGAGAGTTGTTCTGCCGGAAGAACAAAACGATGGAACACATTCCACCAACCCAAGATTCACTGCTGCAGCACGTGAAGCGAGTTGCCTACCAGTCTGGGATCTGGGCGACATCTGAACTGGCCCAGCAGCTGACACCCAGTCCAGAAGGATGGGGTTGGACATTGGATGGAGACAGCCAGGTCTGGCTTCCTGTGTGGAGCATTCTGATGATGGCGTCAAAAGCCTTGCATGAACTGATCAAGTGTAGTTGTAAAAGTGGTTGTGGGGTAAGGTGCTCATGTCAAAAGGCACACTGGAATTGCACTGGTCTTTGCAGTTGTACATGTGACTTTATTTGAATATACTTTGTCTTAGAAAGTGAAGATAACAAAGTTCAGTTCAATTCATGCATGTTATTCAGTGTACATTTATATGATATATTGCCAGAATAAACATGTTTATTTGGTCTTGGCACAAATATTCATCTAGTGGTATTCTCAGTAGCTTTAATGCATTCGTTGACCCAGAAAATGTATATTTTGACACCAAGATTGACCTTCTATGTGGCTAGGAAGCCGAGATATTGGCATTTATAGATTTTACATGGCGGCCAACTTTTAAATCCAAGATGGCCGCCATACGCCATTCTGATGAGGTGGCTCCCATCAAAAATTGAAAGCTAAGGTGATGGAGAGTATGTGGAAAAAAATTGGTGCTTTTGTCCGACGTGTCCACATTCTTCTAAAATCTGGTCCTAAGCCACCTCACTAAAGGGAACGGGTGCTATGAGACCCAGCTGCTGCAGCCTTGGTCAGACAGCTGCACAGCTCACCTAGCACTCTGTCCACACCATCAGCAACACAAAGAGCATCAGCGCCAGCATCCTCCTCAGTCAGCCCTCCCTCAACATCAACCAGCACAGCCGCAGCCCCAAGCCCACTTAGGCCACCTGATTCTAAATGAAAGAGGTGTCAGGTCTGCCCTAGCAATAAGGACAGAAAGACAAACACATTGTACTTCTACTGCAAAAAATATCTCCGCAAAGAACACACTAAGTGTTACTTTTTGCCACACATATATCTAAACACACACACATACACATGCATATTCTTGAACACAAAGACGTTTGTTTTTTGGAACTTGATTTCTATTGGTTTGATTTGCTTGATTGGTTGTTGTTTGTTTGACCTTTCAAATCTACATTTTGTAATATTACTTGCTCTGCTATTCATTTTGTATATGTATTAAAGTTCTTTTTTTGAAAAAGAAAAAAAGACTTAAGGGGTTTTTTTTATTTAGGTACATAAATATAGGTCAAAATTGACCCGTAATGCCATAGACTAAAGTTAATAATGTTAAAATGAAAAAAAAAAAAAAAAAATCATAATAAATATTTAAGAGATGTGTTCTAACACCCCTCAATAATAGTCAGGTAACATAATAACCTTTTATGTATTTATATAATTCTCTTGAGGTTCATTTTACCATTTTTTAAATTGAAAACTAGAGGTATGCTGTCAAAAGAAAGGCCCAGAGGGCCACACCAAAAATATTAAGACCAATCTTTTCATGGATAAGGGAGCCTAAGAAGGTAACCAAGAGGTAAGAAACAAATTGGATGATAAATAATTGTTTTGAGGATATTTCATGGCTGATTTAAGACACCGGTCAAAACCAACCCGTTAACATAAGAGATAGTAACAGAAGGCTAATGTAAGAGGAAGGATATGTATCTATATATATCAGAATTATTTTGAAACCAAAAAAAAAAATATATATATATATATTTGGTTTCAAAATAATTCTGATATACATTTTCTTGTCATACTTTGGTTGGTTGTTTCAGCCAGGTTAAGGTATTTTAGCAAGTCTAGATCTGTAGAAAAGAATTGTAATGGATTGTAATGGCTACACTGCCTTATGTGAATCTGTGGTCTTTAATCACATGATGTTTATGTCTTTTGCATGTGGCTTTTTAATACTAACTGACATTTTCTTGTCTTTTTGTCTCCATTTCAAATCACCCTGCTGTCTCACTTTTCGGTTTCACATCGAAACATCTGGATTTGACTTTTATCCTTAAATTTGAAATCCATCCTTGACTTCCTCCACCTATGTCATACCCATTAATCCACCCATGGATCATAATCCATCTACCTGTCATCCAACTATACTCACTTTTTCTCCCATGCTTCCCCTTAATCCATCCATCCATTTATTGGTTCAACAAGGTGATGACTTGGAGAGGCATGATGGGAGTTCAGAAAAACCGTTCCTCATGTCCCCAGAGCTGCACAGACTTTTGGGAAAATCCAGTCAGTTGCATTGATATCTGATCCTCCTATCCACTGCATCAGCAGCCAGTCTGGTCAGTCTCATTTCTGCAGAGACATCAGCAGGTGAAGTCCCTGAACACTGAACAAACATGAGACTACAGAGGGACAATGATCTGTGTAACACTGGACAGTTATCTTCTTCAGTTATCACCTATCTTTGTGGATACCCTTTATTATGTTGCTGTCATGTTAGCCCTTGAACTTCAGGGGCTCAACCTCACAATGGCTGGGCTTATTCACTAGACATGTGTCAAGACACAATTGACCTATGGCTAAGCCCCGCCCTCAAACGCGATGAGCCAATCACAGTGCGCATAGCCAACCCAATACACTCGGATATTCTCTGCTTGCACGTCCATTGAAATGTATTGCAGTTAGTCAGTTTTCGTTCGTTTTTATGTGTTTTTTCTGACATTTTAAGTTTAAAATGGTCAAACGGTGTGCATGGGGTACATGCAACTCTGACACTAGGTATCCTGAGAGGCTGGGCGACGGGGTGTATTTTTTACCCTTTCCCAAGCCACATCTCAACCGAGATAAGTGTCTGCTTTGGATAAAGCTATGCGGTCGACCACAACACCAACTAAACATGGATAAAATTAATAAGGATGTCTACATCTGTTCTAAGGTAAGTCAACATAGTATTTGAGGCAACATATTGTCACTCTGCTGGAAAGAAATATAAAGTTATCTTTAACATCTCTAACGTTAGGCTAACGTTAGCCTAACGTTAGCTCTTGGCTGCGTTGTACATCATGTCACTTTGTTTACTGGGAGTTCATTGGCCTGTTATGTGCTAGTTTTTGTACTTTGGTAATCGTACATGATTGTTAGCTGTCGTCCAAAGGGCTCTAGTTATACTAACGTTAACTTTTGGAGCTTAGCTTCATTAACTTACCTGTAAATAACTGAGATAACAAATGTTGGCAATGTTGTGCTGAATGATTCAATTTAAATACTGTAGCACCAAACTAACGGAGAGGCACTCTTGGTAAAAAAGGCTTGTCCTGGATTGTCTGAGATGGTGATGGCAACGAGATGCGGTTTATCACGTTTACACTGTGACCTATAAATTTTTGCCTGGAGCTGAAGCTTTTCATCGACCTTCTCAACAATAAAATTATTAATATAACCCTCCAATGCATAGTTAAGGCCCTTTTGGTGACTTTGAGATGATATATAATCTTTCTGTCTCCAAAAATCATCAATTGCCTCCTGTGAAACTTGCCATAGTGCCTGTCACAGAATGTTTCAGTTTGTCCGAGTGAGTGGCGGGGGCGGGGCTTAGCCATAGGTCAATTGGATCAGTCTTGTTGAAATCTGATCTGAACAACTCAGCCACAGTAACACCACATCAGAGATGTGTGCAACCAAAAGTAAAATCAGAACCAGAAGACTTTTCAAAACTTAATTAAGGCAAAAGTAGTGAGGATGCTTCCTTTAAATTGAGGCAGCTGCTAGAGCCAGGATCAAGTGTTCTGCTGCACCATATGTACCATATTTAGTCCCTTTAATGAGTAAGTGAGAAGAACATTGTTTTGTATTGAGATTTAGTGTATGTATTTGAAACTACCTTCTCTGAATCTTTAATTTTATGTGTTGTGTGTTTTGAATGAATGTTCAAAAAACATTTTTTTGCAGAAACTTCAGAGTGTGTGTAAATTAGTGTAGCTCCAAGTGAGTGTGACCTGAACAAATTGATTCATCTGAGACCAAAAAAAGGACACAAACAGTTGGTGTCTACACCTCACAGCCCACTGCAATGTGGAGCTAGAGGTTCAGCCACCCATACTGACGACCAATGTGCTTGTTACATATTAAAACCTCACAATACACAGTCACAACTCATGTGACAGTATTATTTCATCAGTATACAGTATAAGAACATCTATACCTCTCTGGAAATTCTGATTCAAACCCATTAGGTCATCAGGAATTTGTCAGGTTCTGGAGTAGTGCTTCCATTTCACTGCAGTCTTGACATATCAGTTTTTGTTTTTTTTTTTATGATGTGACCGAAAGAGTTCAGTAAATAATGGTAAAGACATGGATTTACACAGAGTTACCTCACATCTATAATAGTATGTGGCCAAATCTTAGCACAGCAGAAGTATAGTGAAAAGACTGTGTATAGTGAGGTACAAATGATTTTTTTGTTTGCTCTATAAAGCCATGGTTTCACACACTTTATAAACCCTCATAAACTCTCTGTTCATTTTTGTATGTTTTCTGTTGTGTTGTGTTCTGTTTTTTTTATTTGTAAAGTTGTATTGTGAAAATTTAATACAAATTATATCTTCACTAGAAAGAGAAACATGTCCTTGTCTCTAGCACTTGCATCAAACTGAAACTTAAACTTAAACTTAAAATGATTTTGGCTGTTCTCAGTGAATAAATTGTGCTGGATAACAACAGCTAATAAATACTAGGTGTCAGCTAAATGCATCAAGTGGGCTTATGATGTCACAGGCCTACACAGCTCTTCAGTTCAGTTCTGATCAATAGAACTTTATTTATTCTGAAGGAAAGCCATGTGCCTGATAATGCTTCATTACAGTAACACAAAATCCAGTAACAACAATTAACATTCACTAAAGAGAGAACAGTAACACCTAAAACAACCAGTAGGTTCCCGGGGTCAGGGTCATATACTTGGCCTAGTTTTTAAAACAATAGAGTATAAAAAAATTAGTCAAAGAAATCAAAATATAAAAGATATAAAGTGAACCAGTGCCTAATAGAGTAACATAGCAGTAATATATGTACAAGAGTTACTAAAAATGAAATAAAATGGTGGAAAAATGCAGATTGTTCCTGATAGTAAATGTTATATGGTATATGATATGACAATGAGAAGTAGTATTGAACGAGTTTTAGAAAAGAAATTGCACTACACTCACAAGTGAGACGTCTTCTAGGAAGATAGAACAACTAACGTCACATAATGTTTGATGTATGTTGGTGTTGTATATCATAATTATCACTGTCATGTTTTTAAAGCTCTTAGTGTTGAACCTGTTACCAAGTTGGTACCTGAATTGCCACATGAAAGCTTTGAGATAGAACCAACATAAAGATCTGGCATAGATTCAGCTGACAGGTCAAAAGTCAGTGATGGTCAGATTTTAATACACTGGTATTGTTTACACCAGAAATCTTCTCATTTTCCTCCAATATTCTGTATTCACAGTCTCACAAGGAGAAAGGAATGTCCTCAAGAGTTAATACAAACTGTATAATTTTTTTTCTCATCAGATAGTGCTGAACCAGAATCAGCTTTTGTGGCCAAGTATGTGTGCACATACAGAGAATTTAACTCCTGTCTTTTGCTGATTTATATACACTGAACAAAAACGTTGCACTTTGTTCTTGCTCCCATTTTTCACAGGTTTATGGTTAAGATGTGCAATTTGATCACACAACACAGTGCCATAATCGGCACAAGTTCTGTGCTGACTGCAGGAATGTCCACCAGAGCTGTTGCCCATAAACTACATGTATCACTACCAGAACCCATCCTAAATGTCGTTATCATACATTTGGCAGCACATCCAACAGGACACAACCAGCGTCCCAGATGGTTCTGTTAATCCATGTGTTTTGGTTGCGTCTGTACAATTTGGATGCAAGATGAACTGTTGTGCTGAGCTGCATGTTGGTATAGAGGTGTGTGTGAAGAGCTAAAGTGAACTCAGTGTAGAAAAATGTGTGAAACCAGTTACAAAACAAAATGTAACATGTTTGGCAGCTGGATACATAGCTAAGGGCTTTACATCATCAAGAATTAGAGTCAGAAGGAATTCACACAGGTATAGAATCAAAGGAGTCATCATCAAAGCTAATCATGGAAATTTTTGTAGCCTTCCAAACCTATTGCTTGAAAATGCACACATCACCTTAGTTCTATAGATGGGAACATTTCATTCACATAAGAGGGTTTTTATCTTTGTGTTTTGTCTTTACAGTTTTATTTAAGCCAAATTAAACCAACTATTAAATCATTTACAGAACACCAACTGTCATTACAACATTCATTCAGTAGGTGTCACTAACATCACCCCTCTTTTAGTACAGCAGCTTGTTACATACAGTACTGGGTGACCGTGACTCTGCTACTGTTAACATGGCATCTTTCTCTTACAAAGAATATATGTATATGTATATGTATATGTATATGTATAAGTTGTGTTGGATCAGTCAGTTCACCCTGATGTTCAAAGATATAGTCCAATACCCAATACTGTCCATCTGCTTGTAACTGTGTTATGCCACTGGCTACACTTGGGTAAAATCATGTCCTTTTTGTTCCAACTTTTTATTTTTCCTACTACGTTTCATTGAACTCTCAACCAAGTTGCAATTGATTCTTTGTTTTCACAGCGGACCCTGATGGTCTTGTTAATAGCAGCAGTAATAGATGGCTGCTACGTATAGCCTACCTGTTATTTGGACCAATCAGAGGCAGGGGGTTTAGATTATGGGAGGGCCTCTGCAGTCACACTGTAGAGAGCATGAAGAGAGAGAAAAAGAGTAAGACAGAGGGGAGGAAAGGATGTGACCCAGGACAGACAAACTGCTGGAGATGACTGTTGTGTAAGAGAGCAGCATATAATAGATCGGGATAGCTCAGCTTTCAGTCAGTCGGAGCTAAAGGAGGTTACATTGCCGAGTCTGAACCATGCCGGTGAGACGGGGCCATGTGGCTCCCCAGAACACTTTCCTGGACACCATCATCCGCAAATTCGAGGGACAGCGTGAGTACGCCTACAAGGGTCTGTCATAGCTGTATGATTTCATCAGTAAAATGACAGCATTGAAAAAAAAAAAAGACTAAATGCATTTACAAAGCGTAAACAGAGCCAAATGTTAACAGATTGTTTTGTAGCTGGGGTTGAGGGGCAAGAAATTAAAGTGGTCCAGGAAAAATTCCAAAAGACAATGAAGAGAAACAAGATATGTACTAAATTTTGAATAATATTTTTTTTTTTTTTTTTTCATTAAAGGACTTCTTTCCTATCATTGAGTAAACTGATGACCTTTGATTAAGTAACATCATATTATATTACATGCATAACAGTAACAATACAAAAACAATTGATAAACTGTGCAAATAACCCAAATAGTGAACACAGTAACCACAAGAAGTTTGTGTCAAACAAAGAGATTTGGGTGAATGTTAACAGTTTATTTCTTGTGAAAATTACATCAGAGATGAGTGTTTATTAAAAATAAAATTAGGAATAAAATAGCCTCTGAATCCTGCCAACAATGCCAATTATGTAATTATGGGAATTGTGTAAAATGCAGATATAAATATAGCTGCAAGCGGCAATTCCGGGATTCAAGCCGGCATGGACATTTAAAACTTGAAAGCTGGGTAGAATCAAGACCATTGATGGTTGAGGACACCTGCATTAAATTTTACCAACAGGTTTTATGACAATCAGACAGATGCTCATTCATTTATGTCCAAAACTTTACCGGACCACACTCTTCTTTAGAAGCACTGTCGCTTCCTATTAGTCAACTGCAGAAACATTTTGGGGACATGCTTTAATGGCTTAATTTAAAAAGTCCACCACATCTGGTGATGTTTGAACAAACCCTCATTAATTATGGCCAAATTACGCGAAAGGCCATTGCTCTTGTTTGTAACTTGTGGTGCCCCCTTTCGACTAAATTTAAAATAATTCAATAAACATGGTTGATAATTATTATTCAACATAACCTGCCAGTTTTTTGTAACGATTGTATAGTCAATATCCAATTTTTAGTCTGATTTGTTTTATTGCATGCCCATTTTTTGTATTCATGGTGTCCCCTAGTGGTCGCATAATAAAACTTTCGGGATATATTTCTGGTACCTCCTCAGACATTGCTTGCAAGGTTTGAGATGATTGGCCATGCCTCCTTTAAAGTTCATTGGTCAATATCTTCAAAAAGCAATGAGATATTAATAACAGTTAAAGCGCTGGTGATAAATTTATGAAGAAAAAAAAAATCACACATCCTTATGCTGATTTCAGGTATATTGGCAAATGTTTTGGTGACATTTGGTTAAAAATGAGATAAAATAGAAAATGTTGTGCATACTTTGCATCCATCTAATTCTTGTGAACACAATACTCAATAAGGCCTTGAGGAAATTTCCTCAAAGTTAGTATAAAAGTCCACTTGGACTCAAGAATGAACTGTTAAGAGTTTGATGGTTGAACATCAAAGGTGGACTTCACTGTGACATCATAACATTTGGCCATTACGTTATAACTAAGGAACAGAAGGTAAGACATTTGGCCAGATACTGAGTTAATGACACTAATCTTGGGTGACCACATTGAAAAAGATGCGTGTGAAGCATCTGTGTTTTCACAGACACGGATGTAAATTGTAACAGCAACTTGACTGGTTTGTGGAGGCAACAACCGTGAGGCAGTAATTCTAGTTTAGATTGCACCCAGACCAGCAATATGTTGTGATGACATATGCTCCATAATCCCCACTCAAGGTCGACACTTTGTGCCCATGAGCAGATGACTGGAAGCTATGATAAAAAAAAAAAAAAAAAAAAAAAGTCACAATGTTTACTTGACTGTGCACTTACAAAATAACTGAGCTGATTAGGATGTGATAAGAGAATCAACCTACTGTGACCGCACTGTGTCTGTATGGCGACCAATCTTCTTCTCAGCTGCTATATTTTGGGCTCTATGTTAAGTTGCAAAAAGACTCCCGCACACTGTCTACCTTGCAATACAAAATTTATTTGTGATGTTTCGGTACTAGACCTTCATCAGGCAAGCTATTTTTTGTTCTTGAGAAGCCATCTTAAATAGGGAGTGGTCGTGTCTCCACAACCAATCCCATTCCCACGTTCAAACACAGAGGGACAAAATCATCATTAGGTTATTAAAACACACAAACAGAGACAGCAAAAAAACGAAATTCTCTGTGTGACATAAGTCTAAAATACCCCCACATATCTAAAAGGGAAATACATAATCTAAAGATTCAGTTACAAATCAATAAACATTTCTGAGTATTTCTATAGCAAAGATTGCCGATTCCCTTTGTAAATAGACTGATAGGGGTGTGTTTACTTTAAACATCAAAAACAGGCATATTAAATACAAAAAATTTATATGATAACAATGATCAAAATTCATTATATCCTATCCAAATTGCACACAATTACAATAAAAGATGGCAGCGAAAAAGTCATAGAGATACCTGACAAAAAGTTATCAAAAGAATTTTGCTACTTCAAAAAATGCGCTAGCTACAAATAAACAGTTTTTTTCTGCTAGCTAAAAAACACATACCGTTGCATATTTTTGTCAAACTAAAAGCTATCAATGTCAAGCTCAATTCACTTGTTTCAGACGTCAGCCAGAGGATCTGTGCCAAATTTGGCGGAAATTGGCAAATAGGGGGCGCTATAAACAGAGAAAAATCAAGTGACATGAAAATTGATCGATTCGCACGAAATTTGGCGAGCATGATGTGGAGTCAGTCCCGAGGCCAGCTGTAAGCTTAGTGATGTTTGGTCACTGTGGCCACGCCTTATTCGCCATAAAACACGAAGTTGTTTTTGAGGGGTAAGGGATGCTTGTCAAGTCATGAAACTTGGCACACATATTACAGGATCCGATTTGTGTTTTCTGATGTGATTTTTCTGCTCTGATGTGCCAACATGGCTCATCAGCGCCCCCTACAAATTTTCTACGAAGCAGCCCCCGAAGCTGGTTTGACCTACATCTATGAAACTTGGTACGCACGTGCATCACTGAGAGACGTACAAAAAAGCCTCATGCAGCCATGTGCCAAACCCAACAGAAAGTCAACCATTTTGAATTTGTTTGTAACTGCTTCTCAACTTCACCATACATGTTCCAATCGTCCCCAAATTTCACAGGATTATTGACAGTCCTGCCCTGAACACATCAATATGCCAATACTTGGTTGTTAGTACGGCGCCACCTACTGGCAAAATTACATGTCTTCATATGATTTGACAGATATCACGTGTAAACTACTGCGTGCGGGGTTTGCCTTCGACAGGGATGAACGGCGGCATCAGCTGGCATCCTACCAGGACCCTCGAGTTGCGTGAAGGTGCGAGGGCCCGTTCAATGCTGCTTGCAGCTTTAATTAGGGCCCGAGCACCAAGGGTGCGAGGACCCTCTTGAAATGCAAGAAATTATTATTAGGGCCCGAGCACCAAGCGGTGCGAGGACCCTATTGAAATGCAAGGAATTATTATTATTATTATTAGGGCCCGAGCACCAAGCGGTGCGAGGACCCTATTGAAATGCAAGGAATTATTATTATTAGGGCCCGAGCACCTGGCGGTGCGAGGACCCTATTGAAATGCAAGGAATTATTAGGGCCCGAGCATGTACCATGCGAGGACCCTAATGAAATTGAAGGAATTATTAGGGGGCCAAGCCCGCGGGGCCTGGGACCGCGTATGCAAAGCATACGCGTTTCCCAGGACCAGCGGTGCTGGGAACCCTATTGTTTTTGTTCGGATTTTTATTATTAAGGGGCCAAGCCCACGGGGCTTGGGGAACGCGCATGCAAAGCATACGCGTTTCCCAGGACCAGCGGTGCTGGGAACCCTATTGTTTTTGTTCGGATTTTTATTAGGGCCCGAGCACGTCCGTGCGAGGACCCTATTGAAATTGCAGGAATTATTAGGGCCCGAGCACGTCCGTGCGAGGACCCTATTGAAATTGCAGGAATTATTATTATTACGACAAAAGTAAATCGCTTATTTGGAGGCCTGAACATATTCCAAAACACGCCAATTTTGGCATGCGCATCAGTCGTGGTGTAAATTTAGGTATTTTAGGGTTCGTGGAGGTGGGCGGGTCAAAATGGCTAGGCCACGCCCCTTAAAGAGCACCCTACTCGGCAGGTTTCACGGATCTGCACGAAAATGGTACGCATGTAGATCATGCTGAGACGCACAAAAAAGGTCACAGGGACACATAGGCTAAACCCAACAGGAAGTGAGATATTTGGCGTTGAACGGCCATTTTTGGCGTTTTCCACGTGTTGTATTTTAACGAACTCCTCCTACAGGAATAATCAGAACGGCTTCAAAATTGCTGTGCACCAACTAGACTAGTTTGTGATCAAAAGTTATTAACGGATTACGTAAACTCCAAACAACCTGACCTGGGCATGGCGGCGAAGTTTGATGTCTCGCCATGAAAAATGAGATTGCTATAACTTTGGCATTAATAGTCCGAACGGTACCAAACTCCCCAGGATTCATAATAGTCCCGCCCTGAAGACGTCTACATGCAGAAATATTGAAATTTGCATAGCGCCCCCTGCTGGTGACAGAAAAAGCGATGTTTTAGACTTTGAGGTCCAGCTCTGAGCACGTTCAGCAAATCCAGCTCAAATTTGGTCAGAAAGGCCTCAACATGTTGGTAATGCTCCATGATGAAGAATTTTGACTGTCGTCAAACGGCGTTTCATCCGGAGGGCGGCGAAGTCGACCCTTCGCCAAAATGCATAAAAATGGCCTTAACCTTGGTGTTTTTGATGATATCCACCTGAAACTTCATATGTGTGTCAACAGTCCAGCCCTGAATATGTGATATGAATTTCGTCAATGGGCGTGGCCATATGGCTTGGCCACGCCCATTCATATGAATTACTTCCATAGGACGTCTCACCGATATGCACAAAAATTGGTACACATCTCCATCACCCCCAGACAAACAAAAAAGTCTCTTGGACCTCTAGGCTAAATTCAACAGGAAGTCGGCCATTTTGAATGTCATGGTCATTTTTGGTGTCGCGCACGCATCGTATTTTAACGAACTCCTCCTACAGAATTCATCAGAACGGCTTCAAAATTACCGATTACCATCTAGAACACTTCCTGATCAAAAGTTATTAAAAGGTCTCGCAGAATCTAAAGGGCACGCCAGTTGTGGGAGGTTGAATTTTGACGTCTCGCCATGAAACAGGAAGTGGCAATAACTTCACTGTACTTGGTCAGATCTGTGTGAAACTTCACAGGTATATTGACAGTCCAACCCAGAACATATGTTATGAATTTCGTTAATAGGCGTGGCTAAATGGATTGGCCACGCCCATTCACACAAATAACCACCATAGGACGTCTCACTGATATGCACGAAACTTGGTAGACACATGTATAACATCCACACACACAAAAAAGCCTCTTGCACGGATAGGCCACACCCAACAGGAAGTCCTCCATTTTGAATTTAATGGTCATTTTTGGCATTTTCCACGTGTTGTATTTTAATGAACTCCACCTACAGGATGCATCAGAACAACTTCAAAATCATTGTGTGCCATCTAGACAAAGGTGTAATCAAAACTTATAAGCAGATTTTTGCATCGTGAAACGGTTTGGCCGTCAGGTGGCGGCGAAGTTTGATGTCTCGCCATAAAACACGAAATTAGTATAACTTTGGCATACATTGTCCATTCTTCACCAAACTTCACGTGTTTGTTAACTGTCCAGACCTGAATGTATAGTATGAGTTTCATCAATAAGCGTGGCCGTATGGTTTGACCACGCCCCTTAAAGTGCAGCGTCCCCCATAACAACTTTCATTGACGTGCACGAAAATCAGTATGCACATGTATCGTGTCCAGGCGCACAAAAAAGCCTCTTGCACATATAGGCCACACCCGACAGGAAGTCGGCCATTTTGAAGTTTACAGTCATTTTTGGCGTTTTCCACGTGTTGTATTTTAATGATCTCCTCCTCCAGAAATGAATCAATTAACTCCAAAACTGGTGTGTACCATCTACACAAGTGTGTGATCAAAACATATTAAGAGAATTGCTCAGCATGGAACGGTGTGGCTGTGACATGGCGTCGACACTTGATGTCTCACCATGAAACACGATATTGCTATAACATGGGATCTAATGGTCGAATCTGCTCCAAACTTCACATGTATGATAATAGTCCTGGCATGAACACACCCACATGACGCTCAGGAGTCAGAGTCATAGCGCCACCCAGTGGAGACGGGAAGTCGCAACGCATTGGTTCCTACACTGTCCGAAGGAGGCGAACATTCAGCGCCTCGTCTGCCGGTCGACCTCTGGCGACACGGTGGCAGCCGCGCCAGGCCCCGAGTTGCGTGGGGTGCGAGGGCCCGCTTAACGCTGCTTGCAGCTTTAATTATTATTATTATTACGACAAAAGTAAATCGCTTATTTGGAGGCCTGAACATATTCCAAAACACGCCAATTTTGGCACGCGCATCAGTCGCGGTGTACATTTAGGTATTTTAGGGTTCGTGGAGGTGGGCGGGTCAAAATGGCTAGGCCATGCCCCTTAAAGAGCACCCTACTCGGCAGGTTTCACGGATCTGCACGAAAATCGGTACGCATGTAGATCATGCTGAGACGCACAAAAAAGGTCATAGGGACACATAGGCTAAACCCAACAGGAAGTGAGATATTTGGCATTGAACGGCCATTTTTGGCGTTTTCCACGTGTTGTATTTTAACGAACTCCTCCTACAGGAATAATCAGAACGGCTTCAAAATTGCTGTGCACCAACTAGACTAGTTTGTGATCAAAAGTTATTAACGGATTACGTAAACTCCAAACAACCTGACCTGGGCGTGGCGGCGAAGTTTGATGTCTCGCCATGAAAAACGAGATTGCTATAACTTTGGCATTAATAGTCCGAACGGTACCAAACTCCCCAGGATTCATAATAGTCCCGCCCTGAAGACGTCTACATGCAGAAATATTGAAATTTGCATAGCGCCCCCTGCTGGTGACAGAAAAAGCGATGTTTTAGACTTTGAGGTCCAGCTCTGAGCACGTTCAGCAAATCCAGCTCAAATTTGGTCAGAAAGGCCTCAACATGTTGGTAATGCTCCATGATGAAGAATTTTGACTGTCGTCAAACGGCGTTCCATCCGGAGGGCGGCGAAGTCGACCCTTCGCCAAAATGCATAAAAATGGCCTTAACTTTGGTGTTTTTGATGATATCCACCTGAAACTTCATATGTGTGTCAACAGTCCAGCCCTGAATATGTGATATGAATTTCGTCAATGGGCGTGGCCATATGGCTTGGTCACGCCCATTCATATGAATTACTTCCATAGGACGTCTCACCGATATGCACAAAAATTGGTACACATCTCCATCACCCCCAGACAAACAAAAAAGTCTCTTGGACCTCTAGGCTAAATTCAACAGGAAGTCGGCCATTTTGAATGTCATGGTCATTTTTGGTGTCGCGCACGCATCGTATTTTAACGAACTCCTCCTACAGAATTCATCAGAACGGCTTCAAAATTACCGATTACCATCTAGAACACTTCCTGATCAAAAGTTATTAAAAGGTCTCGCAGAATCTAAAGGGCATGCCAGTTGTGGGAGGTTGAATTTTGACGTCTCGCCATGAAACAGTAAGTGGCAATAACTTCACTGTACTTAGTCAGATCTGTGTGAAACTTCACAGGTATATTGACAGTCCAACCCAGAACATATGTTATTAATTTCGTTAATGGGCGTGGCTAAATGGATTGGCCACGCCCATTCACACAAATAACCACCATAGAACGTCTCACTGATATGCACGAAACTTGGTAGACACATGTATAACATCCACACGCACAAAAAAGCCTCTTGCACGGATAGGCCACACCCAACAGGAAGTCGGCCATTTTGAAATTTACAGTCATTTTTGGCGTTTTCCACCTGGCGTATTTTAATGATCTCCTCCTCCAGAAATGATCCAATTCACTCCAAAACTGCTGTGTACCATCTACACCAGTGTGTGATCAAAAGATATTGAGAGAATTGCTCAACATGGAACGGTGCGGCTGTGATATTGCGTCGACACTTGATGTCTCACCATGAAACACGATATTGCTATAACATGGGATCTAATGGTCGAATCTGCTCCAAACTTCACATGTATGATAATAGTCCTGGCATGAACACACCCACATGACGCTCAGGAGTCAGAGTCATAGCGCCACCCAGTGGAGACGGGAAGTCGCAACGCATTGGTTCCTACACTGTCCGAAGGAGGCGAACATTCAGCGCCTCGTCTGCCGGTCGAACTCTTGCGACACGGTGACGGCCGCGCCAGGCCCCGAGTTGCGTGGGGTGCGAGGGCCCGTTCAACGCTGCTTGCAGCTTTAATTATTATTATTATTACGACAAAAGTAAATCGCTTATTTGGAGGCCTGAACATATTCCAAAACACGCCAATTTTGGCATGCGCATCAGTCGCGGTGTAAATTTAGGTATTTTAGGGTTCGTGGAGGTGGGCGGGTCAAAATGGCTAGGCCACGCCCCTTAAAGAGCACCCTACTCGGCAGGTTTCACGGATCTGCACGAAAATCGGTACGCATGTAGATCATGCTGAGACGCACAAAAAAGGTCATAGGGACACATAGGCTAAACCCAACAGGAAGTGAGATATTTGGCGTTGAATGGCCATTTTTGGCGTTTTCCACGTGTTGTATTTTAACGAACTCCTCCTACAGGAATAATCAGAACGGCTTCAAAATTGCTGTGCACCAACTAGACTAGTTTGTGATCAAAAGTTATTAACGGATTACGTAAACTCCAAACAACCTGACCTGGGCGTGGCGGCGAAGTTTGATGTCTCGCCATGAAAAATGAGATTGCTATAACTTTGGCATTAATAGTCCGAACGGTACCAAACTCCCCAGGATTCATAATAGTCCCGCCCTGAAGACGTCTACATGCAGAAATATTGAAATTTTCATAGCGCCCCCTGCTGGTGACAGAAAAAGCGATGTTTTAGACTTTGAGGTCCAGCTCTGAGCACGTTCAGCAAATCCAGCTCAAATTTGGTCAGAAAGGCCTCAACATGTTGGTAATGCTCCATGATGAAGAATTTTGACTGTCGTCAAACGGCGTTCCATCCGGAGGGCGGCGAAGTCGACCCTTCGCCAAAATGCATAAAAATGGCCTTAACTTTGGTGTTTTTGATGATATCCACCTGAAACTTCATATGTGTGTCAACAGTCCAGCCCTGAATATGTGATATGAATTTCGTCAATGGGCGTGGCCATATGGCTTGGCCACGCCCATTCATATGAATTACTTCCATAGGACGTCTCACCGATATGCACAAAAATTGGTACACATCTCCATCACCCCCAGACAAACAAAAAAGTCTCTTGGACCTCTAGGCTAAATTCAACAGGAAGTCGGCCATTTTGAATGTCATGGTCATTTTTGGTGTCGCGCACGCATCGTATTTTAACGAACTCCTCCTACAGAATTCATCAGAACGGCTTCAAAATTACCGATTACCATCTAGAACACTTCCTGATCAAAAGTTATTAAAAGGTCTCGCAGAATCTAAAGGGCACGCCAGTTGTGGGAGGTTGAATTTTGACGTCTCGCCATGAAAGAGGAAGTGGCAATAACTTCACTGTACTTGGTCAGATCTGTGTGAAACTTCACAGGTATATTGACAGTCCAACCCAGAACATATGTTATGAATTTCGTTAATAGGCGTGGCTAAATGGATTGGCCACGCCCATTCACACAAATAACCACCATAGGACGTCTCACTGATATGCACGAAACTTGGTAGACACATGTATAACATCCACACGCACAAAAAAGCCTCTTGCACGGATAGGCCACACCCAACAGGAAGTCGGCCATTTTGAAATTTACAGTCATTTTTGGCGTTTTCCACCTGGCGTATTTTAATGATCTCCTCCTCCAGAAATGATCCAATTCACTCCAAAACTGCTGTGTACCATCTACACCAGTGTGTGATCAAAACATATTAAGAGAATTGCTCAGCATGGAACGGTGTGGCTGTGACATGGCGTCGACACTTGATGTCTCACCATGAAACACGATATTGCTATAACATGGGATCTAATGGTCGAATCTGCTCCAAACTTCACATGTATGATAATAGTCCTGGCATGAACACACCCACATGACGCTCAGGAGTCAGAGTCATAGCGCCACCCAGTGGAGACGGGAAGTCGCAACGCATTGGTTCCTACACTGTCCGAAGGAGGCGAACATTCAGCGCCTCGTCTGCCGGTCGACCTCTGGCGAGACGGTGGCGGCCGCGCCAGGCCCCGAGTTGCGTGGGGTGCGAGGGCCCGTTCAACGCTGCTTGCAGCTTTAATTAGGGCCCGAGCACGTACCGTGCGAGGACCCTATTGTTTTCCTTAGGATTATTATTATTATTAGGGCCCGAGCACGTACCGTGCGAGAGCCCTATTGAAACCGAAGGAATTCTTATTCTTATTATTATTATTATTTTTTTTATCCTATGATCGCATTTTTGAGGGCCTGAACGTACTCAAAAAGTCCCAGAATTTTGCACACTCGTCACGTCTGGTGAAAAATTCGATATTTTATGGTCATTACAAAGGGGCGTGACAAAATGGCTCAACGGCGCCCCCTAACAGTTTTCAAAATCAAAGCCCCCTGCTTTAACTTTGTCCGAAGCGTACGAATTTTGGTACACATATGTAGCACGCCGAGACGGACAAAAAAGCCTCTTGGGCCCATGCCCTAAACTCAACAGGAAGTCGGCCATTTTGAATTGAATGTGGAAGTTTCATGTATTTTTGGCCATTTGCAGGGTCATAAATGAACGAACTCCTCCTAGAGATTTTGTCCGATCGCCTTCAAACTCGGTCTGTCCCACCAACATAAACTGAAGACGAAAAGTTATCAAAAGCTTGTGTTTTCGTCACACCGTGTGACCGTGCCGGGACCTCAAACTTCGTTACAAACAGGAAGTAGTATTATAACGCAGGAAGTAGTTTATTACTCCAACATACATGCTCCAATCTTCCCCAAACTTCACAGGATTGATGACAGTCCTGCTCTGAAGAGATCTACATGTCAATAATTTGTGATTAATATAGCGCCCCCTACTGGCAGTAGAAAATGTCATGTTTTACACTTTGAAGCACATCTCCTCCAAAGTTGAACACATCAACCTCATACTTGGTGAAATTATCCATAAGGCCTTGATGATGCTTTCTATGGAAAACTGTGAATTTTCGTCAAAGGGCGTGACCTTGGCGTGGCGGCAAACTTTGATGTTTCGCCATGATGACCAAAGTAGCTGTAACTTGACTCTACGTGGACATATCTTTCCAAAACTTCACACATATGATAACTGTCCAGCCCTGAAAACATCTATACAGAAATTTTGAATCAGCATCATAGCGCCACCTACTGGCGGCAGAAGGTTACTTTTTTCATTCTTTCATGTCCCTCTTCTACCAGGTTCCCCCGAACCACCTCAATTTTGCAAATACATACTCCCAAGACCTTGTTGATGGTCAAAGCAGAAGCCTTTGAGGTTTCGTCCAACGCTGTCACTGTGGCGCCACCTTATTCGCCATAAAACACGAGGTTGTTTTTGAGGGGCAAGGGACACTCGAAAACTCACGCAACTTGGCACACACATCAGACATCCCAAATTGTGTTGTCTGATGTGATTTTTGTGTTTTCATGTGCCAAGATGGCTCAACAGCGCCCCCTACTCATTTTCAACGTGTTTTGGGCTATAACTCCCAGACCATATGTCACACATTCAAAAACCTCATATCCACAGATTCCCTGAATAGTGCTGAATCACCTGGGCAGGGCCACTCCCATTTCTGCCTATCATGTTTTTCACAACATCGCAAAAACTGGACAACCTACTTTTTCGAACTCCTCCTTAGGGTTTTGTCCGTTCAGCGTGAAACTTGGCAAGTACAGTCTTCGGCTGGACCTGATCTAAAGTTATCAAAGGAATTTGGATTGGTCATAATATGCTCAAATTATTAATGAATAAATTTTTCTAGCGAGCTATAAAAAGGCGAACGGTGGCATATTTCGGTCAAAATAAATGCTAACAACACCAAATCTGAGATCCTTGCTTGATATGTGCCTGTGAGAGAATGAACCAAATTTAGCTAATTTTGGCCACTAGGGGGCGCTGCAAATATGGGAAATTTATATCTGGTAAATGGCTGCACCGATATTTATGAAATTTGGTGAGTATTATGCTGGGCCTGTCCTGACGCCATATCTTGAAGGTAGTCACGACTGGTAAAAGTGGGCGTGGCTTATTACAAGATAAAAAACAAACATTTATTTCAGCCCAAGTATTATGCTGAGGGCTGTGAAATTCACAGGGTATATAGAGAATAGCATACAGACCAACCATAGCAAAAATTGTGCGTCTTCTCCACTAGGTGGCGCTATAAGAGATACAAACGCATTTTGGCCTGTAACTTCCACATTTTAAATCACATCTTCATAAATTTTATATCCACGTGTTCCCTAAATAGTGTCGCATCTTCTGACATAGGCCACGCCCACTCCCACTGCAAATTTCTCTTTGTAATTTACTATACATCAAAAACCTACTTTTTCGAACTCCTCCTAGCGTTTAATCTCCATCTTCACAAAACTTTGCACATGCAATCTCCAGACTGGCCTGACCAAAAGTTATCAAAAGAATTTTGCTACTCCAAAAATTAGGCTAGCTAAAAATAAACAGTTTTTTTCTGCTAGCTAAAAAACACATACCTTTGCATATTTTTGTCAAAGTAAAAGATATCAATGTCAAACTCAATTCACTTCTTTCAGACGTCATCCAGACGATCCTAGCCCAATTTGGCAGAAATTAGCCAATAGGGGGCGCTATAATCAGAGAAAAATCAAGTGACATAAAATTCATCGATTCGCATGAAATTTGGCGAGCATGATGTGGAGTCACTCCTGAGGCCAGCTGTAAAGCTTGGTGATGTTTGGTCACCGTGGCAACGCCTTATTCGCCATAAAACACGAAGTTGTTTTTGACGGGTAAGGGATGCTTGTAATGTCATGAAACTTGACACACATATGACAGGATCCAATATGCATTTTCTGATGTGATTTTTCGGCTCTGATATGCCAACATGGCTCAACAGCGCCCCCTACAAATTTTCTACGAAACAGCCCCCGAAGCTGGTTTGACCTACATCTATGAAACTTGGTACGCACATGCATCACTGAAAGACGTATAAAAAAGCCTCTTGCAGCCATGTGCCAAACCCAACAGGAAGTCGGCCAATTTGAATTTGCTTGTAACTGGTTTGCAACTTCACCATACATGTTCCAATCATCCGCAAACTTCACAGGATTGATGACAATCCTGCCCTGAATACATCTATATGCCAATACTTGGTTATTAGTACAGCGCCACCTACTGGCAAAATTACATGTCTTCATATGATTTGAGGGATATGACGTCCTGCGTAAGGGATCTGCCGTGGACAGGAATGAAGGGCGGCATGAGCCGGCGTCCTGCCAGCACCCTCGAGTTGCGTGAAGGTGCGAGGGCCCGTTCAATGCTGCTTGCAGCTTTAATTATTTTTTTTTTTTTTATCCTATGATCGCATTTTTGAGGGCCTGAACGTACTCAAAAAGTCCCAGAATTTTGCACACTAGTCACGTCTGGTGAAAAATTCGATATTTTATGGTCATTACAAAGGGGCGTGACAAAATGGCTCAACGGCGCCCCCTAACAGTTTTCAAAATCAAAGCCCCCTGCTTTAACTTTGTCCGAAGCGTACGAATTTTGGTACACATATGTAGCACGCCGAGACGGACAAAAAAGCCTCTTGGAGCGACACCCTAAACCCAACAGGAAGTCAGCCATTTTGAATTGTTTTTTCAAATTAAGGTCATTTTGGGCCATTTTCACACGTCGTACTTGAGCGAACTCCTCCTAGAGATTTTATCCGATCGCCTTCAAACTTGGTCTGTCCCACCTACATAAATTGACGACGAAAAGTTATCAAAAGCTTGTGTTTTCGTCACACCGTGTGACCGTGCCGGGACCTCAAACTTCGTTACAAACAGGAAGTAGTATTATAACGCAGGAAGTAGTTTATTACTCCAACATACATGCTCCAATCTTCCCCAAACTTCACAGGATTGATGACAGTCCCGCTCTGAAGAGATCTGTATGTCAATAATTTGTGATTAATATAGTGCCCCCTACTGGTAGTAGAAATTGTCATGTTTTACACTTTGAAGCACATCTCCTCCAAAGTTGAACACATCAACCTCATACTTGGTGAAATTATCCATGAGGCCTTGATGATGCTTTCTATGGAAAACTGTGAGTTTTCGTCAAAGGGCGTGACCTTGGCGTGGCGGCCAACTTTGATGTTTCGCCATGATGACAAAAGTAGCTGTAACTTGACTCTACGTGGACATATCTTTCCAAAACTTCACACATATGATAACTGTCCAGCCCTGAAAACATCTATAGAGAAATTTTGAATCAGCGTCATAGCGCCACCTACTGGCGGCAGAAAGTTACTTTTTTCATTCTTTCATGTCCGTCTTCTACCAGGTTCCCCCGAACCACCTCAATTTTGCAAATACATACTCCCAAGACCTTGATGATGATCAAAGCAGAAGCCTTTGAGGTTTCGTCCAATGCTGTCACTGTGGCGCCACCTTATTCGCCATAAAACACGAGCTTGTTTCTGAGGGGCAAGGGACACTGGAAAACTCATGCAACTTGGCACACATATCAGACGGCGCAAATTGTGTTGTCTGATGTCCTTTTTGTGTTTTCATGTACCAAGATGGCTCAACAGCGCCCCCTACTCCTTTTCAATCTGTTTTGGGCTATAACTCCCAGACCATATGTTGCACATTCAAAAACCTCATATCCACAGATTCCCTGAATAGCACTGAATCACCTGAGCTGGGCCAGGCCCATTTCTGCCCATAATGTTTTTCGCAAAATCGCGATAACTGGAAAATCTACTTTTTCGAACTCCTCCTTAGGGTTTTGACCGATCAGCGTGAAACTTGGCAGGTACAGGCTTCAGCTGGACCTGATCTAAAGTTATCAAAACAATTTTGTTCAGTCAAAAAATGCGCAAATTATTAACAAATACATTTTTCTAGCTAGCTATAAAAAGGTGAACGGTGGCATTTTTCAGTCAAAATAAATGCTAAAAACACCAAATCTGAGATCCTTGCTTGACATGTGCCTGTGAGGGTGTGAGCAAAATTTGGCTAATTTTGGCCACTAGGGGGCGCTGCAAATATGGGAAATTTATATCTCGTAAATTGCTGCACCGATTTTTACGAAATTTGGTGAGTATGATGCTGGCCCCCTCCTGAGGCCATTTCGTGAAGTTAGTCACGACTGGTCAAAGTGGGAGTGGCTTATTACAAGATAAACAACAAACATTTATTTCAGCTCAAGTATTATGCTGAGGGCTGTGAAATTCATAGGGTATACATAGAATAGCATACAGACCACCCTTAGCAAAAATTGTGTGTCTACTCCACTAGGTGGCGCTATAACGGATGCAAACGCATTTTGGCCTGTAACTTCCACATTTTAAATCACATTTTCATAAACTTTATATCCACATGTTCCCTAAATAGAGTCGCATCTTCTGACATAGGCCACGCCCACTCCAACTGCATATTTCTCTTTGTACGTCACTATACATCAAAAACTTACTTTTTCGAACTCCTCCTAGCGTTTAAGCTCCATCTACACGAAACTTTGCACATACAATCTCCAGACTTGCCTGACCAAAAGTTATCAAAAGAATTTTGCTACTCCAAAAAATGCGCTAGCTAAAAATAAACAGTTTTTTTTCTGCTCGCTAAAAAACACATACCGTTGCATATTTTTGTCAAACTAAAAGCTATCAATGTCAAACTCAAGTCACTTGTTTCAGATGTCAACCAGTGGCTCTGTGCCAAATTTGGTGGAAATTGGCCAATAGGGGGCGCTATAAACAGAGAAAAGTCATGTGACATGAAAATTCATCGATTCGCACAAAATTAGGAGAGCGTGATGTGGAGTCACTCCCGAGGCCAGCTGTAAAGCTTAGTGATGTTTGGTCACTGTGGAAATGCCTTATTCGCCATAAAAGACGAAGTTGTTTTTGAGGGGTAAGGGATGCTTGTAACGTCATGAAACTTGGCACACATATGACAGGATCTGATTTGTGTTGTTTGATGTGATTTTTCTGCTCTGATGTGCCAACATGGCTCAACGGCGCCCCCTACAAATTTTCTACGAAGCAGCCCCCGATGCTGGTTCGACCTACATCGATGAAACTTGGTATGCATGTGCATCACTGAACGACGTACCAAAAAGCCTCTTGCAGCCATGTGCCAAACATACCAGGAAGTCCGCCATTTTGAATTTGCTTGTAACTGGTTCGCAACTTCACCATACATGTTCCAATCTTTCCCAAACTTCACAGGATTGATGACAGTCCTGCCCTGAACACATCTATAGGCCAAGACTTGGTCATTAGTACGGTGCCACCTACTGGCAAAATTATATATCTTCGTATGATTTGAGGGATATGACATGTAACTGCTGCGTGAGGGGTCTGCCTTCGACAGGAATGAACGGCGGCGTGAGCTGGCGTCCTGCCAGTGCCCTCGAGTTGCGTGAAGGTGCGAGGGCCCGTTCAACGCTGCTTGCAGCTTTAATTAGGGCCCGAGCACGAACCGTGCGAGGACCCTATTGTTTTCCTTAGGATTATTAGGGCCCGAGCACGTACCGTGCGAGGACCCTATTGTTTTCCTTAGGATTATTATTAGGGCCCGAGCAGCGGCGACAGCGTCGCCTGCGAAGGCCCTATTGTTTTCTTGCTGTTTATTATTGTTCGTTATTATTCTTTCCGCTTTTCGTGCCCCAATTTCGCCCATTTCCCCAATTGGAAAAGTTGTCAATTTTTGCACATCCCTGCGGCCGGATCCGAAATTCGATATTTTGGGGGCGCCGCACATGGACACGGCCAAATTGCGAAATAGCGCCCCCTAGAAACTTTCAAACCCCCCCTGGCCATTGGGGTTTGTCGTAGCCACACGAAATTTGGTACACCCATTCATCATGCCCAGACGCACAAAAAAATGAATTGCAGTCATGGTCAAATCCCAACAGGAAGGCGGCCATTTTGATTTGAACTTTGGCTAAAAGGGCGATTTTGGCCATTTCCACACCTTGTATTTGAACGAACTCGTCCTAGGGGATTCAACCAATCGGCTTCAAATTTTTCACAGCTCATCAAGACAACATGGTGATCTAAAGTTGTGCTCTGCAGGTGTGTAGGTCATAGGTCGTGGCTGATAGGGCTCGATGAACTTCGGCGACTATTTTTTCGCTCGCCGTCTAACTTTGACCGACTGTCACGCCCACATACTTGATCCTATCAGCTTCAAACTTGCTGGGCATGACAATGTCTCCGCCCTGAACGTCCCGATATATTAACTTCCCACTTTAGTCATGGCGCCCCCCGGTGGTAACAGGAAGTGATTTGTTTTTACTTTAACATGTACTGATGACACATGGTTGACTCCATCAACTTCATTCCACTTCTAAAACATACCTAACAAGTTGGTGAAACTAGTCTATCAACGCTGTGAGGTTACAACCAATGGCGTCCATCTGGCGATGCGGCGACTATCGATCACTCGCCAAGAAAATACGTTTGGCTTTTTGATGGCTTTAATGACCTCATATCATCATGAAAATTGGTGCACAGGTCAAGGGTGGCAAGCTCTTTGATCTGATAGGGGCGACGCCCATTTGCGGGGCTAAATGTCTCTATAGCGCCCCCTTGAAATTTTCAAAATACCCTCCCCATAGGGGTTAGTTTGTCGTCGGCACAAGAAATTTGGTACACACATTCATCATGCCCAGACGCACAAAAAAGTCTCTAAATGTCATGGTAAAATCCCAACAGGAAGTCGGCCATTTTGATTTGAACTTTCGAGAAAAGTGTGATTTTGGCCATTTCCACACCTCGTATTTGAACGAACTCGTCCTAGGGGATTCAACCAATCGGCTTGAAATTTTTCACAGCTCATCAAGACAACATGGTGATCTAAAGTTGTGCTCTGCAGGTATGTAGGTCATAGGGCGTGGCTGATAGGGCTCCATGAACTTTGCCAACTGTGTTGGAGCTCGCCGTCTAACTTTGACCGACTGTCACGCCCACATACTTGATCCTATCAGCTTCAAACTTGCTGGGCATGACGATGGCTGCGCCCTGAACGCGCCGATATATTAACTTCCCACTTGACTCATGGCGCCCCCCGGTGGTAACAGGAAGTGATTTGTTTTTACTTTAACATGTACTGATGACACATGGTTGACTCCATCAACTTCATTCCACTTCTACAACATGCCTAACAAGTTGGTGAAGATATATTATGAATGCTGTGAGGTTACAACAAATGGCGTCCGTCTGGCGACGCGGCGACTATCCATCACTCGCCAAAATAGGTTTGGTTCTTTGATGGCTTTAATGACCTCATATCTTCATGAAAATTGATACACAGGTCAAGGGTGGCAAGCTCTTTGATCTGATAGGGGCGCCGCCCATGGGCGGGGCTAAATGCACCGCCATGCACATTCGAGCAGCTCTCTCTCACACGTTATTCATCCAAACTGCTTCAAAATGTCTATAGATGATAAGAGCCCTGCTCTCAGCACTGCCATATGCTTGAAGACAGTCTGGCTCACGGCGTCCCCTTGTGGAAACAGGAAGTGCCATACTTTACATTGACAAACACCAACTCCAGACTCCTGACCTAATCGGTTCTAGACAATCAAGTTGATGAATCTCCACAGTGACACATATGTCATGTCATGTTGCGGACTGTCCGTGGCGGCGGCGGCGACTTTCGATGTTTCGCCGTTTAACATCAAGTCATGATAACTCCATCACGCATTATTTGATTTGCATGAAACTTGAATAGTGTGATATGGCTCAACCCTTGCATGTATCAGCCCACGTCTGGTTACACTTTGAGCACCCCCTGGTGGGCGAACCATCAACTTGTCATAAATCCTCGGTGCGTTGTCCGATTTTCTCCAAACTTCACGTGTGTGATGACACTTCGCCCCTGATCGCATGCTTATTGAGTCAGAAGCACAGCGCCACCTACTGACAACAGGAAGTCAGCCTTATGTGACAAATTTCATCCGATTGACATGAAATTTACACGGTGTGGTCTACACATGATATACAGCCGTATTATGCGTAACTACTGGGTATTCTCTAGTGCCACATAGTGGACACAGGAAGTGGTCCCTATCTCCTAAATGCAAAGTTCAATATTCATGAAAATGTACATATTAACATGAAATTTACAGTGTGTGGTCTGCGTTTGGTTTAGAGGTTAGTGGTCAAGGGGCATGGCTGCTACGCGCTGTCATATTGGATGCACCACCATGCACATTCCAGCAGCTCTCTCTCGCATGTTATTCATCCAAACTGGTTCAAAATGTCTGTAGATGATAAGAGCCCTGCCCTCAGCGCTGCCATATTCTTGACGACAGTCTCGCTCATGGCGTCCCCTTGTGGAAACAGGAAGTGCCATACTTTACATTGACAAACACCAACTCCAGACTCCTGACCTAATCAGTTCTATTTTGGAGCCATGTGACCATCAAGTTGATGAATCTCTACAGTGACACACATGCCATGTCATGTTGCAGACTGTCCGTGGCGGCAGTGGCGACTTTCGATGTCTCGCCATTGAACATCAAGTCATGATAACTCCTTCATGCTTTATCCGATTTGCATGAAACTTCAATAGTGTGATAAGGGTCCGACCCTGAATGTATCAGCCCACGTCTGGTTACACTTTGAGGGCCCCCTGGTGGGCGAACCGTCAACTTGTCATAACTCCTCGGTGCATTGCCCAGTTTTCTCCAAACTTCACGTGTGTGATGACACTCCGCCCCTGATCGCCATGCATATTGAATCAGAAGCACAGCGCCACCGACTGACAACAGGAAGTCAGCCTTATGTGACAAATTTCATCCCATTGACATGAAATTTACACGGTGTGTTCCACACGTGATATACAGCCATATTATGTATAACTGCTGGGTATTCTCTAGCGCCACATAGAGGACACAGAAAGCGGTCCCTATCTCCTACATGCAACGTCCATTGTTCATGAAAACCACATATTGACATAAAATTTACAGCGTGCGGTCTGCGTTCAGGTCAGAGGTCAGCTGCGCTGCGGCCGCCCGTACCTCCGACGCGCAAGGGGGGCGAGGGCCCGTTCATCGCTGCTTGCAGCTTTAATTATTATTATTTTTTTCCGCGACTTTAAACGCATTTTTGGGGGTTTTAACATATTCGAAAACTCACCAAATTTGGCATGCACATTCGTCTTGGTGAAAATTTATGTGTACGCAAAATTTAAACGATGCCCATTGCAAAATGGCGAAATGGCGCCCCCTAGAAAATTTCAATCGGCTCCCACCGGCAGCCCGTTTGACCAAATTCCACGAAATTCGTGGAGGTCGTGTATCATCCCAAGACGCACGAAAATGCGCAGTTGGACTTTTTTCTAAAACCAACAGGAAGCCGGCTATTTTGAGTTGAATATTCATTTTTTTACCGATTTTGGCGATTTCCTAGAATTCTCTCAGAGCTATCTCCTCCTACACGGTTCATTGGATCGGCTTCAAATTTGGCGTGCTGGAACTAGACCACTTGATGATCAAAAGTTATCATACGATTTTCCCTACGTTAAACGGTTTGGCCGTCAGGTGGCGGCGAAGTTTGACGTCTCGCCAAAAAAAACCCCAAAAAACAAAAGTGCTATTACTTGGGCATGATGAGTCCGATCGGCACAAAACTTGCTGGGTATGATCGTAGTCCGGCCTTCATCACGCCAACATCAAAAAATTCCCCCATTCTCAAAGTGCCCCCTACTGGCGACAGGAAAAGCAATGTTTTAGACTTTGAGGTGCTACTCTCAGCACGTTCAGTATATCCAACTCAAAATTGGCCAGAAAGGCCTTAACACGTTGGTAATGCTACATGATGAAGATTTGTGACGTATCGCCGAACGGCGTTCCGCCCACAGGGCGGCGAAGTCAACGGTTCGCCAAAACGCAGTTAAGTGGCCTTAACTTCAGTGTCCTTGGTCATATCTGCCTGAAACTTCACATGTGTGTTAACAGTCCAGCCCTGAACATGTGATATGATGGGCGTGGCCAAATGGCTTGGCCACACCCACACGTTTCACTGACATGCATGAAAATTGGTACACATATGTATCACATCCAGACGCACAAAAAAGTCTCTTGGACCCGTTGGCCAAACCCAACAGGAAGTCGGCCATTTTGAATTTAATGGTCATTTTTGGCGTTTTCCACGTGTTGTATTTTAATGAACTCCACCTACAGGATGCATCAGAACAACTTCAAAATCATTGTGTGCCATCTAGACAAAGGTGTAATGAAAACTTATAAGCAGATTTTTGCATCGTGAAACGGTTTGGCCGTCAGGTGGCGGTGAAGTTTGATGTCTCGCCATAAAACATGAAATTAGTATAACTTTGGCATACATTGTCCATTCTTCACCAAACTTCACATGTTTGTTAACAGTCCAGACCTGAATGTATAGTATGAGTTTCATCAATAAGCTTGGCCGTATGGCTTGGCCACGCCCCTTAAAGTGCAGCGTCCCCCATAACAACTTTCACCGACGTGCACGAAAATCAATATGCACATGTATCGTGTCCAGACGCACAAAAAAGCCTCTTGCACATATAGGCCACACCCGACAGGAAGTCGGCCATTTTGAAATTTACAGTCATTTTTGGCGTTTTCCACGTGTTGTATTTTAATGATCTCCTCCTCCAGAAATGAATCAATTAACTCCAAAACTGGTGTGTACCATCTACACAAGTGTGTGATCAAAACAGAATAAGAGAATTGCTCAGCATGGAACGCTGTGGCTGTGACATGGCGTCGACACTTGATGTCTCACCATGAAACACGATATTGCTATAACATGGGATCTAATGGTCGAATCTGCTCCAAACTTCACATGTATGATAATAGTCCTGGCATGAACACACCCACATGACGCTCAGGAGTCAGAGTCATAGCGCCACCCAGTGGAGACGGGAAGTCGCAACGCATTGGTTCCTACACTGTCCGAAGGAGGCGAACATTCAGCGCCTCGTCTGCCGGTCGACCTCTGGCGACACGGTGGCGGCCGTGCCAGGCCCCGAGTTGCGTGGGGTGCGAGGGACCGCTCAACGCTGCTTGCAGCTTTAATTAGGGCCCGAGCACGAACCGTGCGAGAGCCCTATTGAAATCATAAAAATTATTCTTATTATTTTTCTTTTAAACCTTTGATCGCATTTTTGAGGGCCTGAACATGCCCAAAAAGTCAGGAAAATTTGCACACTCGTCACGTCTGGTGAAAATTTCGATATTTTATGGTCGTTACAAAGGGGCGTGGCAAAATGGCTCAATGGCGCCCCCTAACAGTTTTCAAAATCGAAGCCCCCTGCTTTAACTTTGCCCTAGGCGTATGAAATTTGGTACACATATGTATCATCCCGGGACGCACAAAAAAGCCTCTTGGAGCGACACCCTAAACCAAACAGGAAGTTGGCCATTTTGAATTGTTTTTTCAAAATAAGGTCATTTTTGGCCATTTCCACACGTTGTACTTGAGCGAACTCGTCCTACAGATTTTATCGGATTGACTTAAAAATTTACCTGTGCGTGCTCGACTACAGTGGGATCAATTTATTATTAAAAGATCTTCGTCACGTCGAAGGGCGCGGTCGCTGTGGAAGGGTCAATTTGGATATCTCGCCAAAAAACACGAAATTATACTACAACTACTACAACTTTGGTGTAGATGATCCTATCTGCACCAAACTTCACATGATGGATAATAGTCCCGCCCTGAACACATCTACATCAAAAAATTCAGTAATTGTCATAGCGCCCCCTGCTGGTGACAGAAAAAGCGATGTTTTAGACTTTGAGGTCCAGCTCTGAGCACGTTCAGCAAATCCAGCTCAAATTTGGCCAGAAAGGCCTCAACATGTTGGTAATGCTCCATGATGAAGAATTTTGACTGTCGTCAAACGGCGTTCCATCCGGAGGGCGGCGAAGTCGACCCTTCGCCAAAATGCATAAAAATGGCCTTAACTTTGGTGTTTTTGATGATATCCACCTGAAACTTCATATGTGTGTCAACAGTCCAACCCTGAATATGTGATATGAATTTCGTCAATGGGCGTGGCCATATGGCTTGGCCACGCCCATTCATATGAATTACTTCCATAGGACGTCTCACCGATATGCACAAAAATTGGTACACATCTCCATCACCCCCAGACAAACAAAAAAGTCTCTTGGACCTCTAGGCTAAATTCAACAGGAAGTCGGCCATTTTGAATGTCATGGTCATTTTTGGTGTCGCGCACGCATCGTATTTTAACGAACTCCTCCTACAGAATTCATCAGAACGGCTTCAAAATTACCGATTACCATCTAGAACACTTCCTGATCAAAAGTTATTAAAAGGTCTCGCAGAATCTAAAGGGCACGCCAGTTGTGGGAGGTTGAATTTTGACGTCTCGCCATGAAACAGGAAGTGGCAATAACTTCACTGTACTTGGTCAGATCTGTGTGAAACTTCACAGGTATATTGACAGTCCAACCCAGAACATATGTTATGAATTTCGTTAATAGGCGTGGCTAAATGGATTGGCCACGCCCATTCACACAAATAACCACCATAGGACGTCTCACTGATATGCACGAAACTTGGTAGACACATGTATAACATCCACACGCACAAAAAAGCCTCTTGCACGGATAGGCCACACCCAACAGGAAGTCCTCCATTTTGAATTTAATGGTCATTTTTGGCGTTTTCCACGTGTTGTATTTTAATGAACTCCACCTACAGGATGCATCAGAACAACTTCAAAGTCATTGTGTGCCATCTAGACAAAGGTGTAATCAAAACTTAGAAGCAGATTTTTGCATCGTGAAACGGTTTGGCCGTCAGGTGGTGGCGAAGTTTGATGTCTCGCCATAAAACACGAAATTAGTATAACTTTGGCATACATTGTCCATTCTTCACCAAACTTCACGTTTGTTAACTGTCCAGACCTGAATGTATAGTATGAGTTTCATCAATAAGCGTGGCAGTATGGCTTGACCACGCCCCTTAAAGTGCAGCGTCCCCCATAACAACTTTCATCGACGTGCACGAAAATCAGTATGCACATGTATCGTGTCCAGACGCACAAAAAAGCCTCTTGCACATATAGGCCACACCCGACAGGAAGTCGGCCATTTTGAAATTTACAGTCATTTTTGGCGTTTTCCACGTGTTGTATTTTAATGATCTCCTCCTCCAGAAATGAATCAATTAACTCCAAAACTGGTGTGTACCATCTACACAAGTGTGTGATCAAAACATATAGAGAATTGCTCAGCATGGAACGGTGTGGCTGTGACATGGCGTCGACACTTGATGTCTCACCATGAAACACGATATTGCTATAACATGGGATCTAATGGTCGAATCTGCTCCAAACTTCACATGTATGATAATAGTCCTGGCATGAACACACCCACATGACGCTCAGGAGTCAGAGTCATAGCGCCACCCAGTGGAGACGGGAAGTCGCAACGCATTGGTTCCTACACTGTCCGAAGGAGGCGAACATTCAGCGCCTCGTCTGCCGGTCGACCTCTGGCGAGACGGTGGCGGCCGCGCCAGGCCCCGAGTTGCGTGGGGTGCGAGGGCCCGTTCAACGCTGCTTGCAGCTTTAATTATTATTATTATTATTATTTTTTTTTTTTTTTTTTTTCCACGACTTTAAACGCATTTTTGGGGGCTTTAACATATTCAAAAACTCACCAAATTTGGCATGCACATTCGTCTTGGCGAAAATTTATGTGTACGCAAAACTTAAAAGATACCCGTTGCAAAATGGCGAAATGGCGCCCCCCAGAAAATTTCAATCGGCTCCCACCGGCAGCCCGTTTGACCAAATTCCACGAAATTCGGGGAGGTCGTGTATCATCCCAAGACGCACGAAAATGCGCAGTTGGACTTTTTTCTAAAACCAACAGGAAGCCGGCTATTTTGATTTGAATATTCATTTTTTTACCGATTTTGGCGATTTCCAAGAAATCTCTCAGAGCTATCTCCTCCTACACGGTTCATTGGATCGGCTTCAAATTTGGCGTGCTGGAACTAGACCACTTGATGATCAAAAGTTATCATACGATTTTCCCTACGTTAAACGGTTTGGCCGTCAGGTGGCGGCGAAGTTTGACGTCTCGCCAAAAAAAACCCCCAAAAAACAAAAGTGCTATTACTTGGGCATGATAAGTCCGATCGGCACAAAACTTGCTGGGTATGATCGTGGTCCGGCCTTCATCACGCCGACATCAAAAAATTCCCCCGTTCTCAAAGCGCCCCCTGCTGGCGACAGGAAAAGCGATGTTTTAGACTTTGAGGTGCTACTCTCAGCACGTTCAGTATATCCAACTCAAAATTGGTCAGAAAGGCCTCAACACGTTGGTAATGCTACATGATGAAGATTTGTGAAGTTTCGCCGAACGGCGTTCCGCCCACAGGGCGGCGAAGTCAACGGTTCGCCAAAACGCAGTTAAGTGGCCTTAACTTCAGTGTTCTTGGTCATATCTGCCTGAAACTTCACATGTGTGTTAACAGTCCAGCCCTGAACATGTGATATGAATTTCGTTGATGGGCGTGGCCAAATGGCTTGGCCACACCCTTTAAACATCAGCCCCTACGGCACGTTTCACCGACATGCATGAAAATTGGTACACATATGTATCACATCCAGACGCACAAAAAAGCCTCTTGGACCCATTGGCTACACCCAACAGGAAGTCAGCCATTTTGAATTTGACGCCAGATTGGGCGATTCGCACTCCTCGTACTTTTTCTATCTCCTCCTACATGATTCATCGGATCGGCTTCAAATTTGGCGTGCATCAACTAGACCACTTGATGATCAAAAGTTATCATACGATTTTCCCTATGTTAAACGGTTTGGCTGTCAGGTGGCGGCGAAGTTTGACGTCTCGCCAAAAAAACCCCAAAAAACAAAAGTGCTATTACTTGGGCATGATAAGTCCGATCGGCACAAAACTTGCTGGGTATGATCGTAGTCCGGCCTTCATCACGCCAACATCAAAAAATTCCCCCGTTCTCAAAGTGCCCCCTGCTGGCGACAGGAAAAGCGATGTTTTAGACTTTGAGGTGCTACTCTCAGCACGTTCAGTATATCCAACTCAAAATTGGTCAGAAAGGCCTCAACACGTTGGTAATGCTACATGATGAAGATTTGTAACGTATCGCCGAACGGCGTTCCGCCCACAGGGCGGCGAAGTCAACGGTTCGCCAAAACGCAGTTAAGTGGCCTTAACTTCAGTGTCCTTGGTCATATCTGCCTGAAACTTTACATGTGTGTTAACAGTCCAGCCCTGAACATGTGATATGATGGGCGTGGAAAAATGGCTTGGCCACACCCACACGTTTCACTGACATGCATGAAAATTGGCACACATATGTATCACATCCAGACGCACAAAAAAGTCTCTTGGACCCGTTGGCCAAACCCAACAGGAAGTCGGCCATTTTGAATTTAATGGTCATTTTTGGCGTTTTCCACGTGTTGTATTTTAATGAACTCCACCTACAGGATGCATCAGAACAACTTCAAAATCATTGTGTGCCATCTAGACAAAGGTGTAATCAAAACTTATAAGCAGATTTTTGCATCGTGAAACGGTTTGGCCGTCAGGTGGCGGCGAAGTTTGATGTCTCGCCATAAAACACGAAATTAGTATAACTTTGGCATACATTGTCCATTCTTCACCAAACTTCACATGTTTGTTAACAGTCCAGACCTGAATATATAGTATGAGTTTCATCAATAAGCGTGGCCGTATGGCTTGGCCACGCCCCTTAAAGTGCAGCGTTCCCCATAACAACTTTCACCGACGTGCACGAAAATCAGTATGCACATGTATCGTGTCCAGACGCACAAAAAAGCCTCTTGCACATATAGGCCACACCCGACAGGAAGTCGGCCATTTTGAAATTTACAGTCATTTTTGGCGTTTTCCACGTGTTGTATTTTAATGATCTCCTCCTCCAGAAATGAATCAATTAACTCCAAAACTGGTGTGTACCATCTACACAAGTGTGTGATCAAAACAGATTAAGAGAATTGCTCAGCATGGAACGGTGTGGCTGTGACATGGCGTCGACACTTGATGTCTCACCATGAAACGCGATATTGCTATAACATGGGATCTAATGGTCGAATCTGCTCCAGACTTCACATGTATGATAATAGTCCTGGCATGAACACACCCACATGACGCTCAGGAGTCAGAGTCATAGCGCCACCCAGTGGAGACGGGAAGTCGCAACGCATTGGTTCCTACACTGTCCGAAGGAGGCGAACATTCAGCACCTCGTCTGCCGGTCGACCTCTGGCGACACGGTGGCGGCCGCGCCAGGCCCCGAGTTGCGTGGGGTGCGAGGGCCCGCTCAACGCTGCTTGCAGCTTTAATTATTATTAGGGCCCGAGCAGCGGCGACAGCGTCGCCTGCGAAGGCCCTATTGTTTTCTTGCTGTTTATTATTGTTCGTTATTATTCTTTCCGCTTTTCGTGCCCCAATTTCGCCCATTTCCGCAATTGGAAAAGTTGTCAATTTTTGCACATCCCTGCGGCCGGATCCGAAATTCGATATTTTGGGGGCGCCGCACATGGACACGGCCAAATTGCGAAATAGCGCCCCCTAGAAACTTTCAAACCCCCCCTGGCCATTGGGGTTAGTTTGTCGTAGCCACACGAAATTTGGTACACCCATTCATCATGCCCAGACGCACAAAAAAATGAATTGCAGTCATGGTCAAATCCCAACAGGAAGGCGGCCATTTTGATTTGAACTTTGGCTAAAAGGGCGATTTTGGCCATTTCCACACCTCGTATTTGAACGAACTCGTCCTAGGGGATTCAACCAATCGGCTTCAAATTTTTCACAGCTCATCAAGACAACATGGTGATCTAAAGTTGTGCTCTGCAGGTGTGTAGGTCATAGGTCGTGGCTGATAGGGCTCGATGAACTTCGGCGACTATTTTTTCGCTCGCCGTCTAACTTTGACCGACTGTCACGCCCACATACTTGATCCTATCAGCTTCAAACTTGCTGGGCATGACAATGTCTCCGCCCTGAACGTCCCGATATATTAACTTCCCACTTTAGTCATGGCGCCCCCCGGTGGTAACAGGAAGTGATTTGTTTTTACTTTAACATGTACTGATGACACATGGTTGACTCCATCAACTTCATTCCACTTCTAAAACATACCTAACAAGTTGGTGAAACTAGTCTATCAACGCTGTGAGGTTACAACCAATGGCGTCCATCTGGCGATGCGGCGACTATCGATCACTCGCCAAGAAAATACGTTTGGCTTTTTGATGGCTTTAATGACCTCATATCATCATGAAAATTGGTGCACAGGTCAAGGGTGGCAAGCTCTTTGATCTGATAGGGGCGACGCCCATTTGCGGGGCTAAATGTCTCTATAGCGCCCCCTTGAAATTTTCAAAATACCCTCCCCATAGGGGTTAGTTTGTCGTCGGCACAAGAAATTTGGTACACACATTCATCATGCCCAGACGCACAAAAAAGTCTCTAAATGTCATGGTAAAATCCCAACAGGAAGTCGGCCATTTTGATTTGAACTTTCGAGAAAAGTGTGATTTTGGCCATTTCCACACCTCGTATTTGAACGAACTCGTCCTAGGGGATTCAACCAATCGGCTTGAAATTTTTCACAGCTCATCAAGACAACATGGTGATCTAAAGTTGTGCTCTGCAGGTATGTAGGTCATAGGGCGTGGCTGATAGGGCTCCATGAACTTTGCCAACTGTGTTGGAGCTCGCCGTCTAACTTTGACCGACTGTCACGCCCACATACTTGATCCTATCAGCTTCAAACTTGCTGGGCATGACGATGGCTGCGCCCTGAACGCGCCGATATATTAACTTCCCACTTGACTCATGGCGCCCCCCGGTGGTAACAGGAAGTGATTTGTTTTTACTTTAACATGTACTGATGACACATGGTTGACTCCATCAACTTCATTCCACTTCTACAACATGCCTAACAAGTTGGTGAAGATATATTATGAATGCTGTGAGGTTACAACAAATGGCGTCCGTCTGGCGACGCGGCGACTATCCATCACTCGCCAAAATAGGTTTGGTTCTTTGATGGCTTTAATGACCTCATATCTTCATGAAAATTGATACACAGGTCAAGGGTGGCAAGCTCTTTGATCTGATAGGGGCGCCGCCCATGGGCGGGGCTAAATGCACCGCCATGCACATTCGAGCAGCTCTCTCTCACACGTTATTCATCCAAACTGCTTCAAAATGTCTATAGATGATAAGAGCCCTGCTCTCAGCGCTGCCATATGCTTGAAGACAGTCTGGCTCACGGCGTCCCCTTGTGGAAACAGGAAGTGCCATACTTTACATTGACAAACACCAACTCCAGACTCCTGACCTAATCGGTTCTATTTTGGAGCCATGTGACAATCAAGTTGATGAATCTCCACAGTGACACATATGTCATGTCATGTTGCGGACTGTCCGTGGCGGCGGCGGCGACTTTCGATGTTTCGCCGTTTAACATCAAGTCATGATAACTCCATCACGCATTATTTGATTTGCATGAAACTTGAATAGTGTGATATGGCTCAACCCTTGCATGTATCAGCCCACGTCTGGTTACACTTTGAGCACCCCCTGGTGGGCGAACCATCAACTTGTCATAAATCCTCGGTGCGTTGTCCGATTTTCTCCAAACTTCACGTGTGTGATGACACTTCGCCCCTGATCGCATGCTTATTGAGTCAGAAGCACAGCGCCACCTACTGACAACAGGAAGTCAGCCTTATGTGACAAATTTCATCCGATTGACATGAAATTTACACGGTGTGGTCTACACATGATATACAGCCGTATTATGCGTAACTACTGGGTATTCTCTAGTGCCACATAGTGGACACAGGAAGTGGTCCCTATCTCCTAAATGCAAAGTTCAATATTCATGAAAATGTACATATTAACATGAAATTTACAGTGTGTGGTCTGCGTTTGGTTTAGAGGTTAGTGGTCAAGGGGCATGGCTGCTACGCGCTGTCATATTGGATGCACCACCATGCACATTCCAGCAGCTCTCTCTCGCATGTTATTCATCCAAACTGGTTCAAAATGTCTGTAGATGATAAGAGCCCTGCCCTCAGCGCTGCCATATTCTTGACGACAGTCTCGCTCATGGCGTCCCCTTGTGGAAACAGGAAGTGCCATACTTTACATTGACAAACACCAACTCCAGACTCCTGACCTAATCAGTTCTATTTTGGAGCCATGTGACCATCAAGTTGATGAATCTCTACAGTGACACACATGCCATGTCATGTTGCAGACTGTCCGTGGCGGCAGTGGCGACTTTCGATGTCTCGCCATTGAACATCAAGTCATGATAACTCCTTCATGCTTTATCCGATTTGCATGAAACTTCAATAGTGTGATAAGGGTCTGACCCTGAATGTATCAGCCCACGTCTGGTTACACTTTGAGGGCCCCCTGGTGGGCGAACCGTCAACTTGTCATAACTCCTCGGTGCATTGCCCAGTTTTCTCCAAACTTCACGTGTGTGATGACACTCCGCCCCTGATCGCCATGCATATTGAATCAGAAGCACAGCGCCACCGACTGACAACAGGAAGTCAGCCTTATGTGACAAATTTCATCCCATTGACATGAAATTTACACGGTGTGTTCCACACGTGATATACAGCCATATTATGTATAACTGCTGGGTATTCTCTAGCGCCACATAGAGGACACAGAAAGCGGTCCCTATCTCCTACATGCAACGTCCATTGTTCATGAAAACCACATATTGACATAAAATTTACAGCGTGCGGTCTGCGTTCAGGTCAGAGGTCAGCTGCGCTGCGGCCGCCCGTACCTCCGACGCGCAAGGGGGGCGAGGGCCCGTTCATCGCTGCTTGCAGCTTTAATTAGGGCCCGAGCACGAACCGTGCGAGAGCCCTATTGAAATCATAAAAATTATTCTTATTATTTTTCTTTTAAACCTTTGATCGCATTTTTGAGGGCCTGAACATGCCCAAAAAGTCAGGAAAATTTGCACACTCGTCACGTCTGGTGAAAATTTCGATATTTTATGGTCGTTACAAAGGGGCGTGGCAAAATGGCTCAATGGCGCCCCCTAACAGTTTTCAAAATCGAAGCCCCCTGCTTTAACTTTGCCCTAGGCGTATGAAATTTGGTACACATATGTATCATCCCGGGACGCACAAAAAAGCCTCTTGGAGCGACACCCTAAACCAAACAGGAAGTCGGCCATTTTGAATTGTTTTTTCAAAATAAGGTCATTTTTGGCCATTTCCACACGTTGTACTTGAGCGAACTCCTCCTACAGATTTTATCGGATTGACTTAAAAATTTACCTGTGCGTGCTCGACTACAGTGGGATCAATTTATTATTAAAAGATCTTCGTCACGTCGAAGGGCGCGGTCGCTGCGGAAGGGTCAATTTGGATATCTCGCCAAAAAACACGAAATTATACTACAACTACTACAACTTTGGTGTAGATGATCCTATCTGCACCAAACTTCACATGATGGATAATAGTCCCGCCCTGAACACGTCTACATCAAAAAATTCAGTAATTGTCATAGCGCCCCCTGCTGGCAACAGGAAATACCATGTTTTACACTTTGAGGTGCTGCTCTGACCACATTTACCATATTCAACTCAAATTTGGTCAGAAAGGCCTTAACATGTTGGTAATGCTCCATGATGAAGAATTTTGACTGTCGTCAAACGGCGTTCCATCCGGAGGGCGGCGAAGTCGACCCTTCGCCAAAATGCATAAAAATGGCCTTAACTTTGGTGTTTTTGATGATATCCACCTGAAACTTCATATGTGTGTCAACAGTCCAGCCCTAAATATGTGATATGAATTTCGTCAATGGGCGTGGCCATATGGCTTGGCCACGCCCATTCATATGAATTACTTCCATAGGACGTCTCACTGATATGCACAAAAATTGGTACACATCTCCATCACCCCCAGACAAACAAAAAAGTCTCTTGGACCTCTAGGCTAAATTCAACAGGAAGTCGGCCATTTTGAATGTCATGGTCATTTTTGGTGTCGCGCACGTATTCGTATTTTAACGAACTCCTCCTACAGAATTCATCAGAACGGCTTCAAAATTACCGATTACCATCTAGAACACTTCCTGATCAAAAGTTATTAAAAGGTCTCGCAGAATCTAAAGAGCACGCCAGTTGTGGGAGGTTGAATTTTGACGTCTCGCCATGAAAAAGGAAGTGGCAATAACTTCACTGTACTTGGTCAGATCTGTGTGAAACTTCACAGGTATATTGACAGTCCAACCCAGAACATATGTTATGAATTTCGTTAATAGGCGTGGCTAAATGGATTGGCCACGCCCATTCACACAAATAACCACCATAGGACGTCTCACTGATATGCACGAAACTTGGTAGGCACATGTATAACATCCACACGCACAAAAAAGCCTCTTGCATGGATAGGCCACACCCGACAGGAAGTCGGCCATTTTGAAATTTACAGTCATTTTTGGCGTTTTCCACGTGTTGTATTTTAATGATCTCCTCCTCCAGAAATGAATCAATTAACTCCAAAACTGGTGTGTACCATCTACACAAGTGTGTGATCAAAACATATTAAGAGAGTTGCTCAGCATGGAACGGTGTGGCTGTGACATGGCGTCGACACTTGATGTCTCACCATGAAACACGATATTGCTATAACATGGGATCTAATGGTCGAATCTGCTCCAAACTTCACATGTATGATAATAGTCCTGGCATGAACACACCCACATGACGCTCAGGAGTCAGAGTCATAGCGCCACCCAGTGGAGACGGGAAGTCGCAACGCATTGGTTCCTACACTGTCCGAAGGAGGCGAACATTCAGCGCCTCGTCTGCCGGTCGACCTCTGGCGACACGGTGGCGGCCGCGCCAGGCCCCGAGTTGCGTGGGGTGCGAGGGCCCGTTCAACGCTGCTTGCAGCTTTAATTATTATTATTCTTCTTCTTAACTAAAATGAATTGCCTTTTTGGGGACCTTAACATGCTCAAAAACTCA
This sequence comes from Cephalopholis sonnerati, assembly GCA_019142605.1. Lineage (NCBI taxonomy): Eukaryota > Metazoa > Chordata > Actinopteri > Perciformes > Serranidae > Cephalopholis > Cephalopholis sonnerati. The sequence continues at coordinate 42,071,727 of JAGQAX010000010.1, read as the reverse complement.
TGAAACTTCACAGACTCATCAGAAGTGCGAAAACTGGGCAAGTTTTGGGGTTTCATGATAATCTGCAAAGGAATGGCTCAGTAGCGCCCCCTAAAAATTTTGTACGGAACAGCCCCTGAAGGTAGTTTAACCTACGTGTCTGAAACTTGGTAGGCATATGTAACACACCAAGACGTACAAAAAAGCCTCTTGGGCCCATGCCCTAAACCCAACAGGAAGTCGGCCATTTTGAATTGAATGTGCAATTTTCATGCATTTTTGGCCATTTGCAGGGGTCGTAAATGAACGATCTCCTCCTAGAGATTTTGTCCGATCGACTTCAAACTTGGTCTGTCCCACCTACATAAGTTGAAGACAAAAAGTTATCAAAAGCTTGAGTTTTCGTCACACCGTGTGGCCGTTGTGGGACCTCAAACTTCGCTACAAACAGGAAGTAGTATTATAACACAGGAAGTAGTTTATAACTCCAGCATACATTGTCCAATCTTCCCCAAACTTCACAGGATTGATGACAGTTCCGCTCTGAAGACATCTACATGTCAATAATTTGTGATTGATATAGCGCCCCCTACTGGTAGTATAAAATGTCATGTTTTACACTTTGAAGCACATCTCGTCCAAAGTTGAACACATCAACGTCAAACTTGGGGAAATTATCCAAAAGGCATTGATGATGCTTTCTATTGAATACTGTGAGTTTTCGTCAAAGGGCATGACCTTGGCGTGGCGGGGAACTTTGATGTTTCGCCATGATGACAAAAGTTGCTGTAACTTGACTCTACGTGGACATATCTTTCCAAAACTTCACACATATGATAACTGTCCAGCCCTGAAAACATCTACAGAGGAAATTTGAATCAGCGTCATAGCGCCACCTACTGGCGGCAGAAAGTTACTTTTTTCATTCTTTCATGTCCCTCTTCTACCAGGTTCACCCGACCCACCTTAATTTTGCGGATACATAGTCCCAAGACCTTGGTGATGATCAAACCAGAACCTTTTGAGGTTTCGTACAACGCTGTCACCGTGGCGCCACCTCATTCGCCATAAAACACGAGGTTCTTTTTGAGGGGCAAGGGATACTTGAAAACTCACGAAACTTGGCACACCCATCACAAGGCCCAAATTGTGTTGTCTGATATGCTTTTTGTGTTTTGATGTGCCAAGATGCCTCAACAGCGCCCCCTACAATTTTTCGATGAAGCAGCCCCCGAAGCTTGTTTCACTTACATGTATGAAACTTGGTAGGCATATGTAACACTCCAAGACGTACAAAAAAGCCTCTTGGAGTTATGCTCCAAACCCAACCGGAAGTCCGCCATTTTGAATTTACTTGTGCCACTTTTGTGCATTTTGGGCGATTTCCAGTAGACGTAAATGAATGAACTTGTCCTAGAGTTTTTATCCAATCCACTTCAAACTCGGTCTGTCCCACCCCAAGACCGTGAAGACGAAAAGTTATCAAACGTTTCAGGTTTTCGTCAAACGCTGTCTCTGTGGCCCCGCCTTCTTCGCCATAAACCACGAAATTGTAACTACTCCTACAGATTTTATCCCATCAACTTCTTACTTGGTCTGTCCCACCTCCAGACATTGATGAAGAAAAGTTATCAAAAACTGGACTTGTTGTCACACCATGTGACCGTGGCAGGGCCTCAATCTTTGGGGACTCGCCACAAAACAGGAAGTTGTGTATGACTCCATCATCCATGGTCCAATCTTCCCCAAACTTCACAGGATTGATGACAGTCCTGCTCTGAAGAGATCTCCATGTGAATAATTTGTGATAAATACAGCGCCCCCTAATGGTAAGAGAAAATTTCATGTTTTATATTTTGAAGTATAACTCCCAAGACTTGGCCAGATCCACCTCAATCTTGGTCAGTCTATCCGTCACATGTAGAAGATGTTTTATTGTGAACACTGTAAGTTTGCATCAAAGGGCGTGGCCATGACGTAGCGGCAAACTTTGATGTTTCGCCATGATAACAAAAGTTGTGTAGCTTGACTCTACGTGGACATATCTTTCCAAAACTTCACACATATGATAAAAGTCCAGCCCTGAAAACATCTACAGAGACATTTTTAATCAGCCTCATAGCGCCACCTAGTGGCATCTGTAAGTTACTGCTTTCATTCTTTAATGTCTCTCTTCTACCAAGTTAACCACAACCACCTCAATTTTGCGTAGACATAGTCCCAAGACTTTGATGATGATCACACCAGAAGCTTTTGAGGTTTCAGCAAACACTGTCAATGTGGCAACGCCTTATTCGCCATAAAACACGAAGTTGTTTTTGAGGGGTAAGGGATGCTTGTAATGTCATGAAACTTGGTACACATACAAGAAGTTCCGATGTGTGTTGTGTGATGTGATTTATCTGCTCTGATGTGCCAACATGGCTCAACAGCGCCCCCTACAATTTTTCAAAAAAGCAGCCCCCGACGCTGGTTTGACCTACATCTATGAAACTTGGTACATACATGCATCACTGAAAGACGTACAAAAAAGGCTCTTGCAACCATGTGCCAAACCCAACAGGAAGTCCGCCATTTTGAATTTGCTCGTAAGTGGTTCACAAAATCACCATACATGTTCCAATCTTCCCCATACTTCACAGGATTGATGACAGTCCTGCCCTGAACACATCTATACGCCAATACTTGGTTATTAGTACGGCGCCACCTACTGGCAAAATAACATGTCCTCGTATGATTTGAGGGATATGACGTGTAACTCCAACGTGAGGGGTCTGCCTTCGACAGGAATGAATGGCCGCATCGGCCGGCGTCCTGCCAGCACCCTCGATTTGCGTGAAGGTGCGAGGGCCCGTTCATCGCTGCTTGCAGCTTTAATTAGGGCCCGAGCACGTACCGTGCGAGGACCCTATTGAAATTGAAGGAATTATTATTATTATTATTACGACAAAAGTAAATCGCTTATTTGGAGGTTTTAACATGCTCAAAAACTCCTGAAATTTGGCGGTCGCATCAGTCGCGGTGTAAATTTACGTATTTTAGGGTTCGCGGCAATGGACGGGTCAAAATGGCTAGGCCACGCCCATTAAAGAGCAATCTCCTTATAAACAGTGCCCTCCTCATCAATTTTCACGGATCTGCACGAAAATCGGTACACATGTAGATCATGCCGAGCCGCACAAAAAAGTCTCTTGGAGCCATAGGCCACGCCCAACAGGAAGTTGGCTATTTTGAATTTAGCGGCCATTTTTGACGAACTCCTCCTACACGATTAATCAAAACGGCTTCAAAATCGCCGTGTACCAACTAGATAAGTTTGTGATCAAAAGTTATTCAAAGATCAGCTACCCGTCGAACACGGAATCGGCTTTTTGGCGGCGAAGTTTGAAGTTTGACGTTTGTCTCGCCATGAAAAACGAAATTGCTATAACTTTGGCATTAATCGTCCGATCTGCACCAAACTTCACATGATTCATAATATTCCCGCCCTGAACACGTCTACATGCAAAAATTTTGTAATTACCCTAGCGCCCCCTGCTGGCGACAGGAAAAGCGATGTTTTTAGACTTTGACGTGCAGCTCTGACCACGTTCACCATATGCAACTCAAATTTGGTCAGACAGACCTCAAGACGTTGGTAATGCTACAGTATGAAGATTGTGACTAGGCGTCAAACGGTGTTCCGCCCAGAGGGCGGCGAAGTCGAAAATTCGCCAAAACGCATTGAAAATGGCTTTAATGACATTAACTTCTGTGTCCTTGGTCATATCTGCCTGAAACTTCACATGTGTGTTAACAGTCCAGGCTTGAACATGTGATATGAGTTTCGTTGATGGGCGTGGCCAAATGACTTGACCACGCCCTTTAAACATCAGCCCCTGCCGCACGTGTCACCGACATGCACGAAAATTGGTACACGCATGTATCACACCGAGACGCACAAAAAAGTCTCTTGGACCCACTGGCCATACCCAACAGGAAGTCGGCCATTTTGAATTTTGATGCTATTTTTGGCATTTTCCACATGTTGTATTTTAACGAACTCCTCCTACAGGATTAATCAGAATGACTTCAAAATCACTGTGTGTGATCTAGACAAGGTTGTGATCAAAAGTTATTAAAAGATTTTTCCACAGTTAAACGGTTTGGCCGTCAGGTGGCGGCGAAGTTTGATGTCTCGCCATGAAACACGAAATTAGTATAACTTTGGCATACATTGTCCATTCTTCACCAAACTTCACATGTTTGTTAACAGTCCAGACCTGAATGTATAGTATGAGTTTCATCAATAAGCGTGGCCGTATGGCTTGGCCACGCCCCTTAAAATGCAGCGTCCCCCATAACAACTTTCACCGACGTACACGAAAATCAGTATGCACATGTATCGTGTCCAGACGCACAAAAAAGCCTCTTGCACATATAGGCCACACCCGACAGGAAGTCGGCGATTTTGAAATTTACAGTCATTTTTGGCGTTTTCCACGTGTTGTATTTTAATGATCTCCTCCTCCAGAAATGAATCAATTAACTCCAAAACTGGTGTGTACCATCTACACAAGTGTGTGATCAAAACATATTAAGAGAATTGCTCAGCATGGAACGGTGTGGCTGTGACATGGCGTCGACACTTGATGTCTCACCATGAAACACGATATTGCTATAACATGGGATCTAATGGTCTAATCTGCTCCAAACTTCACATGTATGATAATAGTCCTGGCATGAACACACCCACACGATGCTCAGGAGTCAGAGTCATAGCGCCACCCAGTGGAGACGGGAAGTCGCAACGCATTGGTTCCTACACTGTCCGAAGGAGGCGAACATTCAGCACCTCGTCTGCCGGTCGACCTCTGGCGAGACGGTGGCGGCCGCGCCAGGCCCCGAGTTGCGTGGGGTGCGAGGGCCCGTTCAACGCTGCTTGCAGCTTTAATTCTCCTTCTTATCCGTAATCAATTGCTTTTTTGGGGGTCGTAACATACTCGAAAACTCATGAAACTTCACAGACTCATCAGAAGTGGTGAAAATTCACGTATGGTAGGGTTTTCATGACAATATGCAAAAAAATGGCTCAGTAGCGCCCCCTACTAATTTTCAACATGTTTTGGGCTATAACTCCCAGACCATATGTCGCACATTCACAAACCTCATATCAACCGATTGCCTGAATAGTGCTGAATCACCTGAGCGGGGCTACGCCCATTTCCGCCTATAAATTTTTTGCGGAAAATCGCGTAAACTGGAAAACCTACTTTTTCAAACTCCTCCTTGGGGTTTTGTTCGTTCAGTGTGAAACTTGGCACGTACAGTCTGCAGCTGGACCTGATCGAAAGTTATCAAAGGAATTTTGATTGGTCAAAATATGTGCAAGTTATTAACGAATACAATTTTCTAGCTAGTTATAAAAAGGCGAACTGTGGCATATTTCGGTCAAAATAAAGGCTAACAACACCAAATGTGACGGCCTTGCTTTACATGTACCTGTGAGGGTCAGAGCCAAATTTGGCTAATGTTGGCCACTAAGGGGCGCTGCAAATATGGGAAATTTATGTCTCATAAATGGCTCCACCGATTTTTACAAAATTTGGTGGGTATGATGCTGGGCCACTCTTGAGGCCATATCTTGAAGGTAATCACGACTGGTCAAAGTGGGCGTGGCTTATTACAAGATAAACAACAAACATTTATTTCAGCCCAAGTATTATGCTTAGGGCTGTGACATTCACAGGGTATATATAGAATAGCATACAGACCACCCATAGCAAAAACTGTGTGTCTTCTCCACTAGATGGCGCTATAACGGATGCAAACGCATTTTGGCCTGTAACTTCCACATTTTAATCCACATCTTCATAACTTTATGTCAACGTGTTCCCTAAATACAGTCGCATCTTCTGACATAGGCCACGCCCACTCCCACTTTGTAAGTTACTACACATCAAAAACCTACTTTTTCTAACTCCTCCTAGCGTTTAAGGTCCATCTACATGAAACTTTGCACATAGAATCTCCAGACTTGTCTGATGAAAAGATATCAAAAGAATTTTGCTACTCCAAAAAATGCGCTAGCTAAAAATAAACAGTTATTTTCTGCTAGCAAAAAAACACATACTGTTGCATATTTTTGTAAAACTATAAGCTATCAATGTCAAACTCAATTCACTTGTTTCAGACGTCACCCAGAGGCTCTGTGCCAAATTTGGCGGAAATTGGCAAAAAGGGGGCGCTATAAACAGAGAAAAATCAAGTGACATGAAAATTGATCGATTCGCACGAAATTTGGCGAACGTGATGTGGCGTCACTCCCAAGGCCAGATTTAAAGCTTAGTGATATTTGGTCACCGTGGCAACGCCTTATTCGCCATAAAACACAAAGTTGTTTTTGAGGGGTAAGGAATGCCTGTAAAATCATGAAACTTGGCACACATATGATAAGACCCGATTTGTGTTGTCTGATGTGATTTTTCTGCTCTGATGTGCCAACATGGCTCAACAGCGCCCCCTACAAATTTTCTATGAAGCAGCCCCCGAAGCTGGTTTGACCTACATCTATGAAACTTGGTACGCACGTGCATCACTGAAAGATTTACAAAAAAGCCTCTTGCAGCCATGTGACAAACAAGTCGGCCAATTTGAATTTGCTTGTAACTGGTTCGCAACTTCACCATACATGTTCCAAACTTCCCCAAACTTCACAGGATTGATGACAGTCCTGCCCTGAACACATATATACGCCAGTACTTGGTTATTAGTACGGCGCCACCTACTGGCAAAATTACATGTCTTCATATGATTTGAGGGATATGACATGTAAGTCCTACGTGTGGGGTCTGCCTTCGACAGGAATGAACGGCCGCATCAGCCGGCATCCTGCCAGCACCCTTGAGTTGCGTGAAGGTGCGAGGGCCCATTCATCGCTGCTTGCAGCTTTAATTACTGTTATTATTACAGTGGTGGAAAAAAGTTTTCAGACACCCCATTCATTTGTGAAATATTGCATTAAGAATCAGTCTTAGGTCTTGAAGTGTAACTTCTTTTAGTACAGTTACAGCCAAATTACTAAACAAATCCTAAAAAAGCAATTAAAAACTTAAAATTGATTGGTTCCATAAAAATACATAAGAAATTTTGAGTATTGGGTCATTTTAGTACCAGTGATCCACTAATGAAGGTCGTGCTTTTTATTAAAAGACACAATTTTTTTGCTGTGCTTCGTGTCTATATAAAGCCAGCACATTTGAAAGTTCTTCAGAGACAAAAATGGCTAAAACAAGGAACCTAACGCAGGAAACATGCCTGAAGATACAGATTCTCAGCCAGGTGTCGCCAGATAGCCAGGAAGTGCAGATGCAGTCCTTCAGCAGTTGCATACACTCTGCAGAAATACAGACGAACCAACAACTTGGAAGACAAACCAAGATCTGGGCGTCTAAGGGTTTCTTCAGCAAGAAATGACCACATCCTGATCTGCATGTGCAGGGAAAACTGCCGAATGACATCACAGGAGCTTCAGCAGCAGTGGTCAAACCAAACTGGTGTCCAGTGTTTCACCCGCACTGTACATGGCCAACTTTTAGATCATGGCTTAAGGTCCTACAAGACTGTCAAGAAGCCCCTGATCAATGAGAGACAGAGGTTAGCCCGGCATCGTTGGGCCCAAGCACACAAGAACTGGACAGCCAGGAACTGGAAGAAGATTCTATGGGTCAGATGAGTCCAGTTTCCAGCTTTATCTTCCTCCTGCTAATGTGAGGGTACGCAGAAGGCCTAGGCCTGAAGCATTATCTCCAGCATGTACAGTACCTGAGGCGATTTCTCTAAGACTGCAAGGGAAGGTCAGCTTCCCCTAAAATGTCAAAAATTACATGGTCAAATATGTACGGTTGTGTTAACATTTCATTGACTACAGATGCGTTAAAACACGTTCATCTCGAAGACGAGTTCGTTCAGAATCAGCTATTTAGCAATGTTGTTAACTTCTCATACATTCCCGTAGCGCAGTTTTCTCATACGGTCTATGGTCAATGCATTTGCCCGTAGAAGCTGAGCATCCATGCACTTCAATGGGACTGCATGGAACCGTTTTTTTTCATTGGATAAATGCTACGATTTTGTCCCACCCCCAAACGCTCAGTGTCTCTGGGGGTGAATGGAGCTGTGGGCGGGCCTCGGCTGGGCTGGACGCTGAGCTTCCGCATGATGATTGGAGGATCAGTCGAAAGGCTGAATCCTGTTTTGATTGACAGCTATGTTGAGATATACACTGTCACTTGACAGCTCAGCTCAGTCCCATCGCGGATTTGCAGGTGAAGTCGAAAGACAAACTGAAACCCATTTGTTGGTATTTGCTTGGCGACATTACTTGTTCATTTCCTACACTGTAAATAAAACACACTCATATTATTTTCTTGTTTCAGTTTAACATTTCAACATTTCCTTGTTGGAGTTTAATATCATTTCGTTAGATCGTTCAATCAGTCATACTGTTCAGTATGACTGATTGAACGGAGGGCAGAATTTACGTATAAATAAATTGACAAATTTTATGATGTAAGCCGACAATGAGCTTCCCCTCTTTGAAAGACCAGCAGCCGCCACTGTACAGTACCCACTGTCAAGCATGGTGGAGGCAGTATCATGGTTTGGGGATGCATGAGTGCTGCTGGTGTTGGTCAGCTCACTGTCTGTGATGGCACATTGATTTCTGCCAAGTATTGTGCCAGTCTCGACACCCACATGCTCCCTTCTGCACGTGCACTGTTCCATCAAGGTCAGAACTGGATGTTTCAACAAGATAATGCCCCTTGCCACACATCTAGGGCCAGTAGAACTTGGCTGCAGGAGCACGGTATCCAGGTCTTAGAGTGGCCAGCTCAATCCCCAGACATGAGCCTCATTAAAAATCTGTGGTGGATTATCAAAAGGTCTGTTTCAAAGCGTACATCAAAGAATTTAGAAGAATTAAGAGCGGTAATTCAAGAAGAATGGGACAAGATTACCCCTCAACAGTGTGAAAGGCTCATGGGGAACATGCCAGCCAGGATTAGAGTTCTACTGCGTGCTAAAGGCAGGACTACTAAATATGAATTTGATGATGTGATGGTTTATTTATTTTTTGTTCAGTTTTGAACACATTCTCTGTTATTTGTTGACTTTGATACTGACAATGTTGAGAACTGACATATTGAAACTGTCAAGAATTTAGTTTTGTTAGTTTTTCTTGTAAACAATAAACAAAAAAACTATCATTTGTATTTGTTTGTGTCTGTCTAATGCAGTCACACCTTTTGAAACACAAAAAAGATTTTTCCACAAATATTTCATGATAATATTTGAGATTGTGTAAAATTTTAAGGGTGTCCGAAAACTTTTTTCCACCACTGTATCATAATATCATTACTGAAATGAATGTTGTTGTGAATGTTTTTTTTCCCCTGTTAAAGGAGTCCAAAGGACAGAGGGATGTCGTATGCTGTAAAGCCCCAGATTGTGATTTGTAATATGGGGCTTTATAAATTGAATTGAATTGAATTGAATTGAATTGAATTGAATTGAATTGAACTGAATTGAATTGTGATGGCCAGTTAATCCAAGTGGTACAAAAGTTCACACTGGGGTGTACGCTTTTCTTTGCATCTCTGGCTCTGGTCAATCTTGCAGGATCAAAAGTGCTTTGGGTCAGTGGTCTGGTGTAGTGCTCATGAAACGTGTCCTCTTACCTTGATCATTGCTGTTGCAGGATATTGTAAATCTCCTTAATGTCTTGTTGGTCAGCATTCCTGGTGGCTGAAGAAGGAGCTGAAAATCCTATTAATGAAACAAGCATATCATCTGTAAGAAGAAATATTTATGTTTTAGTATATATATTGTTAACGAAGAGTGAAAATTGTGGTCACTACAGGAGTTTAAGTCAGAGAGTTTTGTAAAAGCAGAGACGAAGATAAAAATTAGAGTGGGTGATATCATCAGTGATGTCAGCCACTCTGTGCAGTGCTATACACACCTATTATTCTCCAAAAATGTCTGAAAACAGCGTTAAAAAAAAAAAAAAAAAAATGTAAACTGAGATAATACTAATAATATTAAAAAGCTGAATGCAAGGTTCATAATCTTGTGATGCCATTAAAGTTAAAATGAAGTCTTTAGACGAAAATAAGCTGAAGCAGTAACATTAGGTTGAAGAGGATTTTAAGATTTTCTCAATTGGGTTGAAAATAATAATAATAATAATAATATATATATATATATATATATATATATATATATATATTAGGGCTGTCAATAGATTAAAAAAAATAAAATTAATCTCACATTTTGAAATCCATTAATCTAGATTAATAGCGATTAATTTCCTTCTACAGCTAAGTACTGTCTGGAAGTTAAAAAAAAAAAAAAATCCTGTGCTTAATCACAAATAATTTTATCTTTACGTCATCCATTTGCAATAACATGTTGGAATGTGACATCATGAAATTATTATATGAAATCAAAAAAGATATTCAAATGGTCGTTTAATGTCAATAGTCAATGAATCCAGTAAACTATTGTCTATTGGCGAAAGTAGCCTGTTTGTTAGAATAAGAAGCTTTATTGTCACTGCAATAAATACAGTGAAATTTCGTTTATTAATTTATTAATTAATTAATATTAATTAATTTATCAATACAGGCTAACAAAAAAAAAAAAAAAAAAAAAAAAAACTAAAGGCTGGGACCAGGGCTCCACTGCAGTTGTCCATATGAAGAAGACACTGTGGGAGAGAAGCAGAGAGACAGCACTCATGTGGAAAAGGGGAAGCAAGGAGAGACAGAAAGTGAGAGAGAGCTTTTGAAAAGGACTATGCCAGGTATGTTTGTCAAAAAAACGCTAGTACTAGGCCCGTTTGAAGCTTCTTTTTGTCATTTTAATGTCATGCTTTTTAGATCACTACCATCTCTGAAAATGGATGGAACTTTAAAATGGTAATTTTGTTACATTTAGATCATTAATGTTTAGCTTGAACATTGCCTGCTTGTTGTCAGGCTAAAGGATATACAAAGTGCAACAAGTTCCTAAATATTCCATGTATATAAAGATGACAGAGAGAGACAGAGAGACAGTGCTCATTTAAAGAAAGGTGAGGGACAAAGGGAGAGTAGGTGTGTGTGAGCAAATAAGAGAGAGAGAGAGAGAAAAGGATCATACCAGTTTTGTTGTCCTAAAAATGTCAGTACAACGTGTGTGTTAGATGTTCTAGTTTATTTTGATATCCTGGCCATCGTTCTTAAAAATTGACCTCCATACCATCGCTAAAAGTGCATGGAACATAATGTTGGAGCACCCACGTTAATTGCATGAATTTTCTTTAACATGTTCATCGCATTGACATTAATCGCGGAGATTAACTCGTTAACTTTGACAGCACTAATATATATATATATATATATATATATATATATGTGTGTGTAAGTATAAAAGTTGAAAACATACATGAAAGATCTCAACATTTCAAAGACCTCGTTAAAAACACCTTAACATTTTTATATTTGAATAGCATAACAGCTATTGCTAAAGTATGCAAGAGGAGTAGTCAACGGAAAAATGTACAGAAGAAGAAAAAAGTATAACTAGAAAATGCATTTCCTGCAGAGAATGTGTGTGATTGCTAAAAGTTAAAATCAATTCAAAAGTTTTGTCGAAAATGCAGAATTTCTAAACAAATTGCCCAAAAGTTCTGAAAATCTGTTAAAAATACAGGCTAAACTCCATTACCTAAAGAGGCACTGAAATACATTGCTTGAAAAGCTGAAAGTTGAACTTTAATGTTGTCAAAGGTGGAAGTTGAAATTAACTAAAAAAGGCTGAAAGAAGAAATGTTTCATACTTTTAAAAGTATAAAAAGAAGAAAAAAGTTGAATATAAGCATAAATGTCCTTAAAGAGCATAATGTTTTGAATTGTGAATGGCTTCTGTGGCTGAAAGAAGAAATAGTTAATCCAAATAAGTGCAGAAGAAGTATAATGATTTTATGTCCTGTTTAAAACTCAAATGAATGTTTAGATAAAAGTATGGAGAACGGTAGAATTTAGAGTGAAGTACACTGAAGATTAGAGGATTTTTTGCAATTCACTGCAACTACTGAAAATCTGAAAAAGCTTTACATCTGATCATGATACCATTTGGGGGCTTTTATTTGAAATTTCAGCTTTGTCTGGACGCCCCGGTAAGCTGATTGGAATTATTTCAGTAGCTGAAAGTATGCAAAAGTCGGTGTTGATCAAAGACATTAGAATGTTGAAATGAGAATAAAGATTTGGATCAAAATATTGTGAATGCTGAATCAGCACTCACACATTAATAGCCAAATTCTATGCATAGTAACATTATATCCCTAAAAAAAAAAAATGCAGTATAACCTATGTTACCTCAGAATTCCTCAGAAAGCATTTTGAAAAACCCCACAGTCTGCATCTGGCGAGGCATTATGTTAGTGCTCAATATATGATAATATTAGTGTTTGCAAATATCACAAGTGTTGTGAAACGAGGATTACGTAACACAACCTTAGAAATGAGCTAAATACAGACAGAGAGATGTTGAATTGTGCAACCATGAAAAGCTCTCCACGCCTCTAAGAAGGATGTAGAACATGGATCTTTCAAAACACAACAGCTTTGTGTGTGTGTGTGTGTGTGTGTGTGTGTGTGTGCTGTGGGGTTTTTTGGCCTCCTAATCCTTCCTTTTCTTTTCTACCACAGATCGAAAGTTTATCATTGCCAATGCACAAGTGGAGAACTGCGCCATTATCTTCTGTAATGACGCCTTCTGTGGGATGTGTGGTTACACCCGGGCTGAGGTCATGCAGAAGCCCTGCACCTGCAGCTTCCTGTATGGACCTCACACCAAGAGACCGGCTGTGGCCCAGATGGCTAAAGCTCTGCTGGGAGCAGAGGAGAGGAAGGTGGAGATTTCTCTCTACACGAAAGATGGTATGATTCTGCCAACTCCGAATTTCATACATTCAATCATTTGTAGATTTTTCTTATTTTAAATCTTCTTGTCTTTAGACCCAGCTGTCGCTCAATTTATCATACAAATAGCTCCTTCCTTACTTTCTTCATGTGTGCAGTAGTACTCTACAGCACCTGGAGACAGATTGATGAGTAAAACCAGCAGACTTTGGACCTCTGTTGGAGATCATACCCCAGACCAAATGTAGCCACAGCCTTTAGAGCACATTAAGAGAATATTAGATCCCCTGGCTCTACTAAATTCATCCTGGGTGATTTTAATCAGTGCTCAGCTGACAAATTGTCAAAAGGTTTTTACCAATCTTTGACATGCAACACCAATCTGGGGAAGACACTGGCTAAATGGTATGGTTCAGTCCCAGATGCATACAGATCCATTGCTTCTCCCCTCTTTGCTCTGCTGACCACTACTGCTCCCACCAAAAAGGTTGCAATCTTCCTGACAGTAAATATTGTGTGACTAAAAAATTCAAACAAATCCTCAACAAAAACAGAGTCTTCTTCATTGGCTCTGGCACTGAGTAAAAGGAGGTGAAGAGAAAACTGCCAAACTGAAATATAAAGAGGGAAGCTCTGCCCAGTTTGGCAGGGTCCCAAGCTGTGAATACTGCTTATTCCAGCTGAAAGCTCATTCAGGTTGCAGGCAGCAGCCTGGCATCACTCCCTAATGATCCCAATTCCCTTCTACTGATGAAGGCTTTGGAGAGGGTTATCAAAAAAACAATTTCACCAAGGCAATAGCCTCACAGATAGACCCTCTTCAGTTTGCATACCATGCAGGTGGTGGGGTAGACAATGTATGGACACCACATATAAGCATCTGGAACCCCCTGACACTACAGCCAGACAGACTTTCCCTTAGCATTCAACATCCTGCAGCCACAAATGAGTAACTCACCCTCTGCCTTCATCGAGATGACCAACTAATTCTGTGGATAATGGACTTTCTTACCAACATATCACAGAGAGGGCTGGCCAACAACATGATCTCCAACCTCCCACACACAGCTGTGTCCGGTCACTTCTACTCTACATCTTCTACACTGTCAGTATCTACTGGGGAAGTTTAAGTCCTCACAAGATTTTACTATTCCTGGTTCCACTCCATCAGCCTCCAGATCAGACACAGGGCTCCCACAGTCCTTAAATTCCTGGAAAAGTTATGAATTTAGAAAAACTGTTTTCTAGGCCCGGAAATGGTCTGGAATTAACAGAATGTTTGCAAAGAGTTTTAAATAACCTTTGTTTTGGCTATTGTTTAAGATATGTTCATAAAAATCCCAAACATGTCTAATGTTATGCAAAATACATTACAAATATCCCTGGGTGCATTGTCAGTCTTTTGCAATATGTTTATCATGCAAGCTGACTTTGCAATGATGATTTAAACACACTGTATTGCGCAGCCCTTGTAGGCAGCTAGCTCACAGCAGTGCTAGCAGCTTGCTTATTTGTAAAATGCCTGGGAAGTGCATGTTTAATAATGTATGGCTTTTGAGTGACAAATATAAAACATGGTTCAAGACAGAGGCAGAACTTAGCCATACTGAATGTAGGCTTTGTACTGAATCATCTGACATTGGCAACATGGGGGAAGAGGGTCTGGTCAGGCATAATAAAGGGGAAAAGCATCAAGAAAATCAAAAGGCAGCTAAAAAGACTGCCAGAGTCGGCACATATTTCATGCCTTCTGTAGCGAGGCCAGATAATGTTACTTCTTTGTGTCTACTGTATGTGTAGACACAAAGGCATTCCATTTCATGTTGCATGCCACATTTTAACTGCAATGTCTGTCTTAGAAGACAGCACTGTTGGGGTGGGGTTTATAATACTAGGTCTCACCAAGGGACACCAAATATGTAGGGGTTCTACAAATAGAATTATAAAAAGCTGGGATACTACTTGTCGGACATCTAGTAGGTCTCACATGGCAGCACCAAAAATTGGGATCTATGCCTCATCAAGGGCCTGACCTTGTAACAGATCTCCAATTTAAGTATCAAATTGGCTATCAGAAATAATAATAATAATAATTAATAATAATAATTAAAAAAGGGGGAAATGATAGCCAGTTAGTGATATCAGTCTCATAAAGTTCATTTAACTATTAATTTGGAATTTTGATCAGTAATTAAATTAATAACCATAACCAAAATTAATAGTAAAGGCTGAAGGATTTCAGAGTTCTTGAAACAGCAGAGGTTGACTATTCATTCACTCTTGTACAACATTAAACAGACAGCAGGTATGATTCCAAAAATTATATTTATTCATAAAGAGAGCAAAGCAAAACCAAAACACACAAATTCTAAGTAACCAAGTATATACAAGCTTGGTGTGTATGTGTGTGTGTGTGTGTGTGTGTGTGTGTGTGTGTGTGTGTGTGTGTTTGTGTGTGAGAGAGAGAGTAACAGACAAAGGCGGGTGTGGTAATCAAAGGACCGTTTGGCCTACAAAACAAAATGGCTGACAACAGAGAGCTACAAGATGGCAGAATCAAAGCTGGCTTCAGATCGGGGGAGGTGTTTGACTGACCGTGTGGTCAGGACAAAGACAAGGGAAGAGAAGCGGGAACTTTCATCCGCGTGTTTGGGTGTAGCTCTGTTGAAAGCCTATTTGGAAATCAGTCTGTGTGAATGCAATTTATGTTGCAAAGGGTCTGGTTAGCACAGAGGATGTTTAGATGCATGCAAGACTGTCTGTGAACAGCATTAGCAAACTAAACACGTAGCCTTGGTGAAACTAACTAACCAATGACCAGACTGCAAACAGTCACAACAACTCAGTAAATAGCATTAAATCACATACAACAAGTTAAACAGTCTTGCTTAGCCTGTACAGCTGTGATAAAGCTATGCCCAGTTGTTACATTACTGATCCTTGAATGGATGGGGGGAAGAGTTGGTTTGAGGCGTGGTGAGTCACATGACATTGTAAAAGTATTGATCAATCAAGTGTTGAAAACTTCTCTCACTGAGGTGCGAGGTGGGGTCCTGTGGAGATGGGTGTCAAATAACTGCTCTTTGTTGAAGAACAAAGAACATGAGGTCTCTCCATCTCAGGAGGAAAAGCCTTCACATGTCCAGTTCAGATTTTAAAAAATGACAAATCATCTGTGGTCCTGTGAGTCCCAACAGCACACTGGAGTAAGGGGCTCATTACTGTGCTCTTTGATTGCTATATAGGCCTACTTATTTTAAGCTACTTAAATAAAGTCATGGAAGTGTTGTAAAATGTTATAGATATGTTTAGAAAAAGTTTTGAAAATTCATTGGTAAAAATGTGTGGGACCCCTGCCAACAGCAAGTATATCTCTTTTCAAGGTGAATGCATCAAATAAGCTTTTCTGTTACAGTATCTAAACAAACCAGAGTACCTATCAGCTGTGCAGTCATGTAAACAAACCGCATACGATATCAGCTGTGCACTCGTGATGATACATAACATGTAACAACTTAAAAGATAGGTGAGTACTTACTGTCTTCCTGCATTCCCACTTTTTAAACAGGAAAAACATGTTTTATATTGTGATATTTACTGAAAATGACATACTACAATAACAGCAAGGAGGTCGTCATTAGCGATGGTCATTACCCAAAGCAGACAGACGATTAGTTGCTATAACAGGCCGGGTTGGTGAATGATAGGCATTTTGGGATGACTCAAATTCACACTTTCAGTCGAAACATAATATCTATAGTATGAATTCTTCATACTTGTGGAAATTCACATTTTACCACTTTTTTTTTTTTTTTTTTTTTTTAAAGATGTAACATGGTATAGTCATCTAAAATATAAAGATCATGCATATTTCCTGAGTCAGACTGGATGAATGGATGGATGTATATGTTTTATAAATATGCAAAGAAGCAGACAGCGTAGAAAGAAACTGGATGGAAGGTTGTTGTAGAATCACAGCAAGGAGGAGTGTGTGTGTGTGTGTGTGTGTGTGTGTGTGTGTGTTGGTTTGTGTGTGTGTGTGTGTGTGTGTGTGTGGGCTGTATAATCTTTTGGCTCTTTCCATTAATCTCTAATCCGTTGCATAATCATTTCTTTTGGCTGATATGGTACTTATGCTCTAATGAAAACTTTGATCCTATTCTCTCACTGTCCCTAAAGACTGGCTTTAACCTTCACTATGACCTCAACACACAAACACATGCTCTGTCCATGAGCAAGTTTGTAATTAACTAAATGACTATAACTGAATAGGGAAGAGATCTTTTTAATTATTTTGGGTTGGGAGTAGTGGCGGCTGCTGGTCTTTCAAACAAGGCAAGCTCACTTTAAGTTTACATCATAAAATTTGTCATATTGTAGCAAGGCAGTAACTTAAAAAAGGAACATTTAATTGAAGCCATTTTTCAACCACACTCATGCCATAGAACCACAGCAAAACACACCTCAAAGATTTTCAGATGGGTTTAAACACCTCAACGGCACTCTGTCAGAAGACTCCACTCGCATGGGACTGAGCTCGAAATGCGACGATGCTGGTATGTATTTCAAAAGCACTGTCAATCACAAAGGGGTTTAGCCTTTTAGACAATTCCTCCAATCATCATGCACACACCGAGTGTCCTCTCCCGCTTACAGCTCCATTAGGTCTCAGGGAAGGTAAGCTTCCCGGAAGTGACGATTTTGTCGCATTTATCCAATGACCGTCTTGTTTTGCTGCATGAAAGAAACCTGCTCAGCACTGTCTCATAGGAATGCTTGGAGGCTCTGCGTCCACCGTGCTGACACAAGAATGTATTACAGGGAGTTCGCGTTTGAAAACTGGTGATAAACGTTTGAACATCAAAGTCATGATGTTAAACGCATCCTAGCGCACGTTTAATGCAATGTCAATCAATCAATCAATCAATTTTATTTCTAAAGCCCAATATCACAAATCGCAATTTGCCTCAGAGGGCTTTACAGCATACAACACCCCTCTGTCCTTTGGACCCTCACAGCGGATAAAGAAAAACTCCCCCAAAAAAACCCTTTAATGGGGAGAAAAAAGGTAGAAAGCTCAGGAAGAGCAACTGAGGAGGGATCCCTCTTCCAGGACGGACAGATGTGCAATAGATGTCGTACAGAACAGATCAACATAATAAATTAACAGTAATCCATATGACACAATGAGACATAAAGAGAGACAGAAAGTATATTAATAATATGATTATATATGTATGTGGCATATGTATGTAACAGTACAAGTATGACTAATAGTAACAGCAGCAGTGGGAGGAATCAGGCAGGACCACGGCAGCAGCACAACCACGACACATCATCCAGGCACAGCTGCGATACGAGTTAACCTACGAGACAGTGGAGCACCAAGGCTCCGGAGAACAAGCCGAGTTAGTGACGTGCAGTATAGCAGAGTTAGGGAGATGCAGTAACAGGACATGAATGTTAGCAAAGGAGAGAGAGAGAGAGAGGAGAGAAGGGGCTCGGTGTATTATAGGAGGTCCCCCGGCAGACTAGGCCTATGTCAGCCTAACTAGGAGCTGGTCCAAGACAAGCCTGAGCCAGCCCTAACCATAAGCTTTATCAAAAAGGAAAGTCTTAAGTCTAGTCTTAAAAGTGGAGACAGTGTCTGCCTCCCGCACCGAAACAGAAAGGTGATTCCACAAAAGAGGAGCCTGTTAGCTGAAAGCTCTTGCTCCTCTTCTACTTTTGGAGACTTTAGGGACCATGAGTAACCCTGCATTCTCAGAGTGCAGTGTTCTGGTGGGATAAAATGTAAATTCTTATTTTAATGTAAATTCAATAGTGCATATTTAACCATTTCATCTATGAAATTTTAGGGGACGTTCAGCCTCCCTTGTTGTCTCAGAACAATCGCCCCTGGTTGGGAGGGATAAATATGACAACATCACTACAGTCACACAGTAACATCTTATTTTGAAATCCTTTTATGTGCAGTTTGTGCAAGGAAATATGTTCATAGGATGCTGTAGAACCTGCCCATTTTAATAGATGTCTAGATGTCTTTTCACCTCCAAATCTCTCTGCAAAAGGTAAAGCAAACCCTAATCCACTTTTGTTTTGGGACGCCGTTTGTCAGCTTGGCGTTTTGCTCTGCTACATTTGCCTTTTTTTCCAGTGCTGTGTCTGCCATTTCCATAGCTTCCTCTCGAATGCATGCTGCTTATAGTCTGGCACCTGGTCACTACCTTTTTATGAGGCCTTGTCCATGTGTTATGCCTAGGAATGTCCCAAACCATAAAATAAAATAGAATTAAATAGCATTAAATTAAATCAAATTAAATTAAAAATTAAATTAAGAAAATACAGGCACATGATCTCTGCAGATAAATACACCACCACACACTTCTAGTGCATAATAAGTGATAATAGTTATTGTAACAGTGATGACGAAATTTCCCTAATCTTACAGGTGTAGCTATTTAAAGACAACATATAATGTTTACACCTGGAATTGGTTTTACTTTTCAAACAGCAAGGCCATCCTGTGGGTCGTGTTGTTCTGGAGGACTTGTGACTTGGAAAGTATCAGCGTCAGATAAGAAAATACTTACACGAGTCATTTTGTTTGGAGCACTAGAATTCTACTTCTGCAGTGGAGATCTTCATTATAAGCAAACTCAAGCAATTGAGAATTGCACTCCCACACTGTCAACTCACAATGGACAGTTTACAAAAGAAGGGATCAAATTGATGCAGCACAACAAAACTCAAGATCTCATCTTTTTTATTTGACTTTTTAAAATTTTTTTATTTTTTTTGTTCAAACCTGGTGCCTACATTACCCACAATAGACCTCAACCACCAGTTCGGTTGGCGATTCAGGTTTACTATGCGAGCAGCAGCTATGGATGGATGGACAGATAGAGAGACAGACAGACGGATAAGCCCAATATCATTGTCAAACTTTGTCAGTGGACCTAAACATCAACATATGACACACTATGAACCCTCTTGCATCAGTTTTGGATGTTCATGGACAGTGTCTCAATTGACACTTGTTAAATTTCCATCGTGTCTTTCCAAAATACATTTCTGTTTTCATGATGAATGGATCTTAAATGATTCTCCTGGCTTTATTTTTGCAGCATCTAGTATAAACACCCTTATGCAGAGTAGAGCAGCACCTTTAATATGTTCAGCTGAACACACCAATCTTTGCAGGGCCATGTGGTCCTTTTCAGTGCTGTTTCTGTACCAGGCAGTGATGGACCAGGTCAGGATGCTTTTGATGGTGCTGAAGTACAAATTCCTCAGTAATTGAGGTGATACCTGAAATTTCCTCAGGCGTCTCAGGTGAAACAGTGTCTGCCTTGCGTTTCTCACCACTGAGTCAATCACTGCATGAAAAGTGGGATTTTCGTCCCCGTAAACACCCAAAAATCTCACTCGTTTTCGGCAGTTTCCGACAATTTACAGGCTGCGAACGTGGCGTTTACGGGTGCCACAAATTGTCGAATACAGACCCATGATGTATGTGGAGACCTCCCGGGAGGTGCTAATGGCTTTAATTAGCATATGAATAGCAGCGGAGCCGCATCTGGCTTGAAATTCCTCACTCCAGGATTGGATGAAACCACTACTTTGAAACAAGAAAAATCATTCGTGATTGGTTGGCTGATCTGTTGCTATTGGTCACCCTTGGTCATTCTAAATGTAAATCCCTCCCCTACAATAATAAAATATAAAAAATAAATAAAAAAATACTTACAATATAATAATAATTATAAATGTATAATTATTATTAAAAATTAAAATAAAATTATTATTATGTTATATATTCATGTCATTGTTATCCTATGGGCTACAACATTATTACCATCAAGGACATGAATGAATTTATTGAGTAAAGGAACATTTGCGAGGAACATGTTTATTCAAAGAAAGAGCTTTATTTATAACACACAACTATGTACAAATACAAGTAGGAGATTTCAACAACAAATCAAAATCCTACAGCGCCATCAACTGTCTATTATTTGCTGCCTCAGAGCTGTACGGCGATCTGTCTGCATGTTCTGCATGTGCTCCATCTTGCAGACGTTTGTGGTGCTGCCCTGTAGTTCGGTTTCGCCTCCAATCTGACTGCAGCGTGGCACAGAGTTCAGTCAGCTCCTGCTGCGGAACGACAGAGGTCGCGCAATCCACCCAGACACCCCGTCAAGTGTGCCGTCTTCCTCATCAGACATCATGTCTACGGTGGCGCACTTCCATAGGTCCACCTCGTCCTCTGCCAGGACACTCTGTCTCGCTTCCAGCAGCTGTAAAAACAATCAGTAAAGACAATAAGTACTGCGCAGTGCACTGCATATTGACACAACACATCTATTAATGCGCCTGAAAAATAGTCACACTGACCAACAACGAGTCTGATCTAAAAGTCACAATAAAAAGTAAAAAAGGAAAACAGTAAAAGTCACTTACACACAATGGCGTCATTAACTGCATCAAGTAAATCCGGACTTGCGGACAGAGCTCTTAGTAAATAAGAGGTCACGGCCTAGTTATGAGGCGAGGTCAGTCTGTGAAAAACAAAATGGACGGTTAAGTTCGGTCAAGAATGTGTCTGAATGTTTCCTCATACAGCAGAATGAAAGCATATTCTTTAAACTTACCCTCGCGCCGGTTCATAGTGCATACAATTTGTCTCCGAGTTGTGGAGACGGCGTACTGCTTCCTGTAAATTACAAGACCAAAAAAATACACTTTAATAACCAAACTTAGACTGGTTCTGCTTCTTCATTTGTTCTTTTACTTTTAGCTTAGCTAGCAGTCACCGAATATATTCTTACCACCGTTTGGGGATTGTGCACCCGTCTTCTCTTGTTACAGTTAGTCTCCTCCAGACGAATTTACTGCGGTGAACTGCTGAGTCATATCGGCAGCAAACACAGCAAGCTGGCAGACAGCCCACTGATAGCGTTCAGCTGTGTCTTCGTCCATGCTGAGGAGTTTCCGGGTTTTGAAGGAGAGACGCTGTCCAGACATTGTAGTTCACGACACAGCAAAGTAGTGAAAAACACGCGAAACGGACGAGACTGTCTGAATATATAGGAGTAAAAACATGATTGTTGATATGCTCATCTTGCGACGGGGGTATTCCAGGTAGGAAGTTCAACAAACTCTGAGTCTAATCCTGAACTCTGAGTTGACTTACCCTGGCATGGGAAACTCCGAGTATGCGGTTCCAGAACAGCTGATCTGAATTAGTTCAATCAACTCTGAGTATGTTCACCTCGGGTTACGCGTGTGCACAACCGCAATAAAAAGCCATCTTCAATGGAGGCCGGATACGACGATTCACCATGGCAACCAGAGAGAAAAAGCGACCCAACTTATTTTACACCTGTAGAATTGGAGGTGCTCATGAATGCCTACAGCGATTATGAGTATATGTTTCGTAAAAAAAAAAACACTGCTGCAGCTGCCAAGGAGAGAGAGGCATCATGGGAGGAAACTGCTGCCCGAGTCAAAGCGTATGTACGCACCAGTCCATTAATTTAACATTTAACCACACTTAATTAAAATCGTAGCATACAGGTGAAAAAGTGGTGTAGTGATTTTGAATAAAATCTGATTTTCATGTAGGTGCAATCTCACAGGGGAAAAACGCACTTGGATGCAGCTTAAAATTAAATATAAAAACATCATTCAAACAGGTGAGGCATTTTACTTGGCCATGATTGTACCTTTCTTTAGTTTGATTCATATTTGATTTATTAAACAAAGTAGCTTCAATAACCTATCATTCAGCGGCTATTTCATCATGTCCTGTAGGCCACTAGTAATTTAACCCCCCCCCCCTAAAATACAGTTTCAGCTTTTATGTCCTCTTGCCTAATATCCTGCTTAATAACATTGGAGTTCTACTCAGCCAACAGAAGGATGGTAGAGGCCTGCAAAACACGTGGAGGGCTGCCATCACCACTCCCTTAGATAAAAGTGTAACATGTACACACACACACACACACACACACACACACACACATATATGTGATACATATATATATATATATATATTTACATGTTCTGTATCACCAATATCACATAAAAAGCTACCGTTCGCAAAAAAAACGTAACGCAATGCACAACATTTGCTCTGATGAGAGCGCACGTCCGCAGTGTGTCAGATTTGATATGTGTGGCCGGAGAATGTTGTTGAGGTAAATGACTGACTCTAATGAAAAACGGTAGCGTTCAAACAGATATTCATTGGGGAATGACAGCACATCTAAACGAGGTCTGAAGATCCTCTCCCAGCGTCGACCGGATTTCCTACATATGGACAACCCATGACAGCTTGCTTCAGGCTTGGCAGAAGGGAGGAGACAGGGTGAACTCAGGGTTTCTTAAAGAAAACCTGCCAGCAAGCAGGTTATGTTCACAGGGTCTGTTACCATGGTGACGGACTCAGAGTTTCATTTACCTCTCTTTCTGGAACGGATAACTCAGAGTTTCCCTTATCTCAGGGTTAACTTACTCTGAGTTTTCACAAAACCCGCTTTCTGGAATACCCCCAAGGTCTTCTGTTTGACTCATGCTGAGCTCGCACGTGATTGGACGAGGGCTAGAAGTTTCATGGGGCTCCTCCAATCACATGATCATTGTTTACGGAAGAGGTCACTGTAGTCATGCCACTACGCACAGTGGTTGAGCTCTAGGAGACTGTGATGTTGTTTGCATGGAATGCACATTTGACCTTTGTGGCAAAGCCTGATTAGAACTAATTGTTGAAATAAATTGTTTTGTGTATCTTTTTTATTTAACATTGACCATTGCTAATGACCATACACAGTAATTAATCTAGCATACTTTCATGAAATAAATCAATTCAAGCTAAAATTTAAGAGTCTATAATTAGGCTACACTAAGCCTCATCTATTTATACCAGAGATGAATGAAGTTAATACCTTTTAGAAAAATGTGACCTCTGTGTGGGGAGTGAAACTCCCCCTGCTCCCCTGGTTTGCATTTCTATAGCTCACAGCATGTTCATTTACATGTTAAAGCATTCCCTACAATTAGGGGAAGGGGGGACAACTGCCAAGCAAGGCCCACGACAATTTACGACAGTTTCCGGCAGTTTTTTGTGTTGCCTGTAAATTGCCGCGCGCAGCCGTAAACCTGAAATTCCACTGCAATCTACAGTGCCGCATACTGATGGAAATCCCTCTTTTCATGCAGTGAATTATGCAGTGCCCAGGTCAGGTCAGTGATGTGGACACCAAGATATTTGAAGCTATCCACCCTCTCCTCTGAGGACCTGCTGATATTAAAGGGAGTATAGTTTCTTTGCTCCTTCTTTCCAAAGTCCACTACCATCTTGAGCTACCCCCTCCTTCTGCTGGCTTGCTTTCCTATAGGGGCTTTATTCTACAATTATACTTGGATCTTGCTTGGCTTTTTCTTTTAGATTTACACAGTAATAACATATTGATGATGCACTAGTGATATTGATGATACAGTGGTAATATATTGATTATATATTGATAATACAATTCAACACACGGTGATTATGCTTAGACTTTGGTGCTTTTGATTACCCTTTTAACTCAATTTGATAGGATATAATATACATGTACACATGCATATGTACATCCAAACAAACATGTTGTAGAGCTACACTTTTTTTTTAATAATACCACATTAATTTCAAATAGATATATTCATAGGCAAAGGTCTCAGCCACCAAACCATGTAAGGGAACAGGTTTTTTATAAAAACACTTTTTATTAAAGTTGACCTTTTATTACTCAATAACGTGATTTATGTCAACTCCGTCAGACACACAAAAAATCATGTAACAACTGATTAAAGTCCTTAAGTATCTATTTCTGATGTTTTCTAACAGAGTTAAGTTATAAACTGAATTATTTTGAATTTTGTTCTGATTTTACACTATCTGGAAAAGTGGAAATTTTAAAGTTCTTTAATTTTGTATGTTCATTTTTAGTATCAAGCATATATAATCAATGTTATTACATAAAGAAGACATCATTGTGTGTAGTTCATCAAGTGTTTTAATATACAAACACAATAAATTGAACAAAGGGTAATACATTTTGTCATAAAAGCCCAAAAACCTTCATCTGACAGTGTTGACAAACAGCTGACAGTGTTGACAAACAGCTAACAGAGGGTGAAATTCATGAAGTGTTTACACACATTTTACTAAACGTTGACATGGAACCATCAAGTAATGGAAAAGAGTTGATAGCCAAAGAACATCTGGCAACAAGATCTCGAGGCAGAAGCGAGAAAACTAGGATTTACCTGGCATAAAAAACAACTAATGGCCACAATCTGTATCCTAGAGGGTCACGTATAACAGAACAAACTGAAATCACAACAGATCTCTTCTCATCACTGTAGCCTTTTTCAAAATGCACTAAAGAACTTTATGTCAGTGGACATTTTTTATTTTCACGTGACCTGCATCCCCAAAGTTTTCAGCAGCATGCGTTGGACATGCTCATGCTCTGTGAAGTCCATTACATCAGGGGCTACACTGTAGAGCTCTCTTGTACGGCTTAACTGCAGGGGAGATGCTTTCCTTGTTAGTTTCAGAAGAATGTCGGTGATTGGACAGAAACACACATCCCTCCTCCAAGTTTGGGGTGAATATTAGCTGTTGGACCACAATGATGCATGAACTCTACTTTCACATCTTGGTGCTCACTGTCTACATCCATGGCTTTTGCTAGCCACCAGTGGTCATCATATACCACTGCTAGCCAGTGTCCCTCCTCAATGTTGTCAATAGATATTTTGAGTATGGTGACTTCGGGACCTTTCACTGGCTGCTCCTCTATTTCCCACTCCATCAAGTCTTCTCCTTCCCCCATCTCCCTTTCCATCTCCTCCATCAACATGACCAAAGGGCCTTTCTTCTTGGCCCTTGTTTCAGTCTGTTGTTCATCTCCACAGTCATTTAAAAGGAAAGTTGCTGGGGTAAAGCACTGACAGTTCATTGGCTCACTACAAAAACATGACAGCTGTCTGTGGGAGACACTATTTTGACGAGGGGTTACCTGGTGTTTCCATGTCTTTTTCCTCAATGTGATACAGCTGCATGCCACTCAAACAGTTTGAGGTCTTTTCAAAGAACTCCTTTTCATTTGTCATAGCAGGTGGCGCTGCTCTGCTGGCGACCCGGACTCTGGTGCTGCTGCTGCCTGCGTTCTCCGTTTGTTCGTTTTTATTGTTTTTACTCGTTTTTATTGTGGTTTTTTTACTAATTGTGTGAGTGTGTACAAGACTCCCCGAGGAGCACCATGGCGTTATTTGCACAAGGACTATTACTGGCACTCATTGTTTGGGAGCTACTGAGGACGTGCCAAACTTTTCCACACGTGGAAGGTGGGCGGCCACTTATCTACTCCAGAGAGACGCTGTTGTCTCTCCGCTACACGGGAACAACATCGCCGCCCGCGGATGTATTCAACCTGCCCGAGACATTTAAAATCCTGCCGTCTCACAGAAAACTACGGAGGAGAGGCCGACGAGGGGGGATCCGACTGCGTCTCCGCCGGAGGGGCAGTAGACCGCCGCTGCCCGGCATGATCCTCAGCAACGCTCGCTCTCTTAGGAGCAAAATGGAGGAGCTCCGCACCAATATGAGGGTATGTTTTGAATACCGCGAGGCGGGCCTGCTGGTGTTAACTGAGACCTGGCTCCACGAAGATATTCCCAACTCCTTGATCGAGCTGGAGGGGTTCTCCCTTGTCCGGGCAGACAGGAATGAAACCTCGGGGAAGAGTCGAGGGGGAGGTATCTGCGTGTTTGTGAGTGACAGCTGGTGCAGGAACCATTCTGTGAGAGAGACTGTGTGCAGCCCTGATATTGAACTGCTGTGTATTTCTCTAAGACCCTTTTACCTCCCGAGGGAGTTTGGTAATATTGTCATCTGCTCAGTGTATGTGCCCCCCAGCGGCAATGCAGCCCGAGCTGCAGCTCGCATTGCAGACTGTGTCCACAATCAACTACAATGCACTCCAGGAGCCCCGGTCTTTATTCTGGGAGATTTTAATCATTGTAAACTGGAATTGTCCCTCCCTGGATTTGAACAATATGTCAAGTGTGGCACTCGAGACAATAGTGTGCTGGACAAGTGTTATGGGAACATAAGAAGTGCATACAGTGCCAGACCAAAGCCCCCTCTGGCAAACTCTGACCATAACACAGTCCATCTGATACCCACCTATAAGACTGTTTTAAAGAGCAGTAAACCTTCAACCAAGACAGTTACTGTATGGTCTCAAGACAGCATAGAGACACTGAAGGGCTCGTTTCTCTGTACAGACTGGGACATTTTTCACGGTTTGGGTATTGATGAGGCCACTGACACCATTACAGAGTATATTAAATTCTGTGTGGATTGTGTGGTTACCAAGAAGGTTATTACAATCTATCCTAACAATAAGCCATACATCACCAGGGAGATAAAGGACTGTATCAACCGGAAAAAAATGGCTTTTAGGAATCATGACAGGGTGGGGTTGAAATCAGTACAAAGGGAGCTTAATCAGTTGTTAGGGGAGGCAAGAAGGAAGCACAAGGATGTCATAGAACAGAATTTTGCCTCCATGGACTCTAAAAAACTCTGGGTCTCCATGAAAGCTGCCACCAACATGACAACACACAAAAAGTGCCTTATAACATGTGATGATCTGAGTAAAGCAAATGAACTTAATGATTTTTTCTCAGGTTTGATATACAGGACTTCTCTTTGGAATGCAATAATGTATTACAGTCAATTACAACTGTCGAACCCTGTTCAAGGTTGGTAGTCGATCCCCTCAAAATCCAGTCACTTTTTAGTCATGTATGCAAAAAGAAATCTGCAGGCCCTGATGGCATCTCGGCCTTTCTCCTAAAGACCTTTGCAGCAGAGTTAACCCCAGCGTGGTGCCCTGTGTTTCAGAAGTCTGCTGACTCTCATTTGGTGCCTGCCCTCTGGAAAAAAATCGACCATTATTCCCATTCCAAAGAAACCCTGTCCTACAGAAAACAATGATTATAGACCGGTGGCTTTGACTTCTGTAGTCATGAAATGCTTCGAAAAATATATGGTATCCATGTTGAAAGCTGAAGTTAATTCTGAACTAGATCCACTCCAGTTTGCTTACAGGCAGGGGAGGAGCACAGACGATGCAATTAACAGCATCACCCACTTAACCCTTAAGCATCTGGAGGATCCCAAGGCCTACGCACGCCTTTTGTTCATTGATTTTAGTTCTGCTTTTAATACATTGCAGCCTCATCGGCTTTTACAGAAAATGATCCAGATGAACGTTAATCCTTTTATTATTAAGTGGTTTTATTCTTTTCTAACAGATAGAACCCAAAACGTCAGGATTAACAACTCACTCTCTGACCCCAAACATATCAGTACAGGCGCACCTCAGGGCTGCGTAAGCTCACCGGTCCTGTTCACCCTTTACACAAACGACTGCACTAATAGTCTCCCTGGCAACCTGTTTTTTTAATTCTCGGACGACACTGCCATTCTCAGCCTGATTCATCAGAACTCAGATCTGTCATTGTACTTCGCAGAGGTCAACAAATTTGTCCATTGGTGTGATGAGAACTATCTCATCATTAACACTACAAAAACAGAGGAGATGGTGCTGGACCCTCGGTCAGTGGGGGATCGTACTCCACTGTCCATACACAGGGAGGAGATTAAACAGGTCACATCCTATAGGTATCTGGGCATCCACCTGGATAACCTTTTCAGCTGGAGTGATCATGTTGATTTTGTATGTTCCCGTCTACAGCAAAGGCTATATTTTTTACGCAGGCTGAGGGTGTTTGGTGTCAGCCAGAATGTTATGTTTTTATTTTATCAGGCAGTGATGGAGAGTGTCATCAGGTACGGGATGGCGGCATGGTTCGGCAATCTTTCTGCACAGTCCAAATCTAAGTTACAGCGCCTGGTACAGACTGCCATGAAGGTGATGGGGAGGACTGAAAAACTTTCCCTTCAGTCCATCTATGAGCAGTCTGTACTCAGGCAGGCACAGAGGGTATTGTCGGACCCGTCCCACATCCTTCACATGGAATACGAGCTCTTGCCTTCTGGCAGAAGGTACAGAATTCCAAAATGTAAATTAAATCGTTTTAAACATTCTTTTGTACCCACCTCCATCAAAATTTTAAATAATCTTAAGTAGCTCTCGAGCTGTGTACGCTGGGTAGTGTGCAATAATTTGGTGTTCTGTTTGTCTTTGTTTTCATCCTAGCCGGGCTCTCTTTATTTATTTACTTTTATTTTTTATTTTATTTTATTTTATTTTTTTTCTCTTTCTTATGTTCTATTTATTTTAATCTTTTATTGGATGTGTCATGAGTGCGTGTGTATGTCACATGTATACTGTCTGTATGTATATTTATTGTCTGCAAGGGCAGCTATTGATAGGCATTGTGAGTCCATGACAAATTTCCCCTAGGGGACAATAAAGTATATTCTATTCTATTCTATTCTATTCTATTCTATTCTATTCTATATCTTTTCCATGCAGAACCAATTTGTCTGCCATTCATTTTACTGTTGCTCCAATTCCATCAGGGGCACCCTCCCCATGGGGTGTGGGGGAGTAATTCCACGTGGTCCTGGTGAAGCCAAGTGTAGGTGGTACCTCAGAAAGGAGAAAGACGTTCTGTTTGTTCTTGTACTGCTTACTGAGACCATCAGACCAAAAGTGCACAGTGGTGGCTGATGGATATTTTGTTTGAATAGCATTTAGGACTGGATCCATGTGTGTCCAGATTGCTGCTGCATCTTGCCTCTTGGACTCTAAAACTGTGCAAATGCTGCCTTTTCACCTTTAGTGTAGTACATTCCAGTATGCAGATTCAACTGTGGCAAATTCTGGCCGAAATGACAGGCTTGAATTTCAGAGGCATACAGTACTTGCACTTCCAGGATTCAGAGAAGTCAACATGCACAATGACTGTGTTCTCACTAGATTTTCTCCTCTCCCTCTCACTTGCAAGAGCATGTCCGCTCATTGTTGGCTCCTCAATACTCTGGTCTAGTGGACTATCTGGGGGTGTGTCTTCTTGCTGCACTACATTCTGCATAGCCCTGCATTTTCTAGACCTTCTCTGAACATCCCTCCAATATCTTCTCTGACGCCTCTGCTCCCTCTCTCCCAGCTCTCCTACTTGCCTCACTTTCTCCTCTTGAACCCTCTTCTTCCATCTCTTTCTTTCCTTCTCAAGAGTTTCCCTTCTGCTGTCTGGATCACTGTTTAATTTCTCTCTTCTCTTTCTTTGATACTCCCTGTTTCTCTTTCTTTGCTCCTCCACTGACACTGACTGCTTCTTTCTAGCCATGCTTGCCTGCAGTACAGATAAAAAGAATAAATACAAGTTGGACCTTAACTGCGAGATGAACTACAGATTTTAGCTAGCTAATTAGCATATGTAGCTGTTATCCTTTACATATAATGACTTTCTGTAAGCACTTGTCGACTCTGTCAGCTTAAGTGTCACCTCCGTCAGACAGAAAACCTGACAGAGTTGATGCCTGATGGAGTTGACAACATGAAATGTTTTCCCATTTTAACAGTGTCTTGTACACTGGAGCCATTTTGTTTTTCCCCAGTTGTTTGCTAGCCTGCTAACCTGAACTAAAAAGATAACATTTATTTCAAAATTCTTTAATAAGAATATTATGATGGGAAGATGGGGTTGACATGTCAAAGCTGTGACTGCTGTGATATCAACATTGTTTTATTAAAATATCAAAAAATGTAAAACTTACCAGACCATCTGTCCTACTGTTGCACCCACCAAGAGTGGGAAATGCCATCGGGGTCCTAAAGGTTATCGCTGACCATGACTTTGCCTGATTTATTCAGGCAAAGTCATGGTCAGCAAAAAATCTGACAGAATATGAAGACACATTATTATAGACATTTTTTTTTAATGGAAAATATAATTTAAAGTTCTCAAAATATGTTATTTCATATTTTCTTTAATGCTTCAGTTCATTTGACATTTATATTTATCCATTTGTAGCACTTTTTAAGATTTTTGGGGGAAGTTAAACATTGTAACGTCCTGCTGAGGACAGGTCAAATTACATGTACTCTCTTAGTATAGAGCCTGTATTTTAACAAATTGTGATGAATTCCTCTTCTAATATATTAAATCCATTTCATGAGTATACACAAGTGTGACAGATTTGACTTTTACAGTGTTTTTATTATTAATATTTTTTTATTCAATTTTAACATAAAGAAGACTTTTTTTATGTGGGACATGTTTTTGTCCCTTACATCAAGAATCAGTGATATATATATACTGTATACATTCACATGCATATAATGATCAAAAAGCTGTTTAAAATAAAATCTCAACATTTCCCCCGTGTGACTGTTACGTCACATCGAACAGTACGGTCTTGCTAAGTCTACCTAAAACTGCTATGGTTAATATGGGCACACAGTAACTGATTCTTGTTTTTTTTTTTTAAAGGCTTTTATTCACCAATCAGTGCGTACAAAACAAACAGTACGGACAAACAAACAAAAATGGTCAAGTTTTCTGACTCTCAACGAAGGCGGACGCTTTTTCTCTCGCTCCCTTCCTGCCCTTATCTGCCCTGCTTACTGCTCTTTGTCTTGTGCTGTCTCTGTCTGATCTATCGGAGCCTCTCTCTGCATTTCTCTCCGAAACCTAAATCATGGATTTGATCAGCTGATCTCTCAACGCAATCGACCAAATTTTCTCCACAAAGAGACTGGGTAAAGGAGAACCCGCCTGCCCTGACGGAACGTTTGCAGCCGGATACACGATGGACTCCTGGGAGAAGTGGAGGATCGTGTGCCTGTCGATCCTTTCCGTTGAGGATGTTGAAGTGTACATAATTGGAATTATGATAACAGGCATTCTGCTGTGTCTGCCTGCCCCAAAACAATTGTTATCTTCATTGGCTCCCCTGAGATAACCAGCCTTCCCAAGGCCGGTTATCCCTCCACTCTCCTGGATGTTATGCAGACAAGATGCTCTGGCCCTATCCCCCCCCCCACCACCCCCTACTCCTGTCAACTTTGTTTCTGGATCAGAACTCTCCGAGGTCGTCTCCACGGCAACGGCCGTGTCTTCGTCATCAGTTATCAGACGGCAGAGACAATGGTTGAGACTGAGTGGAGATGAAGTACACGGGCTTACACACACGCACACACGACACATGTAACACACACACACCCTCCACCTCAACGCCTTCGTGGCTCCCCACCCCGCCTCCCTCCCTTCGTCGCAGTATAGCACGGGAGGTTGTTGCAATGCACCCAATGTGGCTGCGTGCCCCGCACCATGTCTGTGCTGTGTCACCTCCCTTCCCGAACACCCCCCCCCCCCTCCCACATGTGCAAGTCTTCGAGTCTTGTTGTAATGTCTTATTATGTTGCTTATGTGCCCCCCCCTACAGGAGCCTAGTTTGGGAGTTGCTTTTCTTTCCGTCTTCCTCCCTCTTGTTCACCCTTTTTTCATCTAAGTAACGGGGCGCCGTTCATATGGCAACCCACAGTTCTCCCGCTCCTGTCCTCCCCCTGTTATGTGTCACTGTCTTTTTATGTTTCTTGGACGGGCTGAAACTGAAACAAATTTTGTTGCTCTGTAACATGTGCAATGACAATAAAGATCATTCATCATTCATTCAAAAAGTGTAACAAACCGAGGTACTGTTTTACAGAATAAACAAGTAAATAAAAATAAAAATGAAAATAACAATAAAGTGGTATGGAAAATAAAAAAATGAAATAAACAGACGTAAGACGAAGACAGACAGTACAGAACAGTGTCACAACAAAATGGTATATTTTAGAATATGTGGGTTAGGTTACACATTTGGCAGTTATTTCCGGATGAGTTTGTTTTATGTTGTTCCTTGTTTTAGCTAATCTTGAATCACACATAGAGGTTCTGGGGGGAAGTAAAATAAAACAAAATAAAAAGTAAAAAAGATAACTAAAAGCAGGTTTTGTGATATTATTATTTTGTTCCCCCTTTTCCTTTCTCCTCCTCTGGTGTGTTTAGTTCTCTGGTGGCATTAACTCACCGGCATTGAGATGGCATTTAGAATTGTAAAATATATTTTAATTAAATATTCAAGTTGATTTTTATGTATTGCTGATTGTTGTTCCATTTGTATCTGATGTGTGAGGAGGTCTTTCCATGGTGATCTTTTTCCTGTTTTTCCAGTTGAGCAGTATTGTTTTCTTGGCAATAGTCAAGGCTACAAGCAGGGTTGTTGTGATTTGTTTTGAGTTTATGTTCAGTTCTTCCAGATTGCCAAGTAAACAGACAGATGGGGATAGTGGGATGTTGTGGCAAAGGAATTGGGATAGTTTAGTGGTTATTTCTTTCCAGAAGTTTTGTATTGGTGGACAGAGCCAGAATGCATGGAGGTGGTCATCAGTGGTGTTGAGTGTGCAGTGTGTGCAAATATCTGATTCAGTTAGTCCCATGATATGCATCTTGTGCTGTGTGAGGTGTGTTCTGTGGATGATTTTGTATTGTATTTCCTGTATGTTAGTATTGTTGGACATGGTAAAAATGTTATTGCAGACTTTGTTCCAAAGTTGATTATCTGTGTGGATGTTAAGGTCTTTTTCCCATTTGTTGATTGGAGTGTGAGATGCATTGTCATTAGAGGATATAAGTTTATACAGTTTTGAGAGTGTTTTTTTTTTTTTTGGATTGTGCTATTTTATTGATGCTGTGTAGTAGTGATGGTTGTCCTAGGTGAGTGTTATTGATAGTTATTTTTGCTTTGATTAATTGTTTTAGTTGGATATATTGGAGAAACTCACATAAACTCACATAATTTGGCTAAGTTCTTTTACTGATTTGTTTGGGTTTTGTAGGAACAGGAGTACATCATCTCCATATAAACTGATTTTATGTGTTATGTTGTTAGTGCGAATGCCTATGATGTTGTTGTTCTGTTCAATGAAAAGTGCAAATAGTGAGAGTGATAGTGGACATCCTTGTCTAGTGCCTCTGTGGAGTGTGAAATTTGTTGAGACTAAGTGCTGATTTTGGTTTATTGAAGAATGTTTTGATCCATTGAATAAATGACTGCCCAAAACCAAATTTTCCAGTGTTTTTATGAGAAATGTCCAGTTTACCTTGTCAAATGCTTTTTCTGTGTCTAGTGAGAGGATGATTGTTTTATGGTTGCTTTGGTGAGATAGATGTACGAGGTTGAAAAGTCGGCATGTAGTATTTGATGAATGTCTGCCTTTAATGAATCCTGTATGGTCTGGCTGAATAAGAGATGAGATAACTGATTCAGTGCGGGTTGTTAGGGCTTTGCTGATTATTTTGATATGGGCCTGTAACTGGAGCAGTGAGTGGGGTCCTTGTTAGTTTTGAGGAGTACTGAAACCAGAGCTGTGTTCATATGATATGGAATAGATTGATTGTTTTTAATTTCATCTGCCATTTTAACAAAAACTGGTGATGGTAATTTCCAGAAATGTTTGTAAAATTCGGGGGGATATCCATCTAATCTGGGGGCTTTATTGTTTGACATTTTTTGTACTGCTTTTTCATATTCTGCGGATGTAAGTGGGGAGTCTAAAATGTCTTCCTGTTCCTTTGATAATGATGGTAGGGTGATGTTATTGAGAAAATTATCTATTTCTTTTGAATCATTTTCCGTATTGCTGTCATATAATTCATAGTAGAATTGTCTGAAGGTGTTATTTATGGTTTGTGGATCGTTGGTGATGTTTCCGGAACTGATTCTTACTCTACTTCACAATGCTACTACTACAATAACAACTAATACAATGCAACTTAAGGTCGCTCATTATTGCAGAATATACTAGCAAACATTCACTATGCAATCCCTTAAACACATCACTTACAATCTCCTTCAATGGAAAACTGGCCCTGTAGCACCTTCCCCCTAGGATAAAGCCTTGCTTTCTTTCTGATTGACATGTTCACGTGTATCCTATCCTTCGGTTCTACAAATGACATGTATGATTACAAGTCACACCCTTATATATATGAAAACATCCAGTGTACTATTACCATAACATTCAGTGTACGCTCAAAAGATTGCATATTTTATGTGGAATACAAAAGCCCTTCTTATAGTACTTTGGTGTGGAGGGACCGAGATCTATAGGTCTCTCCAGCGATGCTGGTACATGACCCTTTGATACTTTGCGCATCGTAGAGGGTCTCCATCTGGGGCGACACCTGCGGACAAACCCTACAGGTTACCCATTCTCAGCCTCTGATATCTGGTGACTTGCACAATAAGGGCTGACTCTCACTGGGCAATCTCTTTCACCTTCTGTTCGGCATTGATGAGCTGCTGCCCCATCTCCACTAGTTGATCCCAGAGTTGCAGATTCTCCTGCTCCAACTCACGTGCTCCTCTGACCCTCTCATGTGCTTTCTGGGTAGTCACTTGCCCCAGCTCCCTACGACTATTCATAGGCAGCCATTTGTGGTGACAAATCCTTTGTCTTTTCACTGATCTTAGTAGACATGGAGTCGGCCAGTGGCTGGGCAAAGGTGTTCATCACTGCCTCTCGGCAGACTGCCTCAGTGACCTGCAGCTCTGATGGTATTTGAACCGCTGACTGTGCTGCCTGTGTGTTCCTCTGAGATTGGTTCAGCCTGGGCTGGCTGTAGGGGTGGCAGTTCTGTGTCTGTTGGTGTTATTGTATCAACTCTCTGTGTCCGTATCTCCTCCTCATCAGATAAATCCAAAGTGTTGGAGCTTTGTGGAGTGGTGGGACTGTATGATGGGGATGAACTGTATTGATCAGTGGTCAGTGACACCCCCCTGTCTTGATTACCTGGCAACAGTGTCTCTGTTTTAATTGGTGGTCGTAGGTTAGAAGGCTTGCCACACCATCTCGGCGGGGTATCCAGAGTCCTCAATTAGTTGTCTCAAATAGGAACCTTCAGACCACAGGGTGTTTCTTATTTGACTTGCACGTGGCTGTGCTGACCCACTTGAGCAATTTCCGGAATGACGACTGCTGGTCTTGGTCCTGGACTGAACATTACTGGGACTGCAACTTCTACATCAATCTCGGGTTTGTATCCCAGCTGGTTCAGGATGTGTTGGTATTTGGTGGGGTTGGGGCCACTCAGCACCTGTGGAAAATATCCTACACTACTTGGCTCTCCAGTGGATGGATTAAAGGTCTTGAGTTGGGCGTAGGTTGCAGACTGGGGCATGGTTTGGGGGTGTGGCCATTGCTCTTCTTGGGACTGGGCTTGTGGACTTTGGTTTTGAGGGGTCGTAAAATTATTTTGGGCCTTCCTCCAATAATTTCCCCTCTCTGCTATGATTACGTAGCAACAGGTAATCAGAATTAGCCATTTGTTTCAGAAGATACTTCCACAGTCAATCATGCATCCTTTAGTGTAGTCCATTACTACATTTCGTCCATATGCCAGCATATAGTCCAAACAGAAGAGGTCTTTGTACTGTCTGTACTCTCTCTTGTACCCTCGCGCTGCATGCCTAATTTCTCTCCTTCCCTGTCCTGCTAGGTTTCTATCGGTGGTAAACAACACATCCTGTCCTAGCCTTAGTGTAATGACTACTCTTTCTGCTAGGGTATATAATGGCATGCAGTACTGTGTTTCTGGTGCAATCCAGTCATGGGCGTAGCAGAACTTGACAATACTGTGCTCCACGACCAGGCCACTGGATAGTGCATATGTTTCCCTCTGCCAGCTCTTACAATTTATATCTAATATTCTTATGTCATGCAGGGGTTCTGAAAGAGAATGCTCAAGTGATTGTCCTGTGCGACTATAATACTATAACCAAGATTTAGAGTTATTTGGCAGTATTGGTTGTAGCTATAATACGGATTGCAGGCTTTGGTCATATGATTTATCTTTGTTTTTGGTTGCACTCTGGGTGCTTTGAGTTGATCACTTATCACTTATGCCAGACTCAGCCATTCTGGTTTACTAGATGGGTGGAGACTCTCAAGAGATTGTTTGTAAGCGAGGTTATCATAGAATTTGCAGTCATCAATCAGGTCCAACCCTACTGTGTCCATTTTTATTTCCTCTTTGTCCTTCACCCGGACAGGAGATTGCCCCGTCATCACACTCAGAGCTGTGGACACGGCCTTAGTGTGTGGGTTCCCATACGCGGAAGTCAATGAGTCGGCGTCCTCCGTTACTTCGGCTCTCAAATTATAACCTTTAATCCAGTTTTATGGCACTTCTAATTATCTACATTTTAGATATTGTCTGTTTTAAAGTGTGTACTCTGGCTGAATGGCTGATCTTGTGTTTTTGATTTGCGGATTTTGAGTTTTTAGGACATGTGCGACATATGCGACCGGTGCTGACATAGCCGCACCCCGAACTACATTAGCGCTTCGCTAACTTTTAGCAACAAACTTTTCTTTGTTTTACAACCGGATCAACCACTCCAATACTGCCCGCCTGAGAGTGAAAGACCCCTGTGAACACTTTGGCCACCCCAGAAGCCATTTTTACACATTCTCTGTTGTTTTCTGGACACCGGAGTGACTGCAGCTACCTGGCAAAATCATTGGTTTCTCCCGGACACTCGTTCATCTCAACACTGGGCCCACGCCGGTAAGTCCTGCTTTCTGCTGGATCCAAATCCACCCTGATCTGTGACAACACAACACCGCAGACTCCTTTTGGAGTCCCCGCGCGTAAGTTTTCTATTGCAGCTCATACCAATTGCTAAAAAGCTAGAGAAAGTAGCTTCCTGGCATATATAAACACTACGTCATCACACATTACACAGTTCAATCAATAAATCGATTTTATTTATAAAGTCCAATATCACAAATCACAATTTGCCTCAGAGGGCTTTACAGCATATGACACCCTCTGTCCTCTGGACCCCCACAGCAGATAAGGAAAAAAATGTAGAAACCTCAGAAAGAGCACCTGAGGAGGGATCCCTCTTCCAGGACGGACAGACGTGCAATAGATGTCGTACAGAACAGATCAACATAATAAATTAACAGTTAACCATATGACACAATGATACATAAAGAGAGACAGAGACAGAGAGAGAAGTTGAGACAGCCAGAGAGAGATGCAGGGCAGACAGCAATGCTAATAGTTTACAACAACATTAATTTAGGTAACAAGATTATAGTCATAATTACGGTAATTGTGATACAATATATTGTAGGTATATATTCATATATGATAGTATATGTATAGACAATAATCATATGTGTATAAATACAGTAAAAGTATGACTAATAGTAACAGCAGCAGTGGGAGGCATCAGGCAGGACCACGGCAGCAGCACAACCACGACACATCATCCAAGCACAGCTGCGATAAAATGGGCGAATAGGAGTGCAAAGGCTACGTTCACCTTCAGTCCAAATCCGTGGCTCAGAGCTAACAGCTCCACTCCCAACCAAGAGTCATGGTCCACAGTATATGGAAAAAGGTGAGAGAGGTCCAGCCTGATTCTTTCCCCACCTCGTGAGCTCCAGCTGGAAAACAGATATGATATCCCAAGTGTTGAGGAATTCCCTCCGTTGCAAACTGTCCATTCTCCTCCTGTTTGCCCTGTGACTGATCTGCTGCCAGCAGCCTGGAGGGTTGGAAGGTCTGCTCCGGGACCCTCCTTCAGGTCCGCAACCTCCTCCGCGATTGTCTATTTTATAGACAATTTTAACTTATTTTGGAACCGCCCCTCCTTCTATCGGCACGACAGACTTCACCCGAGCAAGTTAGAAAGCCGCATGCTAGCAGCCAACATACAGCATACTGTACACACCATGCCACTGTAGGGGTCAACATTTTTAGGCTTGACACGGCGGCACCATAAGTGTTGGGGTCAACAACAATGTTGGGTTTTATAATACAGTATTAATACTCATACCAAGGGACACCAAATATGTAGGGGTTCTTCAAATAGTATTATAAAAAGCTGGGATACTACTTGTTGATCTCACACGGAGAGTCACAACTCGATCATGTATTCCGCTGATCCGTCTGGGATTTCTGCCTGTGAGCTTTATTAACTTTAAATAAACTTCAGGTAAATGTGATAACCCATCTTCCTCTTGTTCTTGTTCTGCAGCTTTTGCTAAGTCTGGATAAAGTGACATTTGGCTAGATTTCATTATGTAATCTCCCAAAAACTTTCATTCACACACAGGCATTTCTGTGTGTGCCTTGCGTTTGCGAGCACATTTTGCAGATTTATCCTTAACTTTATAGTTTTTGACCAAAACCATCATTTCAGCACACTGTGCCACATCAAATGTTCCCTCCGATGGCCATGGAGACGGACTTTTCCGTGTCCTTGCATTCCACTTCTGTGACAGTCTCTTTATTTCTTCTGCCACGAGCGGATTCTTTTTTCCAAGTACTACTGAAGACAAATCCTTAATTTCAGACCTCATGGTGCAGTATGTTATCAGCATGTGAAATGTAGTATACTATCAACTGCCAACTGAACAAAATGCAATGCAAAATGCAAAATAAGCGATTAATTAATTCCACAAGTAAACACAAATGTTGTATATATATATATATATATATATATGTGTGTGTGTATATAAAAACCTTCACTCTTCTTTTCTTTTACAGTGAAAAAGATTATGTGCGTTATTAGGTATAAATGGACACAAGTTAAGAAAAAAAGAGCCTAAGACCGGCCACAGAAAGTTTTTTCAACAGCACTTTCTCCCCGACTATGCCAGATTTTAAAAAAAGCACCCTGCTGCAGGCCCGCTGCTATTTTAACAGTGTCTGTGTGTCTGCCCAGATTGAGGGGGGGGGGCTCCTCCCCCCTTAGGGTCGACACAGCTTCCCTGAGTCAGTCGAGCTCTGGACATCCTCCTATACACTTCGTATCTCTCAACACAACTCCACACACACACAGTTCTTAAGTGCCACTCCCCTGTAACCTTCCCAACACTCAATTTTAACTGTGTCACAACTTTCCTCAACTATTTCTTGACTACCGAATGGGCCGTATGTATCTAATGATATTGTATTTTACTTGTCCCTGTCTGTTGCCTCTATATTCTTATTTTTATTGTCTATTTTTTATTTTTCCCCTTTAAGTTCTACTCTTACTCAACTGGTACGCATCAGCCTACAGAGCATGCAAAGCCAATACAGTTATAGCATAGCAGGTTTACACTACTTTATTGCACAACCTTATTCAGACACAAGTGAAAAAGATAATTGCTTCAGCTTTAAAGAGTAAAAAGACGCAATGCATGGCACACTACATAAAATGTTAATTATGTTAGTAGCAGCACAAAATAATAATACTCAGAGCAACATAACGTATAACTCAACACTACGCAACTTCAAATAGCAAGTAAAATATCAGCTTTAATGGGGAAAACATTCCTTCCTGCTACAGACATGCAGCCAAAACATTCAGAGTGTCCACTCACACACATACTTCTCACAGAGAAGACAATTAGGCTCGCACACACACAGTCAGAATGTTTATTTACACGCATACACACACACACACACACACACACACACACACACACTCCCTCTTCTGCCAAGGCCTTAGAAGCTGCAATGTCAGAGTGACCAATTGAGGAATGCTGAGGAGTGAGAATATGTTGTTGTTGTTGTGAATTGTATAAAGAGTATAAAAGAAGTAGTAAGTAATATTATGTATGATTATGTATTATAAACCACTACACATCCATGATTTTGGCTATTTTTGCCTTCAAAATGCCATTAGCTCGTTCAACAACCCCCTGTGACTGTGGATGATAGACACACCCAAAGCTCTGCTTGACCCCTAACATTTTTAGTGCTGCTTGAAAGGCCTGTGCTACAAAATGCAGTCCATTGTCTGAAGTTATGCTGTCTTGGAAACACTTCCCTGCACAGAAACTTAGTCATTGATTTAGCATCTGGTCCTGCTGTGGGTGCCACTTCCACCCATCTGCTAAAACGACAGACTCCCTGCTCGCTCAATCATGTCAGTGTAGTCTATCATCAAATGTTTAACAGGACCATCTGGCACAGGAATGTGTGCAGTCAGAGTTGAACAGGTTTTTCTGTTGTATCGCACTCAACTATCACACTCGTACAACACTCTATCTATTGTTGCTGCCATATATGGCGACCACCATACGTTTTGCAATGTTCTCATCACTTCTCTCTTACCACAATATGCTTGAGCACTGTACGTATTTATAATCACAAAACGTAACAGTGAGGATGGTAACACAAAATGTCTCTGCTGACTCCTCCACAGTCCCGTCTGAGGACCCTCGTGTGTGTTGTAATGCCCCCCTCTTTTCCCACAGTTCTTTTTCTTGGGGACTGGCCCTATCCTGTGCTTTTTTTCATTCATTCAATCTTTATTTAATCTCGAGAAATCATTGAGGGACCGCCCTCATTTACAATGATGTCGAGAGCACAGAAATAAATATGAAAACAAAACAAAGCAAGAGCAAATATATATACACATGCATATACATATACACATACACAAGAACTTACGTAGACACCACATACATTCACATGTAAATACTCATACACACACACCTACAAAAGGAGAGAATCACACACACAATTCAGACAATCAAACAACAGAACAGTTAAAAACAGTTACATTCAAGACTGGAGTGGTTTGTAATCATGGTTTTTGGCCTATAGATACAAGTGCATCAAGTTTTAACGTTTGCTGTAAGGTGTTCCAAGTATGTGCAGCACAAAAACTAAAGGCAGTTTTCCCAAGCTCAGTATTTGCACCGGAGACTTCAAGTGTCAGCCAATCACTTGAGCGACTCTTTGACCAGATTAATAAGGAGGAGATGTATGACGGTAAGTTTCCATTTAGGGCTTTGTAGATGAATAGAAACCAATGTCTGTTACGTCTAACTGTTAAAGATGTCCACCCAACCTTTTCATATAAGATGCAATGATGAGTAGAATAACTGTCACCGGTAATAAATCTCAGGGCGGAGTGATAAACCGAATCAAGGGGCTTAAGAATGGAGGTGGAGGCGTGTCTACAGATGATGTCACCATAATCCAGGACAGACATGAAGACGGCCTCAATTATTCGCTTCTTACTGAACATGGGAAAACTCACTATGTTTCTGTACAAATATCCAATTTTTTGTCGTAACTTCCTGACAAGTGTGTCTATGTGAAATTTAAAAGTAACTTTTTGATCCAACCAGATACCAAGATATATATACTGTGATACCCTTTCAATACTGTGACCAGTTGGAGTAGCAATATGTAAACCATTATCAGCAGTATCAACAATATCTCTGGCTCTGGAGAACAGCATGTATTTGATTTTGTTTGCATTCAGTACTAGTTTTAAATTACTGAGTGCATTTTGCAAGTTGTCAAAGGCTTGTTGTAGGATTTGGGCGGCAGAGTGTGCGGTGTTAGAAAAACAATACAGAACTGTATCATCCGCTTGAATAAGAGAGGATAAGTTCACAAGTGGTGTTACATCCTCTTCCGTTACAATTGGCCCCATCATGGTGCCTACTGCTGCTTGTCTAGCAGCTTCATCAGCCAGGTTTTTACCCTTGGCTATGAGAGTATTTGATTTTTGGTGTGCTGGACATTTAATAATGGCTAAAGCAGGCATCGCCTTCGATGATGGGCATACCATCAGCTCTGCAGAAACCTCTTTGTTTCCATATGTTATCATACACATGACAAACACTGTATGCGTGGGCTGAGTCAGTATATGCATTAAGTCACTCCCCTGCAGCCAATTGGCATGCAGCTGTCAGAGCTCTAATTTTTGCGAGCTGAGCAGAGCACGGCTGAGCAATGTGTTTTGTTTGGATAGTCTCAAAAGTATTGTCCTGCTCATTTAACTGTACAATACCAAAACCAGCATGTGTGGCCAAATGGATGAATGTTGCGACAACGCCACCCAGGGAGTTGCACCCTAGGAAATACAACAAATTCTGAACAATTAACTTCACCACCAAAAAGGTCACACAGATTCGTTAATACACCAGACAAGAGACGGACTTCCAAAATGATACCAAATGTTTATTTTTAAAATAGTTGTTTTCTTTTAAAAGACAGATAATGATGTTATTACACAATTTACACAAGTGCTCACAGTGATTCAAGATATTCTGGATATTAATAAATTTTCTTGATCACGCTGCAATTGACGGTGATTGCCTACAGGCCAATAATCACAGGAGCAGGGCGAGGGGCTTATCGGCTGGTCAGACAAAATAAAGGGGTTAGGTCCAAATAAATACAAACCAAACAAAATCACCACTACAAACCCAAATCAAATCACCAAATCAAATCAAACCAGGAAAAGTGAGGGGGACACCACCACCGGGGAAGTCTGCCACACGCTGCCCAAGCTCCTGTCCTGGAAAAGGAGAAAAGAGGATATAAATACCACATAGCAGGAGACACTCCGAACAAATACCTAAAAACTGTTAAAATTACTAACGTTAGTGGCTAGTCCACTGCGCTTCTCTGAGCCAATAAATAACACACACACACACACGCACCCACACACGCACTCACTCACTCGTGCACCACCAGCAGTAACCTAATTTAAGAAAAATAAAGAAACACAAAATAATATTCACCAAACAAAAACTACCAAAACAAATGCAAAATAACAACTGAACTAACACTGGGTAAACGTGGCTGGAAACCTCAGCGCCAGCCGACAAATGAATATTAATCAAAACAAAACAGTTAAATAGTATGGGCTACACACACATGCCGTGTAGCTACAGAAAATAATAATCAGTCCAACACATAAACCAGCAGTGTAGTGGAGTCAGTTGGTTCGTGGTGGAGACAGTTTGTACTGGAGACAGAGCAGCAATGATGCCAAGACTGGAGGCCGTGGACAGGCTGCTTG
Source organism: Cephalopholis sonnerati (assembly GCA_019142605.1). Taxonomy (NCBI): domain Eukaryota; kingdom Metazoa; phylum Chordata; class Actinopteri; order Perciformes; family Serranidae; genus Cephalopholis; species Cephalopholis sonnerati. Next base: position 42,027,882 of record JAGQAX010000010.1, on the reverse strand, counting down.
ATGCCCACCCCAGCGTGCCGATACCAGGCAGGAGCACCGTTTCACACAGCGCACAGAGGAGAGGACGCACCGCAAACTGCGGCCTCAACCACTACAGCAAAGCAGAGAGCAGGACAACGCTATATTAACAAATGGCTCATAAAAAGCCAGAAGAGATTTAGCAGAATAAATAACTAAGCCAGTTTACCCAAGAACGAGCTGCTTAACGCACAGCTTTCAATGAAGCAGACGCTGTGTTCGCGTTAATGCAGAGTGAGGCCACACTTCCCATACACCTCCTGAGCTGCACCAGCCGTGCCCACAGAACGAGCGAGGATCGGTGTCAATAAAATTCAAGGGCAGGTGTAACACCAGGGGAGTGCTATGAATCAGCACAAATATAGCAGCACCGATGCCTACCTTATGGTCGCTAAAATCTGCAGACAAACGGATTCATGGCACGCCAAACAGGGACACCAGTCCAGTCAAACACCAGGTAAGAGTGAGCTCGCGCTGTGGCAAGCAGCAGGTATATCACAAGAGTCACCGCCCAGCAGAGACTGATTGACTACAGTTGATACTAATTAGGGAGTGGAGGAGCAGCAGCACCCACTCTGCCACACATGGTTACCTGTTGCATCTTTGAAACATGAACGGTCTACGAACAAAGTAAGATCCGCAGTGATTGGCTGATTGTGCAAATCATTGCGTGTGCGCATAATTGCTTCTGTGTTCTGAACACAGTCATGAGGTGTGTCATCCATTGGTCACACCATCCTGGTTGCAGGGTTAATGGTGTTGCAGCGTTATATGGTGAGTTCAGGCACAGAAAGTATAACTCCATAGCCAGTTTCTCTGGCTTGTGTCAAAACAAACCATGGGCCTGTGAGCAGTGCATGTAGTTGGCGGGATGTATATAATGACACTGGGTGTCCCATTGTTAATGAAGAAGCCTTTTGGAATGCAAATGCTGCTGCTGCCAGTCTCTGGCAACAGGGTGGCAAGCCTGCTTCAATGTTGTCGAGTTGTGTGCTGCAATAGGCCAATGGTTGTCTTGCATTAGCACGGTGTTAGCATAGCCTGAGCGTTCTGTGACGTACAAGTGAAATGGCTTAGAATAGTCAGGGTTGCTGAGTGCTGGTGCGGACTGCATATCTTCCTTTAATGCCTGGAAGGCTCCTTCTGCCTCCTCTGTCCAATGCAAGTGGGCAGCATTGTTTATTTGTCCTGCTGCTTTAATCATGGCCGTTTTGAGGGCATAGTCGCAGATCCACGGTTGACTGTACCCTGTCATCCCCAAGAAAATCAGCATATGCCCAACTGTCTGTGATTTTGGAGCCTTGACTATGGCTTCTACTTGCGATGGGGCAATTAGTCTTTTATCCCCGTGCAATTGTGTGCCTAGGTAATTAACCCTCTGTTGACAGAATTGCAATTTCTCTTTACTCACTTTGTGTCCTCCTGTTGCTAATGCTGTTAACACTACAATTGAGTCCCTTTCACACTGCTCTTTTGTGAAACTACAAATCAAAAGATCTTCCATGTACTGAATTACAGTACTGGCAGCCTGTAAATTTTGCAAGTCTTGAGCCAGCACCCTGTTGAATATAGAGGGACTTTGTACAGAACCCTGGGCCAACCTTGTATACTAATACTGTTGGCCCTGGAATGTGAATGTGAAAAGATGTTGCAAGTCGGGGTGCAATGGTATGCTAAAAAAAGCTAAACATAGATCATCATGTTCCTGGTGTCAGTAGCGTCTGTGGATTGGGGACGACAGGTGTCTTGGCCTCCAGTACAGCACTGATAGCCCTCAGATCATGCACCAACCTGTAACCACATGAGTGTGGTTTTTTGATTGGAAAGATTGGAGTGTGACAAGGGGTCCTTGGCGTTCTTCAGGGGCTTCCAACAGGCCGTCAATAGTGGGCTTAATTCCATCAATGGCATGCTGCTTGAGTGGATATTGTTTCTTGTAGGGCAGTTAGCACCTTGCTTTATCTTTATAGGTACGGGCTGTGCTGACTTGACAAGTCCTACATCCGTCTTGTGTTTTGACCATGCCTCCTCCAGCACCTGGCTTAACAGGACTTTGTCATCTTTGTTGGTGCCCTTTTATTCACCAGAACCTTTTGTGCTACTGCGTCATTGCATGTCTTATTAGATATCCTAATGTACTGCTTGTCTGGGGAGATGTGAATGTACCTGTTCTCTGTTGACTTCCATTCCTTTACTGCCAAGGCTGCTTACACTATTGGACCCAGTTCATGTGATTCGTGTCCATCTGCTATCAGTAATGTGATATGTGGGGTGGAGTCTTTAACCTGGAACCATCCTTGCAGCTTGTCCTCTGGTAGCGTCACAGCAGCTGATGCTCCTTGCTGTCCTATGTAGATGTCTTGGCAAATGATTGGGTACAGTTTTTTATTCACCACCTCTTCTCAACATTCATCATAGTCGGTGTAGCTTTGATTTTCATCATACAGTATAGTACAGTGTAGGGATAATTGTGGTTCAATGGTCCGTCCCAACTGGGCTCGTACCCATGGCTCTCATGTCTCCCATTGTAGTTTCAGTGCTTATTCTTGTGGCGTCAGCTGCAGCCAATATACCAGTGGCTGCACAGTCTCATTATCCTCTTAATGCACCGTTACTGGTATCATTCCTGCTTGTATTGGTGGGTCTTCAGGGAAATCCACATAGAGACCATCCTGTGTGCGCATTATGTTGGCTTTTAAAGGGCATAAAATGTCTGTTCCGAGTAAATTGGTGCTGAGTAGAGCAGGGGTGCAACTATCTTTTTTTCTGCTATTAAATTGGTACCAGCAGCGTGAGGGGTATTACTTGTACCTTCCCAGAGAAGCCGGTGGCTTTTTTCGATGACAGAGAGGGCACCAGACCTTTGCCTGATTTTCCTATACACGAAAAGGTTGCACCAGTATCCACCATAAAACTATGTTCTTGATCATAAATGGTGACTGCTACAGTGGGTTCATCATGTGGCTGTGATGAAATGACTGGTGACATTATTTCCCCCTCAGGCTTTTCTGGGCATCCCTATTGCCAATATGCAACTGGGCCTTGGCTGGGTTTGTTGGACAGTCCCTTTTAACATGACCCGTTAGTCCACACCCCCAACATTCGTCTTGTCTTGTTTTGGTAGGGTCATCTTGGGTTGGGTCTTCATATTTCCCACATCCCTGGCCTGTGGGTGGGGTTCCACTTAAATCCGGGGTGGACTGGGTGCAGTTATGCTGCTGTTGCTGTGAGGGCGAGCCCCTCCCTCCCCCATGGCGAAGTTCTCCTCCTCTTCCTCTTTAATTTAATTAACTTAATTCAATTTAATTTTTAATTTTATATACTTTATTAATCACGCAAGGGGAAATTCAATGTTTTCACTCTGTTGTTGTTTTACATATACACACACGTCCGAAATACGCACACACATGCACAAACGGGACCTATACATGCATTAAATGGAGAGATGGTTGTGGGGGTTTGGTGCCTTGCTCAGGGGCACCTCGGCAGTGCCCAAGAGGTGAACCGGCACCTCTCCAGCCACCAGTCCATGCTCCATATTTTTTGGTCCGGGCGGGGACTTGAGCCGGCGACCCTTCGGTTCCCAAGCCAAGTCCCTATGGACTGAGCTACTGCCACTCCTTCCTAGCCTGATTGAATTGCTGTCACCTGGTGTACTGATATGTATATGTATGGGCGGCAGTGTAGCACTTTCAGTGTTGTCCTGTATTGTTTGGCTTTGCCTCTGAAGGCCTGGTGAGCCATCATTACCATGGCTGGTGGGGCTTGAATTGGTTCTGCCATCACCACTGGGGCTTGGATTTTAGCCTTGTCTTTCTCTTTCTTTTGCTGCTTAGTTTGTTCCCCCAACTGTAGCTGTGTTCATTTGTTAGCCAGGTTTTTACTAAGCTCCTCAGCTTCTCGTTTCTCTTTTCTGCATTTGTCTACATGGTCTACAATGTGCTCAGAAAATAACTGCCAGTCCATTTTCATCAATCCCACAAAATTATCCAGGCACTTCTGTACGTCCTGGGGCATGGCCTTCTTAATCATTCATTTGAACAGGCTTTCAGTGGTGCCATACGTGTTCCAGGCACTCCCTGTTTCCTCCCTCCACTTGTGCTGGAAACTATGCAGGAATTTTGATGGGCACTCATCATCCTTCAGAATCTCTCCTTTTAGTCTGGAGGGCTCCATCTTCTGAGGATACTGCTTCCTTAGTTCTGCCACACCCTGTTGTGGTGTCTGCCAAACCCCACATCACCCACACCATTTCCTTGCACTACCATTAACAAGCCTGCTGCTATGAAGATCTCAGTGTTTTTCCTGCCACATGCATAAGTAGAGCCTTAACATCCCCACATGTCAGCCTTACTTCTGCTGTACTTTCTTCCAAGGCTGTAATGCATTTGTTGGCTCCATCAGTAAGAGCTGGCAGCCGGCCAGTCAGGCCGACCATGTCCATGAAGGACCAAGGTTCATAGCAGACGTATTTATTTGGACACTTGAGCACTGTTGTAAATTATAATACTAGGCCTTATCAAGGGGCACCAAAATGTTGGGAATCCACATTTATAGGCTTAGTATGGCGATACCATTAATGTAGGGAATCTACATTAATAGGCTCAAATTGGCTATTGGCTAATAATTATTAATTATGTTATTATAATAAAAATAATTATTAATTATGTTAAATAGTATGACTTAATTAACATTAAATCACCTTGTGGGGCACCATTCCCGAAAAGGGAAAATGATAGCCAGTTAATGATATCAGTCTCATAAACTTCACTAAACTATTAATTTGGGAAATTGATTAATAATTAAATTAATAACCATAACCAAATTAATAATAAAGCCTGAAGGATTTCGGAATTCTTGACGCAGCAGAGGTTGACTATTCATTCACTGTTGTACAACATTAAACAGACAGCAGGTACGATTCCAAAAATATATTTATTCATAATGTAAAGCAAACCAAAACCCAAACCAAAACACGCAAATCCTAACTAACTATATACAAGCATGTGTGTGTGTGTGTGTATATGTGTGTAGGTGTGTGTCCGTGTGTGTGCAAGAGAGAGAGAAAGACAAAGGCGGGTGTGGTGATCGAAGGGCTGTTTGGCCTACAAAACAAAATGGCGGACCACAGAAAACTACAAGATGGCCAGATCAAAGCTAGCTTCAGATCGGGGGAGATGTTTGTCTGACTGTATGGTCAGGGCAAAGACAAAACAAAAGAAGCGGGAAGTTGAGCGGCCTGCTTGGGTGTAGCTCTGTTGAAAGCGTATTTGTGAGTGAGTCTATGTGAATGCGATTTGTGTTGCAAAGGGTCTGGATTAGTGCAGAAGGTGTTTAGTTACATGCAAGACGTCTGTGAACAGCATTAGCAAACTAAACATGACTTCGCTTGGTAAGACCAACTAATCAATAACCTAATTGCAGACAATCACAACAATAACTCAATTAGCGGCATTAAATCACAAACAACAAGTTAAACAGTCCTGCTTAGCCTGTGCAGCTGTGATAAAGCTATGCCCAGTTGTTACGTTACCAAATCCTGAATGGATTGAGGGAAGAGTTGGTTTGATGCGTGCTCTCCTTGTTAGCCAACGAAGAAGGCTGGAAAGAGCTGTGGCTCTAGAAGCAGTCTTTGTTGTGTCCTTGTTCCAAAGGTGCAGATCCGAGGAAGCCGGTCGCTCGGGGTCCTTGCAGAGTTAGACGCTGGGGTGCTAACTCAACTTGATTCTCCTTATTGCTGGAAAGTTAGTTGCAAACCTTGTGTTTGCTCTTCTAACTTCTGTGGTTTCAGTTATGCACCTTCCTTGAGTGAGGGCATGAGAGTCTTAGGAGAAAAGGGAACAAAAGTCTGTAGAGCAATTGCCCCCCCCTTGATGGTTCAGGACAAAGAGCACCTCTGGGCTGGTCCAGGGCCCAGAAGGGAAGAGGTGTGGGCGGCTTGCCACCCAAGAGCTAAGAGAGAGACTGTAGTGAATGGAAATCAACTCCTACAGTGTGTCTGATGACATCACAGAGTCACATGGCACTGTAACAGTAATGACCAATCACTTTTGAGACTTGTCTCTCACAGAGGTGTGAAGTTGACCATCCTGCTGAGATGGGTGTCAGGTAACTTCTTTGTTTGAGAACAAAGAACATGAGGTCTTCCACCTCAGGGGGAAAAGCCTTCACATGTCCAGTTTAGATTTTAACAAATGACAAATCATCTGTGGTTCAGTGAAACCCAACAGCACCATGGGGCACATTGCTTCATTCAGTTTGTCTGTTGGAGTCCCACAGCTCCCATATGTTTTCCCTTTCCTTAGAGTCTTTCTCTCTGCCTGCATTTGAAGGTGTGGCTGCCTCAACTGATCCACTCCGCTTCTTTCATTTGCATGTCAGTCTCTTTAAGCCAACAGCTCCCTCTCCTCTCCTTCCTGCTGCTGCCGGCCATTCCCACCATTGTTCTGTGGTTGTAGGGTGTCCTCTAACTGCAACATCCCTCTATTAGCGTCTGGTTGCTCAACACTCGCCCATTTCAGTGTCTCCTCAAGCAGTTGGCAAGCTTGGGCCTGAAGTTGTTTAAATCGGCTCCTTCCTTCTTCCATCATTTGTTCCAGGTTGGCTAGTTTATCCAGGTGTTCTGACTCGAACTTGCCTTTTCATATAGGACAAGAGCTTCGACGCTGCTGAGCTTGCTCCCTTTTCAACCTTTCTGCTTCTTCCTCTGCAAGGCAGGGTGAGTATGCCCCTTCAGATTCAGCTCTGCATTTCGTGCTGGGGCTGCGCTACCAACACACCCGCTCCTGGTGCTGTCGTTTTGTCACTTTCCCAGCATACTGGCGTAACACTTCATCATCGTCATCTGTACTCTTTTGTTCCTTTGAGTGTTCTCGTCTGCTCTTTGTGCCAGCTTGGACATCTTTCTTGGCTACACATTTTTGGTATAGACTTCTATCATCCTCTGTGTCTGTACCTCTCATCGCTCTTGCTTGGTATTCTTCTTCGTCGTTGTCATTGCGCAAGCTTGTTCTTTCTTTTGCCCTTTTCTTGTACTCTCTCTTATCGCTGTTACTGGATGACTTTCCACCAAGTCATCTGATTTGCTATCTGTTGGGCTGGTACTCTCCTCGCTTAACCCCACTGTTGCCGCTACAGCCTCTTGGTTTTGGTTTCATAACCTCTCTTGGTTTACTTGAATTTTTCCTGCTTGACCTTTCCGTTTTCCTCCTCACTGTAGTCTGTTTTTTTTGTCGCTTCATCCTTTCTGTTTTCCATGTTCTCTGGTCCAGGCTTCAGGGTTTATGTGAAATTTCCCAGCATCTCCCTCTCCAGATGCATACTTTCATCCTTGGCTCCCCCTTGTTGGCTTTGCACATAGAATTGGCCTCTTTTTATTAGGCCATCATTGTTGGGATATGGTGGTCAATCGACTGTCCATGCTGGTGCAGTAGGGGCCTATGTTTTTCTGCAGCTCCTTCCTCTCCCTCCTGTGGTTCTCTCATTTCTCCTGGCTTCAGTTTTTTCTTTGCATGGTTGAGTCTGCATCTATGCCTCCATCTTTCATCTCTGAACCACTTCAATACTTCTCTTTCCTTTGCTCTTTTTCCCTCCCTTCTATCACTTTTGTCTTTAGCTTTATGGTGTTTTATGTTGTCTTCCACTTCAATTCAGCATTCCTCATTGAAAGTGCCATCTTTCAACCATTGTTGACTTCCTGTTGTTCTTTTTTGCCATTTTCTCATACAATTGTGAATCTGTTTTTTGCAGTCTAGGTGGGCTCTCATCACTGCTTCAGCCGGTGACATCCTGCAGTCCACAGAACCTCTTTCCTTTCCCTGTCTTGCCTCCATGTAGCTTTGTTGTGAGCTAACTTCTTCCTCTGTGGGAATTTCTGGTTATCTGTCTGTCTCTGGTGTACTTATCAATGAATGTTTGTCTTTTGTGGGAGTATATTCAGGTGTCTCTGGGCCCTCTTCTTCAGGGTGCCTTGGTTATGTGGCCTCGCTTTTTTGTCTTTCACTTGAATCTCCTGGGGTTGGCAGCACTGCACAGCCAGATCTCCAGCCACTCTGTTGTGTTGACCTTGACTTCTATCTCTTTGGATAACAACTAAAAACACATTCTATCTACGGCCCTTCTTCTCTATTAGACTATTTTTAAAGATGAAATGTAATCTTCACTGCTGCTTTCTTTGTCCATCAATCATAACAACTTACACATCTGCAGCTAAAACAACTGAAAAAAATGTCCAATATTCTTTCCTTGATTAATATTATTTTTCCAAATGTGTATTTCTTTTTCATTTATTTATTTATTATTGTTTTAGCTGAATTACATTTAAAGATACTCATCTAAACTTTAAGGTTGCTAGAGCACACCAAAAATATGTTACAATACATGCTGTATATCTCCCTCTGAAATACAGTATGAAAATAGTTATGGCAAAATACTTCAACTCTTTTGGCTGGGGACATTGAATTTGGTTACCCTCCTCCACTGTTGATATGGATACACTTAAATTATCTTTCCCATATTGATTAATGAGTTTATATAATACTAGCAGCTGCAACATATTAATCGTTATCAATTAATCCTCATCTCTTACTTTGTACTTATTCTAAAAATCAAAACTGAATTAGCACTTGATATACAGTCCAATAATGTGCCAGAGCAAATGTACAACGTTAAAAACGATTTCACACATAAAACTAAGGCGGGCGTAGTTGTGATCTGAGGTGGGTTCTTGATCGTCTTCGTAAGTAGGCGGTTCATCCTCTTCCTCCACACCTGAGTTGCTAGTACAAGCCTGAACCTCCTTACTTCCTCCAAGGCAGGGCTGTGCAGAGACCTGTAGGGGGGAAGGTGCTTAGAGTTAAAAAGGGGCACATAAAACAGTACTTTAAAACACCATAAACCAACATAATGTACAGCATTACCAGCTGAATTTTAGTAATCCATATTCAAACAGAATGTAACATGGAACTTTAAAAGAAACCACATCATATCAGTGTCCCCCACCTGATGAAATCAAAGGGGCGTTATGATAAATATAATATGAATATATGGATTATATAATATATAAATTATATATGAATTATGTCATTTGAGCTGACATAAGGTGGCCATAGTTTATCAAATAACTAGGGTAACTACCGGAAATGTGAGTACACTGCTCGGCAATTTTTAACGTTCCGGAAGCAGGAAGTGTGACATAGGACTATACATGAGAAATGAATTGGGAGTTACGCAAGCAGATCCTCTGCAGTAAGGGAATGTGGGTTATGATAATGCTTCACCACTGAATAGCATCTGTTTCTTTGTTTCTAACTTATTATTATATCTTATTGGGTGTAAACAGCAGCGCAATCCTTAGGCGCTCAAGGCACACAGCGTCCCAGCTGGCTCTCTTTTATTTAACTCTTAGCAGAATGTTACAAGCACTATTTGTACTTGGCCAGTATCACTGTCCCTTAGCGATGCGCGCAGTTGCCAGTACATTCGGCAACTTTTCACTTAAGCAACTCTACCCGTTTCGCCCACCCCCTCGCTGGGATCCCGCGACACTCAGCCATGACAGCACAGGACAAGATGCGGTATCCACATATTTGCGCCAGCTTATATCACTTCAGCAGTTGTCAGTACATTCGACAACTTTTTACTTAAACTACTCTACCCAGTTATCCCACCCCTGTGCTGGGATTCCGTTGCTCTCAGCCGCAATATAACAGGACGAGATGGTTATCTGCAGACTGCTTAAATCACTGTAGCAGCAAACAAAGACTCATTTATTCCTTATCACACCAGTTAGTCATTCATTCTTTCCGCTCCATGGTTTCCATACATACACTCACATTGGACGTCTGTGTCAGCAGTGCTCTTTTTTTGTTATAATTTTTTTCAGTAATTTCAATTGTGTTATTTTGCTCATTAAACTTGATTCATAGGCCAGAATTTATTACTCAGACTAGGTTCGAGAGCCCCTCTTGGTATAATAATCAGGTTCTTTAGACGCAGGACAGTACCTTCAACCCGGGCAGATCTCCTGCACTCGGACTCAGTCAACACTCAGCAGAAATTAAAAAGGCTCTGCTTACCTCTATATATTTGGCACCTGTTGTCAGTCCAAGATGCAGGCGACCCACACAGACCTCAGCCTCCCATTCTCCTGGCTGGGGCTTGCCACTTGTGGATTTATTTGCTGCCCTCGAACCAAAAATTAGTCTGTGGTGTTGGTCAAAATTCAGTAAAACTTGCTTCCAATGAAACAAAAGAAAGTTCAGAGCACTCTAAAGAAAAACCAGGAGGCTGATCAGAAGTCCAGTGCAAGAAGGTTTATTCTTTGTCCAAAAATGACATCTAAATAAACCCATTTGAGTTGGTGGCTCGAACCAAGGACTGAGTCCAAAAGGCTCTGGCACTGACCTTTATACCTAGTCTCTCTTTCTCTCGGTCACTTTCTCAAGTTTTTTTAACCAATCATATGTAGAATTACTCCAACTTTTTCTAATTGATATATGTCACAACATCACTTTTACGTCACTTCAACCCTGGAAACCCCCTAAACCCCGTTGGAACTGTTAGGGGGTGTTTTTCTGAAAAGTGTCAACCTCAGCAGTGTTCGTCTTCCATGTTGAGAATAAAGTCGACCTTTTATGACTATAATAACCAGCGCATGTGACTGCTTCTACAAAATGCATTGCAGGCAAGTGAAATGGTGAAACTATACTTCAGAATTGGCTTTAGTAACAAAGAAATCCTTTCTCTTTTAGCTCACAAACACTACGGAAGAGTAATAGGGATGGACCAGAGGGGACATTTCGACTTTATTCTCAACATTGTATTCCGACTTTATTCTCGACATTTCAACTTTATTCTCGAAGTGCATAATGAAAAAAAAAAATCTACCTCCTCTTATTTTTTTTCTCATGAGTGGCCCTAATACTGTACCAGTGTCATTAAAATGCAGCCAGATGCTGCTTCTTTTTTGGTTTTCGCTCATTTCTTTACTTTTTCCCGAAGTGCTTGCATTTAAATCCAGCTTCCCCTGTCACTCTGTGTATACCTGGCATGTACCACTTCACTTGCTTTCTTTGGAGCGCCTATCCCCCTTCCTTCTGTCACATGATGGTATGATCCTAGTCTGTCCTCACATGTGATTGGCCGTATGGTGTGCCAATCAAAATAAACTCCCGCCTCTGCCCGCATGGATTCTCAGCAGAGGTGAGCAGGAACTGCTGAAGATTCGGCTCTCCCCGACAGGAGTCGGCTCTTCTCGTTGATTACAAAGAATCGGCTCTTAGAGCTGGCTAGATATTGAACGACACATCACTACCTGAGGGTATCCGTATCACCCAGGCCATGCATATACTATGGCGTCTATTAGCCTGCCAGTGGACCCATGTCTTCATGTAGCTGGAGCTACCCCCTCCTCCTCCTGGCTTGCTTTTTGTATAGGGGGTTCATTCTACTATTATATTTGGATCTTGCTTGGCTTTTTCTTTTAAATTCACATCGTAATAACATATTGATGACGCAGTAGTAATATATTGATGATACAGTGGTAATATATCGATTATATATTGATAATACGACTCAACACACAGTGATTATGTTTAGACTTTGGTGCTGTTGATTAGCATTTTAACTCAATTTGATAGGATATGATATACATGTATGCACATGCATATATACATATATATGAATGTATGTATATACATATACATTCAGACACATGTAATAATCAAAAAGCTGTCTAAAACAAAACCTCAACAAAGATGTAGGTTGTTGTCTTGACACCAGCGGGTCAGGTTCTCTACTTCTTTCACGTAGGCCTTTTCATCATTACCTGTGATCACGAAGCTGTATCATCGCAAACTTGATGATGGTGTTGGAGCCTTAAGTGGCTACATAGTAGTGTATATACCAGAAGTACAGCAGGGGACACAAAACACAGCCCTGGGGTGCTCCTGTGTAAGGATGAGGATTGAGAGGTGAAGAGGTGTCATCTCCATTTTAAAATATATATATTGCCAGATAGTCCTAAAAGAGTCTGAGGGCCTTTGGACACAGAACAGGGCAATTAGTGTGTCACCCAGCTGTCTTTGAGTTCAGCTCACATTCTGCTGTATCATGTAGCTCATTTACCTTTAAACTGGGTGGATCAACATGGTCATATGTTCTGCATGGCTAAAGTGCTCTGGAGCAGGTTGACTTAAGACTGGCTAAGTTATGTTTCCAGGCTGACTAAAGCAATTAATATGAGTAATGAGCCTCTTTGTGCATATTGGATATGATGGCTGACCTGTATACGCTTATATACCTCATCACATGTCTCTGTACCTTGTTGCCTGTGTCACTGATGAGCTTTGGCCAAATTGACTCATCAAGTTTTGAAATTATAAACTAGACTCTCCTGATTTAAGTCATTGTAGCATTTTAAACGATTGGCATAGCTCAGGATTTAGCATCAGTGGATTATCATGTTGGAAACATACCTGGCTATTAAGTGTGTGTGTGTGTATGTGTGTGTGTGTGTGTGTGTGTGTGCGTGTGTGTGTGTGTGTGTGTGTGTGTGTGTGTGTGTGCGTGTGTGTGTGTGTGTGTATGTGTGTGAAGGACGGACAGGAGAGGAGGGTTGGTGTCAGGGATGACTGGATTAAGCTACATGCTAACTTATTCTACCTTAATGACATCTCAGTGACATGGCTGGATGATTACCTGCTATAGAGCTAAGACACACACACACACACACACACACACGCGCGCAAAGCCTGCTGCACTTCATTCTGCCTTACCCATTCATTAAATCCAGTTTCATTTAAAGACACAGGACATACTTACATTTTTTCTGTTTTGAACTCAACGAGAGCTATATAACAAATATATATATATAACAAAATGATCATGTTGTCAATATTTTTTCCCATGTGATTAAAAAACTAACAGTAGTGTCCATCATTGCCAGGAGCAGTACTACCCAAGTATTCTGTATCAAGTACATTTCCCTGCAGTGCTATGTTATCCTAAACATTCAGAGCTCAGCAGTCAGAACAGATAAATAACATATTAACACGTGTACCATGGACACGCAAAATACCTGATTCTGCGTGTTAATTATTTTTCAAATAACCTCACAGCTCTTATATGGTGTCATCATCAGGCATCATTATCACAGCATGGAAAGCTGTGACATGTTGGAAACGAGCAAAAAAAACCCCCTATATATATATATATATATATATATATATATATATATATATATATATATATATATATTAGTGCTGTCAAAGTTAATGCGTTAATCTCGACGCGATTAACGCATTAAAGAAATTTAACGCAATTAATGCGGGTGCTCTGACATTATGTTCCCTGCACTTTTAGCGATGGTATGGAGGTCAATTTTTACAAGACAAACAAGATGAAATAAAACAAAACAAAATATAAATAGATAAAAATGAAAACCCATCCATCCCACCCCCGTCCAAACAAACACACATACACGCACGCACAAATGCACATACACGCAAACACGCACACACACACACGCACACACATACACACACAAAGATAAAATGTTGATATTGATATGGATATGGCTCGACACCGAGGGTCCAGGTGAGGACAACGTGAGGGGGCCGTCCGCAACAAGAGGCGCCACAGCTCTCATCCACAGGGAGCACCGCCCCAGGGACCCCCACCTGGACCGGGGTGCACACTGAGTGGTCCCCAGGACAGCGCCCCCCCATGGAGAGCAGGCATAACTAGCGCTGCGGAGGGCCCCCATGAGGAAACACTGAAGCTAAAAACTAAGATATGCATCAGTCTAGAAATTGTAAAAAGAGAAGAGAGAAGATTTAAGAAAATTTAAAGGTAATATAAATAAATAAAAATAAAAATCATTAGAAACATTGAGGATTAAATATTAAAAAAAGAAATAAATAGCTATAAGAAAATAAATTAAGTAGGTCAACTAAAAGCTAAACTAAAAAGGTGGGTCTTGAGCCTCCTTTTAAAAATATCAACAGTCTCTGCGGCCCTGAGGTTTTCCGGCAGGCTGTTCCACAAACGGGGGCCATAATGGCTGAATGCTGCCTCACCGTGGGTTTTGGTTTTAACTCGTGGAACAATAAAAACGCCAGTGCCAGAGGACCTCAGGGTCCGCGAGGGCTGATATGGTAAAAGCAGGTCGGATAGATAAGAGGGCCCAAGGCCGTTAACACATTTAAAAACCAGTAAAAGAACCTTAAAATCAATCCTGAAACGGACGGGGAGCCAATGCAGCGATTTTAAAACAGGTGTAATGTGCTCCCGCCCTCTGGTCCTCGTCAGCACGCGAGCGGCTGAGTTCTGTAGTAATTGTAGATTATTAATACTCTTTTTGGGAAGACCAGAGAGCAGGGCATTACAGTAATCTAGCCAACTAGAGATAAAAGCATGCATCAGCACCTCCGTACTGGCCTGAGAGAGAAATGGGCGGACCCTGGCTATGTTCTTAAGATGGTAAAAACCAATCTTAGTAATGTTCTTTATGTGTTGAATAAAAGTGAGCTCATGGTCAAAAATAACGCCCAGGTTCTTTACAGATTGTGATGGTTTAAAATCCTGTAGTTTTGGTAAAAGTTTCTCTCTCTGACCTTCAGGACCGATAACTAAAACCTCAGTTTTGTCCTGGTTGAGCTGTAGGAAATTTTCTGCCATCCATGACTTAATATCTAAAATGCAGTTAAAAAGGGCATCAAGTGGCCCTGAGTCATCAGGAGACACGGCGATGTACAGCTGTGTATCATCAGCGTAACTATGGAAACTGATGCCGTGTCTCCTGATGACGTCCCCCAGTACTAGCGTTTTTTGGACAAACATACCTGACAGTCCTTTTCAAAAGCTCTCTCCCACTTTCAGTCTCTCCTTGCTTCCCCTTTTCCACATGTGTCTTCTTCATATGGACTACTGCAGTGGAGCCCTTTTTTTTAACCTTTATTTAACCAGATAAGTCCCATTGAGATCAGGATCTCATGTACAAGGGCGACCTGGCGAGCCCTGGTTGCAGCCTTTAGTTTTTTTGTTAGCCTACATTGATAACAAATAGGCTACTATCAGGGGCGTTTCTAGTCACCTTGGGGGCCCTAGGCAAGAGTGACCATGGGGGCCCTCCCGGCCCAAAAACACCAAGAAGATCATTCAATCCAGAAATCTTTTATTTTAAATAACAGAAGTGCACAATCATGTAAGAAAACTTTAAATACAATATAACATTTTTTTTGTGAAGAGGACGTGGTATGAAGATGTGGTGTGGCCTCAAACTGTGATGGTGGCGGGGCTGCCATGCTGCTGCTGCTGCTGCTGCATGAAGGCATGTCCTGCTCACCTGAGGCTGATAGAAATAATAATAATAATAATAATAATAATGCATTCAGTTTATATAGCGCTTTTTCATGACACCCAAATACCCACAATGTAAAAACAAGAAAAAACATACTGTAATTGTTTGACATTTATTTGTGTTATTGCATTAAATCAGATCATATCATGATAGATTTAAAAGGAGAGCAGTTCTTGTTCTTGTTGTTGTTGTTGTTGTTGTTGTTGTTGTTCTTGTTGTTGCTGTTGTGGTCCTAAGAATTTCAACAAAGAACCTCTGGGGTGGAAAAAACAATGGGAGAAGCACAACGTATTTAGTCAGCTGGCTTTATGTTCATGCTGCAAGAATTGTGTATGCTACACACTCAACATCAAGATCTGTTTGGAATAATTAATGAACAGCCAACTTCACTGTTCCTGATAATATTTTTGCTTAATGTGACATACAGAAAATTCAAGGAGATATATGATATCGCCCTCTTCCAAATACAAATTAGTTACTGGTTAGCTTACTGTTAATTACTCTTTAAATAAGCAAGGCTAAGGTGCAGTAAACATGTCATGTGCAGTTGTGCTTCCTGAGACTACAGACTGGGACAAAGTGGCATCACAACTTTTTTTTAAATAATGTCAGATTATACATGTTTGAACTTACCACTTCCCCATTTTCTTTTTTCTTCATCTTCTTGTTTTTTTTTCTTTTTGCATGCCCTGACGGATACGCTCGCGATACTTCCTCGAGTTTGAAGTACCGCAGAAAGCCGGCCACGGCCAGTCGTGGCCCCATTAGGGGGGTTCCAAACGTGTTGCTGCAGTGTCTATGGAGGTTTCAGGTTGTGTCATTGATATGGATCGATATTGGCCGTGTCTCGGGGTCCCTTAACACACTAGGCAGTGACGGTTAGTGGGGGCCCTATGCGGGGGGTTTTCCAATGCATCGACGTTGCAGTGTGTAAAGCAGTTCAGTCATTTTGTCATTGACAAAAGGACCAATGTCAGCGCTGTCCTGGGGCCCCTTCCAGCTCGGGGCCCTAGGCAATTTCCTAGTATGCCTACCCAGTTGCGGCGTCTCTGGCTACTATTAGTATTATTATAATACTATTAGCCAATGACAATAGTTTACTGGATTGGATTCACTGACTTTTATAAACTATTGACATTAAACAAGAGCATTTGAATACCTTTTTTGATTTTATATAATAATTCCATGATGTGACATTCCAACATGTTATTGCAAATGGATGACATAAAGATGAAATTATTTGTGATTAAAAACAGGATTTTTTTTATTTATTTGTTTTTTTTTTTACTTTTAGGCAGTACTTAACTTTAGAAGGAAGTTAAACATGATTAATCTAGATTAATGGATTTTAAAAAGTGACATTAATGTTATTTTTTTTTATCTATTGACAGCCCTAAGATATATATATATATATATATATATATATATATATATATATATACATATATGTGTGTGTGTGTGTGTGTGTGTGTGTGTGTGTGTGTCTACACACACATATATATTAGGATTCTAACATATTCACCACAGTAAAATTACATAATTACATATACATTCCTCTGTCATTGTTATTTTCATACATGTCATTTTGCTGTTAGCAATCTGTATCATTATATTGTTTATGTAAACAATTAATATCTCCATTATTACTGCTGACTGGTCATCACTTACTTTAATTCACTGTCAGCTGTCATTGTTAGGGGTTGAGCATGCTTTTTTTCCTGCCCTCATTTATTTGTCATATCTTTTTCAATAGACCAGATGTGCAACAAAGTGAACTGAAACTAAACCAGACTACACTATGTTTAAGCCATGTGTATAATTTCAGTTTAGTTTAGTCTGAAGTTTTAAGATTTTGAGCTCTGAGAAAATCTGTGGAAGGACATAAGATGTCATTTGACTATATTTTCCAACTCAGATCTGTAAGGAAGGGTGAAAACACTGTTCTCTTCAGTGCACTATAAGGAGGCCACTGTAATGTTCATTGTCCCTCAGACCCTTTTAAAAAATGATTAGGTTGGCCATGCCATCCCCGTTTATGGATTGAGTTCCAGCAAAACTACTACATTGCCAACAAGACAAAGACAGTTCTAAACCTTATTGTTATACAGATTCATCAAGTGAATCAGTTGACCGACACATCATTAGGGACACAGTTAAACGTTGAAGTACAGTATTTTTATAATGTCAGCTCACTGAGGTAATCCCACACAATTTCCTATTTCCTTGCTAACGCCTGTGTGCAGCATTTTTGATAACATCTGAGAAAGAATACCTTACCAATGATTTTCCTAGCAAATCTGTGTTCTATATACCACCTAAAGTTCACAAACCTGTTGCTTATGCCCACATACGCCCTCTGGTGGTGAAATTACCATCCTACCTGAAGGACACCAGCGATTTCTCTGATCAGTTATCACATATTCAAATTCCTGATGATCATATTTTCTTGGTTACACTAGATGTTGCCAGTTTATACATCAACATTGCCCCTTCAGTTTTACGTTGACAACAGGGATAATTTAACACAAGACTCCCGGTTGATATTTCCAGTCTCATATTGACCAAAAACTACTTTCTTTTTGAAAATGATTTCTTCCTACAGACTCAGGGCGTTGCTGTGGGTGCAACATTTGCTCCAGACTATGCTAATCTTTTCAAGGGCTATTTTGAGAACCAAAATATTCACTCCAATAACCGTTTTGATTCTAACTTTATCTTTTATTGATGTTACATTGACGACTTTTCTTTGATCTTTAGGGGCTCACAAACTGAGTTGACTGCTTTTGGTGAAAATATCAGTTGACCTTTTGTTACTATCAAAATCGATATGGAATTCAACACTTGTACTATTACTTTTTTGGATACTCAGATTACACTAATTGACAGAGCACTCTCCTCATCACTATATGTGAAGCCTACAGATGAGAACAGTCCTCTTTATGCGTCTAGTTTTCACAAATGGAGAACAAAAAATGACATAAGTATAAATAAATAAATAAATGTATAAATAAATAATTAAATACACGAATAAATGAAAAACCAAGGACATTTTGGTAATAAAAAAGGCTATTTCTGTATTTTTACATTTATTTATTTATACATATATTTATTTATTCTTTTATTTATACATTTATTTCTACATTTATTTATTTATTTCCACATTTATTTATTTATACATTTATTTATTTCTGTGTCAGTGTCACACAGAAATGTAAATATGCTAATAAGGTAGGCAGGCCTACCTTAGTAAAGCCCGATTGGTCAACTGGGCAAACCAGACAGAAGCAAACGATTTCAAATCCCATGATCGTCTCAATTGCTGCCTTCTCGTACTGTGGGAAATTAAAAAGACATCTACAACACAGAGGAAAGACAGCAAATTGGGCAGTTGCCTAGATGTCTAGAGCAGAGGCGATTTCTTTAGGACTGCAAGGGAAGCTCAGCTTCCCCTAAAATGTCAAAAATTGAATGGTCAAATATATACGGTTGTGTTAACATTTCATTGACTACAGATGCGTTAAAACACGTTCATCTCGAAGACGAGTTCGTTCAGAATCAGCTACTTATCGATGTTGTTAACTTCTCATACATTCCCGTAGCGCAGTTTTCTCATACGGTCTATGGCATTTGCCTGCAGAAGCTGAGCGTCCATGCACTTCAATGGGACTGCAGGGAGCAGTTTTTTTCATTGCCTCGAAACTCGACGGTCATTGGATAAATGCCACAATTTTGTCCCGCCCCCAGACGCTCAGTGTCTCTGGGGGTGAATGGAGCTGTGGGCGGACCTCGGCCGGGCTGGACGCTGAGCTTCCGCATGATGATTGGAGGATCAGTCGAAAGGCTGAATCCCGTTTTGATTGACAGCTATTTGGATTTGACAGCTCAGCTCAGTCCCATCGTGGATTTTGCAAGCGGAGTCTTCTGAGTCATAGCTGTCAAGTCTCCCGTTTTGGCCGGGAAACTACCGTATTTTACCCCTCTTTCCCGCCGTCCTCCCGTATTAGTATTCTCCCGTAAATCTCCCGTATTATAATAAAAAAAACAACAACATTCCTCTGCCTCTCCAAACTGAACTCTGTCACTTGTTCCCGCTGTCGGCACTAACCTCGCGACAACTGCCACCCAGGCTACTGCAGGTGGCAGTTCTCGCGAGGTTAGTGCCGACAGCGGGAACAAATCCGGAACAACAAAAGAGAGAGATGGATGGATGTGACGAAGGAGAAGGCATTCCTGCCAAAAAAACAAAGAAGTCCTGCAAATATCTCTAAAAATGGGACAGCGACTTTACTTTCCTACAGAGGAGCAGGATGGGGCACATTATGAACTGAAAATATGTTTAAGCAATAATAATACAGTGATGTTACAACGGCTGAGGGGCATTCAGGGCCCCTCCGCCGTTGTAAAATCACTGTAACTCACGGCTTCTCGGGGCTTATAGCTTTTATAAAACGGTTACCCTACATATAGCCCATAAAATAAACACACACACAGAAAAAATCATCAATTTATTGGTAATAATGCAACAATAAAACTGAGAACTATTCATTCTTCCACCAAGCAAGATGGAGTGGACAGAATGGTTGCCAAGCAGATGCTGCGGTCTATTTTACAACGGCCCTGAACGCGGCTCAGCCAATCACTTTTAAGGATGGGAAGCGCCCGTTTTATAAACCATAAATAAATGTGCTTCATATACCCTTTGTGTTTTCATTTAGGCTGTATTATAACGTAGGAATGTTCACAGCATTTCAATGTCAACAAAGGTTGGCCTATCAGATTCTGATCACCTAACTGTAGTTAGTAAGCAGTTGACAAGTTGTTTTTAGATATCTTGTACACCTGTCTTAAAATGTAAGGGATACTGGAGCTTGGTTGGGGTGGTGGGACGGCTCGCAGCGAGCACCGGAAAATTTCCCTTATTTTCAAATCCAAAACTTGACAGGTGTGGTTCTATGGCATGAGTGTGGTTGAAAAACGGCTTCAATTAAATGTTCCTTTTATAAGTTACTGCCTCGCTAAAATATGACAAATTTTATGATGTAAATTTAAAGTGAGCTTCCCCTGTTTGAAAGACCAGCAGCCGCCACTGAATTGAAGCTCACCTGCTTTTGGGACACACCGTTGGAGACATTGCACAGTTGTTCGGCGTGTGTGAGAGAACAATTCATCGGAGGATGGCACAGTATGGGATAAGGTAATGTGTGTAACGTTATGTCAACCTATTAAAATTCCGTCTAGTCTGTCTTATTTACATTCAGGGTGCTTTTGCCAGTGGTGGAAAGAGTACTGAAAATCTGTACTCAAGTACAAGTACTGTTACATTGCTAAAATATTAATCAATTACAAGTAAAAGTACTGGTGTTAAAATGCATTTAAACTTTTGCTTTACTAGTCTTTTGCAGACTAGGGCTCTAAATTTTGTGTGTTTTGCTTTACCAATAGTTAAAATGCATTTTAACTGAAGAGGTGACTGTGACATCAACGAATACTCTGTACTTTTACTTGTAACTGAGTAATATTTTAGCAATGTAACAGTACTTGTACTTGAGTACAGATTTTCAGTACTCTTTCCACCACTGGCAAAAGCACCCTGAATGTAAATAAGACAGACTAGACGGAATTTTAATAGGGTGACATAACGTTACACACATTACCTTATCCCATACTGTGCCATCCTCCGATGAATTGTTCTCTCACACACGCCGAACAACTGTGCAATGTCTCCAACGGTGTGTCCCAAAAGCAGGTGAGCTTCAATTATATCAGGAGGTAAAATATATTGTGGACGTCCAAACGTCGCTCCCTCTTCCTCTGTCACCGAGCGGATTTGAAGTTCGTGGGCAGCTTCTTGGAGACCATCTAGCACCACGTCAACTTCTATGTCCCTATCAGCTGAGAGTTGAGCTAAATGTTCGAGTAATCTCTTGAAATGAAACTGAAAATAGTCGGTAGGTTCGCTGTTATCGAAACTGTCCGCTAATGCTCTTAAATCAGCAGCAATAGCCCGCACAAAACTATCCATTGCTAATAGCAAACTAAAGGCTAACGTCAGAGCCAGCCAAATCAAGGCAGCACTAGTAGATCCGATCCAATCACATCGACTGACGTAGGCCTGCCCACCTAATTAGCATATTTACATTTCTGTGTGACACTGACACAGAAATAAATAAATGTAGAAATAAATAAATGTGGAAATAAATAAATGTATAAATAAATAAATAAATAAATGTGGAAATAAATAAATAAATAAATGTAGAAATAAATAAATAAATGTATAAATAAAAGAATAAATAAATATATGTATAAATAAATAAATGTAAAAATACAGAAATAGCCTTTTTTATTACCAAAATGTCCTTGGTTTTTCATTTATTCGTGTATTTAATTATTTATTTATACATTTATTTATTTATTTATTTATTTATACTTATGTCATTTTTTGTTCTCCATATTCACACACTACCATTGAAAAGAGGTCTACCCGCAGAAAGTTTTCTGTGTTTTAAATGAATTTGCAATTATCCTGCTGATTTTGAATTGGAGACTAAGAAAACTCTATGACCAATTTGTATCAAGGGGCTACCCAGAAAGCTGGCGTAATTCAGCTTTAACCAAAACTCACTCCTGTACCTCACCCACTGGGCAGCCTACTAAAAAAAACCTCTATCTGACATCCTTATATGTTGCACTACCTACAGTCCTATCAGCAAACAAATGAAGGAGATCATAACCAGGCAGTGGCATATTCCATCTGGTGATGATGTGGGAAAAAATGTGTTTTCTAATTTGTCCCTTTGTCTATTCCATGTCTGTGACATGCTAGTACATGCAGACACTTTTTATACTGCACAAGGAGGGAGTATGGAAGACCAGATGGACTTCTTCTTTTTACCATCATTGCACTCCCTGCCAAAACAGAAGAAAGACAATACTTTTGTCAAACATCTCACCAAAAAACACTACAAGATTAAGAAATTCATCACTTGTGGTTCCACTAATGTCATTTACCTTCTTTCATGTTGTTGCGGTCTGCAATACATAGCAAAACCTGCTGCCAGCTCCGGACCAGATTTAACGAGCATTGAAGCAATATTCACAGAGCTGATACAAAATTCTTTGCAGCTAGACACTTCCAGGAGGCCAAACATCTAGCTACTGCACTCAGTTTCTGTGGCATTGATGTAGTTAACCCTAGCCATAGACACAGATCTGAAAAAAAAAAACTCCTGCAGTGTGAAAGTAGAGGAGTGTGTGTGAGGAGCAGTGTGTAAGTGTGAAAGTAAAGGGGTCTATCTTCTCAAAACAGAACAGCTTTTAGGTCTGAATAAAACACTCAATTTGTCTTGTTTTTCAAAGGCATCTGCATGTACCAGCATGGCCTTGTTGGGCATGCTTTGTCATATATTGCCCTTTCTTTTCTATCATTCTGTGTATAGCTGTGTTTTTTGTACATTTGCATATTCTTATGCTCTGCTATCACGTACTGGTGTTTGAGGATGTTGTGAATAGCGTAGTTCTCATATGGCATGTCACTGTGATTTGATAGTCATGCCTCTGCTCCTCAGAGTTGATCTCATCTAATTAGTGAAACCAGCTGTTTGATATATCACACCTGGGGGGTATTCCATCAAAGTCGCTAATGACAGCAGCGCTTAAGTGATAAAGCCTCGTCTGAGTTAGCGTCAGCTTCCACCTTAGGCTGAAGCCATTCCACTAACACATTTCAGCCGCGCCTCATCAGCGTTAACTTCAGCCAGGCTTATCAAGTCTTGCATTAGGCATGCGCATGGGGTACATAAGAAGCCCAGAACATGTGATTGTCGAAAACACGATCATGTCGAAAAAAGACAAGAAAACTAGGGCTGATTTCTTCAACAGCGTGGAGCAAAAGTTCCTTGTGGAGCTTTACTAAGAGTATGGAAACGCAATTACCAGAAAAGGAAATACTATTGTCAAGGCAAGAGATATAGCGTGGCAGAAGATTGCCGACCGCTTAAATGCATAAGTTAACTTTACATCAATGTTTAATGTCTTATGTTTAGACTGTGTTGATCATATACAGTATGTCTTGTCAGTAGCGGAGAGGAATTGCCACCGTCATTGACGTGGGAGACCCGTGTTTGAGGTTCAATACCTGCACAGTATTAATTCTTAGAAATTAAATTCTGCAAGGAAGTTTTGTTTGGTTTACAATTTTTTTTTAAATGTGTTGTGTACTTTGCACCAACTAATATGCCAAATAGTGTTATCTCTGCACAGAAGTGGTGTCAACAATGTTAAACGCATGGCTGTGCAGGTGTTACTCCAATCATATGGACAACTGTTAATGTTAGGCCTAGCTGATGTTAAACGTTCTGTAGGCTATAAAGTTATGATGAATAATTGTCGGCTAAATGGTATTACATTTCACATACGTGTAATGTGTGACAAATGTAAGCTATAGGCTGCTGGTGAAAACATCAAAATAATTGCTACAACAGCGTTTCAATATTTTTATGATGAAGAGCCATGCCATAACATGGATCCGAACCCAAGACGCCCGCTTGTAAGCTGAGGGACGAGACCACTCTGCTACCAACAACTTTGTTTTGATGAAGAAACAATTTTAATATTTCAAGATATCATCACGACAACAACACTTTTTTTTTTTACTTTAATCCTTGGGAATTAGCGGGGATTTGCGGTTAGCTGGCTTGATGGAATACCCCCCTGGTCAGAATGTGTCTGTGTCAGTATCTGTTGTGTGAAGCACTCACATCAGTAGAACTGGTGATAGTCAAGGACTGAAACGTTTGCTGCTGTTTTTACTCACTCTTCATCATGTTTTTGCACTTTGAGCACCTTTTTTTGCACAGATCTCAGCCTTACATAGGTGTGCGGGTATCTCCTCAGCCATCCTTTCTAGCTCACAGAGGTATAAATAAATTATGTCAACGAGTATATACACTCAGATGACTTAATAAGCAGCTGGTGTCATCTTTAAGAGGAATTGTTCAGAATGGCATGGATCAACTGACTTCTATCTTCCTGTCTCATACAGAAGCTGCTCAGATCTCATGAGAGGAGGGAAAGGAACTTTCATTCTTCTCCTGTGTGTCTGCCTGTCCCTGCAGGGGTGTGTTTCCATTGCACAATAGATGTGGTTCCAGTGAAGAACGAAGACGGGCTGGTCATCATGTTCATTCTCAACTTTGAGCTTCCCACTGATCCTAGACCAACCAACAGCTCACCAGCCAGAGAGCTCAACAGAGTGCTGCGTATCCCCTGGCTAACCCTAGGTATGTTTAATTTATATATTCAGTTCAATCACAGATACTGAAGTATGACTTAGCATACACACACTGATTCCCTTATGTTCACAACAACTCATCAACCTAAGTTTCTGGAAGACTTTGAGGGTTTATATTTATTTATTTGATAGCCAAACAAACTATTATCACTGATCTTTTGATCATTGTATTATATGTAAAGAAAACAACTGCACTGTAAGTATTACCCTGAGATAATCTCCCACTCTCCGTCTAAGTTCCTGGTATAAATTTTGAAAAATTGGCAACTCAGTGTGACTCAGCGTGGATAAAGGGCACTTTGAAAAGGGACATTATATCAACCCTTTAGACCCAAAGCACATTTTGCATATAAGAGTGCACCATTTTATCAGTCATAACTGATGAAAGGGTAAGTCAAATCTCAAGGTTCCAGGTTAATTTATTGTCATTGTACAACACACTGCTGTTTCAGTTTGTACTGTGCTTGATCGGTACATATTTCTAAACATTCACACTCAGACTGTCTAGGATCCCAGGGCAGTTGCTTATAATAAAAAATCTTAAATATAGCAACTACTAAACAAACTAGAACTGTATTTCACCCGTCCTTTTTACATTAGAACAAAGAGTAACTTAACCATCACTGTCTTCCTCTCTTGCTCCATCCAGCTCGGAGGCAGCGTCTGCGCCTCCTCCTCCGTTCCCTCAGCTCCAGTACAGGTGTCCTGTCACAGGACACAGAGCTGGGTGCTCCTCGTGCCGACCTTTCTCCCCTTGGACATGAATCTGTGGCCCTGGAAAAACTGCTATCCCTCCCTGAGAGACAGCAGCTAGAGGAGGCAGGAGCTGCACTACTACTGTGGGACCAAGAGAGGGAGGATGAGGAAGAACAAATGACAAACGGAGGAACAGAAGGAGAAAGCAGCAGCTTGGTAGCACCCAGGCAAAGGAGTTCAGGAGGAGGAGGAGAGAGAAGAGGGAGGGAGCTCCATACAGGTCTGCCCCCAGCTCCATCCTCAGCACCCCCGATACTGACCCTGCCACTAGCCTCCTCAAATGCTCCACTAAGGTAATTCAGTATAATTATTAGAATTTGGAATACTACTATACTACGCAATTTGAAATACTAATTAAATTAAAGCTGCAAGCAGCTTTGAACGGGCCCTCGCACCTTCACGCAACTCGAGGGCGCTGGCAGGACGCCGGCTCACGCCGCCGTTCATTCCTGTCGAAGGAAGACCCCTCACACAGGAGTTACATGTCATATCCCTCAAATCATACTAAGACATGTCATTTTGCCAGTAGGTGGCGCTATACTAATAACCAAGTATTGGCATATAGATGTGTTCAGGGCAGGACTGTCATCAATCCTGTGAAATTTGGGGAAGATTGGAACATGTATGGTAAAGTTGTGAACCAGTTACAAGCAAATTCAAAATGGCGGACTTCCTGTTGGGTTTGGCACATGGCTGCAAGAGGCTTTTCTGAACGTCTTTCAGTGATGCATGTGCATACCAAGTTTCATAGATGTAGGTCAAACCACCTTCGTGACTGCTTTGTAGAATATTTATAGGGGGCGCTGATGAGCCATGTTGGTACATCGAAGATCAAAAATCACATCACACAACACCAATCGGATCCCACCGTATGTGTGCCAAGTTTCATGACTTTACAAACATCCCTTACCCCTCAAAAACAATTTCGTGTTTTATGGCGATTCAGGAGTGCCACAGTGACAGCGTTTGATGAGTACTCAAATGCTTGTGGTTTGATCATCATCATGGTCTTGGGACTATGTATCAGCAAAAATGAGGTGGTTGATATTAACCTGGTAGAAGAGAGACATGAAAGAATGAAAGCAGTCACTTTCTCCCACCAGTAGGTGGTGCTATGACGGTGATGAAAATTTTTGCTGTAGATGTTTTCAGGGCTGGACTGTTATCATATGTGTCAAGTTTTGGAAAGATATGTCCACGTAGAGTCAAGTTACACAACTTTTGTAATCATGGTGACACATCAAGTTGACCGCCACGTCATGGCCACGCCCTTTGACGACAACTCACAGTGTTCACAATGAAGTATCTTCTATGTGTGATGGATAGTGTGACCAAGTTGGAGGTGGATCTGCCCAAGTTGTGGGAGTTATACTGAAAAATATAAAACGTGTCATTTCCTGTTACCAGTAGGGGGCGCTATATTTATCACAAAGTTTTCACATGTAGATGTCTTCAGAGCGTGACTGTCATCAATCCTGTGAAGTTTGGGGAAGATTAGACAATGTATCCCAAAATTATAGCAATTTCGTGTTTCATGGCAAGACATCAAACTTCGCCGCCACCTGACGGCCAAACTGTTTAACGATCTACTAATCTTTTGATAACTTTTGATCACAACATTGTCTAGATGGCACACAGTGATTTTGAAGTCGTTCTGATTAATCCTATAGGAGGAGTTTGTTAAAATACAACACGTGCAAAAAGCCAAAAATGGCCGCAAAATTCAAAATGGCCGACTTCCTGTTGGGTTTGGTCTATGGGTGCAAGAGGCTTTTTTATACGTCTGGGTGTGATACATGTGTGTACCGATTTTCGTGTATATTAGTGAACGTCCTATGGGGGTTACTTTTATGAATGGGCGTGACCAAGTTATTTAGCCACCCTCATCAACGAAACTCATATCACATGTTCAGGCCTAGACCGTTAACACACATATGAAGTTTCAGGCAGATATGACCAAGGACACTGAAGTTAAGGCCACTTTTATGCTTTTTGGCAAAACATCGACTTTGCCGCGCTCTGGGCGCAACGCCGTTTGACGATATGTGACAATCTTCATAATATAGCATTACTAAGGTCTTGAGGCCTCTCTGACCAAATTTGACTTGGATATGCTGAATGTGCTCAGAGCTGCACCTCAAAGTCTAAAACATTGCTTTTTCTGTTTCCAGCAGGGGACGCTATGACAAATAGAAAATTTCTGCATGTAGATGTGTTCAGGGTGGGACTATTATATATCCAGGGAAGTTTGGTGCAGATCGCACCATTTACCCCAAAGTTATAGCAATTTCGTTTTTCATGGCGAGACATCAAACTTCGCCGCCACCTGACGGCCAAACTGTTTAACGATCTACTAATCTTTTAACAACTTTTGATCACAACATTGTCTAGATGGCACACAGTGATTTTTAAGTCGTTCTGATTAATCCAATAGGAGGAGTTCGTTAAAATACAACACGTGCAAAAAGCCAAAAATGGCCGCAAAATTCAAAATGGCTGACTTCCTGTTGGGTTTGGTCTATGGGTGCAAGAGGCTTTTATGTGCGTCTGGGTGTGATACATGTGTGTACCGATTTTCGTGTATATCGGTGAACGTCCTATGGGGGTTACTTTTATGAATGGGCGTGACCAAGTCATTTAGCCACATAAAACTCATATCACATGTTCAGGCCTGGACTGTTAACACACAGATTAAGTTTCAGGCAGATATGACCAAGGACACTGAAGTTAAGACCACTTTTATGCGTTTTGGTGAAACATCGACTTTGCTGCGCTCTGGGCGCAACGCTGTTTGACGATACCTCACAATCTTCATAATGTAGCATTACCAAGGTCTTGAGGCCTGTCTGACCAAATTTGAGTTGGATATGCTGCTTCATAGAAAATTTGTAGGGGGCGCTGTTGAGCCATGTTGGCACATCAGAGCAGAAAAATCACATCAGACAACACAAATCGAACCCTGTCAAATGTATGCCAAGTTTCATGACTTTACAAGCATCCCTTACCCCTCAAAAACAACTTCGTATTTGATGGCGAATAAGGCGTTGTCACGGTGACCAAACATCACTAAGCTTTACAGCTAGCCTCGGGAGTGACTCCACAACACGCTCGCCCAATTTCGTCCGAATCGATCAATTTTCATGTCACTTGATTTTTTTCTGTTTATAGCACCCCCTATTTGCCAATTTCTGCCAGATTTAGCACAGAGCCTCTGGTTGACGTCTTAAACAAGTGAATTGACTTTGACGTTGATAGCTTTTAGTCTGACAAAAATATGCAACGGTATGTGATTTTTAGATAGCAGAAAAAAACTGTTTATTTTTAGCTAGCGCATTTTTTGGAGTAGCAAAATTCTTTTGATAACTTTTGGTCAGGCCAGGCTGGAGATTGTTTGTGCAAAGTTTCGTGAAGATGGAGCTTAAACACTAGGAGGAGTTCGAAAAAGTAGGTTTTTGATGTTTTGTGACTTACAAAGAGAAATATGCAGTGGGAGTGGGCGTCGCCTATGTCAGAAGATGCAACGCTATCTAGGGAACACGTGGATATGAAGTTATGAAGATGTGATTGAAAATGTGGAAGTTACAGGCCAAAATGCGTTTGCATCCGTTATAGCGCCACCTAGTGGAGAAGACACACAGTTTTTCCTATGGGTGGTCTGTATCCTATTCTATATATACCCTGTGAATTTCACAGCCCTCAGCATAATACTTGAGCTGAAATAAATGTTTGTTGTTTATATTGTAATAAGCCACGCCCACTTTGACCAGTCATGATTAACTTCAAGATCTGGCATCAGGAGTGACTCAGCATCATACTCACCAAATTTCTTAAAAATCGGTGCAGCCATTTACGAGATATAAGTTTCCCATATTTGCGGCGCCCCCTAGTAGCTAATATTAGCCAAATTTGGCTCAACCTCTCACAGGCCCACGACAAGCAAAGATCTCAGATTTGGTGTTGTCAGCATTTATTTTGACCAAAATATGCCACAGTTCGCCTTTTTATAGCTAGCTAGAAAATTTTATTCGTTAATAATTTGCGTATATTTTGACCAATCAAAATTCCTATGATAATTTTAGATCAGGTCCAGCTGCAGACTGTACGTGCCACGTTTCACGCTCATCGAACAAAACTCCAAGGAGGAGTTCAAAAAAGTAGGTTTTCCAGTTTCGCGATTTTGCGCAAAAAATTTAGTGGCTGCAAGAGGCTTTTTTATACGTCTTTCAGTGATGCATGTGCGTACCAAGTTTCATAGATGTAGGTCAAACCAGCTTCGGGGGCTGCTTCGTAGAAAATTTGTAGGGGGCGCTGTTGAGCCATGTTGACACATCATAGCCGAAAAATCACCTCAGAAAACACATATAGGATCCTGTCATATGTGTGTCAAGTTTCATGACTTTGCAAGCATCCCTTTCCCCTCAAAAACAACTTCGTGTTTTATGGCGAATAAGGCGTTGCCACGGTGACCAAACATTACTAAGCTTTACAGCTGGCCTTAGGAGTGACTCCACATCACGATCGCCAAATTTCATGCGAATCGATGAAATTTTATGTCACTTGATTTTTCCCTGATTATAGCGCCCCCTATCGGCCAATTTCTGCCAAATTTGGCTCAGAGCGTCTGGATGACATCTGAAAGAACTGAATTGAGTTTGACATTGATATCTTTTACTCTGACAAAAATATGTAAAGGTATGTGTTTTTTAGCTAGCAGAAAAAAACTGTTTATTTTTAGCTAGCCTATTTTTTGGAGTAGCAAAATTCTTTTGATAACTTTTAGTCATGCAAGTCTGGAGATTGTATGTGCAAAGTTTTGTGAAGATGGAGCTTAAACGCTAGGAGGAGTTCGAAAAAGTAGGTTTTTGATGTATAGTAAATTACAAAGAGAAATTTGCAGTGGGAGTGGGCGTGGCCTATGTCAGAAGATGAGACTCTATTTAGGGAACACGTGGATATAAAGTTTATGAAGATGTGATTTAAAATGTGGAAGTTACAGGCCAAAATGCATTTGCATCTGTTATAGCGCCACCTAGTGGAGTAGACACAAATTTTTTGCTATGGGTGGTCTGTGTGCTATTCTCTATATAGCCTGTGAATTTCACAGCCCTCAGCATAATACTTGGGCTGAAATAAATGTTTGTTGTTTATCTTGTAATAAGCCACGCCCACTTTGACCAGTCGTGACTACCTTCAAGTTATGGCCTCAGGAGTGACCCAGCATCATGCCCACCAAATTGCGTAAACGTCGGTGCAGCCATTTACGAGATATTAATTTTCCATATTTTCAGCGGCCCCTAGTGGCCAACATTAGCCAAATTTGGCTCACACCCTCACAGTCACATGTCAATCAAGGATCTCAGATTTGGTGTTGTTAGGATTTATTTTGACCGAGATATGCAGCAGTTCACCTTTTTATAGCTACCTACAAAATTTTATTCGTTAATAATTTGCGCATATTTTGACCGATCAAAATTCCTTTGATAACTTTAGATCAGGTGCAGCTCGAGACTGTACTTGCCAAGTTTCACAGTGAACGGCCAAAACACTAATGAGGAGTTTGAAAAAGTAGGTTTTCCAGTTTTCGCGATTTTGTGAAAAAAATTATGGGAAGAAATGGGTGTGGCCCCACGCAGGTGATTCAGCGTTATTTAGGGAAAGTTTGGATATGAGGTTTTTGAGTGTGCAACATATGGTCTGGTAGTTATAGCCCAAAACACGTTGAAAATGACTAGGGGGCGCTACTGAGCCATTTTTGTGCACATCGTCATGAAACCCCTACCTTATGTAGATTTTTCACCACTTCTGACGAGTCTGTGAAGTTTCATGAGTTTTCGAGTATGTTACGGGCCCCAAAAAGGCAGTTGATTTCGATTAAGAATAATAATAATAATTAAAGCTGCAAGCAGCGTTGAACGGGCCCTCGCACCCCACGCAACTCGGAGCCTGGCGCGGCCGCCACCATGTCACCAGAGGTCGACCGGCAGACGAGGCGCTGAATGTTCGCCTCCTTCGGGCAGTGTAGGAACCAATGCGTTGCGACTTCCCGTCTCCACTGGGTGGCGCTATGACTCTGACTCCTGAGCGTCATGTGGGTGTGTTCATGCCAGGACTATTATCATACATGTGAAGTTTGGAGCAGATTCGACCATTAGATCCCATGTTATAGCAATATCGTGTTTCATGGTGAGACATCAAGTGTCGATGCCATGTCACAGCCACACCGTTCCATGCTGAGCAATTCTCTTAATATGTTTTGATCACACACTTGTGTAGATGGTACACACCAGTTTTGGAGTTAATTGATTCATTTCTGGAGGAGGAGATCATTAAAATACAACACGTGGAAAACGCCAAAAATGACTGTACATTTCAAAATGGCCGACTTCCTGTCGGGTGTGGCCTATATGTGCAAGAGGCTTTTTTGTGCGTCTGGACACGATACATGTGCATACTGATTTTCGTGCACGTCGGTGAAAGTTGTTGTGGGGGACGCTGCACTTTAAGGGGCGTGGTCAAGCCATACGGCCACGCTTATTGATGAAAGTCATACTATACATTCAGGTCTGGACTGTTAACAAACATGTGAAGTTTGGTGAAGAATGGACAATGTATGCCAAAGTTATACTAATTTCGTGTTTTATGGCGAGACATCAAACTTCGCCGCCACCTGACGGCCAAACCGTTTCACGATGCAAAAATCTGCTTCTAAGTTTTGATTACACCTTTGTCTAGATGGCACACAATGATTTTGAAGTTGTTCTGATGCATCCTGTAGGTGGAGTTCATTAAAATACAACACGTGGAAAACGCCAAAAATGACCATTAAATTCAAAATGGCGGACTTCCTGTTGGGTTTGGCCAATGGGTCCAAGAGACTTTTTTGTGCGTCTGGATGTGATACATATGTGTACCAATTTTCATGCATGTCAGTGAAACGTGCCGCAGGGGCTGATGTTTAAAGGGTGTGGCCAAGCCATTTGGCCACGCCCATCAACGAAATTCATATCACATGTTCAGGGCTGGACTGTTAACACACATGTAAAGTTTCAGGCAGATATGACCAAGGACACTGAAGTTAAGGCCACTTAACTGCGTTTTGGCGAACCGTTGACTTTGCCGCCCTGTGGGCGGAACGCCGTTCGGCGATACGTCACAAATCTTCATCATGTAGCATTACCCACGTGTTGAGGCCTTTCTGACCAATTTTGAGTTGGATATACTGAACGTGCTGAGAGTACCACCTCAAAGTCTAAAACATCGCTTTTCCTGTCGCCAGCAGGGGGCGCTTTGAGAACGGGGGAATTTTTTGATGTTGGCGTGATGAAGGCTGGACTATGATCATACCCAGCAAGTTTTGTGCCGATCGGACTTATCATGCCCAAGTAATAGCACTTTTGTTTTTTGGGTCTTTTTTGGCGAGACGTCAAACTTCGCCGCCACCTGACAGCCAAACCGTTTAACATAGGGAAAATCGTATGATAACTTTTGATCATCAAGTGGTCTAGTTGATGCACGCCAAATTTGAAGCCGATCCGATGAATCCTGTAGGAGGAGATAGAAAAAGTAAGAGGAGTGCGAATCGCCCAATCTGGCGTCAAATTCAAAATGGCTGACTTCCTGTTGGGTTCGGCCTATGTGTTCAAGAGACTTTTTAGTGCGTCTGCGGATGATACATGTGTACACCTATTTTCGTGCATATCGGCAAAACTTGCTATGGGGGATGCTGCACTTTAAGGGGTGTGGCCAAGCCATACGACCACACTCATCCACGAAACTCATACCATATGTTCAGGCCTGGACTGTTAACAACCATGAAGTTTCAGTCAGATTGGACCAAGTATAATAAAGTTAATGCCAATCAAAGTTTAAAATATGTCATTTCCTGTCGCCACTAGGGGGCGTTATGACTATCACAGAACTTTGTCATGTAGACGTGTTCAGTGTGGGACTATTATGAATCATGTGAAGTTTGGTGAAGATTGGACAATGTGTCCCAAAATTATAGCAATTTCGTGTTTCATGGCAAGACATCAAACTTCGCCGCCACCTGACGGCCAAACCGTTTAACTGTGGAAAAATCTTTTAATAACTTTTGATCACAACCTTGTCTAGATCACACACAGTGATTTTGAAGTCATTCTGATTAATCCTGTAGGAGGAGTTCGTTAAAATACAACATGTGGAAAACGCCAAAAATAGCATCAAAATTGAAAATGGCCGACTTCCTGTTGGGTATGGCCAGTGGGTCCAAGAGACTTTTTTGTGCGTCTCGGTGTGATACATGCGTGTACCAATTTTCGTGCATGTCGGTGACACGTGCGGCAGGGGCTGATGTTTAAAGGGCGTGGTCAAGTCATTTGGCCACGCCCATCAACGAAACTCATATCACATGTTCAAGCCTGGACTGTTAACACACATGTGAAGTTTCAGGCAGATATGACCAAGGACACAGAAGTTAATGTCATTAAAGCCATTTTCAACGCGTTGTGGCGAATTTTCGACTTCGCCGCCCTCTGGGCGGAACACCGTTTGACGCCTAGTCACAATCTTCATAATGTAGCATTACCAACGTCTTGAGGTCTGTCTGACCAAATTTGAGTTGCATATGGTGAACGTGGTCAGAGCTGCACGTCAAAGTCTAAAAACATCGCTTGTCCTGTCGCCAGCAGGGGGCGCTAGGGTAATTACAAAATTTCTGCATGTAGACGTGTTCAGGGCGGGAATATTATGAATCATGTGAAGTTTGGTGCAGATCGGACGATTAATGCCAAAGTTATAGCAATTTCGTTTTTCATGGCGAGACAAACTTCAAACTTCAAACTTCGCCGCCAAAAAGCCGATTCCGTGTTCGACGGGTAGCGGATCTTTGAATAACTTTTGATCACAAACTTATCTAGTTGGTACACGGCGATTTTGAAGCCGTTTTGATTAATCGTGTAGGAGGAGTTCGTCAAAATATGACACGTGGTAAAACGCCAAAAATGGCCGCTAAATTCAAAATAGCCAACTTCCTGTTGGGCGTGGCCTATGGCTCCAAGAGACTTTTTTGTGCGGCTCAGCATGATCTACATGTGTACCGATTTTCGTGCAGATCCGTGAAAACTGATGAGGAGGGCGCTGTTTATAAGGAGATTGCTCTTTAATGGGCGTGGCCTAGCCATTTTGACCCGTCCATTGCCGCGAACCCTAAAATACGTAAATTTACACCGCAACTGATGCGACCGCCAAATTTCAGGAGTTTTTGAGCATGTTAAAACCTCCAAATAAGCGATTTACTTTTGTCGTAATAATAATAATAATTCCTTCAATTTCAATAGGGTCCTCGCACGGTACGTGCTCGGGCCCTAATTAAAGCTGCAAGCAGCATTGAACGGGCCCTCGCACCTTCACGCAACTCGAGGGGGCTGGCAGGACGCCGGCTCACGCCGCCGTTCATTCCTGTCGAAGGCAGACCTCTCACGCAGGACTTACACGTCATATCCCTCAAATCATACGAAGACATGTAATTTTGCCAGTAGGTGGCGCCGTACTAACAACCAAGTATTGGTGTATAGATTTGTTCAGGGCAGGAGTGTCATCAATCCTGTGAAGTTTGGGGAAGATTGGAACATGTATGGTGAAGTTGCAAACCAGTTACAAGCAAATTCAAAATGGCCGACCTCCTGTTGGGTTTGGCACATGGCTGCAAGAGGCTTTTTTATACGTCTTTCAGTGATGCACGTGCGTACCAAGCTTCATAGATGTAGGTCAAACCAGCTTCGGGGGCTGCTTCGTAGAAAATTTGTAGGGGGCGCTGTTGAGCCATGTTGGCACATCAGAGCAGAAAAATCACATCAGACAACCCTAATCGGATCCTGCCATATGTGTGCCAAGTTTCATGACTTAACAACTATCCCTTATCCCTCAAAAACAACTTCGTCTTTTATGGCGAATAAGGCGTGGCCACGGTGACCAAACATCACTAAGCTTTACAGCTGGCCTCGGGAGTGACTCCACATCACGTTCGCCAAATTTCATGCGAATCGACCAATTTTCATGTCACTTGATTTTTCTCTGTTTATAGCGCCCCCTATTTGCCAATTTCCGCCAAGTTTGGCACAGACCCTCAGGTGTACCTCTGAAACAAGTGAACGGAGTTTGACGTTGATAGCTTTTAGTGACAAAAATATGCAAAGGTATGGGTTTTTTAGCTCGCAGAAAAAAACTGTTTATTGTTAGCTTTATTGTGTCGACGCCATGTCACAGCCACACCGTTCCATGCTGAGCAGTTCTCTTAATATGTTTTGATCACACACTTGTGTAGATGGTACACACCAGTTTTGGAGTTAATTGATTCATTTCTGGAGGAGGAGATCATTAAAATACAACACGTGGAAAACGCCAAAAATGACTGTAAATTTCAAAATGGCCGACTTCCTGTCGGGTGTGGCCTATATGTGCATGAGGCTTTTTTGTGCGTCTGGACACGATACATGTGCATACTGATTTTCGTGCACGTCGGTGAAAGTTGTTATGGGGGACGCTGCACTTTAAGGGGCGTGGCCAAGCCATACGGCCACGCTTATTGATGAAACTCATACTATACATTCAGGTCTGGACTGTTAACAAACATGTGAAGTTTGGTGAAGAATGGACAATGTATGCCAAAGTTATACTAATTTCGTGTTTTATGGCGAGACATCAAACTTCGCCGCCATCTGACGGCCAAACCGTTTCACGATGCAAAAATCTGCTTATAAGTTTTGATTACCCCTTTGTCTAGATGGCACACAATGATTTTGAAGTTGTTCTGATGCATCCTGTAGGTGGAGCTCATTAAAATACAACACGTGGAAAACGCCAAAAATGACCATTAAATTCAAAATGGCTGACTTCCTGTTGGGTTTGGCCTATGTGTTCAAGAGACTTTTTTTGTGCGTCTGCGGATGATACATGTGCACACCTATTTTCGTGCATATCGGCGAAACTTGCTATGGGGGATGCTGCACTTTAAGGGGTGTGGCCAAGCCATACGACCACACTCATCCACGAAACTCATACCATATGTTCAG
This sequence comes from Cephalopholis sonnerati, assembly GCA_019142605.1. Classification (NCBI taxonomy): domain Eukaryota; kingdom Metazoa; phylum Chordata; class Actinopteri; order Perciformes; family Serranidae; genus Cephalopholis; species Cephalopholis sonnerati. The sequence continues at coordinate 41,991,407 of JAGQAX010000010.1, read as the reverse complement.
GCCTGGACTGTTAACAACCATGTGAAGTTTCAGTCAGATTGGACCAAGTATAATAAAGTTAATGCCAAACAAAGTTTAAAATATGTCATTTCCTGTCGCCACTAGGGGGCGTTATGACTATCACAGAACTTTGTCATGTAGACGTGTTCAGTGTGGGACTATTATGAATCATGTGAAGTTTGGTGAAGATTGGACAATGTGTCCCAAAATTATAGCAATTTCGTGTTTCATGGCGAGACATCAAACTTCGCCGCCACCTGACGGCCAAACCGTTTAACTGTGGAAAAATCTTTTAATAACTTTTGATCACAACCTTGTCTAGATCACACACAGTGATTTTGAAGTCATTCTGATTAATCCTGTAGGAGGAGTTCGTTAAAATACAACATGTGAAAAACGCCAAAAATAGCATCAAAATTGAAAATGGCCGACTTCCTGTTGGGTATGGCCAGTGGGTCCAAGAGACTTTTTTGTGCGTCTCGGTGTGATACATGCGTGTACCAATTTTCGTGCATGTCGGTGACACGTGCGGCAGGGGCTGATGTTTAAAGGGCGTGGTCAAGTCATTTGGCCACGCCCATCAACGAAACTCATATCACATGTTCAAGCCTGGACTGTTAACACACATGTGAAGTTTCAGGCAGATATGACCAAGGACACAGAAGTTAATGTCATTAAAGCCATTTTCAACGCGTTGTGGCGAATTTTCGACTTCGCCGCCCTCTGGGCGGAACACCGTTTGACGCTTAGTCACAATCTTCATAATGTAGCATTACCAACGTCTTGAGGTCTGTCTGACCAAATTTGAGTTGCATATGGTGAACGTGGTCAGAGCTGCACGTCAAAGTCTAAAAACATCGCTTTTCCTGTCGCCAGCAGGGGGCGCTAGGGTAATTACAAAATTTCTGCATGTAGACGTGTTCAGGGCGGGAATATTATGAATCATGTGAAGTTTGGTGCAGATCGGACGATTAATGCCAAAGTTATAGCAATTTCGTTTTTCATGGCGAGACAAACTTCAAACTCCAAACTTCGCCGCCAAAAAGCCGTGTTCGACCGGGTAGCGGATCTTTGAATAACTTTTGATCACAAACTTATCTAGTTGGTACACGGCGATTTTGAAGCCGTTTTGATTAATCGTGTAGGAGGAGTTCGTCAAAATATGACACGTGGTAAAACGCCAAAAATGGCCGCTAAATTCAAAATAGCCAACTTCCTGTTGGGCGTGGCCTATGGCTCCAAGAGACTTTTTTGTGCGGCTCGGCATGATCTACATGTGTACCGATATTCGTGCAGATCCGTGAAAATTGATGAGGGGGGCGCTGTTTATAAGGAGATTGCTCTTTAATGGGCGTGGCCTAGCCATTTTGACCCGTCCATTGCCGCGAACCCTAAAATACGTAAATTTACAACGCGACTGATGCGACCGCCAAATTTCAGGAGTTTTTGAGCATGTTAAAACCTCCAAATAAGCGATTTACTTTTGTCGTAATAATAATAATGATAATAATAATAATAATTCCTTCAATTTCAATAGGGTCCTCGCACGGTACGTGCTCGGGCCCTAATTAAAGCTGCAAGCAGCGTTGAACGGGCCCTCGCACCCCACGCAACTCGGGGCCTGGCGCGGCCGCCACCGTCTCGCCAGAGTTCGACCGTCAGACGAGGCGCTGAATGTTCGCCTCCTTCGGACAGTGTAGGAACCAATGCGTTGCGACTTCCCGTCTCCACTGGGTGGCGCTATGACTCTGACTCCTGAGCGTCATTTGGGTGTGTTCATGCCAGGACTATTATCATACATGTGAAGTTTGGAGCAGATTCGACCATTAGATCCCATGTTATAGCAATATCGTGTTTCATGGTGAGACATCAAGTGTCGACGCCATGTCACAGCCACACCGTTCCATGCTGAGCAATTCTCTTAATATGTTTTGATCACACACTTGTGTAGATGGTACACACCAGTTTTGGAGTTAATTGATTCATTTCTGGAGGAGGAGATCATTAAAATACAACACGTGGAAAACGCCAAAAATGACTGTAAATTTCAAAATGGCCGACTTCCTGTCGGGTGTGGCCTATCTGTGCAAGAGGCTTTTTTGTGCGTCTGGACACGATACATGTGCATACTGATTTTCGTGCACGTCGATGAAAGTTGTTGTGGGGGACGCTGCACTTTAAGGGGCGTGGCCAAGCCATACGGCCACGCTTATTGATGAAACTCATACTATACATTCAGGTCTGGACTGTTAACAAACATTTGAAGTTTGGTGAAGAATGGACAATGTATGCCAAAGTTATACTAATTTCGTGTTTTATGGCGAGACATCAAACTTCGCCGCCACCTGACGGCCAAACCGTTTCATGATGCAAAAATCTGCTCATAAGTTTTGATTACACCTTTGTCTAGATGGCACACAATGATTTTGAAGTTGTTCTGATGCATCCTGTAGGTGGAGTTCATTAAAATACAACACGTGGAAAACGCCAAAAATGACCATTAAATTCAAAATGGCTGACTTCCTGTTGGGTGTGGCCTATGGGTCCAAGATGCTTTTTTGTGCGTCTGGGTGTGATACATGTGTGTACCAATTTTCATGCATGTCGGTGAAACGTGCTACGGGGGCTGGTGTTTAAAGGGCGTGGCCATGTCATTTAGCCACGCCCCTTATGAAATTAATATAATATGCTCAGGGCGAGACCAGTGACGTACATGTGAAGTTTCAGGCAGATCCGACCAAGTACACCAAAGTTAGAGCCACTTCATGGGTTTCGGCGAAACGTCAACCTTCGCCACTCCGTCACGGCGAAACCGTTTGACGAGACATTATGATCTTCACAATATAGCATGGCCAACATGTTAAGGCCTTTCTGACCAAATTTGAGTTGAATATGGTAAATGTGGTCAGAGCAGCACCTCAAAGTGTAAAACATGGTATTTCCTGTTGCCAGCAGGGGGCGCTATGACAATTACTGAATTTTTTGATGTAGACGTGTTCAGGGCGGGACTATTATCCATCATGTGAAGTTTGGTGCAGATAGGATCATCTACACCAAAGTTGTAGTAGTTGTAGTATAATTTCGTGTTTTTTGGCGAGATATCCAAATTGACCCTTCCGCAGCGACCGCGCCCTTCGACGTGACGAAGATCTTTTAATAACTTTTGATCCCACTGTAGTCGAGCACGCACAGGTAAATTTTTAAGTCAATCCGATAAAATCTGTAGGAGGAGTTCGCTCAAGTACAACGTGTGGAAATGGCCAAAAATGACCTTATTTTGAAAAAATAATTCAAAATGGCCGACTTCCTGTTTGGTTTAGGGTGTCGCTCCAAGAGGCTTTTTTGTGCGTCCCGGGATGATACATATGTGTACCAAATTTCATACGGCTAGGGCAAAGTTAAAGCAGGGGGCTTCGATTTTGAAAACTGTTAGGGGGCGCCATTGAGCCATTTTGCCACGCCCCTTTGTAACGACCATAAAATATCGAAATTTTCACCAGACGTGACGAGTGTGCAAATTTTCCTGACTTTTTGGGCATGTTCAGGCCCTCAAAAATGCGATCAAAGGTTTAAAAGAAAAATAATAAGAATAATTTTTATGATTTCAATAGGGCTCTCGCACGGTTCGTGCTCGGGCCCTAATTAAAGCTGCAAGCAGCGTTGAACGGGCCCTCACACCCCACGCAACTCGGGGCCTGGTGCGGCCGCCACCGTGTCGCCAGAGGTCGACCGGCAGACGAGGCGCTGAATGTTTGCCTCCTTCGGACAGTGTAGGAACCAATGCGTTGCGACTTCCCGTCTCCACTGGGTGGCGCTATGACTCTGACTCCTGAGCGTCATGTGGGTGTGTTCATGCCAGGACTATTATCATACATGTGAAGTTTGGAGCAGATTCGACAATTAGATCCCATGTTATAGCAATATCGTGTTTCATGGTGAGACATCAAGTGTCGACGCCATGTCACAGCCACACCGTTCCATGCTAAGCAATTCTCTTAATATCTTTTGATCACACACTTGTGTAGATGGTACACACCAGTTTTGGAGTTAATTGATTCATTTCTGGAGGAGGAGATCATTAAAATACGCCAGGTGGAAAACGCCAAAAATGACTGTAAATTTCAAAATGGCCGACTTCCTGTTGAGTGTGGCCTATCCGTGCAAGAGGCTTTTTTGTGCGTGTGGATGTTATACATGTGTCTACCAAGTTTCGTGCATATCAGTGAGACGTCCTATGGTGGTTATTTGTGTGAATGGGCGTGGCCAATCCATTTAGCCACGCCTATTAACGAAATTCATAACATATGTTCTGGGTTGGACTGTCAATATACCTGTGAAGTTTCACACAGATCTGACCAAGTACAGTGAAGTTATTGCCACTTCCTGTTTCATGGCGAGACGTCAAAATTCAACCGCCCACAACTGGCGTGCCCTTTAGATTCTGCGAGACCTTTTAATAACTTTTGATCAGGAAGTGTTCTAAATGGTAATCGGTAATTTTGAAGCCGTTCTGATGAATTCTGTAGGAGGAGTTCGTTAAAATACGATGCGTGCGCGACACCAAAAATGACCATGACATTTAAAATGGCCGACTTCCTGTTGAATTTAGCCTAGAGGTCCAAGAGACTTTTTTGTTTGTCTGGGGGTGATGGAGATGTGTACCAATTTTTGTGCATATCGGTGAGACGTCCTATGGAAGTAATTCATATGAATGGGCGTGGCCAAGCCATATGGCCACGCCCATTGACGAAATTCATATCACATATTCAGGGCTGGACTGTTGACACACATATGAAGTTTCAGGTGGATATCATCAAAAACACCAAAGTTAAGGCCATTTTTATGCATTTTGGCGAAGGGTCGACTTCGCCGCCCTCCGGATGGAACGCCGTTTGGCGACAGTCAAAATTCTTCATCATGGAGCATTACCAACATGTTGAGGCCTTTCTGATCAAATTTGAGCTGGATTTGCTGAACGTGCTCAGAGCTGGACCTCAAAGCCTAAAACATCGCTTTTTCTGTCACCAGCAGGGGGCGCTATGCAAATTTCAATATTTCTGCATGTAGACGTCTTCAGGGCGGGACTATTATGAATCCTGGGGAGTTTGGTACCGTTCGGACTATTAATGCCAAAGTTATAGCAATCTCGTTTTTCATGGCGAGACATCAAACTTCGCCGCCACGCCCAGGTCAGGTTGTTTGGAGTTTACGTAATCCGTTAATAACTTTTGATCACAAACTAGTCTAGTTGGTGCACAGCAATTTTGAAGCCGTTCTGATTATTCCTGTAGGAGGAGTTCGTTAAAATACAACACGTGGAAAACGCCAAAAATGGCCGTTCAATGCCAAATATCTCACTTCCTGTTGGGTTTAGCCTATGTGTCCCTGTGACCTCTTTTGTGCGTCTCAGCATGATCTACATGCGTACCGATTTTCGTGCAGATCCGTGAAACCTGCTGAGTAGGGTGCTCTTTAAGGGGCGTGGCCTAGCCATTTTGACCCGCCCACCTCCACGAACCCTAAAATACCTAAATTTACACCACGACTGATGCGTATGCCAAAATTGGCGTGTTTTGGAATATGTTCAGGCCTCCAAATAAGCGATTTACTTTTGTCGTAATAATAATAATTAAAGCTGCAAGCAGCGTTGAACGGGCCCTCGCACCCCACGCAACTCGGGGCCTGGCGCGGCCGCCACCGTCTCGCCAGAGGTCGACCGGCAGACGAGGCGCTGAATGTTCGCCTCCTTCGGACACTGTAGGAACCAATGCGTTGCGACTTCCCGTCTCCACTGGGTGGCGCTATGACTCTGACTCCTGAGCGTCATGTGGGTGTGTTCATGCCAGGACTATTATCATACATGTGAAGTTTGGAGCAGATTCGACCATTAGATCCCATGTTATAGCCATATCGTGTTTCATGGTGAGACATCAAGTGTCGACGCCATGTCACAGCCACAGCGTTCCATGCTGAGCAATTCTCTTAATATGTTTTGATCACACACTGGTGTAGATGGTACACAGCAGTTTTGGAGTGAATTGGATCATTTCTGGAGGAGGAGATCATTAAAATACGCCAGGTGGAAAACGCCAAAAATGACTGTAAATTTCAAAATGGCCGACTTCCTGTTGGGTGTGGCCTATCCGTGCAAGAGGCTTTTTTGTGCGTGTGGATGTTATACATGTGTCTACCAAGTTTCGTGCATATCAGTGAGACGTCCTATGGTGGTTATTTGTGTGAATGGGCGTGGCCAATCCATTTAGCCACGCCTATTAACGAAATTCATAACATATGTTCTGGGTTGGACTGTCAATATACCTGTGAAGTTTCACACAGATCTGACCAAGTACAGTGAAGTTATTGCCACTTCCTGTTTCATGGCGAGACGTCAAAATTCAACCTCCCACAACTGGCGTGCCCTTTAGATTCTGCGAGACCTTTTAATAACTTTTGATCAGGAATTGTTCTAGATGGTAATCGGTAATTTTGAAGCCGTTCTGATGAATTCTGTAGGAGGAGTTCGTTAAAATACGATGCGTGCGCGACACCAAAAATGACCATGACATTCAAAATGGCCGACTTCCTGTTGAATTTAGCCTAGAGGTCCAAGAGACTTTTTTGTTTGTCTGGGGGTGATGGAGATGTGTACCAATTTTTGTGCATATCGGTGAGACGTCCTATGGAAGTAATTCATATGAATGGGCGTGGCCAAGCCATATGACCACGCCCATTGACGAAATTCATATCACATATTCAGGGCTGGACTGTTGACACACATATGAAGTTTCAGGTGGATATCATGAAAAACACCAAAGTTAAGGCCATTTTTATGCATTTTGGCGAAGGGTCGACTTCGCCGCCCTCCGGATGGAACGCCGTTTGACGACAGTCAAAATTCTTCATCATGGAGCATTACCAACATGTTGAGGCCTTTCTGACCAAATTTGAGCTGGATTTGCTGAACGTGCTCAGAGCTGGACCTCAAAGTCTAAAACATCGCTTTTTCTGTCACCAGCAGGGGGCGCTATGCAAATTTCAATATTTCTGCATGTAGACGTCTTCAGGGCGGGACTATTATGAATCCTGGGGAGTTTGGTACCGTTCGGACTATTAATGCCAAAGTTATAGCAATCTCATTTTTCATGGCGAGACATCAAACTTCGCCGCCACGCCCAGTTCAGGTTGTTTGGAGTTTACGTAATCCGTTAATAACTTTTGATCACAAACTAGTCTAGTTGGTGCACAGCAATTTTGAAGCCGTTCTGATTATTCCTGTAGGAGGAGTTCGTTAAAATACAACACGTGGAAAACGCCAAAAATGGCCGTTCAACGCCAAATATCTCACTTCCTGTTGGGTTTAGCCTATGTGTCCCTATGACCTTTTTTGTGCGTCTCAGCATGATCTACATGCGTACCGATTTTCGTGCAGATCGGTGAAACCTGCCGAGTAGGGTGCTCTTTAAGGGGCGTGGCCTAGCCATTTTGACCCGCCCACCTCCACGAACCCTAAAATACCTAAATTTACACCGCGACTGATGCGCATGCCAAAATTGGCGTGTTTTGGAATATGTTCAGGCCTCCAAATAAGCGATTTACTTTTGTCGTAATAATAATAATAATTCCTGCAATTTCAATAGGGTCCTCGCACGCACTGCTTGGTGCTCGGGCCCTAATAATTAAAGCTGCAAGCAGCGTTGAACGGGCCCTCGCACCCCACGCAACTCGGGGCCTGGCGCGGCCGCCACCGTCTCGCCAGAGGTCGACTGGCAGACGAGGTGTTGATTGTTCGCCTCCTTAGGACAGTGTAGGAACCAATGCGTTGCGACTTCCCGTCTCCACTGGGTGGCGCTATGACTCTGACTCCTGAGCGTCATGTGGGTGTGTTCATGCCAGGACTATTATCATACATGTGAAGTTTGGAGCAGATTCGACCATTAGATCCCATGTTATAGCAATATCGTGTTTCATGGTGAGACATCAAGTGTCGACGCAATATCACAGCCGCACCGTTCCATGTTGAGCAATTCTCTCAATATCTTTTGATCACACACTGGTGTAGATGGTACACAGCAGTTTTGGAGTGAATTGGATCATTTCTGGAGGAGGAGATCATTAAAATACGCCAGGTGGAAAACGCCAAAAATGACTGTAAATTTCAAAATGGCCGACTTCCTGTTGGGTGTGGCCTATCCGTGCAAGAGGCTTTTTTGTGTGTGTGGATGTTATACATGTGTCTACCAAGTTTCGTGCATATCAGTGAGACGTCCTATGGTGGTTATTTTTGTGAATGGGCGTGGCCAATCCATTTAGCCACGCCTATTAACGAAATTCATAACATATGTTCTGGGTTGGACTGTCAATATACCTGTGAAGTTTCACACAGATCTGACCAAGTACAGTGAAGTTATTGCCACTTCCTGTTTCATGGCGAGACGTCAAAATTCAACCGCCCACAACTGGCGTGCCCTTTAGATTCTGCGAGACCTTTTAATAACTTTTGATCAGGAAGTGTTCTAAATGGTAATCGGTAATTTTGAAGCCGTTCTGATGAATTCTGTAGGAGGAGTTCGTTAAAATACGATGCGTGCGCGACACCAAAAATGACCATGACATTTAAAATGGCCGACTTCCTGTTGAATTTAGCCTAGAGGTCCAAGAGACTTTTTTGTTTGTCTGGGGGTGATGGAGATGTGTACCAATTTTTGTGCATATCGGTGAGACGTCCTATGGAAGTAATTCATATGAATGGGCGTGGCCAAGCCATATGGCCACGCCCATTGACGAAATTCATATCACATATTCAGGGCTGGACTGTTGACACACATATGAAGTTTCAGGTGGATATCATCAAAAACACCAAAGTTAAGGCCATTTTTATGCATTTTGGCGAAGGGTCGACTTCGCCGCCCTCCGGATGGAACGCCGTTTGGCGACAGTCAAAATTCTTCATCATGGAGCATTACCAACATGTTGAGGCCTTTCTGACCAAATTTGAGCTGGATTTGCTGAACGTGCTCAGAGCTGGACCTCAAAGTCTAAAACATCGCTTTTTCTGTCACCAGCAGGGGGCGCTATGCAAATTTCAATATTTCTGCATGTAGACGTCTTCAGGGCGGGACTATTATGAATCCTGGGGAGTTTGGTACCGTTCGGACTATTAATGCCAAAGTTATAGCAATCTCGTTTTTCATGGCGAGACATCAAACTTCGCCGCCACGCCCAGGTCAGGTTGTTTGGAGTTTACGTAATCCGTTAATAACTTTTGATCACAAACTAGTCTAGTTGGTGCACAGCAATTTTGAAGCCGTTCTGATTATTCCTGTAGGAGGAGTTCGTTAAAATACAACACGTGGAAAACGCCAAAAATGGCCGTTCAATGCCAAATATCTCACTTCCTGTTGGGTTTAGCCTATGTGTCCCTGCGACCTTTTTTGTGCGTCTCAGCATGATCTACATGCGTACCGATTTTCGTGCAGATCCGTGAAACCTGCTGAGTAGGGTGCTCTTTAAGGGGCGTGGCCTAGCCATTTTGACCCGCCCACCTCCACGAACCCTAAAATACCTAAATTTACACCACGACTGATGCGTATGCCAAAATTGGCGTGTTTTGGAATATGTTCAGGCCTCCAAATAAGCGATTTACTTTTGTCGTAATAATAATAATTAAAGCTGCAAGCAGCGTTGAACGGGCCCTCGCACCCCACGCAACTCGGGGCCTGGCGCGGCCGCCACCGTCTCGCCAGAGGTCGAACGGCACACGAGGCGCTGAATGTTCGCCTCCTTCGGACAGTGTAGGAACCAATGCGTTGCGACTTCCCGTCTCCACTGGGTGGCGCTATGACTCTGACTCCTGAGCGTCATGTGGGTGTGTTCATGCCAGGACTATTATCATACATGTGAAGTTTGGAGCAGATTCGACCATTAGATCCCATGTTATAGCAATATCGTGTTTCATGGTGAGACATCAAGTGTCGACGCCATGTCACAGCCACAGCGTTCCATGCTGAGCAATTCTCTTAATATGTTTTGATCACACACTGGTGTAGATGGTACACAGCAGTTTTGGAGTGAATTGGATCATTTCTGGAGGAGGAGATCATTAAAATACGCCAGGTGGAAAACGCCAAAAATGACTGTAAATTTCAAAATGGCCGACTTCCTGTTGGGTGTGGCCTATCCGTGCAAGAGGCTTTTTTGTGCGTGTGGATGTTATACATGTGTCTACCAAGTTTCGTGCATATCAGTGAGACGTCCTATGGTGGTTATTTGTGTGAATGGGCGTGGCCAATCCATTTAGCCACGCCTATTAACGAAATTCATAACATATGTTCTGGGTTGGACTGTCAATATACCTGTGAAGTTTCACACAGATCTGACCAAGTACAGTGAAGTTATTGCCACTTCCTGTTTCATGGCGAGACGTCAAAATTCAACCTCCCACAACTGGCGTGCCCTTTAGATTCTGCGAGACCTTTTAATAACTTTTGATCAGGAATTGTTCTAGATGGTAATCGGTAATTTTGAAGCCGTTCTGATGAATTCTGTAGGAGGAGTTCGTTAAAATACGATGCGTGCGCGACACCAAAAATGACCATGACATTCAAAATGGCCGACTTCCTGTTGAATTTAGCCTAGAGGTCCAAGAGACTTTTTTGTTTGTCTGGGGGTGATGGAGATGTGTACCAATTTTTGTGCATATCGGTGAGACGTCCTATGGAAGTAATTCATATGAATGGGCGTGGCCAAGCCATATGACCACGCCCATTGACGAAATTCATATCACATATTCAGGGCTGGACTGTTGACACACATATGAAGTTTCAGGTGGATATCATGAAAAACACCAAAGTTAAGGCCATTTTTATGCATTTTGGCGAAGGGTCGACTTCGCCGCCCTCCGGATGGAACGCCGTTTGACGACAGTCAAAATTCTTCATCATGGAGCATTACCAACATGTTGAGGCCTTTCTGACCAAATTTGAGCTGGATTTGCTGAACGTGCTCAGAGCTGGACCTCAAAGTCTAAAACATCGCTTTTTCTGTCACCAGCAGGGGGCGCTATGCAAATTTCAATATTTCTGCATGTAGACGTCTTCAGGGCGGGACTATTATGAATCCTGGGGAGTTTGGTACCGTTCGGACTATTAATGCCAAAGTTATAGCAATCTCATTTTTCATGGCGAGACATCAAACTTCGCCGCCACGCCCAGGTCAGGTTGTTTGGAGTTTACGTAATCCGTTAATAACTTTTGATCACAAACTAGTCTAGTTGGTGCACAGCAATTTTGAAGCCGTTCTGATTATTCCTGTAGGAGGAGTTCGTTAAAATACAACACGTGAAAACGCCAAAAATGGCCGTTCAACGCCAAATATCTCACTTCCTGTTGGGTTTAGCCTATGTGTCCCTATGACCTTTTTTGTGCGTCTCAGCATGATCTACATGCGTACCGATTTTCGTGCAGATCGGTGAAACCTGCCGAGTAGGGTGCTCTTTAAGGGGCGTGGCCTAGCCATTTTGACCCGCCCACCTCCACGAACCCTAAAATACCTAAATTTACACCGCGACTGATGCGCATGCCAAAATTGGCGTGTTTTGGAATATGTTCAGGCCTCCAAATAAGCGATTTACTTTTGTCGTAATAATAATTAAAGCTGCAAGCAGCGTTGAACGGGCCCTCGCACCCCACGCAACTCGGGGCCTGGCGCGGCCGCCACCGTGTCGCCAGAGGTCGACCGGCAGACGAGGCGCTGAATGTTCGCCTCCTTCGGACAGTGTAGGAACCAATGCGTTGCGACTTCCCGTCTCCACTGGGTGGCGCTATGACTCTGACTCCTGAGCATCATGTGGGTGTGTTCATGCCAGGACTATTATCATACATGTGAAGTTTGGAGCAGATTCGACCATTAGATCCCATGTTATAGCAATATCGTGTTTCATGGTGAGACATCAAGTGTCGAAGCCATGTCACAGCCACACCGTTCCATGCTGAGCAATTCTCTTAATGTGTTTTGATCACACACTTGTGTAGATGGTACACACCAGTTTTGGAGTTAATTGATTCATTTCTGGAGGAGGAGATCATTAAAATACAACACGTGGAAAACGCCAAAAATGACTGTAAATTTCAAAATGGCCGACTTCCTGTCGGGTGTGGCCTATCCGTGCAAGAGGCTTTTTTGTGTGTGTGGATGTTATACATGTGTCTACCAAGTTTCGTGCATATCAGTGAGACGTCCTATGGTGGTTATTTGTGTGAATGGGCGTGGCCAATCCATTTAGCCACGCCTATTAACGAAATTCATAACATATGTTCTGGGTTGGACTGTCAATATACCTGTGAAGTTTCACACAGATCTGACCAAGTACAGTGAAGTTATTGCCACTTCCTGTTTCATGGCGAGACGTCAAAATTCAACCTCCCACAACTGGCGTGCCCTTTAGATTCTGCGAGACCTTTTAATAACTTTTGATCAGGAAGTGTTCTAGATGGTAATCGGTAATTTTGAAGCCGTTCTGATGAATTCTGTAGGAGGAGTTCGTTAAAATACGATGCGTGCGCGACACCAAAAATGACCATGACATTCAAAATGGCCGACTTCCTGTTGAATTTAGCCTAGGGGTCCAAGAGACTTTTTTGTTTGTCTGGGGGTGATGGAGATGTGTACCAATTTTTGTGCATATCGGTGAGACGTCCTATGGAAGTAATTCATATGAATGGGCGTGGCCAAGCCATATGGCCACGCCCATTGACGAAATTCATATCACATATTCAGGGCTGGACTGTTGACACACATATGAAGTTTCAGGTGGATATCATGAAAAACACCAAAGTTAAGGCCATTTTTATGCATTTTGGCGAAGGGTCGACTTCGCCGCCCTCCGGATGGAACGCCGTTTGACGACAGTCAAAATTCTTCATCATGGAGCATTACCAACATGTTAAGGCCTTTCTGACCAAATTTGAGTTGAATATGGTAAATGTGGTCAGAGCAGCACCTCAAAGTGTAAAACATGGTATTTCCTGTTGCCAGCAGGGGGCGCTATGACAATTACTGAATTTTTTGATGTAGATGTGTTCAGGGCGGGACTATTATCCATCATGTGAAGTTTGGTGCAGATAGGATCATCTACACCAAAGTTGTAGTAGTTGTAGTATAATTTCGTGTTTTTTGGTGAGATATCCAAATTGACCCTTCCGCAGCGACCGCGCCCTTCGACGTGACGAAGATCTTTTAATAATAAATTGATCCCACTGTAGTCGAGCACGCACAGGTAAATTTTTAAGTCAATCCGATAAAATCTGTAGGACGAGTTCGCTCAAGTACAACGTGTGGAAATGGCCAAAAATGACCTTATTTTGAAAAAACAATTCAAAATGGCCGACTTCCTGTTTGGTTTAGGGTGTCGCTCCAAGAGGCTTTTTTGTGCGTCCCGGGATGATACATATGTGTACCAAATTTCATACGCCTAGGGCAAAGTTAAAGCAGGGGGCTTCGATTTTGAAAACTGTTAGGGGGCGCCATTGAGCCATTTTGCCACGCCCCTTTGTAACGACCATAAAATATCGAAATTTTCACCAGACGTGACGAGTGTGCAAATTTTCCTGACTTTTTGGGCATGTTCAGGCCCTCAAAAATGCGATCAAAGGTTTAAAAGAAAAATAATAAGAATAATTTTTATGATTTCAATAGGGCTCTCGCACGGTTCGTGCTCGGGCCCTAATAATAATTCCTGCAATTTCAATAGGGTCCTCGCACCGCTTGGTGCTCGGGCCCTAATAATAATAATAATAATTCCTTCAATTTCAATAGGGTCCTCGCACGGTTCGTGCTCGGGCCCTAATAATAATTCGTTGCATTTCAATAGGGTCCTTGCACCGCTTGGTGTTCGGGCCCTAATAATTCCTTGCATTTCAATAGGTCCTCGCACCGCTTGGTGCTTGGGCCCTAATTACAGGCCCTTGCACCTTCATGCAACTTGGGGGTGCTGGCAAGATACTGGCTACATATGCCTACCAAGTTTCATACTTCTAGGTCAAACGTACTGTGGGGATATCTCCATCTAAGTTTTCTAGGGGACGCTACTGAGCTCCCTCGGCACATCAACGCAAAAAAATCATATCAGACAACAGAATTTAAGACTTCTGATGTGTGTGCCAAGTTTTGTGAGTTATCAAGCATCCCTTGCCCGTTAAAAACAACTTCTTGTTTTAAGGCAAACGTGTTACTATGGTGACAGTGATGAAAACTCAAAAGCTTAATTTTGAGTATCACCAAGGCCTTAGGACTTTTTATCACCAATTTTGAGGTGGGTCTGATTAACCTGCCAGAAGAAGTACATCAAAGTCTGAAAATAGTAATTTTCTATTGCCAGAAGGTGGCGCTATGACTATGACAAAGTTCCTCTGTAGATGTTTTCAGGGCTGGACTGTCATCATATGTGTGAAATTTTGGAAATATATGCCCATGTGGAGTCAAGTCACAGCAACATTGAAATTCACCACTACGCCACAGTGACACTGTCCAACGAAAACTCACAGTTTTCACAGCAAAGCATTATCAATCTCTTAAGTGGATTTTCCCTAACTTTGACATGAATCTGGTCAACTTTGTAGGAGACGTAGGTCAAAGTATAAAAGATGACATTTCCTGTTGCCAGTGGTGACGCTATACCCATTACTAAATATTGGCATATAGATGTGTTCAGGGTGGGACTTACATCAATCTTATGCAGTTTGGGGAAGATTGGACGATGTATGCTGGAGTTACAAACTACTTCCTGTTTCATGGCGAATTACGCAAATTTGACACCTTGCCACAGCCACATGGTTTGATGAAAACTTAAGCTTGTGATAACTTTTCATCATTAAGGTCTTTTTATGGGACAGACCAACTTTGAAGTCGATTGGATCAAATCTCTAGGAGGAGTTTGTTATGACCCCTGGAAATCAAATCAAAATGGCTGACTTTCATTTGGGTTTAGGGTATGGCTCCAGGATACCTTTTTGGAAATCTTGGGTTGTTACATGTGGCTAGTTTCATAAATGTAGGTCAAACATGAGGCAGTGACTACATTTTTTTAAATTTTGGAGGCAGCACTACTGTGCCAATTTTTCACTTCTGGTGGCAAGACCTATAAAATATCAAATAATTATAATAATTAAAGCTGCAAGCAGCAATGAACGGCCCCTCGCACCTTCACGCAACTGGGGGTTGCTGGCAGGATGCCTGCTAAGTCAGGCACCGCATGCAGGAGTTAGATGGCATATACTTAATGAAGTGCGGGCACTGCCATGGCCCATTTCACATTTTGTACCATTTCCTCTCTCCACCAGAGGGTGCTGGAGAACATACTAATGATATGTCATGTTTTTGTACAAAAATATAGACCACAGCATTTAAATTTCAGGTTAATCCAAGGATAAGTGTCTGATAAGAAGTACTTCCTGTTGCCACTAGTTGGCGCTATGACTATCACAGAATATTGTCATATAAATGAGTTCAGGAAGAGAAATATATGAATCATGTGAAGTTTGGTGGAGATTGGACCATTTATACCAAAGTTATAGCAATTTTGTGTTTCATAGCGAGACCTATGCTCCACGCTCCGCAGTGGACGTGCCATTCAACATTGGGCAGATCCTGTAATAACATTTGATCACAACATAGTCAGGCTCACGTAAACCAAGTCTGGAGCCAATCCAATTAAATCTGTGGGAAAAGTTCGTTAAAACACAACATGTGGGAAACGCCAAAAATGACCACAGAATTCAAAATGTCTGACTTACTGTTGGACTGTTTTGTGCATCTGGGCATGATACACATATGTACCGATTTTTGTGCATGTGAGTGAAACATGCCACGGGGGCTGCACTTGACCGCGTGACCAAGCCGTTTTGCCACGCCCATCAACGAAACTCATATCACGTGTACAGGCCTAAACTATTAAGTGTGTGACGTTTCAGGCAGATTGAACCAAGTACACTGTAGTTCTATTTCATATGCGGTCAACATGCCACCGTATGGGTCACTCTCTCTCCGAGGGTGAGCTGTTTCAGGAGACAATATAGCAAATTAACACCTCCGCCCCCTGGGCGCAATCAGAGCCTACTAATACAGGTGCGTGATCACCTGCTCAGTCTCCTTTTCTCCTCCTGGAGTGCGTGAGTATTGGTTTCAGAGAAGTGATTCTGTGAATTTATCAAAAAATATACTTATCTGCCTTCTTCCTGCAGGAGCTGATCATTGATCGCAGTAAGGAAGCGTGTGTGGATCATTTGTTTGGTGTGGCGCTGCGGGGAGCATCTTTTCCCGTGAGGGAAAATGCTACCTTTCGTGGCTGACATTGTTTGTAGTGTTTTCTTTTTTCTCGGGCTGAGAGGAGCCACTGCGGCCGGGAGGTCGTACGCTACCTAAGGCTTTATTCCACACCTGAACTATCATCACACCCAGTCCGAGAGGCAGCCTGTTGGCTTGCCAGACCATGTCACAGGGGCGGCAATGGTGAGATTTTCCCCTCTCCAGCAATTCCCCCAGGGCAAGCTGGTCAGCAGGTGGAGATTGAGCTGGAGACGGTGCGGGGATGTGATCAATCGCTCACGGGAAAGCGGCGCGGCCGGAAGAGGAAGCGCAGCTGCAGCTGCAGGTGCAAGCTATGCAGAATATTCTGCAGGAGCTTGTTCATGCTCGGCATCCTTTAACAGTGCATGACACTGGCGGGCCAGCTACAGAGATCTGGGCTGAGGATCCAGATGTGCTTTCTATTGCAGCCTCTGACAGTCTGGAAGGTCTGCATGATCCCCTGTCTGAGGAGGATGATCAGTCACGGTCTGATTTTGGAGATACTTCCTCGCAGGCTTCGTAGCCTGGGCCAATGGATCCTTCTGATAAGGCTGTGATTGCAAGGGCGGCAGCACGCGCACAGATAGTCTGCCAAGCTCCGCCTCCAGCCACGTCTGTGTTTGACAGAGGCTCACAGCGAAGCAGGTCAGAGGGGCTCCCTGTCCTGCCTGATTTTATGTCTGAGCTGCAGTCCACATGGTTCCTAGTTCTACAGCCACATGGCTCCTAGTTCTACAGCCCTTCCAAGGACCCAGCTGGCCAGCATTGCAGGGGCTGAAGCTTATGGGGTGGCCACAGCCCCTCGGGTGGGGCCCACCTTTGCTATGTTGGCAGGAACTGTTGCAAGGGCTGGCAGGGATGCCAATCACCCTAATGAGCGCTGCAGGGTAACCGATAACCAGCTTCGCAGAGCTTATCATTCTTCAGCTTTGGCGGCCAGGCTGGCGTGTACCAATTCTTTGTTGTTGCTTTATTTGGAGGGCCTGCATCAGGATTTGGCCTCAGCAGCCCCAAGTGATGAGACGGCCGAGATGCTCCATGTGGCAGACATGTTGCTCCGGGGAACCAGTGCACATGCTCAGGCCCTTGGACAGTCAATGGCCTCCATGGTCCAGGCACGCCGCCAAGTATGGCTGGCCCAGTCCAATCTTTCCGACCAGGACTGCATTGCTGTGCTGGCGGCCCCAGTGGTACCAGGAGAGGTCTTTGGTCCGCCCTGTGAGGCGGCCTTGGAACAGTCCCGTAGGGCGAGGGAGCTGACATGCTCTGTGAGGGATGTGCCAGCCTCACGCTTACACTGGGGTTGTGGGTCCTTTCCAGCCAGCTCTTCGGCCTCCCGGGCACCACAGCCTCCTGCCCGTGGGCCCCCAGTCAGGGGCAGTCAGGCTCACCAGCGTTCCTTTCGCCATGTCCGCAGTGGAACCACTCATCTTGGGGGCCGACCCCATCGCTTACAGGTGTCAGCCTCCGGCTTCACGCTTCACTCCTCAGCACCTTGCTCACTGGCGCCAGTGTACACAGTCCCCTTGGGTGCTGAGTACACTGGAGTCAGGATACAGACTCCAGTTCAGAACCAGACCACCACAGTTTTCTGGGATCGTTCCCACCCTCCTAAGCAACATGGCAGGTTGTCAATCTCTTGCGGCAGAGGTCTTGGTCCTTCTGAAAAAGGGGGCAATAACACCCGTCCCCAGCAGCGAGATGAACCAAGGGTTTTATTTGACCTACTTATTGGTTCCCAAGAAGGACGGCGGCCTCCCTCCTATCTTAAACCTGAAGAGGTTCAACAGCTTCCTGAAACGCCTGCCTTTCCATATGCTTCGTCTGTCGTGCCTTCTGTCATCCATAAGGCACGGAGACTGGTTCACTACGGTGGATCTCCACGATGCATACTTCCACATTCCCATGCACAGAAACCACAGGAAGTACCTTCGTTTTTTCTTTCAAGGCAATGCATAGGAGTACACCGTCCTCCCGTTAAGCCTGTCTTTGTCTCCTCGCACCTTCACAAAGTGCATGGAGGCGGCGCTGACCCCTCTCCGTCGCCAGGGAATTCATATCTTGATTTACCTGGACGACTGGCTGATTTGCTCCCCGACAGAACAACAGGCCCAGCTTGACACTTTGGCGGTGTTGAAGCACCTCAAGGACCTGGGGCTGGCCTTGAACAGGGAGAAGAGTTGCCTTGTTCCATCAAGGAGGGTGGAGTATCATGGTTTGGTTCTGGATTCAACTTCAATGAGAGCTGTCCTGACCTCAAAGAGGACAGCGGTGCTGATGGACAACTTGTCACAGTTGACTGTGGGGAAGCACATATCAGTGGAGCATGGCCGGAGGCTGTTGGGCCTCATGGCAGCAGCATCCCAGGTGGTGCCCCTGGGGTTGCTTCACATGAGGCCACTGCAGTGTTGGCTTGCCAGGCACAAGGTGAGCCCCCACGAGGATGGCTGGAGAGCTATCCTGGTGTCTTCCATTTGCCTTCCCGCAATTGCATGGTGGACCACAGCCCTGGGCCTCAGGGGAGGAGTTCTACTGGGCCCAGTGTGCTCAAGGGTGACCATAACAACAGACGCCTCAGAGGATGGCTGGGGTGCCCTTTGGGAGAACCCCCCAGCCCATGGCCAGTGGGGCCCCTTTTGGAGAGGGGCTCACATCAACTTGCTCGAACTGGAGGCAGTGTATCGAGCTTTGGTATATTTTCGTCCAGTGATTCAAGGGAAACATGTTGGTTCGGACCGACAATTCAACCGTGATCGCTTACATCAACCACCAGGGCGGTCTGCGGTCGTGGTCTCTACACGACTTGGCACACAAACTCCTCCTCTGGGCCCATGCTCAGGGTGTGTCCCTGAAAGCCATCCACTTGCCAGGGAAAGTGAACGTGGCAGCAGACCTCCTGTCCAGGGGCGGCCCCAGGCCAGGCAAGTGGCGGCTTCACCCACAGATTGTGGAGGCCATTTGGTCCCGTTTCGGAGAGGCCCAGGTGGATCTGTTTGCCTCACAGGAGACCACCCATTGCCCGCTGTGGTACTCCATAGCGGGTCCAGCGGGAACACTGGGGGTAGACGGTCTTGCAGGTCAGTGGCCCCCAGGCCTGTTGTATGCATTTCCTCCCTTTCCCCTCATACCAGCCATTCTGGCCAAGGTGGGGATGATGGAGGCCAGGGTTCTGCTTGTGGCCCCAGATTGACCATGGATGGCAACTTTGCAGCGTCTGCTGGCAGGAACCCCATGGCGCCTCCCAGTCAGGCCGGACATGCTGTCACAGACTCAAGGACAGCTCTGGCACCCGAATCCAGGGATTTTCAGGCTGCATGCCTGGCCCCTAGATGGGAGCCACCCACCAGCTTGAGTCCTGTGGTTATAGCTACCCTGCAGGCAGCCAGAGCTCCCTCTACCAGGGTAATTTATGCTGGCAAGTGGAAGAGGTTTTGCCAGTGGTGTGCAGATAAGGGTCGGAACCCGGTCTCTTGTGGGACGCAGGGGGTCCTCTTGTTTTTGCAGTCTCTGCTGGATAGAGGGCTGACAGAATCCACCTTAAGAGGCTATGTGGCAACCATATCTGACCGTCACATCCCTGTTGAGGGTCGGATTATGGGCTCACAGCCCATTGGCCAATTCTTGAAGGGGGCTAGACGTATTCGACCACCCAGGTCCCACATGGTCCCATCGTGGGATTTGCAGCTGGTGTTGCAGGCTCTTTCAGGGCCTCCCTTTGAGCCTTTGACCAGTGTGGGGTTGGAGCTTCTTTCCCTTAAAACGGCTTTTCTCCTGGCCATGGCCTCAGCAAAGCGGATCTCTGAGCTGCATGCCCTGTCTGTGTTTGCGGTTGGGGGAAGAGGGTTCAGCCATCTCTCTCCTGCCAAATCCAGCCTTCTTACCCAAGGTGCTCTCTCGATCCTTTGTGTTAAGGCCTTTGGTTCTGGAGCCCTTTCATCCTCCACCCCATGATTCTGCGGAGGCGGCTCAGTTGCACCTGATTTGTCCTGTCCGGTCCTTGAGGGTATACATCGCCCGTACGAACCCAGTTAGGCAGACTGACCAACTTCTTGTCTGCTATGGGGGAGCTAGGCTGGGCCAAGCTCTGTCCAAGCAGCGTTTCTCCCACTGGGTCGTCCAGGCTATAGCTCTGGCCTATGACAGTGCTGGAGTCCCCCCACCTACTGGGGTGGTGGCCCACTCCACCAGAGGGATGGCCACCTCTTGGGCACTCCTGAAGGGAGCACCCTTGGAGGACATTTGTGCAGCAGTCGGTTGGGCCTCTTCTGGGACCTTTGCAAGGTTCTATAGGCTAAATGTAGCTTCGTCAGTAGCCTCTGCAGTTCTGCAAACAGGCCAGTGAGCTGTGTGGTCCCTGCCATGCTGGATCACGGCTTCAGGGTTGATATTCACCCGGTGGTTGCATTTAATGTTTGAGGATGTTCTGTTACGGGGACCTTTTCCTTTTCAATGACACAAGTACCTTCTTCCACAGCATCATGGCCTTCGTCGGCCTTTGACTGTTTTTGCCATTAGAATATGTTCAAATCTGTGAACTGGTTGTCTTGAGTGTTTTTGGCCTCACTACACCTCCTGCCTGACCTTATTTTCTACACTGTTGACATATACGGTGGCCTGTTGACCACATATGAAATAGAACGGATGGTTACGGATGTAACCATGGTTCTATGAATAAAGGTCAACACGCCAGCTTGCAATGTCATTCAGAAGGCTAGCTCGGCCTCAGTTGGGAAAAAGAGACTGAGCAGGTGATCGCGCACCTGTATTAGTAGGCTCTGATTGCGCCCAGGGGGCGGAGGTGTTAATTTGCTATAATTGTCTCCTGAAACAGCTCACCCTTGGAGAGAGTGACCCATACAGTTGCGTGTTGACCTTTATTCATAGAACCATGGTTACATCCGTAACTGTCCGTTAATGCCAATTGCTGTTTTTTGGCGAAACATCCAACTTTGCCATGCAGTTGTGGGAACGCCGATTGGTGACATTTCGCCATCTATCTTCGCCAATATAACTTCACAATATAACACTCCGCAGTGGGCGTGCCATTCAACATTGGGCAGATCCTGTAATAACATTTGATTACAACATAGTCAGGCTCACATAAACCAAGTCTGGAGCCAATCCGATTAAATCTGTAGGATAAGTTCGTTAAAACATAACATGTGGGAAATGCCAAAAATAACCACAGAATTCAAAATGGCTGCCTTCCTGTTGGACTTAATCAATGGGAGACTTTTTTGTGCATCTGGGCATGATACACACATGCACCTATTTTTGTGCGTGAAACATGCCTCAGGTGCTGCTCTTTAAGGGGTGTGATCATGCCATTTTGCCCCGCCCACCAAAGAAAGCCATATCACATGTAAATGTACACAGTGACTGAAGCACATGCCAAAACTGGTGCATTTCTGAGCATGTTAAAACCCCCAAAAGGTGATTTACTTCTAGGAAAAATAATAATAATTCCTTCAGTTTAAATAGGGCCTTTGCCCACCTGCAGGCAGTGCTCAATAATACTAATACTACTGGTACTACTACTACTACTACTAATAATAATAATAGTAATTATAATAACAATAATGATAATAAACTGAGCAATTTCAATAGGGCCTTCGTGACCTGCGGTCGGTGCTTGGGCCCTAATTAAAGCTGCAAGCAGTGATGAACAGGCCCTCACACCTCTGCGGACGATGGGGGTGCTGGCAAGACACCGGCTGACGAGATGGCATGTCCTTCATAGAGTGTGGGCGCTGCAATGTCCTATTTCACATTTTGTACCACGTCCTTTTTCCAATAATGGCTGCTAGAGAATGCACTAATGATATGTCATGTTTTTATACATCAAATATAGACCACAACATGTAAATTTAATGTAAATCAAAAGATAAGTAACTGAAAAGATGTACGTCTGTTGCCAGTAGGTGGCGCTATGTCTATGACTGAATATTGTCATATAGATATTTTCAGGGCAGGACTATTATCAAACATGTGAAGTGTTGTGCAGATTGGACCATTTACAGGAAAGTTATAGGAATTTTGTTTTTTAATGGCTAAACATTAAAATTCAATGCTCCACAGTGCCCTTTAACGTGAGGTAGATCTTGTAATAACTTTTAATGACAAACCAGTCAAGCTCACACAAACCAATTTTGAAGCCAATCCAATTAAATCTGTAGGAGGAGTTTGTTAAAACACAACATGTTGGAAACACCAAAAATGACCTCGGAATTCAAAAAGGCTGACTTCCTACTGGGTTTGGCCCATGGGTCCAACAGGTTTTTTTGTGTGTCAGGATATTATACATGTGTGTACCAATTTTTGTGCGTGTAAGTGAAACATGCCATGGGGGTTGCTCTTTAAAGGGGCATGGTCAAGTCATTTTGCCACGCCCATCGACTAAACTTATATCATGTGTCCAGGCCTAGACTGTTAAGGAGGATGTGATGTTTCATGCAGATTGAACCAAGTACATTTAATGCCAATTGCTGTGTTTTGGTGAAACATCGAACTTTGCAGTGCTGTCATGGCAACGCTGTTAGGTGACATTTCACCATTTAAACAATACAACATGAGGTCTTAACCTGTTAACGCCTATTGTCGCGAATTCGCATCACACCGCTTCCATTCAGACTGCAGCCGAGATAGCGTATGTATTTCCCCAATGCCTGTTTGTGCATATTCAATACGTACCTAGGAATCTTTTGCAAGCACTGGTTTTTACCATTTTTTACCATTTATGCCTGTTGTTGCTAATTTATATCATACCTAAATTAACATCTATTCTGTGCGCTATAGACAAATTAACAATCTCCACTTAAATTAGCATCAGCTTGAAAGCAAAAACACAAATAATTATTTTTTTTAATTCAATTGTAAATAAATTCAGGTGTCAAAGGGTTAAGACCTTTATGACCACATTTGAGTTGGATATAGTCAGCCTGCCAGGAGGAACATGTTAAAGTCTAAAACATGTCATTTCCTGTCACCAGTAGGTGGCGCTATGAGTATCACGGAATATTGTCATATAGACCTGTTCAGGGCGGGACTATTATGAATCATGAAGTTTATTAGAGATTAGACCATTAACTCAAGTTATAGCAATTTTGTGTTTCATGGCGAGACATCAAAATTCAACGCTTTGCAGTGGGTGTGCCCTTCAATGTGAGGCAGATCTTGTAATAACTTTTGATCACAATGTAGGCAGGCTTTGACAAACCAATGTTGCAGTCAATCTGATTAATTCTGTGGGAGAAGTTAAAATACAACATGTGAGAAATGACAAAAATGACCACGGAATTAAAAAAGGCTGACTTCCTTTTGGTGAAATGCCAGAAAGGAAGGCTGAAAAAAGTGTTTGGTTCTGCATACCATGGGTGTCTATATAAATAAGAGGTGTTAAATAAAAGGTTGACCGAACAAAATAACTTAAATAAAATGATGAAAGTAAAATAAGGTCCAATGTCCAAACAGAAATTAAAGTCAGCATTGACAAACAGAAATTATGGTCACACGAATGAACAAAAAATACCGTGTATGAGCATGAGGTCCCGCGGACCTTGGGTGCACAGCGTGGGGTCCTAAAGGCCATGTGTAGGCCAAAACAAAAGGTCAGTGACGACCAAACTGAAATAAAAAGTCATAGACCAAGCAAATACTAAGGTCATAACACCAACTTAAATAAAATGGTGAAAATACAATAAGGTCTGATGACCAAACAGAGATTAAGGCAGTATGGCAAACAGTAATTAATGGTCACACGACCAACAAAAAATAAGTGTTGCATCGGGTCCCATGGACCACCTATGAGCATACGGTAAGCGGTCCCGAAGACCATGGGTGTTTGTGCATACAGCATGAGGTCCTGAAGACCATGCCGAAGCACCATGATAAATGCAAGCAAGGTAAACCAGATTGAACCAATATAATATTGTTAATTTATGACCAACTTGAATGAAGAAGTGGAGCAGAATAGGTCCTAAGACCAGTGGATAATAAATCAACAAAGTCAGAACTTGTGATTAGATAACCAAGATGAAATAACTATGGGTGATGCATGTTTGTGGATTATAAAGTAATAAAGGTGAGCAATTAGCAGAAAAGCCAGTGTTGGTGCATGCAGCATGTAGCTGGAGGATCATGGATGACTGTGCATAGGGCATGGAATCCCATAGACCATGGGTGTTGTGGGAAAGAGGGTAGGTCTGAACAGCAAGCAAATTTCAAGTCAGCAATGACAAAATAGCAATATGACAACCAAAAGGAAATAGCAAATGGCCGATGCTTGGCTGTGACACTATCAAATATGAAGGTGGGCAATAGCAGGGACATACTATGACCAAGATTTGATTGCGAGGTACAGTGCTTATATTGGACCATACCCGACCCCCCCCAAATCCAACGGATGAACATATCCGTGAGTACTTTGCTAATCCCCTAATAGTAGAAAAATTCTGCCCTGGCAATTAGTGCGACAGCTGAGATTTATGAGATAGGGTTGCCAATGGCTAAATACAGCTTGAAAAAGATCAAATGGCCATGTTACTGGCTTTATCTGGTAGGTAATAACTGTTGTTTGATGCTGTTTGATGAATGATTATCTAATGTTCAATAAAGGCATAGGTACTGCCAATACTTGATCAGGAAATTCAACGCTAAATGCATCTATCCCAACAATTAGTAGACCAAGATTATTATTGCCCAATTAGACCTAATGGGTTGTTTTTGATAAATGCCCCACAACTGTACTGGACGAATGTCAAGAAGAGGATGAGAGATTACATGGGCATCCTCGTGAGTATACTAACCAGCTGCATTTCCCCTGTGGGCAGTAGACGAATGACACTCTGGATCACTACTATATGCAAACGGAGCATCTATGGTGTCTGCATTTGTATAGCGCCTTTCTAGTCATCTGACCACTCGAAGCGCTTTTTACACTACGAGTCACATTCACATTCACCTATTCACACACACCCCTCGCCACATTTTTTTAACACACTCACACACCGATGGAAGCATCATCAGGAGCAATTTGGGGTTCAGTATCTTGCTCAAGGATACTTTGACATGCAGACTGGAGGAGCTGGGGATCGAACCGATGATCTTCCGATTGGTGGACGACCCACTCTACCTCTGAGCCACAGCCGCCCAGAGTGTTGCTATCCGCATATGAGAGGGCGACCGCATGGCCATCTTGCTGAGTTCAGAATGAGTTACCAACTATGATGCATACCCACAATGTGCAAGAGATCAGAAACAGTCAGGCTGATTAGAGACTGCCCCAGAGTCTACTCTACATGACAGACTGAGACACATTCCAGGCACTGAGTCATGGATGATGTCGGAAAATTAGTAAATCTGTGACGGATATAATTGTAAAAGACAGCTCAAAATTACATTAAACTGTTTACAACTGGGAACCATGATTACCACAGCCGAGCTGTGTCATTAACACTGAACTTCAGTCAGTTGGAGGCGTGACAATTATAAAACAGCACCTGCAATGAAAGAAAAACAGTAAGGGGGCATGAACTGAAGCGACTGATAAATGAAATAATCACTGAATTGTATCTAAATGATTTCATAGATATAAAAGCGATTGATTATTATATAATTAATTAATTAATCACATCACCCACAGCAGTAAGTTTACGAGGGTTGAGAAAATGGCTCAGCATGCCGCCAGGGCAGAGCTGCCATCCACAAGGACCTCTTCAACCAGTGGCGTAGAGAAGAGCAAGCAGGATGATCGAGCCCTAGCCGTCATGACCACAATGTGCCTGCATCCAGTCCCACACCATTAAGGACAGCTGCATCTGCAGGTCATAGACTGTTGAATCCTTGAGTTCATCGCTTGACGCTGACAAAAATATTCAGACTTTACCTTTTTATTACTGCATTTACGCGTATTTAATGATAGTGCATGCATTTACAACATTTCTGCTTGCGTTCAGTTTGGTCATTAACAAGGGCTGTCTGATTTGAAGTATGTATAAGTTATGTAATATTCCCTATTTTTGTTGCACGATAATGTTTTCTTAAATTTCTTTGTTTACATGATCTCCTTTTTCTTAATGTGTATGTTAATTAACCTTTGTGGAGGGAGACTTGCCAATGGCTGCTTCTGAATCACTGTGCATATGCTAAATGACAACGCAGCTGGCAGATGGAGTTTAGAATGACACTGCCATAGAAGCCACAGACTTTATTGAGTAATATAAAGTCAAGCAGAGAGAATTAGTCAAGAAATTCCCCCTCCGATGCCACTTCAGATATACAGGCCCTGCTGTGAGGAGATTAAGAGAGTAAAACAAGTAGAGTTAGAAATAAGACACAAAATGAAAGGAAAGCTTTTTTTTTAATTGAATGGTTTATTGTTATTATTATAATCATTACTCATTACCATTATTATCATTATCATTATCGTTGTTGTTGTTGTTGTTGCTTGTTTATTTATTTAATTTTAAATTTACTCCTGAAAACCTGTCTAGGAAAGGCAAGGCAAATCTTTTTATAGCATGTTACAAACCCAAAGCCAACCCAAACTGCTTAACAGATTAGTCAAAACGAAGTTCATACATAGCCCAGTCACAGAGTGATTTTGGAAGGGCTGAACAATTAGTAATATTGATTCAATTAGAAGTTGATCTGAAAATACCAATATCACGATCTCAATTAGCCTTAGAGGGCTCTGTTCTTGACTCACTTGAATGTGAACTCTGTTCATTTCGCTAGAACTATACACATATACTATCGATTATTGCCCATGTTATATTATTTATTTATATTTATCTTTAATTTTATTTAATTTTCAATAGTCTCTTTTTTTAAATATTTATCCATTTAAAACACTAATTTAATTACTTATTCATATAGAGACTAACTGTCCGCTGTTCCTCAGTGAATGTAAGATATAAAATGTTAGCAGATTTAAACAACTACCACCTGATGAACTGCTGATGTGAGAGCAGATACAAAGACACCCATGCAAACTATTCTGCCTTTCCTAATAGTAGAGGAAAGTGAGTTAACACAAGTACTGTAAATGAATGCGTTTTTAGGTGTTTGTTCTAGATAATAGTATATTCTATGGCGTTCACCTGAAAAACCCACACCCAATAATTCGCTGAGGGGCTTTTAATCTAATATGATACAGGAAGTGTGGTAAGATAACGGCATGATATGCATGTGAATTTATATATTTTTAATGAACAAAGACGAGAGAGAACAACGTGCTTTGCTTGAAATGAGCAAATACTATTGTGAAGCAGAGGGCATACAGTGTACCTGCTTAATATGCTTACTTTGATTAAATCCGATAACTACTGTAAATCAAGGCTTGCTGCTATTACAGTATTACAGTAATTGTTTTCCCATTGAAATGAGGGGTGAGAAGAGAATGAAATAAATCACATTACTGATGCAGTGGTAATGTTTGTCTACAGCACTGAATTGATTAGAAGACAGGTCATATGTGACATACTTACACAGTGAGGAGGGCCGTTTGATCAGATAGTTTGAACCACCGGTTCTCTTTCCGTGAGGGATCTGGGTGCTCCGGGTTGTTACGAGGCTGGAGACGGAATGAAGAACTGGTTGAAAGTGGAGGTCGGCTGCATGTGGGAGCCTGCAGTGATGAGGATGCTGACGAGGCAGAGGCTGAGGCATATCCAGGGACTGAAGCAAGGTGTGCATGGAAAGCTTGGCCAAATAGTCACGGACTGCACGTGGCAATCTGGCTGTACATATGCAAAGTGTCCCAAAGTAACAGATCGTGTGACGTGTAGCTGGGGCCCATGTCTTGAATCCGTACACATCACTGACATAGAGATGACTGAAGATGGATACAGTTACATGTTGACATGAGATTGCTTGAATGGGAGGACATGATGGGTGAGCACACGTGCCAACACGTCAATTCTGCCTAAAATGACGGCTGACAGCAGCAGAAGACAGAGCAGATTTAAAATTTTGCAGTAGCATCCTGATTGGCTGTTAGAGATTGTGGCAAAGTTTGACTGGATAACTAGAGGAGTGAACACCCATAGTCAGCTGATTAGAGGAAGCAGTGGGATTGGGATGGGGAGAACTGTGAATGGATAAGTACAAAGAAAGTTTTCCTAACTAACTTACACTGAGCTTCATTAGAAAGACTGAAATGACAAAAACAAAGCAAGGGATGTCTTAACAGACTTTATTCCAACTTATCATCCAGGGAAGTAAAAAGATTTGTACAGGAGTTGTCACTGAATTTTATGTTGCCTGATCAGCCAGTTATGTTAAAAGGAACATTTCTCTCTGGAGTGCAGTTGCGTTTGTGTGTGTGACCTGGAGACACTCTTGGTACTGTTTTGTGCACTGGACCTCCTTCTAGTGTCAAAAGAGCTGAGGTCTGACACCCAACTTACAAATATTCATTCTGTCTAGGAGAGAGGATAGAGGAAGAGGCCGAGAAGAAGATGACCGTCCTTTCCACAGCAAGCATCCTTCCAGCAGGTTAGATGGGAGCCGTGTAACATTAAAACATTCCTCCTCAGTGGACGCCATCAAGAGTCAGCAGAGTTACTGGGAAAAGAGGTTGCAGCTGAGACACAGCTGTACAGGTGAGAATAACACTCCATTTAATCCAGTTCAATCCCCCTAATGTGTGCAGCACACTTTAAATTGACCTAATAAGCCCAAACAAAGACACGTTGCAGAAAAACTACAACATCTGAACATACCATACCATTTATTGTGCTCCTCAAAAACTGTATATACCTAGGAATTTGGCACTCTGTCAGATTGAAATCTACCTCCCAGTCAGTTTCTGCAGATTCTAAAAATGTGAATGGCAACTTCCAAAAAATCTTAGAGAGAGGTCCATTCTGTCTGGGGAAAAAAGGCAAATAAAACTGAAGATGGAGTACACAGGGAGCTGTCATCATGTTATTTCTAGGTCACATCCCCTTAAGTTTCCTCTACTGCCAGTTTTAGTTTGTGTGTATGTGAGGAATTGAAATGGCCAGAAATTAAAGCTATTTAGCTCAAAAAAATCAAATCAAATCAACTTTATTCATATAGCATGTTTAAAAACAACCAGAGTTAACCAAAGTGCTGTACAAGTTAAAGTGAATGGCACACAAATAGCACTTAAAATAACAATAACAACAATTAAAGCTGCAAGCAGCGTTGAACGGGCCCTTGCACCCCACGCAACTCGGGGCCTGGCGCGGCCGCCACCGTCTCGCCAGAGGTCGACCGTCAGACGAGGCGCTGAATGTTCGCCTCCTTCGGACAGTGTAGGAACCAATGCGTTGCGACTTCCCGTCTCCACTGGGTGGCGCTATGACTCTGACTCCTGAGCGTCATTTGGGTGTGTTCATGCCAGGACTATTATCATACATGTGAAGTTTGGAGCAGATTCGACCATTAGATCCCATGTTATAGCAATATCGTGTTTCATGGTGAGACATCAAGTGTCGACGCCATGTCACAGCCACACCGTTCCATGCTGAGCAATTCTCTTAATATGTTTTGATCACACACTTGTGTAGATGGTACACACCAGTTTTGGAGTTAATTGATTCATTTCTGGAGGAGGAGATCATTAAAATACAACACGTGGAAAACGCCAAAAATGACTGTAAATTTCAAAATGGCCGACTTCCTGTCGGGTGTGGCCTACATGTGCAAGAGGCTTTTTTGTGCGTCTGGACACGATACATGTGCATACTGATTTTCGTGTACGTCTGTGAAAGTTGTTATGGGGGACGCTGCACTTTAAGGGGCGTGGCCAAGCCATACGGCCACGCTTATTGATGAACCTCATACTATACGTTCAGGTCTGGACTGTTAACAAACATGTGAAGTTTGGTGAAGAATGGACAATGTATGCCAAAGTTATACTAATTTCGTGTTTTATGGCGAGACATCAAACTTCGCCGCCACCTGACGGCCAAACCGTTTAACTGTGGAAAAATCTTTTAATAACTTTTGATCACAACCTTGTCTAGATCACACACAGTGATTTTGAAGTCATTCTGATTAATCCTGTAGGAGGAGTTCGTTAAAATACAACATGTGGAAAACGCCAAAAATAGCATCAAAATTCAAAATGGCCGACTTCCTGTTGGGTATGGCCAGTGGGTCCGAGAGACTTTTTTGTGCGTCTCGGTGTGATACATGCGTGTATCAATTTTCGTGCATGTCGGTGACACGTGCGGCAGGGGCTGATGTTTAAAGGGCGTGGTCAAGTCATTTGGCCACGCCCATCAACGAAACTCATATCACATGTTCAAGCCTGGACTGTTAACACACATGTGAAGTTTCAGGCAGATATGACCAAGGACACAGAAGTTAATGTCATTAAAGCCATTTTCAACGCGTTTTGGCGAATTTTCGACTTCGCCGCCCTCTGGGCGGAACACCGTTTGACGCCTAGTCACAATCTTCATAATGTAGCATTACCAACGTCTTGAGGTCTGTCTGACCAAATTTGAGTTGCATATGGTGAACGTGGTCAGAGCTGCATGTCAAAGTCTAAAAACATCGCTTTTCCTGTCGCCAGCAGGGGGCGCTAGGGTAATTACAAAATTTCTGCATGTAGACGTGTTCAGGGCGGGAATATTATGAATCATGTGAAGTTTGGTGCAGATCGGACGATTAATGCCAAAGTTATAGCAATTTCGTTTTTCATGGCGAGACAAACTTCAAACTTCAAACTTCGCCGCCAAAAAGCCGATTCCGTGTTCGACGGGTAGCGGATCTTTGAATAACTTTTGATCACAAACTTATCTAGTTGGTACACGGAGATTTTGAAGCCGTTTTGATTAATCGTGTAGGAGGAGTTCGTCAAACTATGACACGTGGTAAAACGCCAAAAATGGCCGCTAAATTCAAAATAGCCAACTTCCTGTTGGGCGTGGCCTATGGCTCCAAGAGACTTTTTTGTGCGGCTCGGCATGATCTACATGTGTACCGATTTTCGTGCAGATCCGTGAAAATTGATGAGGAGGGCGCTGTTTATAAGGAGATTGCTCTTTAATGGGCGTGGCCTAGCCATTTTGACCCGTCCATTGCCGCGAACCCTAAAATACGTAAATTTACACCGCGACTGATGCGACCGCCAAATTTCAGGAGTTTTTGAGCATGTTAAAACCTCCAAATAAGCGATTTACTTTTGTCGTAATAATAATAATAATAATAATTAAAGCTGCAAGCAGCGTTGAACGGGCCCTCGCACCCCACGCAACTCGGAGCCTGGCGCGGCCGCCACCGTGTTGCCAGGGGTCGACCGGCAGACGAGGCGCTGAATGTTCGCCTCCTTCGGACAGTGTAGGAACCAATGCGTTGCGACTTCCCGTCTCCACTGGGTGGCGCTATGACTCTGACTCCTGAGCGTCATGTGGGTGTGTTCATGCCAGGACTATTATCATACATGTGAAGTTTGGAGCAGATTCGACCATTAGATCCCATGTTATAGCAATATCGTGTTTCATGGTGAGACATCAAGTGTCGACGCCATGTCACAGCCACACCGTTCCATGCTGAGCAATTCTCTTAATATGTTTTGATCACACACTTGTGTAGATGGTACACACCAGTTTTGGAGTTAATTGATTCATTTCTGGAGGAGGAGATCATTAAAATACAACACGTGGAAAACGCCAAAAATGACCGCAAAATTCAAAATGGCTGACTTCCTGTTGGGTTTGGCCTATGTGTTCAAGAGACTTTTTTGTGCGTCTGCGGATGATACATGTGCACACCTATTTTCGTGCATATCGGCGAAACTTGCTATGGGGGATGCCGCACTTTAAGGGGTGTGGCCAAGCCATACGACCACACTCATCCACGAAACTCATACCATATGTTCAGGCCTGGACTGTTAATAACCATGTGAAGTTTCAGTAAGATTGGACCAAGTATAATAAAGTTAATGCCAATCAAAGTTTAAAATATGTCATTTCCTGTCGCCACTAGGGGGCGTTATGACTATCACAGAACTTTGTCATGTAGACGTGTTCAGTGTGGGACTATTATGAATCATGTGAAGTTTGGTGAAGATTGGACAATGTGTCCCAAAATTATAGCAATTTCGTGTTTCATGGCGAGACATCAAACTTCGCCGCCACCTGACGGCCAAACCGTTTAACTGTGGAAAAATCTTTTAATAACTTTTGATCACAACCTTGTCTAGATCATACACAGTGATTTTGAAGTCATTCTGATTAATCCTGTAGGAGGAGTTCGTTAAAATACAACATGTGGAAAACGCCAAAAATAGCATCAAAATTCAAAATGGCCGACTTCCTGTTGGGTATGGCCAGTGGGTCCAAGAGACTTTTTTGTGCGTCTCGGTGTGATACATGCGTGTACCAATTTTCGTGCATGTCGGTGACACGTGCGGCAGGGGCTGATGTTTAAAGGGCGTGGTCAAGTCATTTGGCCACGCCCATCAACGAAACTCATATCACATGTTCAAGCCTGGACTGTTAACACACATGTGAAGTTTCAGGCAGATATGACCAAGGACACAGAAGTTAATGTCATTAAAGCCATTTTCAACGCGTTTTGGCGAATTTTCGACTTCGCCGCCCTCTGGGCGGAACACCGTTTGACGCCTAGTCACAATCTTCATAATGTAGCATTACCAACGTCTTGAGGTCTGTCTGACCAAATTTGAGTTGCATATGGTGAACGTGGTCAGAGCTGCACGTCAAAGTCTAAAAACATCGCTTTTCCTGTCGCCAGCAGGGGGCGCTAGGGTAATTACAAAATTTCTGCATGTAGACGTGTTCAGGGCGGGAATATTATGAATCATGTGAAGTTTGGTGCAGATCGGACGATTAATGCCAAAGTTATAGCAATTTCGTTTTTCATGGCGAGACAAACTTCAAACTTCAAACTTTGCCTGCCAAAAAGCCGATTCCGTGTTCAACGGGTAGCGGATCTTTGAATAACTTTTGATCACAAACTTATCTAGTTGGTACACGGCGATTTTGAAGCCGTTTTGATTAATCGTGTAGGAGGAGTTCGTCAAAATATGACACGTGGTAAAACGCCAAAAATGGCCGCTAAATTCAAAATAGCCAACTTCCTGTTGGGCGTGGCCTATGGCTCCAAGAGACTTTTTTGTGCGGCTCGGCATGATCTACATGTGTACCGATTTTCGTGCAGATCCGTGAAAATTGATGAGGAGGGCGCTGTTTATAAGGAGATTGCTCTTTAATGGGCGTGGCCTAGCCATTTTGACCCGTCCATTGCCGCGAACCCTAAAATACGTAAATTTACACCGCGACTGATGCGACCGCCAAATTTCAGGAGTTTTTGAGCATGTTAAAACCTCCAAATAAGCGATTTACTTTTGTCGTAATAATAATAATAATTCCTTCAATTTCAATAGGGTCCTCGCACGGTACGTGCTCGGGCCCTAATTAAAGCTGCAAGCAGCGTTGAACGGGCCCTCGCACCCCACGCAACTCGGGGCCTGGCGCGGCTGCCACCGTGTCGCCAGAGGTCGACCGGCAGACGAGGCGCTGAATGTTTGCCTCCTTCGGACAGTGTAGGAACCAATGCGTTGCGACTTCCCGTCTCCACTGGGTGGCGCTATGACTCTGACTCCTGAGCGTCATGTGGGTGTGTTCATGCCAGGACTATTATCATACATGTGAAGTTTGGAGCAGATTCGACCATTAGATCCCATGTTATAGCAATATCGTGTTTCATGGTGAGACATCAAGTGTCGAAGCCATGTCACAGCCACACCGTTCCATGCTGAGCAATTCTCTTAATGTGTTTTGATCACACACTTGTGTAGATGGTACACACCAGTTTTGGAGTTAATTGATTCATTTCTGGAGGAGGAGATCATTAAAATACAACACGTGGAAAACGCCAAAAATGACTGTAAATTTCAAAATGGCCGACTTCCTGTCGGGTGTGGCCTATCCGTGCAAGAGGCTTTTTTGTGCGTGTGGATGTTATACATGTGTCTACCAAGTTTCGTGCATATCAGTGAGACGTCCTATGGTGGTTATTTGTGTGAATGGGCGTGGCCAATCCATTTAGCCACGCCTATTAACGAAATTCATAACATATGTTCTGGGTTGGACTGTCAATATACCTGTGAAGTTTCACACAGATCTGACCAAGTACAGTGAAGTTATTGCCACTTCCTGTTTCATGGCGAGACGTCAAAATTCAACCTCCCACAACTGGCGTGCTCTTTAGATTCTGCGAGACCTTTTAATAACTTTTGATCAGGAAGTGTTCTAGATGGTAATCGGTAATTTTGAAGCCGTTCTGATGAATTCTGTAGGAGGAGTTCGTTAAAATACGATGCGTGCGCGACACCAAAAATGACCATGACATTCAAAATGGCCGACTTCCTGTTGAATTTAGCCTAGAGGTCCAAGAGACTTTTTTGTTTGTCTGGGGGTGATGGAGATGTGTACCAATTTTTGTGCATATCAGTGAGACGTCCTATGGAAGTAATTCATATGAATGGGCGTGGCCAAGCCATATGGCCACGCCCATTGACGAAATTCATATCACATATTCAGGGCTGGACTGTTGACACACATATGAAGTTTCAGGTGGATATCATCAAAAACACCAAAGTTAAGGCCATTTTTATGCATTTTGGCGAAGGGTCGACTTCGCCGCCCTCCGGATGGAACGCCGTTTGACGACAGTCAAAATTCTTCATCATGGAGCATTACCAACATGTTAAGGCCTTTCTGACCAAATTTGAGTTGAATATGGTAAATGTGGTCAGAGCAGCACCTCAAAGTGTAAAACATGGTATTTCCTGTTGCCAGCAGGGGGCGCTATGACAATTACTGAATTTTTTGATGTAGACGTGTTCAGGGCGGGACTATTATCCATCATGTGAAGTTTGGTGCAGATAGGATCATCTACACCAAAGTTGTAGTAGT
The DNA here is from genome assembly GCA_019142605.1 of Cephalopholis sonnerati. Classification (NCBI taxonomy): domain Eukaryota; kingdom Metazoa; phylum Chordata; class Actinopteri; order Perciformes; family Serranidae; genus Cephalopholis; species Cephalopholis sonnerati. The sequence continues at coordinate 41,956,146 of JAGQAX010000010.1, read as the reverse complement.
TGTAGTATAATTTCGTGTTTTTTGGCGAGATATCCAAATTGACCCTTCCGCAGCGACCGCGCCCTTCGACGTGACGAAGATCTTTTAATAATAAATTGATCCCACTGTAGTCGAGCACGCACAGGTAAATTTTTAAGTCAATCCGATAAAATCTGTAGGAGGAGTTCGCTCAAGTACAACGTGTGGAAATGGCCAAAAATGACCTTATTTTGAAAAAACAATTCAAAATGGCCGACTTCCTGTTTGGTTTAGGGTGTCGCTCCAAGAGGCTTTTTTGTGCGTCCCGGGATGATACATATGTGTACCAAATTTCATACGCCTAGGGCAAAGTTAAAGCAGGGGGCTTCGATTTTGAAAACTGTTAGGGGGCGCCATTGAGCCATTTTGCCACGCCCCTTTGTAACGACCATAAAATATCGAAATTTTCACCAGACGTGACGAGTGTGCAAATTTTCCTGACTTTTTGGGCATGTTCAGGCCCTCAAAAATGCGATCAAAGGTTTAAAAGAAAAATAATAAGAATAATTTTTATGATTTCAATAGGGCTCTCGCACGGTTCGTGCTCGGGCCCTAATTAAAGCTGCAAGCAGCGTTGAACGGGCCCTCGCACCCCACGCAACTCGGGGCCTGGCGCGGCCGCCACCGTGTCGCCAGAGGTCGACCGGCAGACGAGGCGCTGAATGTTTGCCTCCTTCGGACAGTGTAGGAACCAATGCGTTGCGACTTCCCGTCTCCACTGGGTGGCGCTATGACTCTGACTCCTGAGCGTCATGTGGGTGTGTTCATGCCAGGACTATTATCATACATGTGAAGTTTGGAGCAGATTCGACCATTAGATCCCATGTTATAGCAATATCGTGTTTCATGGTGAGACATCAAGTGTCGGCGCCATGTCACAGCCACACCGTTCCATGCTAAGCAATTCTCTCAATATGTTTTGATCACACACTTGTGTAGATGGTACACACCAGTTTTGGAGTTAATTGATTCATTTCTGGAGGAGGAGATCATTAAAATACAACACGTGGAAAACGCCAAAAATGACTGTAAATTTCAAAATGGCCGACTTCCTGTTGGGTGTGGCCTATCCGTGCAAGAGGCTTTTTTGTGCGTGTGGATGTTATACATGTGTCTACCAAGTTTCGTGCATATCAGTGAGACGTCCTATGGTGGTTATTTGTGTGAATGGGCGTGGCCAATCCATTTAGCCACGCCTATTAACGAAATTCACAACATATGTTCTGGGTTGGACTGTCAATATACCTGTGAAGTTTCACACAGATCTGACCAAGTACAGTGAAGTTATTGCCACTTCCTGTTTCATGGCGAGACGTCAAAATTCAACCTCCCACAACTGGCGTGCCCTTTAGATTCTGCGAGACCTTTTAATAACTTTTGATCAGGAAGTGTTCTAGATGGTAATCGGTAATTTTGAAGCCGTTCTGATGAATTCTGTAGGAGGAGTTCGTTAAAATACGATGCGTGCGCGACACCAAAAATGACCATGACATTCAAAATGGCCGACTTCCTGTTGAATTTAGCCTAGAGGTCCAAGAGACTTTTTTGTTTGTCTGGGGGTGATGGAGATGTGTACCAATTTTTGTGCATATCGGTGAGACGTCCTATGGAAGTAATTCATATGAATGGGCGTGGCCAAGCCATATGGCCACGCCCATTGACGAAATTCATATCACATATTCAGGGCTGGACTGTTGACACACATATGAAGTTTCAGGTGGATATCATCAAAAACACCAAAGTTAAGGCCATTTTTATGCATTTTGGCGAAGGGTCGACTTCGCCGCCCTCCAGATGGAACGCCGTTTGACGACAGTCAAAAGTCTTCATCATGGAGCATTACCAACATGTTGAGGCCTTTCTGACCAAATTTGAGCTGGATTTGCTGAACGTGCTCAGAGCTGGACCTCAAAGTCTAAAACATCGCTTTTTCTGTCACCAGCAGGGGGCGCTATGCAAATTTCAATATTTCTGCATGTAGACGTCTTCAGGGCGGGACTATTATGAATCCTGGGGAGTTTGGTACCATTCGGACTATTAATGCCAAAGTTATAACAATCTCATTTTTCATGGCGAGACATCAAACTTCGCCGCCACGCCCAGGTCAGGTTGTTTGGAGTTTACGTAATCCGTTAATAACTTTTGATCACAAACTAGTCTAGTTGGTGCACAGCAATTTTGAAGCCGTTCTGATTATTCCTGTAGGAGGAGTTCGTTAAAATGCAACACGTGGAAAACGCCAAAAATGGCCGTTCAACGCCAAATATCTCACTTCCTGTTGGGTTTAGCCTATGTGTCCCTGTGACCTTTTTTGTGCGTCTCAGCATGATCTACATGCGTACCGATTTTCGTGGAGATCCGTGAAACCTGCCGAGTAGGGTGCTCTTTAAGGGGCGTGGCCTAGCTATTTTGACCCGCCCACCTCCACGAACCCTAAAATACCTAAATTTACACCGCGACTGATGGGCATGCCAAAATTGGCGTGTTTTGGAATATGTTCAGGCCTCCAAATAAGCGATTTACTTTTGTCGTAATAATAATAATTAAAGCTGCAAGCAGCGTTGAACGGGCCCTCGCACCCCACGCAACTCGGGGCCTGGCGCGGCCGCCACCGTCTCGCCAGAGGTCGACCGGCAGACGAGGCGCTGAATGTTCGCCTCCTTCGGACAGTGTAGGAACCAATGCGTTGCGACTTCCCGTCTCCACTGGGTGGCGCTATGACTCTGACTCCTGAGCGTCATGTGGGTGTGTTCATGCCAGGACTATTATCATACATGTGAAGTTTGGAGCAGATTCGACCATTAGATCCCATGTTATAGCAATATCGTGTTTCATGGTGAGACATCAAGTGTCGACGCCATGTCACAGCCACACCGTTCCATGCTGAGCAATTCTCTTAATATGTTTTGATCACACACTGGTGTAGATGGTACACAGCAGTTTTGGAGTGAATTGGATCATTTCTGGAGGAGGAGATCATTAAAATACGCCAGGTGGAAAACGCCAAAAATGACTGTAAATTTCAAAATGGCCGACTTCCTGTTGGGTGTGGCCTATCCGTGCAAGAGGCTTTTTTGTGCGTGTGGATGTTATACATGTGTCTACCAAGTTTCGTGCATATCAGTGAGACGTCCTATGGTGGTTATTTGTGTGAATGGGCGTGGCCAATCCATTTAGCCACGGCTATTAACGAAATTCATAACATATGTTCTGGGTTGGACTGTCAATATACCTGTGAAGTTTCACACAGATCTGACCAAGTACAGTGAAGTTATTGCCACTTCCTGTTTCATGGCGAGACGTCAAAATTCAACCTCCCACAACTGGCGTGCCCTTTAGATTCTGCGAGACCTTTTAATAACTTTTGATCAGGAAGTGTTTTAGATGGTAATCGGTAATTTTGAAGCCGTTCTGATTATTCCTGTAGGAGGAGTTCGTTAAAATACAACACGTGGAAAACGCCAAAAATGGCCGTTCAACGCCAAATATCTCACTTCCTGTTGGGTTAAGCCTATGTGTCCCTGTGACCTTTTTTGTGCGTCTCAGCATGATCTACATGCGTACCGATTTTCGTGCAGATCCGTGAAACCTGCCGAGTAGGGTGCTCTTTAAGGGGCGTGTCCTAGCCATTTTGACCCGCTCACCTCCACGAACCCTAAAATACCTAAATTTACACCACGACTGATGCGCATGCCAAAATTGGCGTGTTTTGGAATATGTTCAGGCCTCCAAATAAGCGATTTACTTTTGTCGTAATAATAATAATAATTCCTGCAATTTCAATAGGGTCCTCGCACGGACGTGCTCGGGCCCTAATTAAAGCTGCAAGCAGCGTTGAACGGGCCCTCGCACCCCATGCAACTCGGGGCCTGGCGCGGCCGCCACCGTCTCGCCAGAGGTCGACCAGCAGACGAGGCGCTGAATGTTTGCCTCCTTCGGACAGTGTAGGAACCAATGCGTTGCGACTTCCCGTCTCCACTGGGTGGCGCTATGACTCTGACTCCTGAGCGTCATGTGGGTGTGTTCATGCCAGGACTATTATCATACATGTGAAGTTTGGAGCAGATTCGACCATTAGATCCCATGTTATAGCAATATCGTGTTTCATGGTGAGACATCAAGTGTCGACGCCATGTCACAGCCACACCGTTCCATGCTAAGCAATTCTCTTAATATGTTTTGATCACACACTTGTGTAGATGGTACACACCAGTTTTGGAGTTAATTGATTCATTTCTGGAGGAGGAGATCATTAAAATACAACACGTGGAAAACGCCAAAAATGACTGTAAATTTCAAAATGGCCGACTTCCTGTTGGGTGTGGCCTATCCGTGCAAGAGGCTTTTTTGTGCGTGTGGATGTTATACATGTGTCTACCAAGTTTCGTGCATATCAGTGAGACGTCCTATGGTGGTTATTTGTGTGAATGGGCGTGGCCAATCCATTTAGCCACGCCTATTGACGAAATTCATAACATATGTTCTGGGTTGGACTGTCAATATACCTGTGAAGTTTCACACAGATCTGACCAAGTACAGTGAAGTTATTGCCACTTCCTGTTTCATGGCGAGACGTCAAAATTCAACCTCCCACAACTGGCGTGCCCTTTAGATTCTGCGAGACCTTCTAATAACTTTTGATCAGGAAGTGTTCTAGATGGTAATCGGTAATTTTGAAGCCGTTCTGATGAATTCTGTAGGAGGAGTTCGTTAAAATACGATGCGTGCGCGACACCAAAAATGACCATGACATTCAAAATGGCCGACTTCCTGTTGAATTTAGCCTAGAGGTCCAAGAGACTTTTTTGTTTGTCTGGGGGTGATGGAGATGTGTACCAATTTTTGTGCATATCGGTGAGACGTCCTATGGAAGTAATTCATATGAATGGGCGTGGCCAAGCCATATGGCCACGCCCATTGACGAAATTCATATCACATATTCAGGGCTGGACTGTTGACACACATATGAAGTTTCAGGTGGATATCATCAAAAACACCAAAGTTAAGGCCATTTTTATGCATTTTGGCGAAGGGTCGACTTCGCCGCCCTCCGGATGGAACGCCGTTTGACGACAGTCAAAATTCTTCATCATGGAGCATTACCAACATGTTGAGGCCTTTCTGACCAAATTTGAGCTGGATTTGCTGAACGTGCTCAGAGCTGGACCTCAAAGTCTAAAACATCGCTTTTTCTGTCACCAGCAGGGGGCTCTATGCAAATTTCAATATTTCTGCATGTAGACGTCTTCAGGGCGGGACTATTATGAATCCTGGGGAGTTTGGTACCGTTCGGACTATTAATGCCAAAGTTATAGCAATCTCATTTTTCATGGCGAGACATCAAACTTCGCCGCCACGCCCAGGTCAGGTTGTTTGGAGTTTACGTAATCCGTTAATAACTTTTGATCACAAACTAGTCTAGTTGGTGCACAGCAATTTTGAAGCCGTTCTGATTATTCCTGTAGGAGGAGTTCGTTAAAATACAACACGTGGAAAACGCCAAAAATGGCCGTTCAACGCCAAATATCTCACTTCCTGTTGGGTTTAGCCTATGTGTCCCTGTGACCTTTTTTGTGCGTCTCAGCATGATCTACATGCGTACCGATTTTCGTGCAGATCGGTGAAACCTGCCGAGTAGGGTGCTCTTTAAGGGGCGTGGCCTAGCCATTTTGACCCGCCCACCTCCACGAACCCTAAAATACCTAAATTTACACCACGACTGATGCACATGCCAAAATTGGCGTGTTTTGGAATATGTTCAGGCCTCCAAATAAGCGATTTACTTTTGTCGTAATAATAATAATAATTCCTGCAATTTCAATAGGGTCCTCGCACGGACGTGCTCGGGCCCTAATAATAATTCCTGCAATTTCAATAGGGTCCTCGCACGGACGTGCTCGGGCCCTAATTAAAGCTGCAAGCAGCATTGAACGGGCCCTCGCACCTTCACGTAACTCGAGGGTGCTGGCAGGATGCCGGCTGACACCGCCATTCATTCTTGTTAAGGCAGACCCCTCACGCAGGAATTACACGTCATATCCCTCAAATCATACAAAGACATGTCATTTTGGCAGTAGGTGGCGGCGTACTAATAACCAAGTATTGGCGTACAGATGTGTTGAGGGCAGGACTGTCATCAATCCTGTGAAATTTGGGGAAGAGTGGAACATGTATGGTGAAGTTCTGAACCAGTTACAAGCAAATTCAAAATGGCAGACTTCCTGTTGGGTTTGGCACATGGCTGCAACAGGCATTTTTTATACGTCTTTCAGTGATGCAGGTGCGTATCAAGTTTCATAGATGTAGGTCAAACCAGCTTCGGGGGCTGCTTTGTAGAAAATTTGTAGGGGGCGCTGTTGAGCCATGTTGGCACATCAGAGCCGAAAAATCACATCAGACAGCACAAATCGAACCCTGTCATATGTATGCCAAGTTTCATGACTTTACAAGCATCCCTTTCCCCTCAAAACCATCTTTGTGTTTGATGGCGAATAAGGCGTTGTCACGGTGACCAAACATCATTAAGCTTCACAGCTGGTCTCGGGAGTGACTCCACAACACGCTCGCCAAATTTCGTCCGAATCGATCAATTTTCATGTCACGTGATTTTTCTCTGTTTATAGCGCCCCCTATTGGCCAATTTACGCCAAATTTGGCACAGAGCCTCTGGTTCACGTCTGAAACAAGCGAATTGAGTTTGACGTTGATAGCTTTTAGTTTGACAAAAATATTTCATGGTATGTGATTTTAGGTAGCAGAAAAAAAATGTTTATTTTTAGCTAGCGCATTTTTTGGAGTTGCAAAATTCTGTTGATAACTTTTGGTCAGGCACATCTGGCGTTTGTATGTGCAAAGTTTCATGAAGATGGATCTTAATCGCTAGGAGGAGTTCGAAAATGTAGCTTTTTGATGTGTAGTGACTTACAAAGAGAAATCTACAGTGGGAGCAGCCGTGGCCTATGTCAGAAGATGGGAGTCTATTTAGGGAACACGTGGTTATAAAGTTAAAAAGATGTGAAATAAAATGTGGAAGTTACAGGCCAAAATGCGTTTGCATCCATTATAGCGCCATCTAGTGGTGTAGACATACAATTCTTGCTATGGGTGGTCTGTATGCTATTCTATATATACCCTGTGAATTTCACAGCCCTCAGCATAATACTTGAGCTGAAATAAATGTTTGTTGTTTATCTTGTAATAAGCCACGCCCACTTTGAGCAGTCGTGATTAACTTCAAGATATGGCCTCAGGAGTGGCCCAGCATCATACCCACCAAATTTCGTAAAAATCGGTGCAGCCATTTTAGAGATATAAATTTCCCATATTTGCAGCACCCCCTAGTGGCCAACATTAGCCAAATTTGGCTCACACCCTCACAGGCACATGTCAAGCAAAGATCTCTGATTTGGTGTTGTTAGCATTTATTTTGACCGAAATATGCCATAGTTTGTCTTTTTATAGCTAGCTAGAAAATTGTATTTGTTCATAATTTTTGCATTTTTTGACTGAACAAAATTCTTTTGATAACTTTAGATCAGGTCCAGGTGAAGACTGTACGTGCCAAGTTTCACGCTGATCGGACAATACCCTAAGGAGGAGTTCGAAAAAGTAGGTTTTCCAGTTTTTGCGATGTTGTGAAAAACATTATAGGCAGAAATGGGAGTGGCCCTGCCCAGGTGATTCAGGACTATTCAGGGAATCTGTGGATATGAGGTTTTTCAATGTGTGACATATGGTCTTGGAGTTATAGCCCAAAACACGTTGAAAATGAGTAGGGGGCGCTATTGAGCCATCTTGGCACATGAAAACACAAAAATCACATCAGACAACACAAATTGGGCCGTCTGATGTGTGTGCCAAGTTGCGTGAGTTTTCGAGTGTCCCTTGCCCCTCAAAAACAACCTCGTGTTTTATGGCGAATAAGGTGGCGCCACAGTGACAGCGTTGGACGAAACCTCAAAGGCTTCTGGTTTGATCATCATCAAGGTCTTGGGAGTATGTATTTGCAAAATTGTGGTGGTTCGGGGGAACCTGGTAGAAGAGGGACATGAAAGAATGAAAAAAGTAACTTTCTGCCGCCAGTAGGTGGCGCTATGACGCTGATTCAAAATTTCTGTTTAGATGTTTTCAGGGCTGGACAGTTATCATATGTGTGAAGTTTTGGAAAGATATGTCCACGTAGAGTCAAGTTACAGCTACTTTTTTCATCATGGCGAAACATCAAAGTTGGCCGCCACGCCAAGGTCACGCCCTTTGACGAAAACGCACAGTTTTCCATAGAAAGCATCATCAAGGCCTTATGGATAATTTCACCAAGTATGAGGTTGATGTGTTCAACTTTGGAGGAGATGTGCTTCAAAGTGTAAAACATGACATTTTCTACTGCCAGTAGGGGGCGCTATATTAATCACAAATTATTGACATGTAGATCTCTTCAGAGCGGGACTGTCATCAATCCTGTGAAGTTTGGGGAAGATTGGAGCATGTATGTTGGAGTAATAAACTACTTCCTGCGTTATAATACCACTTCCTGTTTGTAACGAAGTTTGAGGTTCCGGCACGGTCACACGGTGTGACGAAAACACAAGCTTTTGATAACTTTTCGTCTTCATTTTATGTAGGTGGGACAGACCAAGTTTGAAGGCGATCGGACAAAATCTCTAGGAGGAGTTTGTTCATTTATGATCCCTGCAAATGGCCAAAAATGCATGAAACTTGCACATTCAATTCAAAATGGCTGACTTCCTGTTGAGTTTAGGGCATGGGCCCATGAGGCTTTTTTGTACGTCTTGGTGTGTTACATATGCTTACCAAGTTTCATACACGTAGGTTAAACCAACTTGGGGGGCTGCTTCGTTGAAAATGAGTAGGGGGCGCTGTTGAGCCATTTTTTTGCACATTATCACGAAACCCCAAAAATATCAAATTTTTCACCACTTCTGATGAGTCTGTGAAGTTTGGTGAGTTTTTGAACATGATAAAGCCCTCAAAAAGCCAATTCATTAGGCAGAAAAATAATAATAATAACTCCTTCAGTTTCAATAGGGTCCTCGCACCGCTAGGTGCTCGGGCCCTAATAATAATAATAATAATAATAATAATTCCTTCAATTTCAATAGGGTCCTCGCACGGTACGTGCTCGGGCCCTAACTAGGGGGCGTTATGACTATCACAGAACTTTGTCATGTAGACGTGTTCAGTGTGGGACTATTATGAATCATGTGAAGTTTGGTGAAGATTGGACAATGTGTCCCAAAATTATAGCAATTTCGTGTTTCATGGCGAGACATCAAACTTCGCCGCCACCTGACGGCCAAACCGTTTAACTGTGGAAAAATCTTTTAATAACTTTTGATCACAACCTTGTCTAGATCACACACAGTGATTTTGAAGTCATTCTGATTAATCCTGTAGGAGGAGTTCGTTAAAATACAACATGTGGAAAACGCCAAAAATAGCATCAAAATTCAAAATGGCCGACTTCCTGTTGGGTATGGCCAGTGGGTCCGAGAGACTTTTTTGTGCGTCTCGGTGTGATACATGCGTGTACCAATTTTCGTGCATGTCGGTGACACGTGCGGCAGGGGCTGATGTTTAAAGGGCGTGGTCAAGTCATTTGGCCACGCCGATCAACGAAACTCATATCACATGTTCAAGCCTGGACTGTTAACACACATGTGAAGTGTCAGGCAGATATGACCAAGGACACAGAAGTTAATGTCATTAAAGCCATTTTCAACGCGTTTTGGCGAATTTTCGACTTCGCCGCCCTCTGGGCGGAACACCGTTTGACGCCTAGTCACAATCTTCATACTGTAGCATTACCAACGTCTTGAGGTCTGTCTGACCAAATTTGAGTTGCATATGGTGAACGTGGTCAGAGCTGCACGTCAAAGTCTAAAAACATCGCTTTTCCTGTCGCCAGCAGGGGGCGCTAGGGTAATTACAAAATTTCTGCATGTAGACGTGTTCAGGGCGGGAATATTATGAATCATGTGAAGTTTGGTGCAGATCGGACGATTAATGCCAAAGTTATAGCAATTTCGTTTTTCATGGCGAGACAAACTTCAAACTTCAAACTTCGCCGCCAAAAAGCCGAGTCCGTGTTCGACGGGTAGCGGATCTTTGAATAACTTTTGATCACAAACTTATCTAGTTGGTACACGGCGATTTTGAAGCCGTTTTGATTAATCGTGTAGGAGGAGTTCGTCAAACTATGACACGTGGTAAAACGCCAAAAATGGCCGCTAAATTCAAAATAGCCAACTTCCTGTTGGGCGTGGCCTATGGCTCCAAGAGACTTTTTTGTGCGGCTCGGCATGATCTACATGTGTACCGATTTTCGTGCAGATCCGTGAAAATTGATGAGGAGGGCGCTGTTTATAAGGAGATTGCTCTTTAATGGGCGTGGCCTAGCCATTTTGACCCGTCCATTGCCGCGAACCCTAAAATACGTAAATTTACACCGCGACTGATGCGACCGCCAAATTTCAGGAGTTTTTGAGCATGTTAAAACCTCCAAATAAGCGATTTACTTTTGTCGTAATAATAATAATAATAATTCCTTCAATTTCAATAGGGTCCTCGCACGGTACGTGCTCGGGCCCTAATAATAATTCCTTCAATTTCAATAGGGTCCTTGCACGGTACGTGCTCGGGCCCTAATAATTCCTTCAATTTCAATAGGGTCCTCGCACGGTACGTGCTCGGGCCCTAATTATTATATGTGCACTATTCTAAAAAAGAATAAAAATGGGAAGCTCGATTACATACATAAAAGGTTACAAAATACTAAACTATTAAAACAACTAAGAGCAGCCAATGGTCATGTAAATCTTGAGATTTGTCTTAAAAATGTCAATGGAGAGAGAACTTTTGATTGAAAGCTGAAGGCTATTTTAGAGCTTTGGAGCAGCTACTGCAAAGGTCTGACCTCCTTTACCCACTAGCCTCGATTGTGGGACAATTAAAAGACATTGTCCAGCGTAGAGTTGGAGTAGGGCAGATGAGTTCAGCAATGTACAGGGATGTCAGCCCATGTATGGCTTTAAAAACAAATTTAAGAACCCATGCAGTGGTTACAGTCTTTCACTGTCTTTTCACTGTGAGAGAGTTTTGAAATTTTACATAGCTGGAAATTCACCACGGCATTGATCTGTTTATGAAATTTCAGTGCGGATTCAAATATGACCCCAAATCCTGGCATGGACACGAAGGTTCAATGTCAGTGGCCCAAAGTGGCTTGCTTTGCTCGCTGTGGTGTTGGGGGGGGACCAAAAACAATGACTTCAGTCATTTTATCATTTAACTGAAGACAGTTATTTTACATCCAGCATTTCACATCCTGGAGGCAATTTAGCATGGATGTGATGGAGTTGGAATCCCCTGGAATTAAAGGAATGGAATTTGTGTGTCATCAGCACAATAGTGAAAGGAGACATTGGGACTTTGGGACTGTAGAATACAGAGCCAAAAGGAAGCATACACTGAGCAAATAAATTGGGCGCTAAGATAGAACCATAGGAAACACCACAAATTATGAGGGCAGTAGAGGACGAGGGGGTGCCAGTGTTAACAGAGAAAGTCCTGTCAATTAGATAGGAGGCAAACAAACATGATTGCAGTGCCCTGGATGCCAACCAGTTCTTTAAGAAAGTTTGATTAATAGATTGATCAACAGTATCAAAAGCCGAACTGAGAAAGAAGAAGTAAAATGGTACTTTAAAGACACTGAGCCAAGGAAACCCTAATGTACTCTCAAAGCTGGAGGCACTGAAAATATTGATCATAATTAATTCATTTTGTTGTTGTCTGCTCTCAAAATTGCTTTACTCTAATTAATCTATTTTCACATGCCCAAAAAATCTAAGTGGTAACTTAAGTATTTTTCAACCCAGACCTTATTTTTCCACATTTCTGTGTCCAAATCACTGACAGTGACAATAATTTTTGGAGTTGGTCCAGTATTGAGCAAGAGTGCTGCCACCAGCAGTGAGTAATGTAACTGTGAATTTACATCCTCTACAAATGCTTATTTTTGCCACTGACAAGCTCAGATTATTATTCTAAGTGTCTAACAACATTATGTAACGGACCACTGCAGAGATAGACTTTTTTGCTAGAGAAGATCCTTTAAGATTAAATGGAAACCCACCAGACTACATTTAATACACAGTCCCCTATGAAAATTATCGTATTACTATGGTAACAAACATAGACTTTCACCCAAGAGAGCAGTGTTCACGTATTGTAAGATTCCAAAGCCAAATCCTCTTCTTTTTTCCTAAACCTAACCACTTGCTTTTGTTGCCTAAACCTAACCACACGATTTTTGTTGCCTAAACCTAACCACGTGCTTTTGTTGCCTAAACCTAACCAAATGTATGTGTTGCCTAAACCCAACCATGTGTGTTCGTTGTTAAAGGGAAAAAAAAAGAGACATCAATTTGCTGTGTTGTACAGACGTAAATTTCCTGTGAAAACAGAAGTGTATCTTAAAAGAAGACAATGCATGTAACAGACAGAACTTGACATGGTGTCCCAGAATGTCAACAACCAACGCACCCAGGGTGCCTTGCAAATTGTATGTGGACATTGAAAGTCCATGATGAAAACGTCAATATGTGACGAGGTCGGAGTGAGAATGTGTTGCCATAGTTTTCCCTGTGGTGCTACTTTATCAGCTATAGTAGGCCTATAGTATTGCAATAGTAAAATTACCTATACCTAATATTTAAACAGTAATATTATAGTATAACAAGTCGTGTTTCTAATTGTTTTTGAACACACCATAGAATGTTTCTATAGTAACAATATAATGATGTTATGGTAATTGTATAAAATTACCATAATCGTTGTGATAGTATTAACATGGTGTTTTTTGTGTTTCAGTAGCATTCCTATGTTTTTTTTAAACAGTATTAATATTGTGTTAGAGTACTGGTTTTTGAATGCACTATACAACATTCCTGTATACTATGATGATGCTATGATGCTATGGTGAATGCACAGACTCACTACAGTATTACTATAGTGTTTGTGATAGTATTACTGCCATGGCCGATGTATGCCATGTTCTAAGAAATAAATTCATGCATTTTATATCCTTCAGTTTAATACTGCCACCTATAGACGCATAATAAAAATTTGGTTTTAGTAGAGTTAAGTTTCCCTTTAGATTTAGTAGAGGAACACATGGCCAGTGCCACAGGTTACTCACCTTTTCTGTGTTCTGTGGGAAAACATTTTCTTTTGTACATTGAATCTATTGAGGGCCATATCTCTAAGTTTTTCCAGATATCTCATAAATCTTTATTTACCTATTGTTTTTGTGAAATGTAAATCACTTACATTATGTGTATTACTAAAATTGCTGTTTTCCCAATTAGTATGAAGCAAATCTGTTGTCTTAGCAACCAGTCTGTAACCAATGTAGCCTACCGTACTGTTGCTTTGAAATTATAGTATTTTGACCCAAACTATCGTATGTACTAAAACAACAAAAATCATACGCTAGAACAGTGCATTTAAAAACAAAGTTATTCTATGTCCATGGAACTTCTATAAACTAAGGAATAAACACAGAGGCTTGGCCACTTTAATGAAACAACTGCTTTACTCTTAAACTAAACTTATCTATCTAAATAAAAGCATCAGAACTACACATTGCATGCAGAACTGCCTCAACAGGAGAATCTGAACTTTAACATTCAACTCCTAACACATGATTATGTTTTCTCATGATGTTTTTTTTTTTTTTTTTTTTTTTAAATATTTATCATATATCGTATAGGCTAAACTATCTGGCAACACTGGGTACTTGTGTATATTAACTTACCCTGATGCCAATATTTCAGTGATGATAATTTTACATAAAAAGCTATACATATTGTCAGGTTAGATATGGTAAGCCTTATGAAAGTGCACTTTAATATTACGTCAAAAAAGTTTTTCTAAGTATACCTAGAAAAAGTACATGTTAATGTAAGTTCATTTTAAGATGTATTACAGTTTACTTTGCAAATTGTTTAAGTGCTAATTTTGTGTGCTAATGATAAGTATAATTATATCCACCCTATTTCAATTTCAACCCTATTTTTGCTGCCAAAACTCAAGATTTGTAAATTGTTTGTAAGGCAGGGGATAACTCGCCCTGCTTCCTTAATAGCTTCCACTTTAGTTTGCTGTGGTGGTGAGAGGTGGTATTGCGGTCCATTTCCTATTGCCTTTAGTGAAAGGAAATGTATCGAAAAATGCACATGTAATGACAGTTAGTGGTAGACTTACAGCTCTATAGTATTACAACAGTAGTTTTCTATAATGTGTTAAAAATTAAAAAAAAAAAAAAAGAAAAACAAGATTAAATATCTACAGTTTTTGTGGTATTTCTATGTCATTTTTAATAGTAATGCTACTGGGTTTTAAGGGGTAATTTTAGCATGTATAGAGCTCGCATATTTTCACACCTAACTGGGTGAATTAAGGGCTTGTTAATAAAACCAGAGTTGGTGATGGTTAGAACAGTGGCAAGACGAACCAAGACAGCTTTTGTGAGTATACATTTGTTTCTGTTGAATTAAGGGTGCTTTACGCTGATTAAGTTATTGTTGCTTTAAATGGAGTTTGGTGGGTCTGGCAATGGCAATTTTGGAGCTGTTTCTGGTTAAACATAAAGAATCTTACCCTTTACCAAGAGACACTTAGAATGACACTCTGTGCTGTTAAGTGGTTAAAAAAAAGCACTTTTAGGGGATGTACAATGACAATGATTAATTGCCCCTAGTAATATTATATTTCAGCCTGTTTCATCGCTGCCAGCTGCAGCGGTCTTGCTCAATACGGAATCATTTTCGGTAACTCGGACTCAAAAACATAAATTAGCATTTTTTTTACCTTGATACACTGTAACAAAACTTCTCCCCTCTCCCTCAGCTGGTATGGTAACCATTAGAAAGACCAGTGTGCCAGTCGGGGCATCAGACACAGATTTGCGCTGTCTGACCAACAGCCAGGTAACACATTCAGAAACACATGCACACCCAAGATGATTTAAGAATATGTTTCAACATTTAAGGGAACTAAAATAGTGGTTGTGAAAATACAATGTAATTTGCTAAACCACTACTGCAGCACATCATTGCAACATTAATATCTTAATTTCCTCTTTGAAATTTTCTGCATACAGTTTTAGTCGTTACACAGTTTAGTTTTACATCAATGACCAAAACTCCAGACTTAGGAAAGTAAGGCTCTATTGTCCAAGGTGTGGGGTTGGTTGAGTGGGTTGCTTGTGGTTTTTCAGTTATATTTTTTAGCCTGTAAATTCTCATTGCCTTATTTAATGATAATGTAAAAATAAGGGATGCACCGTTTTTTTGGTCAAACATTGATATTGTTGACTCTGCCATCAGCCTATTGGCAAAGATGACATTATATATATATATATATATATATATATGTATATATATATACTGAACATTTCCCCTCTGGGGACCAATAAAGCCTTGCTGATATTATTATTTAATTTGATTATATTTTGTATTATTAACCTGAATTTACAAAGTAACTAGTAACTAAAGCTGTAAGTTAAATGTAGTGGAGTAAAAAGTATGGTATTTCTCTCAAAAACATGTATTTTAGTAGAAGTGTAAACTAGCAGAAAATAGAAATACTCAAGTAAAGTACAAGCACCTCAAATCTGTATGGGGTAAAAAAACTTAGTTGTTTTTCATCACTACATCTAGGCTACTTTACATGATTACCTGTGTGTACCTTTGTAAGAATGCCAGTCAAACATCCTGAATTATTTTTGATTTGATGAAACTGAAAAATGTCTAAAACTTGAAAAATTAGGGAAAATAGACTTAATAATGCACAGGTATGAAAGCATATAGAATTATGCTATTCGTGTTAATATGCAAGTACATGCAACATAACATGCAAAGTATGCAACGTACTAGAAGAGACCTTGAGCAAACTTGTGTGTGTGTGTGTGTGTGTGTGTGTGTGTGTGTGTGTGTGTGTGTGTGTGTGTGTGTGTGTGTGTGTGTGTGTGTGAAGGAGCGCAGGCCAAACCCTAGTTTTTTTATCCTCAGCAGCAGTTAGTGGAGTTTGAGATGTAGGAAGGATGACTGATCAGTCAATCAGCTGCTACAGAGGCAAGTGAAAGCAAACTTTAAACCCAGTGCAATGAACTTAAAAATAAATGAATGTGTGAGGAAACCCTGATATATTACTGAATGTGGATAAAGCCCCAACCTCCATTCTTTACATCTTAAAAAGTTTCATGAATTTGGAGCACTCTCCGGTTTTAATATTAACTGGTCCAAGTCAGCGTTATTCGAAATACATTCCTATCTAATGCTGTCCTCCTTACCTGTGTGGTAAAATATTGCAATGACCTGATGTTTTTGCTGGACTAACAGAAGCCTGCATTTGAGTAAAAAGGGGACTATCTGACATGCATTCACTCAGGATATACTCATATCTCTGTAGCTGTCACAGCAGATTCTCTGTTTGCTCGTTTGAGATGAACTGTGCCTCGCCTGGAAAGTTGACAACATCAGGCAGTGGCAGCAGCAGTAGACGGTGAGAAAAAAAAGCTGCAGTAAAGTCGAACCATTTCCAGCAGCCTACAGTCTGTCGAGGAATTCACAGGAACAGATCCTGTTGGATCTGATTTTGATTTATTAAAATGTTATCAGACCTTTATATCAGTTTGTTCACAGTGTCTGCCTGTTTTGATTATGACCGAGTAGCCTGTTAAAATGCCCTACAGGCAGTTTGTAAATGCCCATGTAAATCAGCATTTTATCAGCTGAGGAGACCTGCCCTCAGCTGATTTATTATATCGCGACACTAGCATTACTGCCTCGCAGTTGTATGCCTTCACTAACCAGTCAAGTTGCACTTGCTATGCATCCATGTTTGTAAAAACATGGAATCTACACACACATCTTGCCCCCAGCAGCACAGATCAATTAAATATACAAATACAATACAATTAGCACATCATCAAGGTGGACACCCAAGATTAGCATCACCAAATCAGTATCTGACCAAATGTGTCCCTCTCTGTTCCTGAAATACGATGTTTAGTAATGGCCGGAACACAACATTGTGATGTCACAGTGAAGTTGATCTTTGACCTTTTGGATAGAAAATGTCATCACTTCATCATTACATCCTATGAGATATTTGAGTGAAAATTTAACACAAACATTCAATTGGCCTAAACAGTGAACTGATTAGAATTTGGTGGTCAAACGTCACTGTCATTTTGCATCTGTTTCGTTTTTCGCAAATGTAATATTTTGAGAAGGCCTTGCAAGGTCGTGATGTTACATGCTTTCATTCTGGTTAAGTGTTCTTGCACCTCCTAGAGGCCAGTATGTATAATGTACTCTATCTCTGTTATTTTAGATGTCTGTGTTTTCATTGGCTGTTTAGAGTCACATTACCGTTAGTCACATGTTCAGCAGCCATTTTCCTGTCAAGCAAGCTATAGAACAGCATGGTTTGAGACCTTTATTTTCATCTGGCTCTATCTGCCTGTGTATGCCTTAGAGAAGCTTTGTTTTTGAGAAGATTAATACATCAATGTTTCATTGTATTCAATAACTTTTATTGACATTATTTAAAATATACTTTGTATTGGGTTCTTTACAGTTTCACACTACACATAAACAACTTGACTGCATGGAAATGCTGTATCTTCAATAAATGGACGTACAAGTGCACCTTGACAACACACTTTATGCTCCTTAATCATTGAAGCTACCTAGTGCTACTTCAGTCAAGTTAGCGTAAGAATGTTTAGTTATCTGATGATGTGTGCCTTGCTACACACTCAGGTGCCAGAATTTTGAAAAAACGGCATCACAGTGGGCCTACACAGCATACACCTTCATGAACAAGAGGAGTGCTCTTCATTAGTGGTTCCAGTTGTGCCAGTCTTACCTCCGTAAAGCCTCAAGATGGATGCTACTCCACTGACGCAAGTAGAGGAACAGCAGGCATCTCCATCAGTAGATGAGAGCTTTGCTGTTAGGTCTATAGCTGGCAGCTCAAACAGGTCTTCTGCTTGCTTAGCTGCTGCTAAAGCACGAGCTTAAGTGTTAGCTGCACATGTCCGCACAGCCTTCGTTCAGAAAGAAAATGAAATATTATTGGAAAAAGCTCAGACTGATGCTGCTCTTACTACACTAAAGCTAGACCAAGAGATTGCAGCAGCAGAAGCAGAGGCTGAAGTTTTCAAATCTACAGCAGCAGAAATGGAGAGAGGCTCCAGAGGCTCAAATATTGGATCTCTCCCACTTCAGGCTCCACAACAAAGAACCAATGAGTATGTTGAGTGTCATTCCAAAGTAGCCTCTGAGCCTACACTCACCAACCAGGAATATTGTCAGCCTCAACAACACAATCTTGCTGCCCTTGAGAGCGCTGTTCCAGATCTATCCAATAGTGGTCTCCATGGGACTAGAACACAAATTTCGACCACCCAGCTAGCGAAGTCAGATCCTGATGCTAACCGTCACAGCTCCTGCCCTAAGAAGTCACATCAGCCAATCTTGTCCACTACTACAGCTACTGGGCATGGAGGTAAAGCTTTCTGAACTCCATTGAAGGAACAGAACTTACCTGCAGTGATGAGCTTGATCTGTTAACTAAGTGGTTAGGCCCACAGTCTTCAGCACATGTCAAGAGGATTTGAGCTGTCCATGTCAGTGACCCAGCGCAAGGCCTGACAATGGCCTGGTCTTGTCTTCAGGAATATTACGGGTCACCAGAGATGATAGAGAAGATTCTTTTCGACAGAGTGGAGAAGTTTCCTAAGATCAGCAACAAGGATCATCAGAAGCTAAGAGAGCTTGGTGACCTGCTACAGGAGTTAGTATCAGCACAGCAGGAGGGCAGCTTACCTGGACTGACTCCCCTAGACACTACAAGAAGCTTGAGCCCCATAGTGGAGAAGTTGCCATTCCCTCTCCAAGAAAAATGGATCTCTCATGCCAGTAATTACGAACTACAGTGGAAGGTGCATTTCCCACCTTTTACTTACTTTGCTCACTTCGTCTGCAGAGAGGCCTACATACGCAACGACCCAAGTTTCTCTCTGCCCCCTTCAGCTGCTTGTGGGAATTAAGAAATCTCTATTGTTAGGCAATTCTTTGTATCCTGAGGTGATGACCACTTGGTAGGGGGGAAGTTTCCTGTCTGTCCTTAACCTTTTGTTGGGAGGGGGGGCAATTTCCTTTACTAATGTAGCAGGGATTCCTCACATTGAGCCCATCACTTCTTCAGAGAGAATTTCCCTCACATTTGGCGACGAGGATGGGATGGACGTTCTGCTGATCGACTCCTGAGCCCTGCGTGAGGGTTGAACTGCTGGCAGGAGTCTCTAGAAGGCTCAGGGAAAGTTCCGCTCGGACAAACGGAGGACAGGATCCCGCCTGAAGTTAGGAGCGGGTGGCGGACAGCGGACGCTCCATCTACTTTTTAAGTGAGTACGGTGTTATGAATCATTTTTTGCCGGTAATTGTATTGTTGTTAGGTACCTGTTTCCCCGTGAATCCTTTGAGTGTGGTGTTGGAAACGAGTTTGCACGTAAATCCAGAAAAGCTGTAGTGAAACTCAACTCATGAGCGTGTGTGTAGGCCTATCTCCATGGTATTCCCTTGGTGAGAGTGGAGCTCGTTGGCATATAAATCCTTCGTGGTATTTTAGACCAGTTCTATGTAATTCCGGTAAAAAAGGTTTTTAGAACTGACTCAGGGAAAGCAAAAAAAAAAGAAAAAGAGAAAAAAAAGGAGTTTGAAAGTGGGTGGAGGAGTTCTAGATAATCCTCATAGAATATGTATTTGTTGCAGAACAAATACTAGAATAAGAATATAGAGTTATATTATAAGTATATATAGAATACATCATAGTGCACCATAATAAAATGGGCGCATGCATGAATAATATGAAATAATTATATGAATAATAAACTTTGTAGTGGCTCATTCGATGTCTAGTTCACATAAATGTGTACTATAGGGTGTGTTGCTCTGAACGAATGTGTTGCACAAACCATCTGGCTGAATAAGTTGCTCAAAGGTAGTGTATGCCTGATAAGATCCGACCATACGTGTATGGAAAGATCAGTGTGAGTGTGAATTTTGTGTGTGAATGATAAGCCCATTGAAGGTGTAAGCACATCTGTCCCAGTGAGTTAGTTAAAACATGGGGAACAAAGCGGGAAATTAAAACCTTTACTTAACCTACTCTCAGGTCCTGCTAAATTATGGTAGATAAATGGGGAAAATATGTGGTTGAAGATATTCCACTTTGGCACCATATAACTGACGGGGTGTTTCCAAAAATGGGTACATTGAGTACAGATAGTTTAGGAAGGTGCAGAGTATGGTTAGAAGAAAATGAGCAGGGAAAGAAAGTAGGGAAGAAACAGAAAGTGGATTGGCAAGCTTTCCAAAAGTGGGAAAGGGAAGCTGAAGTAAGGGAAGCTAAATCCTCAGCAGGCTTGATGTTAAAACAAGAATTGAAAGACAAGAGTAAGAGTGAAAAGAAGGAAAAACAGAAACATAGGGCAAGAGATAGGGCTCTGCTCCTCCATATGCTGTCTCCTCTGCTGCAGCCCCCCTTCTCAAGAA
Source organism: Cephalopholis sonnerati (assembly GCA_019142605.1). NCBI lineage: Eukaryota > Metazoa > Chordata > Actinopteri > Perciformes > Serranidae > Cephalopholis > Cephalopholis sonnerati. The sequence goes on along the minus strand of JAGQAX010000010.1, from coordinate 41,935,477 downwards.
GCAAATGGCCTTGATGCTGAGCAACTTCAAAGAGACTCTGAAAGGGAGGGGGAAGAGGTGTCATTGTACCCTGACCTTTCTGCTCTTCATCTGACCCCCAAGGAAGCAGAAACTAACGTTGCTCCCTCGAGACAGTGTGTTTCTCCACTAGCACCATTTTTTGACTATTGGTTGTGGAGCCAAAGAAACAAAGGAGGCGTTCACCAAATGCCCATGATGAGCTGAAGGACGTTGCAGAGGAGCTGCCTGATCCACAAAAGACTGGAGGTGAGAAATGGATCACTGATGGCCACATGTTGAGGTGCTACAGATGTGAAGGCTTCAGGCACATTTCACATGATTGTGCTACTCCTTGGACTGAGAAACAACAAGGACAACATCAGGGGGACTCCTGGCCATATGCAGCACCTCAGAAGCTATGTTGATTCTGCAGGACTACTGTTAATGCAGCCATAGGAGACAGTGGAGGCAGGTCAGAGCATTGAGCAGCACACAGACACATTAACACAACAACAGACACAAAATGTAAATGACACACCAGCCGTTACATACCGCCAATGTGTGAAGTTAACACTTGATTCTAAGACACCCCCTAGGGTGACTTCAAAGGTGCATAATGTATATGTGACATTCCTTGTAGATTCAGGAGTAGAGGTTTCAGTAATTCAATTCAAAGTTCTCCCTAATGCTCCCAAAACAACTAAATTCCTAAAAACAGTAGGAGCATCAGGCATTCCAGGATTTGAACCCATATCTGACCCATTAACCGTATGTTTTGGGGATTACACAGGGGAGCACCCATTCCTCCTATCTAATGTGTGCCCTGTTAATTTACTAGGCCGAGACCTAATGTGTGCTCTGAGTATTGAGGTGCACTGTGATCCCACAGGTACGGTGGCCGAGACCCGCCATCGCTGCAAATAAAAGTAATGCTGCAAACAAAAACAAACGCCGCTGCAAATAAAAAGAAACGCTGCTGCAAATAAAAGAAACGCTGCAAACAAAAACAAACGCCACTGCAAATAAAAAGAAACGCTGCTGCAAATAAAAGAAACGCTGCAAACAAAAACAAACGCCGCTGCAAATAAAGAAAAATAAACGATGCAAATACAAAAAGCCACAACGGAAGTGGATTACCGGGGACTGTTTTTGCCGATGCACCGGTGTGAGAAGAAGAAGAAGACGAAGAAGAAGAAGTAGAAGAACAGGAGTACGAATTGGAAAACGAACGAGAAAGTAAGTAAAAGTGTTAGTGTTTAATGTCACTACGTGTACTTTTTAATGTGTTATTTGGTTAGGCCATGTAGCCCCAGGGTTGAAGGTTTGAAGTTGAACTGGAGGATGCCGGTGTATTGTTAGTTTCGGCTAACACGGAGAAACCCAGTGTGTGGGTGCGGAAAGACTAACGAGAGGAGAAACGAGTTCGGTAACGGAACAAAAACACATCCGAGTGGAAACAACTGACGGCTACATGGTTCCGGCAGCTTATTACTGTTGGTGTTGTTGTTGTTTTTATCATTAATAATCATGCTAACAATAATCTAAGGCGTGGGTAACAATAGTCATTTGGATGAATGTGAACTTGAAGCTGTGTGGGGTGGCCAGGGACTTTTGAGAAAGTACCAGATTGAATCTTAAACTTTACTGTCTTTGCTTTGTCATTTACCAGAGGGGTGTACTACGAAGCGAGATTAACGGGTTAGCGAGGTATGTTGAGTCTAAAGCCAGAGTTTTCAGTGTCACGAAGGTGGCTCTCTTTTAACCTGGCTAGATCACCATGGTAACTTATGCTTAGCTCATAGCCTGGTCCCGACCAGTTATGTTCAGAGTTTAATCTTAAAATCAACTATAAACGCGCCGCTGTTTCACAATTTAGCGCGTTTGGAGCTGGCGTAACCTTTACTTTGAAAGTCCAGTGGAGCTGGATCAGAACCGAGCATTTGTACGGAGAGAGATCGCACTGATCCGCTGGTGTTTACTTTATCTCTGAGTGTCTCCGCCTACAGATGTTCAGCTGAGGGAATACGCACTCACTGTTGAGCCGAGCGTCAGGAGGACACTGAAACAAGCATTACAGATAATCAGATAGGTAATCAGTAAAGTTAATCATTTCACTTTGATGTGGCCATGAATAAATGAATTTCAGTGTTTTGCCTGTTATATGGCAGTGTTGCCCAAACGCAAATCTTGAATAGCTCTATGCTATTTTCACAGTTAAAAAGGTCTTTGTTGTCATTGTACAGAGACAATAGGCTATAAGATTTACTTGTACAGCATCTAAAATGTTCACTGTATATTCATACGCACACCCAGCCTCACTTTCAATAAAACACACTCATTCTATAATTGATCAGTAAAATATATGAAACAATATAAAACACAATTTAAAAATGACAGTTGTTGCTCTAGTTTATTTTGCTTAAATGGATAAAGCTTCGTATTTCAAAGTACCGCAATGTTCAGCTGTCAGAAATTAAAATCAGCCTCCTCTCTTTACTTATTATTAATGATCATATTTGCAGCAACAGTGTCGCTTTTGGCTGTGATCAGGCTTTTTTATATCGCTCATACTCTCTCCATTAAAACAGCCTGCTCCTCTTGGCTGAAATCAGCGACCATGTGCGGAAGTGGAATCATATGACGCCAAACACCTCTTTTTATGTGAACGCGCAGGAGCACAAAGCTGAGAGCCGGACTTGACAAACCAAGTTGATAACCACCTTCGTGATACCGTTTAACTCTGTTTAGGGGCTTTAGGTTTTGTTAAGCCAGAACATGAACACAAAGCCTGGCTGTGTTGAGCTTCCTTCGTAGTACACCCCTCAGGTCATGTTTTGTCCATTCTGTGGGGTGAACCTTCCATCCGTCCAGGTATATTGTGGCTCATGCTGTAGAAATGTCAGCTTCCTAAGGAGTCTTCAAGATGAAGGTTGAGTTTATTATGCACTTCATCATTTAGCCTCTAATTTAGTTCCTCCTTTCTAACCCTCAGGTCCTGAAGCTACTTCAGTGGATGTACTTATCCAAATATATTTCATGGAGGGCCATAGTTATGAAATAATAGTCGACTTACTGAAAACCAAACACAACATATCAGTCTGTCTTCGCAATCTAGAAAGAAGACTAAAAGATGCCTGGCCAGAAGGATCAACTACACTCCAATTGCCACTGTGCGGGCAGCTATTTCCGAGGAGCTAAAGGGATCAGGCCAGCTTTTAGGGTATAGAGCGATGTGGCAGATTCTGAAATAAAAACACTCTCTTATCGCCTAATGGCAGAGCTGGATCCATGTGGAACAGAGAATTGCAGCAGACGTAGATTTGTTCGAAGAGCATATCATTCAATGGGACCAAACGAAACCTGGCATGTTGATGGGTATGATAAATTAAAACCTTTTGGAATTGCCATAAGTGGTTGCATTGATGGCTTCTCCAGAAAAATTATGTGGCTGAATTGTGGAAAGACCAACAACGACCCTTCAGTAATTGCTCAATACTACATCAACTGTGTAGTAGAGCATGGAGTTTTTCCAAAGCGGCTCCGCACAGATTGCGGCACTGAAAATAGAGTAATGGCTGCCCTTCACTGTACCTTGAGATCAGAGCATACAGACGAGTTTGCAGGGGCTAAAAGCCACATGTATGGCACTTCAGCATCCAACCAGCGGATTGAAAGCTGGTGGTCCTACTTCCAGAAACAAAGGTTTTTGTTGCTTTTAATTCATTTATGTTTTACTTGACCCTGGATTACTGTATTTGCTGTATGCATTTATTATATGCCTGCTCTGCATAGCAGAGAAGGCGTATATTACTATCAAACTACTATCAAACCTACAAGAGGTAGACTCACAAACACACAACACACATACACAAAACACACATACAAATAGATTCACACAGACACACAAGCACACAAAAACACATCGACACACACACAGACAATTACACACACGCGTGCATCCACACATACACACACACACACACACACACTCATCCAAGTAAAGAAGCACACAGACTCACAAACACACACAGACACACAACTACACACACAACACACAAATAGACGCACATATATAACACACTAAGACACACAGAGACATACAACAAACACACACAAACACACACACACACACACACACCATCACCATCATCAACACACCACCGTGAGCATGAAGACAGCATGGTCGTAGCGGATGCACAGAGGAGCAGGCATATATTGCAATTTCTTCAGAAATTGTTTAGTACTATTTCTCAAATCCTATGTATATTGCTGTGCTTTTTGAAGGAAAGGGTATATTGTAGTGACATCTCCAAAAGGCATGAGTCAGTAGTAAATGGACTTGTAGATTAATCTACATCTCTTGAAGAATGATGCCCTGGATGAATAAAATTTGTGTTTTCTATCTAGGAGCCAATTTTGGATGGATCTGTTCAGTGACTTGAGGGAGAGGCATCTCTTCAATGGCAGCCCTGCACACACAAAGTTGGTATAATACTGCTTCCTGGGAGTCCTGCAGAAAGAGCTGGATGAATACAAGCTGTACTGGAATACTCACACCATTCGTCCTGTTCACCAATCCCAGTGCCCATCTGGTAAACCAGAGGCAATGTATCACGTACCTCAAAGGTGAGTATTAATTAAAGAGTTTTCCTTATGGTATTTTGGATTAAGTTATATAATTTACTAATAACGACGACACTGCCATCGTCGGGTGTATCGTGGGGGGGGGTTACAGGTCCCTTGTGAAGGATTTCACCTCCTGGAGTCACCTTATTTACTGTTATTTATTTATTTATTTATTTATATATTCTACCCTTCATTGTGTGAGTGTGGTGCTATGGAGCAGCTGAACAATTGAGTTTCCTTCGGGATCAATAAAGTATTTACCTACCTATAAAAATACACATCCAGTCTCCAGTTTTATATTGACATATTGAACAATGTTAATTACGTAAAAACTGAAATAATGTGGTGCTTTAAAATTTGAATGCACTTGAAAATTTTAACATTTTGATTATAAAAATTAAAATTCACAGTAAAGTCTTCCCTCATGTGTAGTGTTTCTCTAATATTTGATACTTAGTTTAACCTAAGATCATTGCTTGTCTTTGGGTCTCTGCATCCTTGTCCTGTAAGAAACTCTGGAGATAATTGGAATGACCATGAAACTAAAACTTAACAGGAAAGCTAAACTTTCTTGATGTGTTGCTCAGTGTGAACACTTTTCTGTACTTGCTCCTAGATTTGATGGGAGCAATTGTGGTTTCCCGGCATCTGCCCAAACCCTGAACGACGTTACCAGCATCATGCCAGTGCCAGCAACTCCTGGTGGGGATGAGCATGAAACTCTCTTTGGAGAACTGCAACGACAGAGTGGTCTAAGGGCTCCTTTGCAGTGGGAATCAGCTGTAGAGAACTACATCACCCTGAAAAACATGGCTGGTCTGTAAAACTGTTAGGGACATAACCTAACCCTAACAACACCAAAACAAACTTTTTTTATGTGTAGTATTTGCTGTATGTCATTTTCCTCTCTCTCCTGTCATTTCCTGTCTCAAATAAAGTTGTCTAAGCCTGAAAAAAAATCTTTGAAAAAAAAGAACAGTCTGTAGTTTGGTATTTTTTATTATAGAAACAAGCTGAAGCTGCAAGCCCATTCCTGATATCAAATAATAATACAATAAAAATATGTGGTGTTGACAACAGACCACGTATTTGCAATACAAAACAAAATATTAAAAAAAAAATGTTGCAGTGCAACTTATGTTTGAATGTGCAACGGAATGTATAACATAACAAATGTGCTATGAAATATATAACAAATATAACAAATCTGCCATGAAAAATAGACAGAAACTCTCACACACATCTCTCTTACTCACTATATTTAAACTACACTAGTGAGTGAGACTGTGTGTGGCAACATTAACTTTTACCACAAGTTTATTTGTCTAAAAGCACCCAAAGCTGGGGGAATTCTTGATGCCAAAGTCCATGTTGGCTTTGAAGGCACTATAAGTGTCCAAAAGAGGAAGCTTTAAAATGTTGGCACAGGTATTCGCCATTGGGAATGTTGACGTTGTAGAACATAAGAATTGAAGGCGTGGCAGAGGACTCATACCAGCAGGAAGCACACATGGCACACCTGAAGCGAACATTAACACCTCCTCCAAGGTCACAGAGTTGTCATCTTCTAAAAGTAGGGAGCATTGAAATCAATGGACAGTAAATACTATCTACATCAACACTGGAACTTTTCATAATTTGTGTGTATAAAATCAGATGAGCAAATTGAGTTACCTTCACAATTGAGAAGATAGTCTGCCCAGTAAGTCATAGCTTTCTCTTCCTGAGCCCTCCTCTTGCTTCCCTGTTGACTAAGTTCAGGCTGGAACAAATTTTCCATCTCTGCAGCAGACAGCTTCACATCGGCATGACAGAGAGCAGGGGTCAGGACCGTCGGATGCTGCTGCAGAGCTGTCAGAAACTGCAGACTTTCAAGTCCAGCATTGAATCTAAAATACAATTAAAATATGCATGTGAAGTTACATGTGCATCATGTAGAAGTAAGTAAGCAAGAAAATGGGACAACAGCAACACGTTTTTTCATAATTATTTTAGTGACAACAATGAAATATGAAAACCTACCTCTTGATTGCAGTGCTGTTCCTGTGGATGATGTACCACTTCAGGTTCTCCTCTACAATCTTTTTTTTTTTCTTCACATGACCTGACATGCCTGAAGCACCCAACAGTCTGCAACATGGCGCTGTTCTGTACCATCAAGTCCTGAAGGATTTCCAATGAGGGTGCATTCTGAATCTAAAAGAGATAACAGAGTACCACACATTTCAAATATGAATATAAGTAATTATAAAAAATGGTAATGCCAGAAGGATCATTTGAAAGAATGGTTTAAGTGGACAAAACGCTCTCTTTACTCTTATTCTAGAATTTCACACCCTTCTATCAAGTGTCCTCATACCTCTTGTAGGACTTTCCCTATCTCCTCATCTGTAATGTCTCCTACAGATGCCTTGAAACTGGTCTGCCCTGAGATGTAGCTGACAAGATCCTGTGACAGAAAATTGGGACCTGGTCCGCTATGTACAATGGACACAGCAATCATCTTCCCTGCTAAATAATACTCATCCTCTACGATAGCTGTCCAAGGAAATTCAGAGTAAATAAATATTAAATCAGTTTCCATATTTAAAAACATTGCATGGCTGAAATATGGGTTTTTTCTTTTAAGACATTATACAAAACAAAACCTGTTGAATTGTAGACCAGGTAGCGGCTCTCCACAGGTCCATCAAATATGGGCTGTTTGTTCAGCTCTTTCATCAGAAGGGAGAGGAACTCTCTTTTGGGGCCACCTGTATCAAGACCTTCCTCAAGCCTCCCTTCATTGTCAGAGAATGTCACCAGGATGTCTTTCTTTTCTGAGAATGTTGCCCTTTTAAATCCTCTGACTGCTCCATTCCAGATGTCAGAGCAACAGATGTTAAATTTGCTGACAGCTTGATGGTCAATCTCGAGTGCCAGGTTTGCAGTTATCTCAGGAATTGATGGCTTGTCCACCCTGTCATCAGATAAATCATGACCATGTTACATGGTACATGATAGCAGACATTTTTGACCAGGAAAAATAACAACCACAGTTGAAGTAAGCATAACTTTTCTCTTACCCTGTATCCTCTGGAATGTCATGACTGCACTCAACACTGTCTGAGTCATCCTCATTCTCTATTACAATGGACGCATACAGCTGAGTATATTTGCTGAGAAATTGACACACAAATTTATATTGTTGATGTTTTCATAATTGAATAATTGAATTATGGAAAGGAAAGTATAAAACCTATAGCACGTAGTTTCCATCGCACCTCCTGATGTTCCTGGGCCCTCTTGTGAGTCAGAAAGTAAGACCTGAATCACAAAACATAACAGGGATAGGACAGGTAGGTTGAAGTATTTTAAGTCATGGCTATCAGAGGGCTGATTTATAAAGAAAAGACTATTCTAATGTACACAAACGTGGATCTCTAGGTCAGTGTGACACATTATTTTATGTAGTTTAAGAAATTGATTGTGTGACAATATTTTCAGACAAGGCTAAGTGTGAACAATAGACTATGTTTAGGAGTCACAATTACTGGAGCTGCTGAATCAGTGCCTGACTCCATCTGCAGGTTCCCATAACTGGAAGTAAAAAACAATATATCAGTGAGCACTTCAAATTTGATTGACAGAACTAGAGCTGAACAAATTTGAACATAAATATTGAATTCTATTATTCTGACTGATAGTGTGTGTGATTTGCGACAGGGGGAATGATCTTTCTCACATTACCACTTTCAGTGAAAAACATGTCTTTGCAGGGATCTGCACTAAATAAAGTTGTTTTCTTAAGTTTGTAAAATATGTGTAGGCCAGGACACTGCAACATTTATCGTAATTTAAAATGCTATTTTGGCATGTTTCATCGCAAAAATATGGCTTCTATGTAAAATCTAGAACCACTTTCACTTTCAGACAGAACTTACAATATAAGCAATGTAAGACACAACATATGTAGCACTCACTAATGTATCAGCTGCATTGAATTCTGCAGAGCTTGGACTCATGATAATCATCTCTAAATCCGACTCGTCGGATTCAGAGTTGGTTTCCTGAGCTGTGAAATACAAGAACAGGTATAAGGGGATTTTAGACTACTCAGAACAACAGACAACTTTTCTTGACAAACAAATCATTTAAAAAAAGCTCTTCTTGGTTGGCAATTCTTTCACAATTACTTACAAGACGTAAAGAAATCTTCAGCTGTACAAATGTACAGTGTGATACGTTGGTAGGCCTTTCCCAGTGCCTCTTTGTACTCTTTTAGAGTGAAAGGTACTTCTGTTCCTGGTATATTTAGTTATCTTTGTACCGTCAGGGTAGAGCGATACGTGGGGACCACCATGTACATTTCTGTGGAAGGCCTTCAGTTTTTGCTCAGCAGCTCTCTGCAATTCGTCAGCATCCAACTCTGGTCGCACCAAAAGAGGAAGTACTGTTCTTCTTACAGTCTTCAGTCCACCATCTTTCAGCCGCATAAGGCCTACTGAAATCTACAGAGAAACATTGAAATGGCAACTGTTAACTAGATCAGTGACACTATAAATACATGACAGAATGGACTGTCGGCAAATTGTTAGTCTATCTCAGCAAAAAAAAGTTACCTTCACAACCTTCAGGTTGTCTTTTGATGGTGCTTTTTTCTTTTTGAAAGATGCTCGTCTCTCCTTCTCTTTTAGACTCCGGAAAGTCCGAAATGACTCCAGTACACTTTTTCCAGGAGCTTCTGCTTCAAATAAAAGTCCAATCAATCGTCAATAAGAAAGAACAGAGAGACACACAGTGTTCTCACCCATACTCATAAAGTATATAGAGTGTACATTACCTAAGCCTAATTAAAAAAAAGAAAGAAAGAAACATTACCCTCACTTGTGCCAGGTTTGTCATCATCAAACTCACACAGGAATTTGATGCCCTTGCCACATGAACAGCAAAACATTGGTTTAGAAGGCTGCTGGTGTCCACAAAAAGGACAATACATTATGATCTGCAACAAAAAAAATCCAGTATCATTAGGTTGCTTTGGACTTCAATTGCATGAACATTTTAGCCGTCAGTTGTTTCCACCCGGATGTGTTTTCGTTCCGGACTCTCTGTACCTCAATCTGACATGGTACTTTCTCAAAAGTCCCTGGCCACCCCACACAGCTTCAACTTCACATTCATCCAAATAACTATTGTTACCCACGCCTTAGATTATTGTTAGCATGATTATTAATGATAAAAACAACAACAACGACAACAACAGTAATAAGCTGCCGGAACCATGTAGCCGTCAGTTGTTTCCACTCGGATGTGTTTTCGTTCTGGGCTCTCAGTAGCTGTTGTTAGTTGTGTTTGTCTGGGGTAGACACTGCTCTGGAGTGAGAGCGTGCAGTGGTACATGTAACTGTGTTTTGCTGCATATTGGAGTAAAGTTACCGAACTCGTTTCTCCTCTCGTTAGTCTTTCCGCACCCACACACTGGGTTTCTCCGTGTTAGCCGAAGCTAACAATACACTGGCATCCTCCAGTTCAACTTCAAACCTTCAACCCTGGGGCTACATGGCCTAACAAAATAACACATTAAAAAGTACACATAGTGGCATTAAACACTAACATTTTCACTTACTTTCTCGTTCGTTTTCCAATTCGTACTCATGTTCTTCTACTTCTTCTTCTTCATCTTCTTCTCACACCGGTGCATCGGCAAAAACAGTCCCCGGTAATCCACTTCCGTTGTGGCTTTTTGTATTTGCATCGTTTATTTTTCTTTATTTGCAGCGGCATTTGTTTTTGTTTGCAGCGTTTCTTTTATTTGCAGCAGCGTTTCTTTTTATTTGCAGCGGAGTTTGTTTTCGTTTGCAGCGTTTCTTTTATTTGCAGCAGGGTTTCTTTTTATTTGCAGCGGTGTTTGTTTTTGTTTGCAGCATTACTTTTATTTGCAGCGATGGCGGGTCTCGGCCACCGTACACACACAGGCATAAAAATAATAAGTACTATCGCGGGCTTATATCCTGTTTGCTCTGTTGAGAATGATTATTATTATGCATGTGATCTAGTGAACCCTCCTGATATAGACAAACATTTGTCTACAGTACTTCAAATGTCAGAGGTTCCTGAATGTTTGCAGTGTGTGTGTCATATATCTGACCAACTATCAGAAATTACATATATGAAGAAAAATGGGATATACAAGATAATGACATCATAGTAATAGACAAAGTATTTGTAGGTTCAAACTTCGCTACTGCATCTGTACATCTTTCTGAAACTGTTTTCACTACCTGGTTCTGTGCCCCACATTCCATTAACAAAAGACTCCAACTGTGAATGGGGGGATACGGGACCTTGGGTTAAAGCAGCCATAGAGGTTTCAGACTGGCAAATTAGACTAGATGGTAGCTCTTACTCTACTTCTCTAAATATTACATTTTATTTAATAGGGCTAAAGGCAGCAGTTGTTCACACTGTTAGAACATGCATTTACTCAATCACATTTATGTTATTGACTGATGAAGAGGAGGCATTGATAGCAACAGTACCTGAGATCTTGTGTGCTGGAAACAAGTTTGATTTTGGGAATATAAAGGATGTAACTCCTGTTGTTGTTCAGCCAAAGTCAACTTTAAGATCCTGTAAAAGACAGTATCCACTCAGCATAGACACTATTCAAGGCTTTGCTCCTGTCATTTAGGGCCCGTCCACACGAAGCCGTTTCAGGGTGAAAACGCCAAAGTATTTATGCGGTTCAGCCTTTCGTCCACACGAAGACGGCGTTTTAGGGGGGCAAAACCACATCTTTTTGAAACCGGGTTCCAGAGTGGATTAATCTGAAGACGCCGGCTTAGCGTCTCCGTGTGTACGGCCGGCAATGATGTCATAGCCCCACCTCTCTAACCTCGGACTTTACCCCGGCAGGAAGCTGTCCCATCACAACAACAGTGGCAGATTACAAGCAGCAATAGACAACTATTTACGCTACAGTTTTGTTTACAGTACTCTATTCTTCAAGTGGGAAATAACAGGTGGAACACACCACCTGAGGGGTGTACTACGAAGCGAGATTACGGGTTAGCGAGGTATGTTGAGTCTAAAGCCAGGGTTTTCAGTGTCACGAAGGTGGCTCTCTTTTAACCTGGCTAGATCACCATGGTAACTTATGCTTAGCTGATAACCTGGTCTCGACCAGGTTATATTCAGAGTTTAATCTTAAAATCAGCTATAAAAGCGCCGCTGTTTCACAATTTAGCGCGTTTGGAGCTGGTGTAACCTTTACTTTGAAAGTCCAGTGGAGCTGGATCAGAACCGAGCATTTGTACGGAGGGAGAGATCGCACTGATCCGCTGGTGTTTACATTCTCTCTGAGCGTCTCTGCCTACAGATGTTCAGCTGAGGGAATACGCACTCACTGTTGAGCCGAGCGTCAGGAGGACACTGAAACAAGTTGTACACCTGCAGCATTACAGATAATCAGATAGGTAATCAGTAAAGTTAATCATTTCACTTTGATGTGGCCATGAATAAATGAATTTCAGTGTTTTGCCTGTTATATGGTAGTGTTGCCCAAACACAAATCTTGAATAGGTCTATGCTATTTTCACAGTTAAAAAGGTCTTTGTTGTCATTGTACAGAGACAATAGGCTATGAGATTTACTTGTACAGCACCTAAAAAGTTCACTGTATATTCATACGCACACCCAGCCTCACTTTCAATAAAACACACTCGCATTCTATAATTGCGATCAGTAAAATATATGAAAACAATATAAAACACAATTTAAAAATGACAGTTGTTGCTCTAGTTTATTTTGTTTAAATGGATAAAGCTTCGTATTTCAAAGTACCGCAATGTTCAGCTGTCAGAAATTAAAATCAGCCTCCTCCCTTTACTTATTATTAATTATCATATTTGCAGCAACAGTGTTGCTTTTGGCTGTGATCACGCTTTTTTATATCGCTCATACTCTCTCTATTAAAACAACCTGCCCCTCTTGGCTGAAATCAGCGACCATGTACGGAAGTAGAATCATATGACGCCAAACACCTCTTTTTATGTGAACGCGCAGGAGCACAAAGCTGAGAGCCGGACTTGACAAACCAAGTTGATAACCACCTTCGTGATACCGTTTAACTCTGTTTAGGGGCTTTAGGTTTTGTTAAGCCAGAACATGAACACAAAGCCTGGCTATGTTGAGCCTCCTTCGTAGTACAGGCCACTGTTATAGCTCAAACAGGATCATGTGATCATACCTCTGCCATCTCTGACAGCCATCTCAAAGCAACCGAGCATGCTAGCAATTAGCTTGCCTTGCTCCGTTAAAATTTAGTTAACTTGAACATGTCCCGAGCTAGTTTAAGGTAAGCTTAAGGTAAACATCTCCTCCTTCTGAGGATGATTTATGATCTCTGATGACATATTAAGAGATACTAACAATTAATTCAGTATTAACTGTCGCTCCATGTAAAGTGAATAAATGTGATGTTTCCCAGCTAATCCTCCGCTCGTCTGTATTAACCACGCAGTTTACACGTTTTTATAAATTGTGATTTGTTAAAAACCGTTGTGAGTGAAACATGAAGCTGAATTTAGCAGCAGACTATAAAGGAAGTAGGGTAAATCAGTAACACATTCTCAACTCTAATGACTAAATACATATTTCACAGTGTGTTGCTGAGTTTATTTTCTAATGTACCAAGTGAGGAGAGTGCTTACAAAGTATCTTGACCTTTAACTAAAGACTGGCCAACATGACTGACCAAAACACCAGCTGATCTTAAATCTTTGTGCATTCCCCAAATGTCACCTGTACAGTATGCTGCTAGTTTGAAAGTGTGTGAATTGTGTGTCTACTGAAAATAAACATGACAACGACAACAACTTCTCAAGCAGTACTTTATTATTATTATTAGTACAATTACTGGAAATGTGCAAACAAATCACAAGGACTGTCATTAGGAATGATGAGTGACCACTCGTCCCCGGCAACTCCAGCACCCGGTGTCCACTGCTTGCCTGAAACGAGTCCATTATACCAGCCTACTTCGACTGACACGGTCCCCAATCAACGTGTTGTTGAAGTTTACTGGCTTTGTAATCCAGCGTGACTCGAAGCAGCAGCTTGATGAAACTTTGATAAAATTCCCATTATGTTGTGTTGACACTTTGTGTCAAGAGGAGGGAATGTTGGAATTAAGAAATCTTTATTGTTAGGCAATTCTTTGTTTCCTGTCTGTCCTTAACCTTTTGTGGGGGGGGACAATTTCCTTTACTAATGTAGCGGGTAGGTGCGAACAACTGTAGGTGCGGATTAGAGCTGAGATGTAGTATAAAGGTCTGCACATTTTAAAGATTGTCAGAGAAAGCCATGGGTCTTCTCTCCATGCTGCATGTATTAAAGAGACTTGATTCCTCACACCGAGCCCATCACTTCTTCAGAGAGGAGAATTTCCCTCACATTCTACAACAACAAAACTGGACAACGCAGTAGGCAATGTCCTATCCACAAAAAGCCTCACCCCCTTAAACATTGTAGAGGCTTTAGAGCCCAAACCATCGAAGAATACAAGGCGTTTCTCAAAGAAGCAGCCATATGTTTTTGATGTTGTTCTTCAAGCATCTCTCCAAATATTGTAAAATCACAGTTCAGTGTACAGAGTGTAGTAGCGATAAACACATAGCCGCACTTCACCCTGAGCCAGCTCCATGGGATAGCAGGACCCCTGAGTCCTGGCGGGGAGGAGCCAGTGTAAGCCATCTCCTACTGTGAATTCAAAGCGTACGGAGGTCTGTGGAGGAAATAATGGCCCACACTCTTGCTCTAAAATCTGCTTCATCACTGTGCATCCTAAGGCAGTACCAGACAGGTCATTAACACTCTATGCTATTCTTGATGACCAGAGCAACCGATCGCTCGCCAGATCAGAATTCTTTGACTTCTCAGGCATTGAAGGCACAGAGGCCCTCTACACACTGCGGACATGTGCTGGTCTCACTGAAATGTCTGGTAGGAGAGCCACAGGCTTCATTGCACAACCTTTGAATGGAAGTTTCAGCATAAATCTCCCGACTAAGTGCAACTACATCCCTGAAGACAGGTCTGAGATTCCTACTACAGAAGTGGCAAGGTATCACACTCATCTTAACTCCATTGCCCAGTACATTCCTCCACTTGACCCAGAGGCTCAGATCCTAATTCTCCTTGGACGTGATGTCCTACAGGTCCACAAGGTAAGAGATCAACGCAACAGACCAAATAGCGCAACATATGCCCAACAGTTGGATCTTGGTTGGGTCATCATAGATGAAATCTGACTAGGTGCAGCTCACAAACCCAAGGATGCAAGTGTGTTCCGCACTCACATTCTAGAGAATGGGTGCAACCCTCATTTCAAACCCTGTCCGAACCATCTTACTCTGAAAGAGAAGCTCACTGTGAACAGTCAAAGGTCTTGCAGTCCCCGTGACCCGCAAAGCTCAGAGCCCCCTTGTGTTCCAGCTCATTATTCTGGCGATGACCCTTTGGGACGTACTATTTTCCAACGCACAGAGGATGACAACAAGGTTGCCCCTTCTATTGAGGACCTGCAGTTCATTGAGCTAATGGATAAGGAGATGTTCATTGATGAGGGAAACAGCTGGGTTGCCCCACTCCACTTCCGCACGCTAAGGCCATGTCTGCCTAACAACAGGGAGCAGGCTCTGAGTCGCTTTAACTCTTTTTGTCGTACTCTTGTTGGGATTCACTGGACCACAGATGATTTGTCATTTGTTAAAAACTAAACTGGACATGTGAAGGCTTTTCCCCCTGAGGTGGAAGACCTCATATTCTTTGTTCTCAAACAAGGAATTTACCTGACACCCATCTCAGCAGGATGGCCAACTTCACACCTCTGTGAGAGACAAGTCTCAAAAGTGATTGGTCATTACTGTTACAGTGCCATGTGACTCTGTGATGTCATCAGACACACTGTAGGAGTTGATTTCCATTCACTACAGTCTCCCTCTTAGCTCTTGGGCGGCAAGCCGCTCACACCTCTTCCCTTCTGGGCCCTGGACCAGCCCAGAACCATCAAGGGGGGGACAATTGCTCTACAGACTTTTGTTCCCTTTTCTCCTAAGACTCTCATGCCCTCACTCAAGGAAGGTGCATAACTGAAACCACAGAAGTTAGAAGAGCAAACACAAGGCTTGCAACTAACTTCCCAGCAACAAGGAGAATCAAGTTGAGTTAGCACCCCAGCGTCTAACTCTGCAAGGACCCCGAGCGACCGGCTTCCTTGGATCTGCACCTTTGGAACAAGGACACAACAAAGACTGTTTCTAGAACCACAGCTCTTTCCAGCCTTCTTCGTTGGCGAACAAGGACAACACGCATCAAACCAACTCTTCCCTCAATCCATTCAGGATTTGGTAACGTAACAACTGGGCATAGCTTTATCACAGCTGCACAGGCTAAGCAAGACTGTTTAACTTGTTGTTTGTGATTTAATGCTGCTAATTGAGTTATTGTTGTGATTGTCTGCAATTAGGTTATTGATTAGTTGGTCTTACCAAGCAAAGTCATGTTTAGTTTGCTAATGCTGTTCACAGACGTCTTGCATGTAACTAAACATCTTCTGCATTAATCCAGACCCCTTTGCAACACAAATCGCATTCACATAGACTCACTCACAAATAGGCTTTCAACAGAGCTACACCCGAGCAGGCCGCTCAAGTCCCGCTTCTTTTCTTTTGTCTTTGCCCTGACCACACAGTCAGACAAACACCTCCCCCGATCTGAAGCCAGCTTTGATCTGACCATCTTGTAGTTTTCTGTTGTCAGCCATTTTGTTTTGTAGGCCAAACAGGGCCTCCGATTACCACACCCGCCTTTGTCTTTCTCTCACACGCACACACACAGACACACACCTACACACGTATACACACACACACACACACAGGCTTGTATATAGTTAGTTAGGATTTGTGTGTTTTGGTTTTGCTTTACTTTATGAATAAATATATTTTGGAATCGTACCTGCTGTCTGTTTAATGTTGTACAATAGTGAATGAATAGTCAACCTCTGCTGCGTCAAGAATTCCGAAATCCTTCAGGCTTTATTATTAATTTGGTTATGGTTATTAATTTAATTATTAATCAAATTCCCAAATTAATAGTTTAGTGAACTTTATGAGACTGATATCAATAACTGGCTATCATTTTTCCCTTTTCGGGAATGGTGCCCCACGAGGTGATTTAATGTTAATTAGGTCACATTATTTAACATAATTAATAATTATTACTAATAATTATTAATTATTTCTGATAGCCAATTTGAGCCTATTAATGTAAATTCCCTACATTAATGGTGCCGCCGTACAAAGCCTATAAGTGTGGATTCCCAACATTTTGGTGCCCCTTGATAAGGCCTAGTACTATAATTTACAACACTCTTTAAAGAAAGGCTGAGATGAAGCAACAATTTGTTGCCTTCATGCAGCTGGTATTCAATCAATTCAAGATCATACAGAGTTGGTTCCATGATTGGCAGAGGGAGAGGAGTGCGGTTACCTCCGCACATTGTATCACCCCTGCAAACCTGGTCAAATGCAAGTTGTGTTTGACTCTCGCGCCAAGCACCTTGGATCGTCTCTTAATGATGTGTTGCTGACTGGACCAGACCTGACCAACAGTTAGCTGGGAGTTCTGATGTGTTTTCGACGTGAACAGATTGCTGTTACTGCACACACTGAACAGTTGTTTCAGAGTTTCATCATAGGGGAAGATCATAGGAACTTCCTCTGATTCTTGTGGTTTAAGAACAATGACCCTACGGATGAGGTTGTCAAATACCGGATGAGAGTCCATGTGCTTGGCAACAGCCCCTGCCCAGCGGTCGCAACCTACAGCCTCAGTTGAGCTGCTCTACATGGAGAGGATAAGTGCAGACATGTATAGAAAGACTTCATATATAGAGAATTCTATGTGAACAATGGCCTCATATCTCTGCCTTCCATAACTGAAGCTGCCAGCTTACTCAGAGCTGCATGAGGTATGCTAAGTTTGTCCAACTTACACCTCAACAAGATTGCATTCAACTGTCCAGCAGTTATTCAAGCATTTCCATCCTCAAAGTATGCTCAGGACTTGAAGGCCCTCGACCTAGACACTGACTCTCTTCCAGTGCAGTGCAGTCTAGGGTTGAGCTGGGACCTGAGCAGCAGAACGGTCATCTTTCAGGCTGCCAGCACCAAAAAGCCCTTCACACGCAGAGGTGTGCTTGCCACTGTGAACAGTTTGTTTGATCCACTCAGTCTAGTGGCACAAATCTCCATACAAGGAAAGTTCCTGCTAAGAGAACTCACCCATGATACCGTTGACTGGGATGAGCCCCTCCCAAGCTGAAAAGGAAGCGGAGTGGATCACTTAGGGAGATTCACTACAAGCTCTTGAACACCTTGAGACTCCTCATAGCTACATGAGCACATCAGTTTCTAATGCCCAGCGTGTCGAACTGCATATCTTTTCAGATGCTTCTGTGAAAGCCATCACTGCAGTGGCCTTCCTGAAGGTGTTAGATGACAACAGCACAAACCACGTAGGATTCTTCATGGGGAAGGCCAAGTTAGCTCCTATGTCAGTCCATACAGTCCCACGACTTGCGCTAGGAGCAGCAGTCCTAGCAGTCAAGATCGCAGAACTGGTATCGAGAGAAATGGATGTCAAGTTTGATGACGTGAGGTTTTACACCAAAAGCAAGTTCATGTTGGGTTACATTCACAATGTTACCTGCAGGTTCTATGTGTACTTCAGTAACAGAGTAGAATGCATC
The DNA here is from genome assembly GCA_019142605.1 of Cephalopholis sonnerati. Classification (NCBI taxonomy): domain Eukaryota; kingdom Metazoa; phylum Chordata; class Actinopteri; order Perciformes; family Serranidae; genus Cephalopholis; species Cephalopholis sonnerati. Next base: position 41,917,059 of record JAGQAX010000010.1, on the reverse strand, counting down.
AGGAAGTTCTCCAGCCCTAAACAGTGGCACTACATGCCCACCAGCCAGAATCCAGCAGATTTAGCAACCAGGTCAATACCTGCAGTGCTGCTCTCAAGCACAGGCTTGATCCTGTCCTTGATGATGATGGACTCCTGAGAATCGGGGGGTGGCTACATCACTCAACTCTCACCACAGAAGAGAAACATCCTCTCATTGTTGTCCCTGGTCGCGGCCACATCGGCACTCTACTCATCAACTACCACCACGAGAGAGTGAAGCACCAGGGCCGGGTCTTCATGGAGGGACCTATACGTTCAGATGGAATCTGGATGATAAGAGCTAAGAGCTGTATCGGGAGATATTTACACAAGTGCATGTCCTGTAACAAGATCCAAGGTAAGACAGCCAAACAAAAGATGACTGACCTCCCTTCAGATCGGCTAAGAGCAGAGCCACCCTTCACCCTTCACCAATGTAGGCATTGATGTGTTTGGCCCTTGGAGTATTGCTACTCGCCGCACCCCTGGAGGCACTGCCAACAGCAAGAGGTGGGCAGTGATCTTCACCTGCCTCAGCGTACGTGCTGTTCATAAAGAGCTCGTTCAGGCTATGGATACATTGAGCTTCATAAACACTCTTCATTGATTCCTTGCCATCCGAAGTCCCGTTAAGCTGATCTGCTCCGACTGTGGCACAAATTTCAAGGGGGCTTGCAAGGAGCTGGAAGTGCTCCTAGGAGATGACCAAGAGCCCAACGTCTCCAGGTCCCTCAGCGAAGAAGGCTGTACATGGATTGTTAATCCACCCCATTCCTCTCACATGGGTGGCGTGTGATAGAGATTGATTGGGGTCTCCAGGAGGATTCTGGATTCCATGCTGTCTCAGATTCAACCTTCTCAGCTTACCCACCAGCTTTTGTCTACACTCATGGCAGAGGTGTCTGCTATTATCAATGCCAGACCTCTGACATCCATCTCAACGGATGCTAATGCTCCATTACTTCTTACTCCAACCATGATCTTTACCTAGAAGGCTTGCAGTCCTCCTCCTCCAGGGTACTTTGTTGATGCAGATCTACACGGCAAACAATGGAGAAGAGACCAGCACTTAGCCAACACTTTTTGGGAGAGGTGGAGGCGTGAATATCTTTCTACACTCTGGAATCATTAAAAGTGGCAGAAGAGCCATCCCAACATCAAGGAAGGAGACCTAGTGCTTCTTAATGGTACCCAAGTGAAGAGAAACCAATGGCCAAAGGCACTAGTCACAAAAGCCTTCCCTCCAAGTGACAGTAAGGCCAGGAAGTTGGAGCTCAATGTCACCAGAGGAGGGACCTCCAAGACCTTCCACCGCCCCATCACTGAGGTGGTGCTGCTTATGTCTTTGTAGGGTTGCATGGACTCTTGCTTAACCCCCAGGTGTTTAATTTTTCATAGTAATATTCAATTTCAGTTTTATTTCTAAAGCCCAATATCACAAATCACAATTTGCCTCAGAGGGCTTTACAGCATACGACATCCCTCTGTCCTTTGGACCCTCATAGCGGATAAGGAAAAATTCCCCCCAAAAAAACCTTCAACAGGGAAAAAAATGGTAGAAACCTCAGGAGGAGCAACTGAGGAGGGATCCCTCTTCCAGGACGGACAGACATGCATCGATGTCATACAAAACAGATCAACATAATAAATTAACAGTAATCCATATGACAAAATGATACATTCACAGAGAGGGAGAGACAGAGAGAGAAATTGAGACAGAGCCAGAGAAAGATGCAGGGCAGACAGTAATGAAAATAGCTACAACATTAATTTAAGTAACGATATTATAGTCATAATTACGGTAATTGCGGTACAATATATTGTAGGCATATATTAATATATAATATTATATGTGTGTGACAATATTCATATATTCGTATAACAACGGTACAAGTATTACTAATAGTAACAGCAGCAGTGGGAGGCATCCGGCAGGACCATGGCAGCAGCACAACCACGACACACCATCTAGGAATAGCTGCCCCACGAGTTAACCTGCGAGACAGTGGAGCACAAAGGCTCCGCAGAAGAAGCCGAGTTAGTGATATGCAGTGGAGCTGAGTTAGCGAGATGCAGTAACAGGACAAGAATATTCGCAAAAGAGAGAGAGAAGGAGAGAAGGAGAGAAGGGGCTCACTGTATTATAGGAGGTCCCCCGGCAGACTAGGCCTATGTCAGTCTAACTAGGGGCTGGTCCAAGACAAGCCTGAGCCAGCCCCAACTGCAAGCGTTATCAAAAAGGAAAGTGTTAAGTCTAGTCTTAAATATGGAGACGGTGTCTGCCTCCCGACCGGAATAGGAAGATGATTCCACAGAAGCGGAGCCTGATAGCTGGCTCCTGTTCTACTTTTAAAGACTTTGGGGACAGTGTTCTGGTGGGATAATATGGTACTGTGAGCTCCTTAAGATATGATGGCACCTGATCATTTAAAGCTTTGTAAGTTAGGAGTAGGATTTTAAATTCAATTCTGGATTTTACAGGGAGCCAGTGCAGAGAATCTTAAACAGAAGAAATGTGATCTTGTTTCTTAGTTCCTTTCAGTACACGTGCAGCCAAGTTCTGGATTAGCTGGAGAGTTTTTCAAAACTTATTAGAGCTACCTGATAATAGGGAATTACAGTGATCCAGCCTGGAGTTAACAAAAGCGTGGACCAATTTTTCTGCATCTTTTTGGGACAGGACAGGCCTAATTTTTGCAATATTACACAGATGAAAAAACGCAACCTGTGAGGTTTGTTTTATATGGGAGTTAAAAGACAAATCTTGATCAAATATTACTCCGAGGTTTCTTACGGTAGTGCTAGCGGCCAGAGCAATGCCATCCAGAGAAAAAGAGTTTTTGAGGTGTTTGGGGCCCAGAACAATAACTTCAGTTTTGTCTGAATTTAACATAAGGAAATTGGACCTCATCCAGGTTTTTATATCTTAGTTAATTGATCTGTTTCTTCTGGCTTTATTGATAAATGCAATTGTGTATCATCCGCATAACAATGGATACCTAGTGCTACTTCAGTCAAGTTAGTGTTAGAGTGTTTAGCTATCTGGTGATGTGTGCCTTGCTACGCACACAGATGTCAGAATAAAGAGTGTCCTCAGAGTTGGCAGAAATGTACACTTTGATTTAAGAGTAAACTGATTAGAATTTTGTGGTTAAAAGTCAAGATCACTGTGACCTTACAAAGCATGTTTTTAACTGTAATTTATTTTTATTTTTTTTATTATACTGTACTTCTGCCAAATTTTCACACATTTGTTGAATAGGCTATAATGATGAAGTGATGACATTTTCTATCCAAAAGGTCAAAGGTCAACTTCACTGTGACATCATAATGTTCCGCAAAAACACTATTCTGGCCATTATGCAGCGTTTTACCCAAGCATTTTAACAGGCTAATCTGTAATTAAAACAACTTGAGTCTGTGAACAAGCTAATGGGTCTACAGCTCTTTGCCACAGCTTTTTGTCACCGCCTCCTGCTGCCACCTGATCTCGCCCACTTCCCAGGTGAGGCATCTCAAACAAGCCTATGTTATAATATGACACATTTAAAGCTGTATTTAGTAAAATTTGTTTTTATTTATTTTTGTTTCGCCCAGAATTTCACAGTGGGTGTATCCTTCACAGACTCTGACCTTTGCCATCATCTCGTGTTTGGTTGGTGGTACTGTCAGAGATACTGTATATGCAACACTGTGGTTTTCTTTTGTTTGTTTATTTGTCTGTTATGCTTTTTTCACTTTGAATATCTTAATGTGTGTGTATGTGTGGTTTGTATATAGCAGATGACCCAGAGCCTACTGGACACAAAGACAGATGCCTTTGTGGCATTACCTCCAGGTGAAATCAGACCTCCATGCAAACTGATTGACAGAACACACCTTGTCACTGAGAAAGTCACCCAGGTTAGTTGAGATGACTTGGCACTCTCATGTTTCTGTTCTTCTTCCTGAACACATCCATGAACATTTGCATCAGCTGTCTGTTTTGGGGTATATCCATACATGTCCCACTACATAGTCACATGCATCAGCTTCTCTAGGGAAGCCCACCACGTTGTGACATTTGTATTTCCTCAACCTGGAGGTCTTTTCTGAGTTGGTCATGCCTGGAAAACCTAAAAGAGAGGGAATCAAGAGTCAGTTTAGTCAGATGACCCAACCAGCTGGCTACTTTAAATTAGTTGCACAAGTAACGACACACACACCAAAAAAACAAACAAACAAACAAACAAAAAAACACATTAGAGTCGCAAGCGGCAGTCTTAGGTTCAAGCCCTTACTTGGCCAACAGAGGGCCAAATAAGATCATGTCAAATAACGCGCCAAATAATGTGTCCTTTGACTTATTTCATGTGAACACACACAGAGCCTGAAGCCTGTTTACTCAGAGCTCTAGGTAGCCCTTGAAGCAATTTGATAACCACCTACATGACTGACTGAGGCTTAAGGTTTTCTTGAGCCAGCTCAAGCAAAGAGAGCCTGGTTATGTTGAACTGGCTTCATGGTACAACCCTTGAATCCTAATAGTAATAACAATAATAAACTGGCACAAACTTAATAGGAATCTGTCTCTTCTGGGCTTGAACCCTAATAATAATAATAATAATAATAATAATAATAATAATAATAAGATAATAATAAGAAGAATAAGAATAAGAATAAGAATACTAAAAAGAAACTGGCAGACTTAATTGGTTTGACCCTTTTGGAGAATGAACACAAAGCTGAGCAAAGTCACTTCAGCTAGTTTAATTCCTCTCTGTCCTAGTAACTGAATAGACTGGTAACAACCAGTCTATTCAGTCTCTGTGTTCGACTGTACTCTATACTTAGAGATGGAAGAGGCTCTGCAGTCATATCAGGGATTACTGTCACAAACCAATGAAAGGCCTCACACACCTCACTGAAGGTAAAAGTTACTCAGTGAACGCAGAAATCACAGCTGGAAGATGAACTATGAGCATTTTAGCATGTTTGCTGGACCCCTAACGGTCCTCTTGGTGAAACTACATCATGAGTATGTTTGATTTGAGTCACTTTGCATGCTTGCTGGTTAGCTGCATTAAATCTTAACAGATGTACAACAGTGCTAACCATAGCCCACAATGATCTTTGATTTACATTTTTTGTATGGTTCACTCAATGCTAGGCCTGGCCTGCATGCAAAAGTTGCTCCACATCCTGCATACATCCTGACACTCAGCCAGTGAGCACACTGAACATGCATCTTTTCCATAGTGTTTTTATGCAGAGTCGGCGGCAGAACAAAGGTAATGAGGGGGGCATAGGAAGTCGCTCTTTTTAATACACACATGCGCACAGTGTACTGCGCACTTAAACTGCAAAAAAAAGGCCGGCGTGCAAGCCATGTCTCTCCCTCTCTCTCCCTCCGTCGCCCATCTCTCTCTCATACAACGCACACAAAAAGTCCACTATCACTACAACATCATTTGAAACGATGAATCTCCAGACTCACTGTCTGGATTTAGACAGACCCAACCCAAGCATTCCACATTTTGCGTAATAATGAAAACCAAGGCTGGTGCCAAGAGGTGAATTAAATGCATGTCTTACTTTTGGAAGAGTTGCAAGCGGCAACTGTTGGTGCTGAACCTCCTAAGAACAGTGTCCTTTCACTCATTTGTACACTTTCTGGTTAAGTCTCTTTGAAATGCCAGCTGAACCACTTGGGCCTCTCGGAGTTGCGCCCGCTGAACCTGTGGTCCATTTCTCAAAGTACTGAATCAATAGTTCTGTAGTACAGTGTCTTCAGTTCTGTTTTGTCATCATCATCCCAGTGTCCTGTGGTTCCCACAACGACATACTCATCCATATTTGCTGCTTCTTTGTGTCTCCGTTTGGAAATCGTAGGTCTCAATGAAGCACCTGCAGCTGCAGCAACGGCCGCATCCCACACCTTATTAAACTCCTCACCACAGCAGAGTTTACGCACACAGAATGTTCTGAGTATATGAGGACATTTTCTGTCTCAGAACTGAGAACTGATGGAGAAGCTCCAGACTATATATCCTATGACATCACAAGTTTGAGACTTTGTTCTCAGGTTTCTAACGGAGAGTAGCTCATGTTCAAGATCTTTCAAGATCCATGTATGGTTTTTGGCATTGAAATAGGGCTTTTGGCATGAATCTGACCATATTTGTATGTTATTTTTGGTCTGCATTTAAATGCTTATATTAGTAAAATTAAAGTATCAGGTGGGCAAAACTCTTTGACGGTTGCCTATGGTTCAGCAGTCTGCTGCCCCAAAACACACATCTGGATACTATAGCACTTATCAGTCGAACACAGAGGTAAAAAACCTGAATACGTGAGTGGGGAAAAATAGCAAACATTGTGGGGCTGCAGAGTAGCCTCATACAGCTGTAAATAATGACTGAAGAGCAGATGAATACACTAACCGATCTCTTTGTCTCTGTCTCTTGTGGAGGTGCTGTCTCTGGGTGCTGACGTGTTACCCGAGTATAAACTGCAGACTCCCAGGATCCAGAAGTGGACCATCCTTCACTACAGTCCATTCAAAGCTGTGTGGGACTGGGTCATTTTGCTCTTAGTTATTTATACGGCCATATTCACTCCTTATTCCGCTACATTTCTACTGAGGTTTGTGGAACACTGCACACTGCTTTCACAACACTGCTCACCTGGCCTGCTTGAGTTAATTACAAAGATAGGTTAGGGCATTGTGCAGAGTGCAGGAAAGCAACACACAAGTACCCCCAGTACTTTGTTTAGCAATGGACAGTTTTCATGTAGTATGATAACAGTGTGCTGCTTCTAAAGGAAATGTTCAGGACAGCACATTCATTTCAGTGTCAAACATGAGTGGCAAGGGCTGAATTCCAAGTCCCTTAAATTGCATCCATATTTCCTCCACTTGCATTTTTAGGGTCCGGGCTGCACAATAAACGTTTAAATTTAAAAACTTTAAAAATTCCTACCAAACCAACCAGTTTTGAAACTTCACCATAACCATTTATCAAAAATTGAGCCTACACTGCATGAAAATGTTTGACTGTATGAATGAATGAATGATGAATGAATGATCTTTATTGTCATTGCACATTGCAACGAAATTTGTTTCAGTTTCAGCCCGTCAAAGAAACATAAAAAGACAGTGACACATAACAGGGGGAGGACAGGAGCGGGAGAACTGTGGGTCGCCATACGAACGGCGCCCCGTTACTTAGATGAAAAAAGGGTGAACAAGAGGGAGGAAGAGGGGGAAAAAAAGCAGCTCCCAAACTAGGCTCCTGTAGAGGGGGGCACAGTGTGGGATTAGGAAAAAAACACCTCAGCACATAAGCAACATAATAAGACATAACAACAGAACTCGAAGACTTGCACATGTTACGAAGGCGTTGAGTTGAAGGTTGTGTGCGTGTTATATGTGTTTTCGTGTGTGCGTATGTGTAAGCCCGTGTACTTTATCTCCCTCAGTCTCAACCCATTGTCTCTGCCGTCTGATGCTGATGACGAAGCCACGGCTGTTGCCGTGGAGACGACCTCGGCGGGTTCTGATCCAGAGACAAGTTCACAGAAGAAGGGGGGTGTTGGGGGGGAAGATAGGGCCGTAGCATCTTGTTTGCATAACATCCAGGAGAGTGGAGGGATAACCGGCCTTCGGAAGGCCGGTTATCTCGGGGAGCCAATGAAGATAACAATTGTTTTGGGGCAGGCAGACACTGCAATTTCCATCTGCCTTGAGTCTCTCTGAGTCTCCCGGTGGCTTTGCTTCAAATATGTCCGAATTTGGTGACCAATTTCAGCCGAGCTGGCAACTTTCTCCAAGTTGACACCCATCTTGCAAAGGAGTTCATAAATCGCATCCAGCCTGCGATTTTGATCAAGAATCGCATCCTGCCTGCGATTGAGCTCACATATGGCTTGAGTCTGAGTGTTGGCAGCCCTGCACATTCCCTCAGTCATGATGGGCAGCTTCTCAATTGCCAAAAGTGCTGCCAACATCTTCCAAACTTTGCGATAAATCAGGAAGCTGCTAACTCCAAACAGCAGAATGCCTGTTATCATAATTCCCATTATGTACACATCTTCAATATCCTCAATGGAAAGAATCGACAGGCACACGATCCTCCACTTCTCCCAGGAGTCCATCGTGTATCCGGCTGCAAACGTTCTATCAGGGCAGGCGGGTTCTCCTTTACCCAGTCTCTTTGTCGAGAAAATTTGGTCGATTGCGTTGAGAGACCAGCTGATCAAATCCATGATTTAGGTTTCGGAGAGAAATGCAGAGAGAGGCTCCGATAGATCAGACAGAGACAGCACAAGACAAAGAGCAGTAAGCAGGGCAGATAAGGGCAGGGAGGGAGCGAGAGAAAAAGCGTCCGCCTTCGTTGAGAGCCAGAAGAGAAGAGAAGAGAAACTGTAAACTGTAAACACTACTGTAAACATATACCATCCAATTCTTGCTAAATACATTTTCAATCTTCCTGAAAAAAATTGACAATATTTTGGAGTCGTGGTTGATGAAGTTTGGCAAATATCAGAATTTTAGCACCAAAACTGAATTTTCTAGAACATTTTGAATTCTGCTCTCATGGGAACAACTGGAGTCAATGTAAAAGTGACATTTTTAAACATCACATTTTCTCTTGTGAAGCAAAACACTTATCATTAAAAATAAATCACCAACATGTCCATGCTGTCTAGATGCAATTTATGTATTGTCAGATTTTTGTTTAGATAATAGAATTTGTGACATTTTGACTATTTTTGAAATCTGCCACAACAACTGCAGCCCGGTCGGTGACTTCCTGAGTCTATTTGAGAAGCCACACACCAGGTTTCACTTCCAGACAATTAGCTCAGTGAGTTAGGAGCTGGATCATAGTGCCTAGGACTCTGGGTTCAAGACCCAACAAGGGGGATGAGTATGACACATCAAAACTACAAAGAGTCTTTGAGAAACAAACCTATAAAATTTTAGAGTCATGGTAGATCATGTTTGACGAATACATATCAGAATCAATGCAAGAATGGTATTTTAAACAACAGTTATTTACTTATGAAGCAAATCAATCATTCTTAAAAATAAAACATGGAGGCGGTGTTTAGCTCAGTTGGTAGAGCAGCCGCTCCATGAGAGAAAATACAGCTCTCAATGCAGGCGGCTGCGGATTGAATCCTGTGTTGGAAGGCCCTTTCCTGTGTGTCATCCCCCTCTCTGTCTCTCCATTTCCTGACTCTTGCGACGCTCACTTTCCATTAAAGGTAAAAAAGCCCCAAAAATATATATATATAAAAAAATTACCAACATCTCAATGCTGTCTAGATGCAAAATGTATATTTTCAGAACAACTGCAGTCACTTTAAGAGTGGTATTTTTAAATCAGATTTTCTCTTGTGAAGCAAAGCACTTATTGTTAAAAACAAACCACCAACATATATTTATTTATTTTTTATTGTGTAGTGATTTCCACTGATACAAAAGTGTACTTTGCAAATTTATTCCAATATTCAACCACTTTTACTTTTCAATTGCTGCAATACAATTTCCAGATGATGCAACCTGCAAAATGACTCAGCTGATGCTAAATGCAGATTGTAATATCAACTTCCTTGATGTCTTCCTATTCTTCTGCTTGTTGCTCAGAATTGCCTAAAAATGCCCGGACCCGACCCATCGCTGCGACATAATCCTTATGTCTTGGTCCTTCCCACTGCAGATACATGGAGAGACACAAGGAAAGTGTGTGGAGATAGGATACAAGGAAATGTGTTTTTAGAGGACACAGGCACCCTTTCGTCAGAAGCATCTGTTTCTGATGACAGTGCCAGCTGATCACAGACAGACTTAACAGCAGTTTGTGTCTATACATATTCATTGTGCTAATACTAATAAAGGCACGCAGTTGTCAGTGGCAGAGCAGCAGTGGTTTCTCTCAGTTTACCATAACCCATAATGATCTTGGATTTGCATTATGCATTTTGCATTTTGAAAATTGAAATGATGTAACTTGTTTCAAACCGAAAGCTCAGAAAAGATTGCATAGAAATAAAAAAGTAAAAAGTGTTTCTTGCTGACAGACAGTCTCTCTCTGCCCTTAATTGCCTCTATAATAAAACTAATGGGGGAAATAACAGATTGTGAAAAGATAAATCTTTATGATAAATGAAGAAAGTTGTCTGTACTCCTTTTGTTGTTCAGACAGATTTTTATATAGATGGTGAATCAGAAAACAAATAAAAAATAAAACTTTGGAGTGATACAGAGTTTAATTTCTAATCTATCTTCACTCCTTTATAAAACTCTAGGGATGTTGTGATTATCAGATAAGTCCAATAAGCTACAGTGTCCAATCAGTAACTGATATCCAATAAGGGGGCGTGTCAGTCAGTAAAATACCTCCTCAAAGGCTGCTCTTATGTATCTTTGCTTGTTGCTCCTCTCTCTTCAGAGGACAAAAAAGAGCTCCAAGACAATCTTTAAGATGGAGCACTAGAATGACTTCCTGTTCAAGTAAGAATTATCAAATAAGAGATTTGAGATGTACCTACAGTGTCCTGTCAACTACTGCCTCCTGGATTTATACAGAGAATTCTAGCCAAGGATGGCTCTAGTGCTATCCTTGGGTCAAATTGTGAACTAAAAATAAAATCTAATTTACTGCAGATTGAAGGTGTTATCAGCCTAGATCCTTTCCTCTCTCTTCTCTGCCACCCACAGGATAAAATTTTTTGGCCTCATAAAGATAACCAGAATTGTTTGTATATCCACACATCAAAATAAGGTTTGAGAATCTACTGTGCAAAAGTGTTTTAATATAGAAGATGAACGTATACATATGCTGATACTGGGGGCATGTCTGTAATTGTGTCTTAAATGTGTTGTCACTGTTTTGGTCTAATGACGTGTTCTGTGGCTGTCATGTTTTTTCAGTGGATGTTTAATTCTCTCTTGTAGAGAAACCCATTTCTAAATGTACTGATGTATTTCCCTTTAGTGACCAAGAGGAGGCAGCCATGCAGACCTGTGGTTACTCTTGTTCCCCCCTCGATGTGGTGGATTTTATAGTAGACATCATGTTCATTGTTGACATAATCATCAACTTCAGAACCACATATGTGAACTCCAATGATGAGGTAAACTGATATAAAAGCCTTGCTAAGTAACTGATCGATTGACTTACCTTCTGTGTGAATGAATGACTGACAGAGTGACTGATGAACAAATCATTGACTCACTGGCTCATATATAGAGAGGATTAGTAGTTTCAAAGTCAAACAAATGACCTGCAGAGAACGTAATAGCAAAAATCCAGATTTAAACTGTAGTTCACCATGGAGTCCAGTTTATGTTTGTTTTAGTTTTGTATATGTATATATATATATATATATATATATATATATATATATATGTACACACATATCTATATATATGTGTGTATATATGTATGCCAGATTTAGATAATGGACCAGTATGGAGACAACTGTCTGCACAGTCAAGTCAGGATAGATATCTAACCTTAGCTACAACAGAGAGTTCCACCATTTCTGTCTCCCACTACCGTAGCGTCAGAAGGCCATGTTAGGGTGAGAGGAGGTTAAAGGAGAAAGGGGGATTTTTCCTTCACAATATATATATATATATATATATGTGTGTATATATATATGTATATATATATATATATTTAATATGAGAGACATACATGGACTAGAGCAGAGACTATGGAACTGTTTGAATGCTATTATCCAAGTAACCCCAGTGAGAGGCGCTACATGCAAAGGATGTGGTATATATAGATGATTCAAAAGCCAACATCTAGGCTGACAAAGAAAGAGACGCCATGCTACGGCAAGGGGGAGCCAGGACGACAGGTCAAAGTGGGGATCTCATAATCATTCCCACACTCCAAGACTGGGTACAAAACCCCAGGCCCTTAAAACACAGATTCCCTTACAGCAAGGGTGAAAGACCTGAGATTGGAAATAATGAATAAGCTGGAATCCTGGCACCCCCAAAGCCGATTACTAAGGCTACGTGAGAAAGTACCCTCTGAATGTCTGCTAGATGATGTGAAAGCAATATTACGTACTGTCCCCACTAGGACGATAAGTGAGATGAATTAGCTGATATACACCACAGCAACAGTGATCCTAGAGATGCTTGGCTACAAGATGAACACCATGAGCCACAAAAAGCATTACCCTCCATGGAGAGGGAGGCTGGAGGCCAAGATCAAGGTGACACGGAGTGAGGTAAGTCAACTCTCTTCACCGACAGAAAGGTGTGGGGAAGAAAAAGATCCCTAGGAAGTACAACAAACTGTCTCTACCTGAAGCACTGGAGAATGCCAAGAAAAAGCTACCTTCCTAAAAAGATACACAAGAGAAGAGGAAACCAGGAAAATGAATAGGATATTCTCCACCAAACTATCCAAAGTGTACTCTCAGTTTGAATGTAACAACATGAGAATAGATCCACCCAAGACTAAGTGGCAAGTGGATCTAAGAGTAGACCACAGCAATCTCTCAGAACAAGAGCCAGTTAATGTTACAATGAGTATCGGGTGTGAAGAGCTGGACAACACCAGACCCTGTCATGATCTACACCTCCTGGCTAAGGAAACTAACTGTACTCCATGAATGCCTGGCAGCACAAATGAGCATAGAACGGACAGTCCTGATCATAAAGGATCCCCAGAGGGGCACAGTCCCATCCAAATACCGGCCAATAACCTGCCTCTGTACAACATGAAAGCTCCTGTCAGGCATCATAGCTGCTAAGATGAATAGGCACATGGCCCAATACATGTGCAAGGCCCAGAAAGGAATTGGTAGTAATACCAGGGGAGCCAAACACCAGCTACTGTTTAATAGAGCAGTCACTCAAGACTGCAAGAGCAGGCAGACCAACTTGTGCACCATCTGGATCAACCTCATCAAGAACTAAATGGGGCTGTGGAAAATGACTCTGGAGGCCAACTCAAAGCCAATAGCACAAGTTACCATCAAGTGCGACATATACTAAGGTGATGCACTGTCCATGCTACTGTTCTGCATAGGCCTGAACCCCCTTAGCCACCTCATTACAAAGAGTGGCTACAAATACCGGTTCCGAAGTGAAGCAACCATCAGTCACCTCCTCTAAATGGATGATATCAAGCTGGATGCCAGGAGTGAGCCATACATCAACTCACTGATCCACCTCACAAGGATCTACAGCAATGACATCAGAATGTCATTTGGGCTAGATAAGTGTGGTCACATGGTGTCAAAGAGAGGGAAGATGATCAGAGCCGAGAGGGTTGAACTACCAGAAGGCAGCATTGCAGATATTCAGGACAGCTACAAATACCTTTGGGTCCAGCAGACAAATGGGAACCATGAGGAGGCTGCAAGGAAGTCAGACACAGTCAAATACCTACACAGAGTAAGGCAGGTCCTGAAAAGTCGGCTGAACGGGAAGAACAAGGTCCCAGCTATCAACACATATGCCCTGCCAGTCATCAGATACCCTGCTGGCCAAAGGAGCAGATAAAGGTCACTTAAATCAAGACAAGGAAGTTTCTCACAATAAATGGAGGGTTTCATCCCAAGTCTAGTATCCTGAGACTGTACACTAAGGACTGGTGAGTGTCAGAGCATTCCACGATGAAACAACACAAACCAGGAATAGATCAGGAAGATGGCCCCCAAAGATGAGCTGCCAAATGAATACATCAGGCACCGACAGACTGAAGAAGTGTCCGACATCAAGACATCCCACCAGTGGCTGGAAAAGGCTGGACTGAAAGACAGCACAGAAGCGCTAATCATGGCAGCACAAGAACAGGCACTAAGTACAAGATCAATAGAAGTTGGGGTCTACCACACCCAGGATCCCAGGTGCTGGCTGTGCAAAGATGCTTTTTTTTAATTTTTAAATTTTTTTTAAATTTTTGAGTTATCTTCACTTTGTTTCCACCACGGCCGCTCGGCTGTTCACCACTTACCGTGCCGTGTAGGCGTGTGTGTAGCGCAGAGAGGCTGCAGGATCATAATGAATTAACCTAAATGTGTAAGAGTACCGATAAAAGAACCGATACCATACGTGCTTATCAATACTACGGTTAAAATGTGTACTTGTAGAAAGTTTGCTGCCACACTAGCACGGAAGTGCAGAACGCTGCAAGTGTGTGTTCCACCAATCAGCGTTCTTCAGCACACAGCCCCACCACTCAAGAATTCCATGTAATCTGAAAAGTCCTACCCCCCACTAGGTACTTTTTTCAGGGAAAGTTTGGGGTTGAGGGAAAGTTTTTTCGGTGGAAACGCACTGAGGTTTTTCAAAATCCCAGGTAAATGAAAAAAGTTCAGTGGCAGGGAAATAACAGCAGGCTAGAACCACCAAGAGCTGACATGGAAACATACTGGAAGGGCATATGGGACAGAGAAGCATCACACAGCACTGATGCCCAATGGCTAGTGGACCTAAGAGCTGGCCACAGCAACCTCACTGAACAAGAACCAGTAACCATCTCAATGGCAGACACCCAGGAAAGAGTGTCAAAGATGAAGAGCTGGACAGCACCGGGCCCTGATATGATCCATAAAAACTGGCTGAAGAAGCAAACTGCACTCCATGAACACCTAGCAGCACAGGTGGCCCAGCTGCTTGACACAGGGCAGGACAGTCCTGATCATGAAAGACCCCCAGGAGGGAACCATCCCATCCAACTACAGACTGATAACATGTTTCTGCACAACATGGAAGCTCCTGTCAGGCATCATATCCATTAGGATAACTTGGCATGTGGTCCAATACATAAGCGAGGCACAGAAAGGAACTGGAAGTAACACCAGAGGAGCCAAATACCAGCTACTGGTCGACAGAGCAATTGCCCGAGACTGCAAGAGCAGGAAGACCAACCTGTGCACCGCCAAGATTGACTACAAGAATGCATATGACTCAATGCCACACATATGGATACTGGAATGTCTGGAACTATACAAGATCAACAGGACACTAATGGCCTTCATAAAGAACTCCATGGGAATGTGAAAGACAGCCCTAGAGGCCAACTCAAAGCCGATTGCCGAAGTCAACATCAAATGCGCCATGTACCAAGGGGATGCACTGTCACCACCGCTGTTCTGCATAGGCCTGAGTCTTTTCAGTGAGATCATCAAGAAGACTGTCTATGGATACCGATTCTGAAGTAGGGTAACAATCAGCCACCTGCTCTACATGGATGACATCAAGCTGTATGAAGAATAAGCAAGAAATCGACTCACTGATCAACACCACCAGGATCTACAACAAGGACATAGGAATGTCATTTGGACTAGACAAGTGTGGTCGGATGATATCAAAGAGAGGCAAGATGATCAGAACTGAAGGAGCTGACCTACCAGAGGGCAACATAGGAGATATCCAGGACAGCAACAAGTACCTTGGGATCCCACAGGCTAATGGAAATCATGAAGAGGCCACAAGGAGGTCAATCACAACCAAATACCTCCAGAGAGTAAGGTTAGTCCTGAGAAGTAGCTGAATTGTCAAAACAAGGTCCAAGCCATCAACGTGCACGCACTGCCAGTCATCAGATACCCAGCTGGGATCATAAGCTGGCCAAAGGAGGAGATAGAAGCCACAGATATCAAGACAAAAAAGCTCCTCATCATGCATGGAGGGTTCCACCCCAAGTCCAGCACCCTGAGGCTCTACACTAAGCGGAAAGAGGGGGCCCGAGCCACTATCCAGGATGAAACATTCAAAATCCAGGAGTCAGAATCAGAATCAGAATCAGAAATACTTTATTGATCCCCAAGGGGAAATTGCTGTGTTACAGGCGCACCTTACTAGGGATGCACTGATCCAGCTTTTTCAGTTCCGATACTGATCCCGATGCTGTGGCTTTGAGTATCGGCCATACCCAATACCAATCCGATACCATTGATTCTAGTCAAGTTTTTATCCATAAATGTAAATTCAGTTGTAGGAAACCCTGTTTTGTTGTTTTCCTGAATGAGGTTGAACAGTATGTGTGAGTGCTCTGTAGCTTGATGAACAAAAAGGCTGTTAGAACAAATAATGTCTTTAAGTTTTTTTGATGTTTATTATATAATGTAATGTACCCCTTGCTCCTTTATTTATTTCCTGTTTACATGTGCTATACGGATTATTATTGATTTCATACTTCTCTTAAATTCCCTGTAATCCCTATCTTTGTCTATATTTGATATCGGTTAATAAAGTTTGTTTTAAAAAAAAAAAAACGTTGCAGTGATGCAGACTTCCTGTCTGTCTCTGTAAACTGAAACCATTTCCCTCAGTGGAAACGAAGCTTTTATTTACTTTAATTTCACAGATAAGAAACTATAAACTGTGAAGACAATAAAGTCTCCGCTAAAGAGCATTTTAAGTCTTGTGTGTGATTTATCCTTCAGGCATTTAAACTTCGGGATTTATCCGGGTTTCATATGAGCAGAGGAAATCTCCGCTCGTCGCTAGGCTAATTTATACAATGTAAAATGCCATAGGCTTGTGCTAATAACGTTAGCATTTTGTATATGTTTGGAAAACGTGTCTAGTATGACAGTTGCTTTGTCGGTGAATCTTATGGTATAATGGAGCCAAATTATGTGCCATCACCTTTGTTAAATGTTGCTATTTTCTCTGGTTTTATATGAGAAGAGGACAAGATCGCTAGTTGCTAGGCTAATCGATACAATGTAAAATGCCATAGGCTTGTGGGGAAAATGTGTTCTGATAAAGACAAGTGTTTGTCTGTGAATGCTGGCAGTTATAGTGAAGCTGCTTTGTGTACTTGTGTTTGAAATTGTCGCTATTAAGTCCTGTTTAATGTGTGTTTAATGTGTGTTTTGAATCAACTAAACTTTACAGCGTTTCACAGAAACCTCTACCGCTTACTAGTGTTTTGGAGGTGTAACTGCAGAGTGACACAGACACACCACAGCACAAGTATAAATACTCACAATTGTGTGGGCAACGTGCGTAGGGTCTACGCAGCCCATCTACTGTCTTCGAAGCACGCATGCATCCCGCCGCACGCCGGAGATCCAGCACGGTGCTGGATTCCCATCACCTCTGCATATGACCGTAGCTCGCGTCGCAATAGATTTAAAGGGAAAGGATCGGCATTGCATTTTCCGATACCCGATCCATCTATTTTTGATCATATCGGGCCGATATCCGATCCCGATATCGGATCGGTGCATCCCTACTCCTTACAATGTAGAAAGAGAGAAATATAGTGCAAACAAGTGTAGAAAGAAGATATAGTGCAAAAAGAAGTAAAAATATAGGAAAATATAAGAAGATAATTTACAAAATATATACGTAGTGACCTAACAACATAATTTACAAATATATACAGGAACCTTAGATACAGACTGAACAATGTAGTCAGTTATTGCACGGATTATTGAAAAATAAATATGTAAATATGAGGTGGTGACAGTGGTGAAACAGTCCACGGAAAACTCAGAGGGAGGAGTTGTTTTGGTGGTCTGAGTCTCCCACTGAAAGCACTCTTGTGACCGACCAGCACATGGTGGAGTGGGTGTGAGACACTGTCCAAGATAGTTCGCAGCTTAGACAGCATCCTCCTCTCTGACACCACCATCAGAGAGTCACACGCCATTCTCACAACGTCACTGGCCTTGCGGATCAGTTTGTTGAGTCTGTTGGGTCCACCACCCTCAGCCTGCTGCCCCAGCACACAACAGCATAGAGGATAGCACTGGCCACCACAGACTCATAAAAAATCTTGAGCATAGTCCGGCAGATGTTGAAGGACCTCAGTCGCCTCAGAAAATATAGACAGCTCTGGCCCTTCCTGTAGAGAGCGTCACTGTTCTTAGCCCAGTCCAGTTTATTGTCAATGTGGACCCCCAGGTACTTATAGTCCTCCACAATGTCCACACTGACCCCCTGGATGGAAATCGGGGTCACGGTGTCTTGGTCCTCCTCAGATCCACAACCAGTACCTTAGTCTTTGCCACGTTGAGCTGCAGATGGTTCTGCTCACACCATGTGACAAAGTTATCCACAGCAGCCCTGTACTCATCCTCATCACCCTTGCTGATACATCCAACTATGGCAGAGTCGTCAGAAAACTTCTGAAGATGGCAGGTCTCAGTGCAATAGCTGAAGTCCGTGGTGTAGAGGGTGAAGAGGAAGGGAGAGAGGACAGTCCCCTGCGGGGCCCCGGTACTGCTGACCACTCTGTCTGACACACAGCGTTGCAAGCGCACGTACTGTGGTCTGCCAGTCAAGTAGTCTACAATCCAGGATGCCATAGAGGCATCCACCTGCATAGCTGTCAGCTTGTCACTCAGTAGAGCTGGACGGATGGTGTTGAACGCACTGGAGAAGTCAAAAAACATGACTCTCATAGTGCTCGCTGGCTTGTCCAGGTGGGCGTAGACACGGTTGAGCAGGTAGATGATGACATCCTCCACTCCAAGTCGGGGCTGGTAGGCGAACTGGAGTGGGTCCAAGAGTGGCTTGACCATGGGCCGGAGCTGCTCCAGGACGAGTCTCTCCAGGGTCTTCATGATGTGGGAGGTCAATGCCACGGGTCTGTAGTCCTTGGAGCCACTGGGACACGACATCTTTGGCACAGGAACGAGGCAGGATGTCTTCCACAGCATGGGGAACCTCTGGAGACTCAGGCTCATGTTGAAGACATGCTGAAGTACTCCACATAGCTGGGGGGCACAGGCTTTGAGCACCCTGGGGCTGACACCATCAGGGCCTGCAGCCTTGCTTGAGTGGAGTCTCATCAGCTGTCTTCTCACATGATCAGCAGTGAAGCACATTGTGGAGGTGTCAGGCGGAGGAGGGGTGTAGTCCTCATGATGGAGAGAGTGGTCAGTTTGGCTACTGGGGTAGGAGGTGTGAGGGGGGCTCACACTGGAGGGTGGGGGGTGTAAGACGGAGGGGTGGGGGAGGGTGGAGTGGCTGTTGGTTGTCCAAGACAGACAGCAGAAGAGTCGGGGGGGGGATGGGCAGGACCAGCAGGGTCAAATCTTTTAAAAAACAGATTCAGTTCATTGGCCCTGTCCACGCTGCCTTCAACTCCTCTATTGTCGTTGGTCCTGAAGCCAGTGATGGTCCTCATTCCACTCCAGACCTCCCTCATGTTGTTCTGCTGGAGTTTCCACTCCAGCTTTCTCCTGTACCTCTCCTTAGCCTCCTTGATCTTCACCTTCAGTTCCCCTTGTATTGTTCTCACCTCCTCCCTGTCACCAGCTCTGAAGGCCCTCTTCTTGGCGTTGAGGATGGCTTTGATGTCCTTTGTTACCTAAAGCTTGTTATTTGGGTAACAATGGACGATCCTGGCTGGGACAGTGGTGTCCACACAGAAAGTGATATAGTCCGTGATGCACCCTGTGAGCCCATCAATGTCCTCCCCATGTGGCTCACAGAGTGCCTGCCAGTCTGTTACCTCAAAACAGACCTGCAGTGTCTCATAAGCCTCCTCTGACCATCTCCTCACTGTCCTCATGGTCGCAGACTGGCTCCTTACTAGGGGCACATAGCAGGGGTTGAGGTGCACCAGGTTGTGGTCTGACCTACCTAGAGGGGGGAGGGGGGAGCAGCTGTATGCCTCCTTGACATTTGCATACAGCAAGTCCAGGGTTCTCCCTCCTCTAGTAGGACAGCTCACATACTGAGTGAAATTGGATAGAGTTGTTGCCATGGTGACGTGGTTGAAGTTAGTGCTGGGTGGTATGACCAAAAATTTATATCACGGTATTTTCCCAACTTATGTCGGTTTCACGGTATATGACGTTTTTTTTTTTTTTTTTTTTTTCATGCATGACTGGGTGTTAACCACATTTTTTAATGATTTAGAGAGGAATTACTGCAGTAAATTGGCTTAGAATGGCCTATTTTACTGTCATGAGGAGTGGATATTGTAGAAACTAGTGGTTTAATTCGGGACTTTGTAATTAATTAATCGTGATTAATCACATTTTTATCAAAAAGCAACAATTGACACAATAAGCAAAGTTTTTCAATTCAGATAAATTTTGGTTGATGACTGAATCAATGAACAGACATATAGGTGAACTTACTTAAACTAATGTTTATTTTTCATTTCGCCAGAAAGTTTCTTAATTTGTCAGATGTAGACTTACTTATTTTGGCTCTGAACCCTGTCATCTGGTCTATTGTGAGCCAGAGAGTGGATAGCCCACGGGTTGGGCCGGGTTCGGATAACAATTAAGAAATTTGAAATGCTGCTGTGTTGTGCTATGGCCTATTCAAGTGCTGGAATTTGTTATTTACATGACAACGCCTGAACGCAACACAGGCTCTGTTCCGACTGAGTGTGTGTGCTGTGCTACACTGCTGTGCGAGGGCCGAGTTTGATTGTGAGTAACAGCAGCCTTTTGATGGTCATTTACACACTGTCCATGTGTGATCACGGTAAACAGACAAGCTGTAACCATGGTAACAGTAACTATGTCAGGTAACAAACTGCATCGGGCTCGGGTCGGGTTTAGATTTGAAAAACATAAAGGTTGTCGGGTTTGGGCCAGGCTCTGTTATAAATGCCTCGGACTCAGGTCGGGTTCGGTCAGGAACCCTATAGGGAACTGAGATTAAATGCGTTATTTTTTTAACGCGTTATTTTTCCTGTGATTGATTAATCGAAATTAACGTGTTAAAGTCCCAGCCCTAGTAGAAACACATTAATGTCCACGCTAGTATTGGTACAGGTTTGCATGGCCCTACAAAATGATGCTGTTTCCAAAGAGGTGGCACTCATGATTCTAATGAAGTGAAGGAATCAATACAAACGCGTCTCTGAGTGACATCTGACTCGTCTTTTCTCTTGCAGTGCCACTGCCAGCGTTACCTGCAGACGTGGAGGACGCAGATCTTAGTTTCATGCATTCTTGATATTCCAAGACATGTTTGTGCCTGAGGTGATGAAGCATATTGCTCGTGTTGCCTCCTGCGGCTACAACTTTAGCCCTACAACATTTGCAGAGAATTGTTGTTTGATCGACAGCGGGTTTTTTAAAGCTGAAGAACTTCTAAACAACAAACACGGCTCCTCTTTTCGGTACAAGTTCTTCTGTGTCACTTTCTACTTGTTCTGTAACTTCAGTTTTGGAACTTTCACTGTTTTTATCCATTTTCTTAACTCAACAGCTCACCGCTGTGCCGTCACATCACCTTGCTTAGTGCAACTGCAAAACAGTCCCCTCCCAAACAATGTCCCGCGGTGCTACGTTCCGCCACTAGGCTTTCCCAACGTTGTGTATGCTACATACTCACCGGTATTGCGGTGTATGAAAAATTCATATCATAAAAAAAAAAAAACACCGGTATCCGGTATGAACCGGTATACCGCCCAGCACTAGTTGAAGTCACCCGAGATAGCTATGAAAGCACTCGGGTGTTGAGTCTGTAGACGGGCTACGGCGGAGTGAATGGCGTCACATGCCGACGTCGGGTTGGCTGAGGGGGGGATGTAGACGGTCATCATAATCGCATGTGAAAACTCCCTGGGCAAATAATACGGCCTGAGTCCAACAGCAAACAGTTCAATATCCGGGTGACAGATTTGTTCCTTGACAGTAATGTGGGCAGGACTGCACCATCGGTTGTTGACTAGCACGGCAAGCCCCCCTCCTTTGCGCTTACCGCTCTCGGTGCAGTCCCGGTCGGCCTGAACAGTCTGAAAGCCGCTGATGGAGACGTTGTCATCGGGAATGTCCTTGTGTAGACATTTCTCTGTAAAACACATCAGACTACACTCCCAGTACTCCCTCTGACTCCTGGCGACTGCTGTTAGCTCATCCATTTTATTTGCCAGCGACCTCACGTTGCCCATGATGAAAGAGGGGAGACCCGGCTTATATATCCTCTTCTCCATAAGCCTCCGTTGTCTCACCCTCGCTTTTTTCCTCTGTTGTTTCATTCCTCCCCTGCATCCTCTGTGTGTTTTCCTGCACATTTTAGCCGGGATCGCTGATGTTTCGGTCGCCAAGCCGGCCAGCCTCAGCGCAATCAGCTGATCTCTGGAGTAAACAATGCGGCCATGGAGTTGCTGCACAGTGGTGCCGGGTCCAAATGAAAGTAGTAAATTAAGAGTTAGGAGACAGACCAGAACTCTCTCAATCAACATGTTTGTAGATGGCACAGCTTCAGAATACCGGTCATAAAATACAAAAAACAAGTAGTAAAGTATAAAGCAAAAAAAAGTTGGAAATTAAGAAAACAAGCAGGAGCAACTGCAACAGGCTGCACGCACGGTTGGCGCATGCGCACTACAAGATCAAGAATAGATTAGCTGGTAAGTGGGTGCCTCAGACAACAGAAACCAGAAAGGTGGAGGAGCAAACAACATGGAGGGACAAGCCCCTACTTGGTGCATACCACCGTCAGATAGAGGAAGTGGCTGATATCAAGAAGACCTACCAGTGGCTGGAGAATGCTGGACTGACAGACAGCATGGAAGCACTAATCATGGCAGCACAAGAACAGGCCCCATGCACAAGGGCCATAGAGGCCAAGATCTACCACAGCAGATCAGACCCAAGGTGCAGGCTGTGCAAAGATACTTCTGAGATGCAGGCAGGATCGGCGCACATGGAGAGGCACAACCAAGGGGCTGGGATAGTGTACAGGAACATCTGTACCCAGTATAGACTTGAAGCACCCAAATCCTGATGAGACACACCACTGAAGGTGGTTGAGAACAACAGGGCTAAGATCCTGTGGGACTTCGACTTCCAGACTGACAGTCAGCTACTGGCTAACCAACCGGACATAGTTGTGGTTGACAAACACCAGAAGATTCAGGTGCAAACAGTTCTGCTGCTTAAGAACATGTTGTGAATCTGACAGAATTTTCTTAGGACCTCTCTTGGGAACAAGTTAAAAAAAATACTTGTGAATGGGGCCCACTCTCATTTGACAGGGGTTATGGAATTCTGAATGAAATCTACGCTTTTCTCTTTGAAAGTGCAGCTAAATTTGATGACACATGTGGCCTATTGCCTGTGTTCTGTCTCCTCAGGTGGTGAGTCAGTCTTCTCGGATAGCTGTCCACTACTTCAAAGGGTGGTTCCTCATTGACATGGTGGCAGCCATTCCTTTTGATCTCCTCATCTACCGCTCAGGAGAAGAGGTGGTTAGAGGAGGTGCAGAAGGAGAGGTAGGGTGGAGGGAAAGAAGAGGATAGATGAAGGTGTGGTGAGAAATTGAGGTTTGTGTAAAAAGTAGGATAGTAGGGAGGAGAGATTATTGGGATTGCAGGGAAACGGGGAGCATGAAAGAAAGAAAAGAATACTTGGAAGCCACTGACTTAACAATGGTCTTATTTATTAGGGCCCAAACACAAAAGTGCCAGGGCCCAAAGGTCACTGGCCCCAGTCAGCCTCCCATCAGAGCCCTAGATGTGTGGGAATGTGCGAGGGACAGTTTATCACTGCTTGCAGCTCTGGACAAACAAGTTCTTCAGTACAGCTGCATTTTTAAGGGGATTAGGATGCTGGAAAACCTACTTTTAGCATTAATTAGAAAATTGCGAAGTTCTGCAGTTATTGTGCTCAGGCATAGCCAGCAGGCTCAACACCAAAAGGCATGATATTGAGTAGGTTAGACATGAAAAATTATGGCAACACAGTGACATTTTATATTATTTTATAGATTTTTAAGTCTTGTGATGCCATATAAAACTTGAATTAAGACAATTAATTCAGGTACACGTAAATAAGAATAACAATGTCAATGTGTAGATTTAACTAACAATGTGCTGAAATGTGAGTTGAAATAATTAATTTTATGTGGTGAAGCCAACTTATTTTTATCCAGATATTTAGTAAGATTATATCAATTACACCCAGATATTCAGAAAACATAAATCAATGTCCTCCAAATATTTATTGCATCTAAATTAATTTTGCTCACAAACTAAAACAATGCAAAGCAGTTATCCTTGTGAAATAGATTTGGATTTACTAAATATTATTTGGTTACTAGGGGTGGGTACCAAATCCCAGTATTAAATGGACCCCGGGGCCAAATTATGAAAGGCCGTAGTATTGATAAGCTCCGTTTATAGCTCTGCCATTGGAACTAGAAAAATTCAGAAGATATATTTCTTATTCATCTAGGTTACATAAACGTTACCTCGTACAGTTTTTATCTCCCGACCTCCATTTCTAATTAGCAACAACATTAAGACATTTGTTTTTTTTCTCTTAAAATACCCCCCCAAAGAACCAATAAGAATACAGTTTAAGTATTGGGTAGATAAACAGTACTTGTAAGAGTAGTGTTATTGTTAAAATCTTAATGACACCCATCCCTACAGGTTATATAACTCATCATTTGGCATGCTATTACTACATCCAGCACATTTTAACAATTGCTTTTATTAACATGCACTTATTGTTTTTGTTTAAATTGATTGATTTGATTTGTTCAATACTTTTAATCAAAGATATAATATTTGAAATCTATTCAATATATATATATATATATATATATATATATATATATATATATATATATTATGTGTCACTTTGTTGCCATAATTTATTTTAAGTAACCATTGGTCACATTTTCTTTTAGCATAGAACATCCCAGTTACTTTTAGCCTCTGAACACATTTTGGTGCCATTGGTCTGCTCAGAAGCTCATGAAAATGGCGTACACATTGAGACCCCAGATCACTGCGCGAATATTCAGTAATGGAGTTCATGCTTGTTTTAGTAGGCTCCATAGCATCCCCTAATGCTTGAAAGGCCTCTCTTTGGGACAAATTTCGCTGAACTTCTTACCATGTCACACATATTTCTCATTGAGTTTCATTAGCTCCACCCACCTGGAAGTCAGCCACCTGAAATTTAGTTTTTCCTGTATTTAATGTAAACTTTTTTTGAACCCCTCCCAGAGGGTTTATCAGACTTGTTTCAAATTTGGGAGCTCTGATTTTACTGGTTCTTTTATCTATAGCCTACTTTTTTATTTTTTCAAAGTAATTTACTATCATGCCGCAGCCTCTCCTCCTGCTCTCTGTTACCCCTTTTCCACCACCATGGAACCAGTTCTGTTCCTCTTCCTACACCTAACTGTGAACTGTTCTGAGCATTTTGACTAAAAATAAAATGGTTCTGAAAAATTGATCCTTAACTGAAACCAAAAAGTAGCAAGTAGCAAGTAGTAATCTACATGCAGGGTAAAAAGAAAAACAAAGTTTTGTTCGTAGTTAAATAGAATCTGGATATTTAGGCTATTATCACTGCTGGACGCTCAAAAGAGCTTACATGAACTGAATTACTTATGAGGTGGAAAATATTTAAGTGTCATGAGGAATTGTAAAAACTCATATTTGTCAAGCAAAAAAAAAAAAAAAGAATTGTTTCCAATGAGATACCTGAATTGATATTGTGACTTTGCAGTTGTAATATTACTGTTGCTACTCTAGACACGGTGTTTAGTTATATTTAAAATAAATTTTAATTTAATTTAATTCATTTTAATCCTGTTCTGAAGTTAATCTTTTTTTAAATAGGGTATTTCCATGTGCAATTTACAGCATAAATTCTCTGAGAATCTCTTTCATTTTCAAATGAAATTAGTATGGTAACTGAAATATAAATATAATATGCATCAAATAGAATTGATCAGAAATTGAACTGAATCACGACCTCGTGAATCGAAATCAAATCGATTCAGGAAATCAGTGGCGATACCCTGCCCTACCTTACAGACTTGGAACTTAACAAGACGACTCCAAGAGGATTCAACAGATCCGTCTCAAATTTGGGCAGACCCTCCAGATGCCAAAATATGAAGCTCTTGTGTTTTAGTGGAACAGCATGTCCGTGGCAAGGTGGGCAATTTGCATGTTTCTCTGTGATGGAGGAAACTATTGTAACTTGACTACATATGGTCAAATCTGTCCCAAATTTCACATGGTGGAGAAGAGTCCTGAAGAGGTGTGAAAACCTACACACTTGTCTTGAGTCATAGTCATAGTGCCACCTACTCACAACAGGAAGCAGGCCTTTTGTGACAAAGATGATCTGTTTTACCTGAAATGTACATGGTGTGGTCTACAAATGATGTACACAACATAATATAATTTATGTGTGCACTCTCATGCCTCACAGTGAACACAGGAAGCTGTACAATATTTGCAGTAGGTAATTCCCAGTGCCACAGTGTGCCCAATGTCCGACTGTCACTGCTAGCACCCTCAGCCTGTGTGAGGCCCATTCAGCAGTGCTTGAAGCTTTAATTTGATAGTTTTTTTTATCATTTGGTCACTCACATTGCATCTTAACCCAGTCACATAGTCACATTCCTGCTCTCTGTCTCTTCCTCCCAACAGACGACGACACTGATTGGCTTACTGAAGACAGCCCGGTTACTGCGATTGGTTCGTGTGGCCAGGAAGTTGGACCGTTACTCCGAGTATGGTGCAGCTGTCCTCTTCCTCCTCATGTGCACCTTTGCCCTTATTGCCCACTGGCTGGCCTGCATCTGGTATTTAACTCTAATTTGTCCTGCAGTATTAACTCACATCCAAATTTGAAATGCAAGTGCTGTAATTGGCTACTACTTATCTCAACTACAACCTCTTTGCCCTAACCCTAACCGCCTCTGACCTGGACACCTTGACATGATGAGCACTAGCTAATCAGAGCACATGGCACCAGCTATTCACAGCACAGTTGTGTGGGACCAGAAAAAACACTCTTAGGGGGGAAGAAAATGCTTGTTGCCTGCAGGTTTTTCTTGTGACATAGAACATGGGTGACATAACAACCAGATATCCATTTCAACATTTTTGCAGTATACTAATGAAATGTACATTGGTCAAGAATAAAAAACTAAAATGTGTAAGTTTTTGACAAAGATTACGACTGATTAAAACTGGGATGACATGTAAAAGTAGAGAAAAAGAAAAGACAAAGGATAAAAAACAAATAATAATAATATTGATTCATGTAACGATTTAGGTAATAATAAAATTTATGTATAGGTAAACAACATAAATATGCAAAAGAACATACAAAAATAACCTTTTTGAGTATTTCCTAAAGCAGAATAATTGTATGCACATACAGTGGTGGAAACATTTTTTCGGACACCCTTAAAATTTTACACAATCTCAAATATTATCATGAAATATTTGTGGAAAAATCTTTTTTGTGTTTCAAAAGGTGTGGCTGCATTAGACAGACACAAACAAATACAAATGATTTTTTTTGTTTACTGTTTACAAGAAAAACTAACAAAACAAAATTCTTTACAGTTTCAGTATGTCAGTTCTCAACATTGTTGGTATCAAAGTCAACAAATAACAGAATGTGTTCAAAACTGAACAAAAAATAAATAAACCATCACATCATCAAATTCAAATTTAGTAGTCCTGCCATTAGCACGCAGTAGAGCTCTAATCCTGGCTGGCATATTCCCCACGAGCCTTTCACACTGTTGAGGGGTAATCTTGTCCTATTCTTCTTGAATTACTGCTTTTAATTCTTCTAAATTCTTTGGTTTACACTTTGAAACTTAAAGGCACTGGGGTGTATATAAATGAGCACCTGATGAAGAAAAATGCTGAAATAGCAAGGAATGGCCGTATCCTCAGAAAGCAAAGCAAGATCCAAGCAACCTGGACAAGGAATGGAAAGGTGTACATTCGGTTAAATGGACCCCCAGAGCAAGCTAAAGTGGTTGTGGTAAGAAATTTGAGAGACTTGGATCAATACAAGTGATAATGAACTCTTTTTTTTCTTTTCTCTTTCTTTTTTCTTTTTTTTCTGGTGAGATTTGTTTAAATATCTGTGTTGTGGAGTAAGAATTTAACTTTCAGGAAAAATGACAGGATATAAATTACTTCTGCTTAATGACTGATACACTTAAGAGTCATTCTTTTTTAAGATCTGAATACACAGATTATAGAATCTATGATTTTGAAAATGATGTGGATCCAGAGAATCATGTTTTTAGTCACATTAATGACTCTTGTAGATATTATACTGATGAACATCTTAATGACAGTGTTGAGCTCGACAAGACCCATTTCATTAATACATTTCAATTGCAGAAGCTTACCTAAAAATTTCACAAAAATCAATGAATTTTTGGACACATTTAAACATAAATTTAATTTGATAGCTCTATCTGAGACATGGATAAATGAAGAGAAGGATATTGATTTGCATATTAATGGTTATGATTTATATGTTACCAATAGAATTAATAGGAGTGGAGGGGGTGTGGCTCTTTATATTGACAGTAACTTAAAATGTAGACCAGTGGAATGCGTAACAGCTGCAATTGATGATTTAATGGAGTGTATTGCAGTGGAAATTGAATTAGAAAGAAGGAGAAACATGGTTGTTGCATGTGTCTACAGGAAACGAGGATCAAATGTAGAAACATTTAAAGATAGTTTAGATGATTTAATGAAAGGTTTAAATGTCAATAAATCACTTATACTCTGTGGTGATTTACATCATTAACATTAACATCGACCTTTTAAAGGTATCTACACATAAACAAACTTCAGACTTTCTGGACACATTATACAGTAGAGGGCTATACCCACTGATCACAAAGCCCAGTAGAGTAACATAATTTAGTGCAACATTAATTGATAATATTTTTTACAAATGTTCTGGAAAACAGCATTAATAGTGGCCTTGTGATAAATGACATAAGTGACCATCTACCTGTATTTGCAACATTTAATTATGAACTGAAGCGAAAGAATACAGAGAATTGCCGTAGATATAAAAGGGTGAGGACTGATGACTGATGACTGATTTAGAAATGATCCCTTAAAACAGGAGTGGAATGGGGTTTACACAGACGAAGTAAATACTGCATATGATTCATTCTTAAACTGTTATTTAGCTCTTTATGATAAACATTGTCCATTAGTTTTATGTAAACGTAAAACGTAAACTTAATTACAAAGATTTGGAATGACCCCGCCCACCCAGGACACTCTCTATTCACCAGCCTTCCCTCTGGCAGACTCAGAGTCATGAGAGCCCGCACCAACAGACTGAAACACAGCTTCTTCCCCATGGCTATGAAGAGACTGCTACAGGAACCATGACCCCCCCCCCAGTTTATTTTATGACAAGGACATTGTAGCTGCTATAAGAGAGCACCATATGAAATTTCACTGTATTTATTACAGTGACAATAAAGCTTCTTCATTCTTCATTTGAAGCTGTTGGATACATAAACTTATTGTAACAAAAAACCCTGGATATCAAAGAGCCTACAAAATGCATGTAAAAAGAAAAACAAACTTTATATAGACTTCATAAAATGACTGCTGAAAAAAAATATGAGGTATACAAAAATAAATTAACCCATATATTGAGACAGGCAAAAAAGGAACATTATAATGCAATTTTACAAGAAAATAAAAACAATATTAAGGGTACGTGGAACATTCTAAACAGTGTAATGGGTAATAAATTTAGAACAACAGACCTACCCAATCATTTCATTAAGGACAATAAGGTGATTAAAAACATGAATTAAGTGGCAAATGAATTTAATTCTTTTTTTGTAAATGTTGGGCCTAATTTGGCAAATGACATTATAAAAAATCAGGGTCAAACAGAAAGTGGCTGGAAAGGGGAAAATAAGGTGATGCAATCAATGTTTCTTGGTGAGGTTAGCGAAAATCAAATTATTTCGGTGGTAGCTAAAACAAAAAATAAGATGTCAACTGATAGCGATGGAATAGACATAAAAATAGTAAAAATGACTATTGACTGTATTATTAAACCACTATGTTATGTTTATAATCTTTCATTTAAAACAGGTGTTTTTCCAGATAAGATGAAAACAGCAAAGGTCATTCCACTTTTCAAGGCAGGAGATAAACACAGCTTTAACAATTACAGACCAGTATCCTTACTTCCCCAATTTTCAAAAGTGCTAGAAAAGTTGTTGAAAAAAAGTTGTTCAAAAACTAGATAACTTTACTGAAAAAAATAAAATATTAAGCGAGAGTCAATATGGTTTTCGGACAAATCGGTCTACTGCTCTGGCAATAATGGAAATAATAGAAGAGATCACAACAGCAATTGACAGAAAGAAATATACAATAGGAGTATTCATTGACCTAAAGAAGGCATTCGATACAATAGATCACTTAATTTTATTTGCTAAGTTGAATACATATGGTGTGAGAGGAGTTGTTCTAAACTGGTTAACTAGCTATTTACATAATAGACAACAATATGTGCATTTTGCTGGTAATACATCTGAATGTTTGAAGATTGAATGTGGGTTCCCACAAGGTTCGGTTTTGGGGCCGAAACTGTTTATTTTATATATCAATGACATTTGTGATGTTTCTAAATTGTTACGGTTTGTTTTGTTTGCAGATGACACAAATTTCTTTTGTTCAGGAGATAATTTAAAAACATTATCTAAATTTGGTTTGATGTAAATAAATTATCGTTAAATTTGATAAAAACGAAGTTTATGGTTTTTGCTAAAAGAAGTAAAGATGAAGTCTCATTATCCATTAATGGAGTTAATATTGAGAAGATATCAGAGTTTAAGTTTTTGGGAATCATATTGGATGAGAATTTGACATGGAAATCACATGTATATGTTAAAAAAAAGCTGTCAAAGAATATTTTTATACTGAATAAAGTAAAGTATGTTTTAGATTGTAAAACAATGAGAATGTTGTATTGCTCACTTATATTGCCTTATTTGAGTTATTATGCAGAAGTGTGGGGTAATACACATATGAGCAATATAATGCCTTTGTTCTTATTGCAGAAAAGAGCAATCCGAATCATTCACAAAGTTAAATTTGGAGAGCATACCAATAGTTTATTTATTAAATCAGGGTTATTGAAACTTACAGAGATAATAGAACTCCAGACGTTACTAATTATGTTTAAAGCCAAAAACAGAGTTTTACCAGAAAACCTGCAAAAGCTGTTTGTGTTTACTTCAGAAGATGAAAATCATAGAAGATTTGAATTTAATCACCAAGTTGCTCGGACTACTTTGAAACAGATGGTTCATTTTTGTTTGTTGTTATAATCAAAGTGTTGATGGTGTAGGCTATTGAAAATCAACTGTATGTGATGACAGACCATCTTTTTTTAACATTTAATTTGTTCAAGTAGGGGGCAGACAAATATAAGAATTGTTTTCTTCTTGCTGATCCTTTCCAATCATGGAGGTGTTGATTTGATTTGAAAATGTAAAGTACATTTATGTACAAATTATGTTGTCCACTTTCATGAAAGGAATAAAATATGAAATGAATGAATGAATGAAATGAAACAGACCTTTTGATAATCCACCACAGATTTCCAATGGGGCTCATGTCCGGGGATTGAGCTGGCCACTCTAAGACCTGGATACTGTGCTCCTGCAGCCAAGTTCTACTGGCCCTGGATATGTGGCAAGGGGCATTATCTTGTTGAAACATCCAGTTTTGACCTTGACGGAACAGTGCACGTGCAGGAGGGAGCATGTGGGTTTTGAGAATGGCACAATACTTGGCAGAGTTCAATGTGCCATCACAGACAGTGAGATGACCAACACCAGCAGCACTCATGCATCCCCAAACCATGATACTGCCTCCACCATGCTTGACAGTGGGTACTGTACATGCTGGAGATAATGCTTCACCTGGCCTTCTGCATACCCTCACATTAGCAGGAGGAAGATAAAGCTGGAAACTGGACTCATCTGACCACAGAATCTTCTTCCAATTCCTGGCTGTCCAGTTCTTGTGTGCTTGGGCCCAGCAATGCCGGGCTAACCTCTGTCTCTCATTGATCAGGGGCTTCTTGACAGCCTTGTAGGACCTTAAGCCATGATCTAAAAGTCGGCCACGTACAGTGCAGGTGGAACACTGGACACCAGTTTGGTTTGACCACTGCTGCTGAAGCTTCTGTGATGTCATTCGGCGGTTTGTCCTGCACATGTGGATCAGGATGCGGTCATTTCTCGCTGAAGAAACCCTTGGACGCCCAGATCTTGGTTTGTCTTCCAAGCTGTTGGTTTGTCTGTATTTCAGCAGAGTGTATCCAACTGCTGAAGGACTGCATCTGCACTTCCTGGCTATCTGGCAGCAGCTGTACCCTTCCTGGCTGAGAATCTGTATCTCCAGGTGTGTTTCCTGCGTTAGGTTCCTTGTTTTAGCCATTTTTGTCTCTGAAGAACTTTCAAATGTGCTGGCTTTATATAGACACGTAGCACGGCAACAAAAATTATGTCTTTTAATAAATAGCACGACCTTCATTGGTGGATCACTGGTACCAAAATGACCCAATACTCAAAATTTCTTATGTATTTTTATGGAACCAATCAATTTTAAGTTTTTAATGACTTTTTTAGGATTTGTTTAGTAATTTGGCTGTGACTGTACTAAAAGAAATTGCACTTGAAGACCTAAGAGTGATTCTTAATGCAATATTTCACAAATGCATGAGGTGTCTGAAAACTTTTTTCCACCACTGTACTTTCTATTACTGATGGACAGTGTAAGAGACTCAATGTAATTTTCAAAGTTAGTCATGAATAATTCAACAGATGGGAGTGATTAAGAACAGTTTGACACTTGTTTATCAAATTTACCCATTGAAAATAAGAAGTTTAAAGTCAGTTGTTTTTTCTGGCTTTTGTTTTTACGATCTAAAACTGTATCACTGTCATTTGACTTCACTGTATAGTTTGTCGGAGTTTTCTCTGGAATGCTTTGTATGTGAACATTCATAAAATCAATACTTTATTGTGACTTTTTTATCTATCAAAAAAATTCTAGTTGACATCTTAAAATTAGATGTCAGAGCTGGTGGTATATTTAGTTTGAAAAAGCCCAAATGTGTAAGGAGGAAGCCATGTTGTTTGCTGCTGAGGAAGATAAGATAAGATAAGATAAGATAAGATAAGATAAGATAAGATAAGATAAGATAAGATAAGATAAAATAAAACTTTACTGATCCCACACTGGGGAAATTCACATGTCACAGCAGCTCAAAGCACAGACAGAAAGTGAAGGGTGACAATGTATTCTAAAAATAAAATAAAGATTAAAAATAGAAAATATGTATGTACATTATATGTATATGATATATAAATATATGTACATAGTTTACTAAATTAGAAATATACAAAAATATATATAAAAGGGAAAGGCGCTAAAAAGAATGAGCTCTACACACAAGACTATTTACAATACATACATAATATATTTATAGATGGAAATATTGCACAGAATGTGTAAGTTGCACAGAGAAATCTTAGCAGTCATGCAGCAGACATGACAGTGCTACATTTGGTCAGGTGTTGCTGTTAAAGAGTCTGACAGCTGATGGAATGAATGACCTGCGGTAGCGCTCCTTCTTCCACTGTGGGTGCAGCAGTCTGCTGCTGAATGAGCTGCTCAGTGCACGGAGAGTCTCATGCAGGGGGTGAGAGGTGATGTCCATGATGCTATATCAGCTTTGCTAACATCCTCCTCTCGCCCACCTCCTCGATGGTCTCTAGAGGACAGTCCAGGACCGAGCTGGCCCTCCTGAACCAGCTTGGTCAGTTTTTTCATGTCCCTCTCCGTGCTTCCACAGCTCCAGCAGACCACTGCACAGAGGATGGCAGACGCTACCACAGTGTGATAGAAAGTCCTTAGCAGTGTCCTGCACACTCCAAAGGATCTCAGTCGCCTCAGCAGGTGGAGCCCTTCTTGTACACGATATCAATGTTCATGGACCAGTCCAGTTTATTGTTGAGGTGAACACCCAGGTATTTGTACTCCTCCACAACCTCAATGTCCAAACCCTGGGTGTTCACTGGAGTAGTGTGGGGCACTTTTCTTCACAAATCAATCACTAACTCCTTTGTCTTGCTGGCGGTTGATCTCACACCAGATAAATGAAATGAATTTGCTTGCTATTTTAATGAAAAAATACAATTCATCAGGTCAAATATCAGCACAAATAAGCAAAATGATAAAATGATGCAACTCCTAAAACCAACCAGGAATAACTCAATTACCATGTCAGAGTTTGGTACAGTTGACCTAAAAACTGTAGAGGAAACGGTTCAGCAGCTTAAACCATCAACTAGCTGTCTCGACTCAATACCATCTGACTTCTTCAAAACTATTGTGAAGTCTGTGTTAACTGATCTGCAGCAAATAATCAACTGCTCACTTCAGTCAGGCAAGTTTCCTAAACCCCTGAAAGAAGCTGCCATTAAGCCACTTCTAAAAAAGAGAACGTTGGATGCTTCCATGTTAGCAAACTCAAACCTTCCCTTCATAGTCAAGATTGTCGAGAAAGTGGTTTTTAATCAACTCAGCAGTTTCTTGAACTCAAATGGACTTTTTGACAAATTTCAATCAGGTTTCCGACCTCATCACAGTACAGAATTGGCTCTTATCAGAGTGCTAAATGATGTAAGGTTGAACACTGACTCGGGAAAAGTGTCAGTTCTAGTCTTATTGGATCTCAGTGCAGCGTTTGATACTGTAGATCATAGTATACTGTTGAACAGGTTGGAAACTTGGGTAGGACTCAATGGAATAGTCTTAGAATGGTTCAGGTCCTACTTGGAGGAAAGGAGTTATTTTGTGACCATTGGAAGTTTTGAATCAGATCGAATAGCCATGACACACGGGGTTCCTCAAGGGTCAGTTCTTGGACCCCTTTTGTTCAGCCTATATATGCTACCTTTGGGTCAAATTCCGCAGAAGTTTAATGTTGACTATCATAGTTATGCAGATGACACACAGTTATATCTAGCAGTGTCCCCAGATGACTACAGTTCAATAGAGGTGTTGTGTCACTGTCTAGAACAAATAAATAACTGGATGAACCAAAATTTTCTTCAATTAAACCACAACAAAACTGAGGTCATCGTTTTTGGCAGTAAAGAAAAGAGGATCTCTGTTAGTAAATACCTGGAGTCACTGTCTTTAAAGACCAAAGACCAAGTCCGAAACCTTGGTGTGCTGATAGACTCGGATCTGACTTTCAGCAGTCATATCAAATCAATCACCAAAACAGCCTTCTACCAGCTGAAGAACATATCCAGAGTGAGAGGTCTCATGTCCCAAACAGACCAGGAGAAGCTCATCCATGCTTTTATCTCCAGTAGACTTGACTATTGTAATGGTCTTCTGACAGGACTGCCCCAAAAGAACATTAAACAGCTGCAGCTCATTCAGAACGCTGCAGCTCGGGTTCTGACCAGAACAAAGAGATCAGAGCATATTACTCCAGTTCTGAAGACTTTACACTGGCTACCAGTCAGCTATAGAATAGACTTTAAAGTTCTGCTACTGGTCTATAAATCACTGAATGGTTTAGGTCCAGAATACATGAATTAAATGCTAATGGAATATAAACCCAGTAGGACTCTGAGATCTGCAAACTCAGGTCAGATAGTGGAGCCCAGAGTTCAAACCAAACATGGTGAAGCAGCATTTAGCTGTTATGCTGCACACAAATGGAATAAGCTGCCAACAGTAGTGAAGTCAGCCTCAAGTGTGAATGTTTTTAAATCCAGGTTAAAAACTCTTCTTTTTTCTTATGCTTATGATTGAGCTCTTTTAAAGCACTTTGAAATATTTAAATCTTTTATTGATTTTATGCTGTTGCATTATACTGCACTGTATGTTTTAATTAACCTTTATTTATGCATTGTGCTCTTATATTCAGTAAGCTGTCTTTTTTTCTGTACTTTGTCTTTAAATGCTCTTTGTTCTTTGTTTTTAAATGCTTTTAAATGTTGAACTTTTAATCATGTAAAGCACATTGAGTTGCCTTGTGTATGAAATGCGCTATATAAATAAAGCTGCCTTGCCTTGCCTTGCCTTACCAGTTAACAAAGTCCGTGATGACCCCCCTGTACTCCAGATCATTCCCCTCTGACACACATCCAACAATGGCTGTATCATCAGAGAACTTCTGAAGGCGGCAGCTATCTGTGTTGAGTCTGAAGTCCGATGTGTACAGGGTGAAGAGGAAGGGGGTGAGGACTGTCCCCTGTGGAGCCCCTGTGCTGCAGACTACCACATCAGACACACAGTCACAAAGCCTCACGTACTGTGGTCTGCTGGTGAGGTAGTCAATGGTCCACGCAGCCAGGTGGCGGTCGACTCCAGCTCCTTCCAGCTTCCCCCTGGGCAGAGATGGTTGTATTGTAGCGCTGGAGAAGTCAAAAAACACGACTCTCACAGCACTTCCAGTGTTCTCCAGGTGAGACAATGTTTGGTGGAGCAGGTAGATGACTGCATCATCCACCCCAATGTCTGTCTGATATGCAAACTGCAGGGGGTCCAGTTCTGTTCTCACCAGGGGTCGCAGGTGGTTGAGTATGATCCTGTCCATTGTCTTCATCAGGTGGGAGGTCAGGGCTACAGGTCTGAAGTGGTTGGGCTCCCTGGGGTGTGCAGTCTTTGGTACAGGAACTACGCAGGAAGTCTTCCACAGGACAAGAACCTTCTCCAGACTGAGGCTGAGGTTGAAGATGTGCAGAACCAACTGACAGAGCTGAACTGCACAGTCCCTCAGCAGTCTGGAGCTGATGCCATCTGGACCAGTGGCCTTTCTTGCCTTGATCTTCGTGAGCTCCCTCCTCACCTGGTCAGCTGTTATGGAGAGGCTGCAGCGGAGGGTGGGGGGTGACTCCATCTGAGGAAGATGGGGGGAGGAGGAAGGTTTGAGGTGGAGGGGGGTTAAAAGGTGAGGGGAGAATGCAGCTGATGTCCTGAGGGAGGGGGAGGAGATGTGCCAGAGAGGGTGAGAGGGCTCTGGGTCTGTGCTCTGGTGGGTGGGGGAGGGAGCAGAATCAAACTTGTTGAAAAACAGGTTCAGTTCATTCGCCCACCCCTGGTCTCCAGACTCTGGGCCCCTCCCGCTGTTGTTGTTGTGGCCAGAGCTTGTATTCAGGCCTCTCCACGCCTCCCATATGTTGTTTTGTTGAAGGCGCTCCTCCAACTTCCTCCTATAGCTGTCCTTGCCCCTCCTTTTTTTTCTTTTAAGGTCCTTCTGGACCCTCCCAAGCTCATCTTTGTCCCACGACCTAAAAATCCTCCTCTTCTCATTCAGAAGCACTTTCAGATCAAGGGTCACCCACGGCTTGTTGTTGGAGAAGCACCGTACCTTCCTGGTCGGTACAGTGTTCTCCACGCATAAGTTTATGTAGTCCGTGATGCAGTCGGACAAACCGTCTATGTCCTCCCCATGTGGACTGCACAGTACACCCCAGTCAGTTGTTCCAAAACAGTTCCTCGGTGCCATGCTGGTCTCCTCAGACCATTTTCTCACATACCTAATGGTGGCTCACCACGGGTTTGTAAGCAGGGGACAGATGAACCAGGTCGTGGCCCAAGTGGCCCAGTGGGGGGAGGGGTGATGAGCTGTAAGCATCCTTGATGTTTGCATACAGCAAGTCCAGTGTTTTGCAGTCCCTGGTGTGGCAGTCCACATACTGGGTGAAAGTAGGAAGGTTGGCAGACAGGAAAGCATGATTGAAGTCGCCAGAGATGAGGATGAGGGACTGGGGGTGCGATGTTTGGAGATGAGACACAACAGTGTATAGCTCACACTCACAGGCTGCTGCAGCATCAGCCGATGGCGGGATGTGCGTAGTTATTGCGATGATCTGCGAGAATTCCCTCGGGAGGTAGTATGGCCGGATGCTAACCGCTAGCAGCTCAATGTCCCTGGTGCAACGCTGCTCTTTAATACTGATGTGCCCCGGATGACACCATCTTTTGTTTACATACATCGCTGTCCCCCCTCCTTTCTTCTTACCGGTCTCCTTTGCTTTCCTGTCTGCTCTGAACAGCTGAAATCGCCAAAACTTATGTTATGCGCAATTCTGGAGTGAGTTCATTCAGCCTGGTCTCTGTGAGGCACATCATGCTACACTCCCGGTACTCCCTCTGCAGTCTGGTCAGTGTCATGAGCTCACCCATCTTATTAGGGAGATATCTTACATTCCTGATAATAACGGACGGTATCTGGTTTGTACCGTCTTCTCCGCTCCCGACGCTTAGTTCCAGCTCTGCACCCCCGTCTCCTTCTCCATGACTACTTGGGGATCTCTGGTCTCTCGTTGGGGTGTACACGAGTGTGGCACAGCGCCAACAGCTGATCGCGGGTGTAAACAATCGAGCCATGGCTGAATGGGTCTCCAAAAGTCACTTCAAACTGTCCAGAAGTGAGCAAAAGGCATAAAACAAATCTCAGCAGTTTCACATCCGTTTTTGAATGCAAACGAGTGAGCTTGGTAAAGAAAAAAAATGACAAAAAACACACTTAACGGACAGAAAGGGGTCAGAACTACTGTTAAAGGCTGCCACTCCGCTAAGAATGTTCCACACAAATTTTTCAGGAGTGCAGTAATTAGATTTTTACTGGAAAAACAATTCTTTATATGCTCATAATAGCTTTAAATATGTCCAAATTTACATAAAATAAAGGTTTATAGATATTTTTTTCAACACTTGCCCTCTGAATTTCATTTTATCAGCTGTTGACTTCAATCTGGAAAAACATTTATTACAGCTTTGTATTTTTTATATGTAATAGGAGAGGTCTGAGCAAATGAATTATTAGGTCTGGTCATGTATTCTTTATTATATAATAGTTTTGTGGGGGGGAAAAAATGTGGACTAAACGGAATTTTGCTGTTGTAAAAACCTATTGATGTTTTTATGCTCATTTTGTTACATCATAGTTAATAATAATTAAAACTGTTGGTCAAATATTGTAGGCTTCAAAATGCTCTTTTTCCAATGTTATTTTAAAGATGACATCATGAAAGAATTGTTATTAAAAATAAATATTTCAAGCTTTTTTTTTCAGGCAGAGGTGTGTTGAAGATGTTGCTTCCTATTTACATGTCTTCTTATCGCAGGTATGCCATAGGTAATGTGGAGCGGTCGACCTCTGCTGGAATTGGCTGGTTGGATAATCTGGGTGAGCAGCTGGGAAAGCCGTACAACGACTCCATCATTGGGTCAGGTCCTTCCATCAGAGATAAATATGTCACAGCTTTGTACTTCACCTTCAGTAGTCTGACCAGTGTAGGCTTCGGGAATGTCTCCCCAAACACCAACTCTGAAAAGATCTTCTCCATCTGCATCATGCTTATTGGAGGTGAGTTCTACCAACAAACAAAATTTAAAAAAAAAAAAAAAAAAAGGACTTCTTGGCCACGTCAGGAAAACTAGTTAAAGTAACAGCAGTTTGGTTTGAAACTAGAGAATGCAATTTCTGAAGAAATTATGGGTGCACTGCAATGCTGGCATAAATGTATAAAAAGAAGATTAAACCAAAGGAATAGCTAAAAAGTTAAAGGGGTCTTCCAGTCAGGTTTTAAGACTCTGCATAGCACAGAGTCGGCATTGCTAAGGGTCTTCAATGACATCCTCCTGGCTAACGACTCTGGAGATTATGTGATTCTTGTCCTGCTGGACCTAACTGCTGCCTTTGATACAGTGGACCACAATATTTTATTATCCCGGTTGCAGCACCTAGTGGGCATTTGTGGTAGTGCTCTGCAATGGTTTAGGTCCTATCTGACAGACAGAACTATGTGTGTAAGCCTTGCTGGTTCTGAATCCTCCCCCGCTCCTCTGTCATTTGGGCATGCCACAGGGCTCAATTTTAGGGCCTCTCCTTTTTTCATTGTACTTACTTCCTCTGGGCTCCATTCTCAGAAAGCATGGCATCTCGTTTCACTGTTATGCTGATGACAGTCAGATATATGTGCCACTAAATAAGAAGGATGCTTTCTCAATCAAACCACTTCTGTTATGTCTTGATGACATTAAAGCCTGGATGGCCCTAAACTTTTTAAGTTTTAACGAAAAGAAAACTGAAGTGATGGTGTTTGGTCCCAGTGGCTCCTGTGAACCTCCCCCTGTTGACTTGGGCCCCTTGGCACTGTATGTGAAGCCAACTGTTTCTAACTTGGGTTTTAAGATGGACAGTTATTTTAAACTAGATTGTCAAATAGGTGCAATAGTGAAGTCCAGCTTCTTTCATCTGAGGCAGTTGGCAAAAGTGAAGCCCATTCTTGCACGTGAGCACTTTGAGACTGTGATTCATGCCTTCATCACGTCTCGGCTTGATTACTGCAATGCACTTTATTTTGGAGTCAGTCAGTCTTCCCTCTCACATCTCCAGTTGGTACAAAATGCGACTGCTCGTCTTTTAACTGGAGCACGTAAGAGGGAGCACATAACGCCCGTTCTGGCCTCCTTCCACTGGCTGCCTGTGCACTTCAGGGTTCGTTTTAAGATTCTTTCATTTGTTTTTAAATCTTTAAATGGTCTCGCCCCTCCTTACCTCTCTGAGCTGCTTCACCCTCACGCCCCTACTCGGTGCCTCAGGTCAGCTGATCAGCTGCTCCTGGAGGTACCGAGGTCTAAGCGGAAGCTCAGAGGGGATAGAGCCTTTTCTGTTGCTGCTCCCAAACTATGGAACGATCTGCCTTTGCACATCAGACAGGCTTCTTCACTGTCCATTTTTAAAACTAATCTTAAAACCCATTTTTATTCATTGGCTTTCAACCCAGCATGAGACTTTGCTCCTGTTTTATTATTTTTATTGTTTTTAACTGTTTTTATGGTTTTTATGGTTATGTCTTATGGTTATTTATGTACAGCACTTTGTTTTCATTTGTAGTTGTTTTTAAGGTGCTTTATAAATAAAGTTGAGTTGAGTTGAGTTGAATGTATGAATGTCACTAAAAAGTGTAATGATACCAATATGGTGGAATATTTCAAGGTTCTTGAAAAGCTTATGCCACACTGCAATGCTATCTCAAATGTGTAAGAATGAGTTGAAGTAATAGGAATAGTTAAAAGAGTGGAAATGGGTCAAGTGTATGCACTGGCAGTTCTAGCAAGTTTGGGGGTGGCGAAAGGGTGGCATGACATTCTGGCTAGGGGGGCAGAGGTTATCTCCCCCAAACACATTTCAGATTCAGAGATCTCATTTTCTGCATTCATTGATGATTTTTATGCATGTGAATCAAATAAGACAGTGTAAAATCAACTTTAACGCTAAACAGCCTAACCTAACTAATGAAATAAAAACATACAATTAGGATCTTTTTTGTCTTAATATTGATTTTTCCATTTCATATGAAATCCAAACAATCTTATACAATCTTACAAGAGATAATCAAATATTTTAACTACAGCTCAGGTCACTTACATATCAGCATCATGCATATTATTCCAACCTTGCTGACATTTCCCTTTCAGGGAAAAGGCAGCTTATTTGGCAAATGTTGAATAATAGGTAAGCAAATACTTGGAGAATTTCCTCTGTTGAGACTCTTGACATTTTGCAACAACAAAAAAAAGCTTCAATCTCAACAAAGGTAACATTTATAAACCAAACAAACCCAGTCCTGAACAAACAAAATCAACTGGCAATAAACAGTTATCACCTCTGCATGTTGATTACACGTTTGGTCAAACTATGGCAGGCTTTACAGAGGCTGCCAGAGATAAAATGTGTTTGCATTACCTGAATAGTAAAGAAAAACAATGTGGTTTGATGTTCTCACTCACTCACAAATGAAACCTGTATTGGCTCAACCACACCGGAGGGAAGAACTGCAACTGCAACCCAGCACTCTGTGAACTATTAAAAGATCAATGGTTAATACGTGTCGGAGAGAGAGAGCGCACGTGCGCACACACAAACAAACACACACACACACACACCCACTGACCACACACACAACACATCTGCTGTCCCTCATGTTAACGTGACACACACACACACACCTGCTGTGCTGTCTTAGCTAGCTAGTAGCTTCACAACTTTGTGTTGCTGTTGCAACCTGTTAGCTCAGCTAGCACTAGCTTTCTCTGTGCTTTTTCGTTTAACGTTAGTGGCAACTATTGATGAATAACACAGCAGCCCACTGCACGTTTTGAGGAAACCTGGGTCATGTCATTTAACTAACGTTAAATAGCGAACGTTACTTTCTAGCTAGATACCACGCTTCAGTAAGTAACGTTACACGGAAGAGTTTACAATAACATTACCTCTTAAATTACAACAGTCATATGGTTGAGCACTACTATCAGATCTATTTCACACTGTCAAACTTGTAACAACATTTTTAACATAGAGCAATGGGAACTTACCAGACTGTCACTGCCAGTGGACTGGCGGGAGGAACAGGCGCCGTCCAGTCAGACACAACCCGAGCCTCGCATCACCCGGCGGTTTGAGGTAGAGCCTAGAGCGCGCATGGTGGGCGCAACCATTTTTTCTTTATTTAGAGGGGTGGCAGGGAGGAGTGAATTCTGAACTGGTGCGTAAAACATCAACTATATCTGCAACATTTATCATCAACGTTTTTCAAAACAATATTTATAATATTTCATTGCATACAATTAGGGTGGCAACTAGGGTGGCAAGGCATTTTTCTAGGGTGGCAGCTGCCACCCCCTACCACCCCCTGGAACCGCCTATGAGTGTATGTCACATTGCACTCATGAGCTCAGGTTGCCATGGTAATGTTAACTGCTGAGTGACTCCTGATGAGGCAGTTAATCTCACAGAGATTTAGCCGAAGCGCGTCTCTCAAACTGGTGACCTTTACTCAAAAACCATAACCCTGATTATTATAACTTGTATACCCTGAGAAAGGAGACAACCTGAGGAATAAGTGACGTAAAATTTGTGTCTGTAGTGTCCAAAATCGGAGGATGGTCGAAGGTTAGAAAACTGGTATGATCTGCTGTCCTCCTGGATTTCTGGCCTCATTGAATTGACTGTGTCAGTTGGTAGAGTTTCTCTGACTTTCAGGCTCACTGTCCCAAATGTGTAAGTCTGATTGCTTCCAAAGTAACTTTGATTTAAAGAGCATGGGTTTTACTCAGTTTTGACCAAAAATGACGTACTTACAGTGAAAAATGTGGTTGGAACAGCAAGCTAAAGAGACATGTTCAAAGGGACATTGTGTAGGAATTACTCCCATCTTACGTTGAAATTGTGTATCGCATTCAAACGAATAGTGCACTCTAGCGCCTCACTTTTTCAAACACGTATTGCAACAACGGTAGCCGCCATGTATAAAAAGCCTTGACAACACTGATGAAACCATGTCAGCCTCTGCTATCCAATAAGTACACATATAACAACACAGACACTACACATCTATCTATAAAGCAAGAAATCTCTGCGTGTGTGTCTGTATGTCTGTGTGTCTGTGGCTCGCATATCTCTCTGACTGTTTGTCAGATCAACCTGAGCTTTCGGATATGGCTTGCGCATGGCACGATGGTGTGCATCCTTCATTTTGAAGTTTTTTGGGATTAATATTCACAACATTATCATTAAAAGTCAAAATCCCATAGACCTCAGTGTAACCTATCTAGCCTATCGCGCTCTCGATCGCAGCTGTAGCCACGCCTCACGGAATAAAAGATCAAAGTATCCTACTGCTATATCGCTCTGCGTCACAAAACTTTGCACACCCTTACCCCGGATGTCCACTGGATCCGTCATGTGCGCGATTCAGCTACGGCGCGGGTGCTGGAGCTGATCGCGGCCATTCAAGTCAATTTAAACTGCTCCACCAGAAGCGGCTCGGCGCTCCGCTAAAAATACGCGCCGGGTCTATTTTTTGACGGCCGCCGCGCGACGAAGCGTCAATTTTCACAGACCAAATGAGTCAAACAGGAAGTCAGGCGCAGAAAAGACGAGAGTATCCGGTCAATTTTCAAAATAAAAACACCCATGAAAACTCCAGAGCGTATTTCACATTGCTACAATAACATGACATCAAAGTTTGTGGCCCCCGGCAGGTAGAGAAATCTTTTCTTTGTTTGTTGATGTCTTTTTACCTCCAGTGTTTCCGCAAATTATCGCGTGACATCATGATCTCGCGATCAGCTATAGATACGCTTCCAGTGGACATTGACGCCCGGCCCAGGACGGAGGAGTCCGTGCCACGGCCGGACCACGCACGCGACGGATCCAGTGTACACCCGGGGTTATGGCATTCCCTTTCGTCCCTCCCCCATATAGGAATAGATGAAGTGGTACAGTTTGCATTAACATGACATGTTTCAGTAATCTCATGGGTAAGTAGTATTTCTTAAGTTTCACCACGCTGTTCTCATCTGCTCATGGTGTTTGCTGACATGGCTACAACATGGTTAGATTGACTAAAACATTGCCTACACTTCCCATACCAAAGTATGGCTAGGTTGGAAACGTTTGTTTTTCCTTTCAGGCGTGCAGGGTTACGTGCTTGCTAGCTACCATTTCAAGATTGTTCGCCTACGGAAAGCTAGGAAACCTAATGATGTTGCGTGTCTCTCCATATCTCAATGTACGTTCATATCTTACCCAATGTACAGTTTCTCTATTAACACTATGTAAGAGTATGTACACCTCTTTGTACATCCAACCATCGAACACAGCCTCATTTGGCCATACATGAAAAATCTACTTAAGCTTCCACTTTTCTATAGAAAAGCATACTTCCTACGGGCACTGCACTAGTACAGTGAAATCCAGTTATATTCCTCTGGTGGAACTGTATGTTTACGTGGTTTCAGTAGCTTTCATGGTCGCAGTAAACGCCAGCTTTCAGTCCCGGTAAAGCCGGACTAAAAGCCGGTGGGAAGGCTTTATAAGCTGGCATTTACTGTGACAAAAAGCCGGCGTTTACCGTGACTTTGAAAGCTACTGAAACCACGTAAACACACACCTCTGTACCAACGAGGCTGGTGTATTTTAGCAGGATCTACTGTCATGCTGCCTATGGTAACGCGCAACACTGTCGAACAAAACCGAATGAAAAAAGTTAGCCTTAGGCTAATTTAGGAAGTACAGTTGACTTACTTGTCGAGGAGAAAGCTGGCAACTTCAGCGTCCCTTTTAAAATCTTTCTCCTTCATGAGCTCCTACCACCTGGGGAAGGCTAACCCGATGT
Source organism: Cephalopholis sonnerati (assembly GCA_019142605.1). Lineage (NCBI taxonomy): Eukaryota > Metazoa > Chordata > Actinopteri > Perciformes > Serranidae > Cephalopholis > Cephalopholis sonnerati. The sequence goes on along the minus strand of JAGQAX010000010.1, from coordinate 41,872,071 downwards.
TAATCCAATTTTTTTGAACGCTACGGTCACACTGCCTTTTAATTTCCCTTTTTCGCTTTCTTGGTGATGGTGAAACCGTCTCCTGTGCTGCTGCTGCATATGCATGGTCCTGCATTATGCTGCAGTAGTGCAGATTTTCAAACTTGCTGGGGTAGGAAGCCTCTCTCACTGATCTTCTCCTCCGGCGTCTCAATCACTCTGCGCTGGCTTGCAGGGAAAACGCGTAGTTATTCCACGTTGGTGCTATTTGTCCCTTGCTGGCGGCTGTAGTTTCAAGTTTGGCAGACCGTCATGGCGCTTCCCACCGGCTTACCCGTCGTATGTATAAACAAATCTAAAATTCTTTGCTTAGTAGAATGTGTCAGATTATTAGCAGAGGCCATAATGCACCAATGATAACTCATATGCAGACATTGATTTTGGCCAGTAAACAACAGAAAATGTTACACAATGTCCCTTTAAGAAGAATCTCCAGGCAGTATTGTTATAGGAGACAGTCTGCTATGTAGGAAATACAGCATTATCACGTGTGTTTGCACCCAAACATTTGTCTCATACATTGGAAATATTAATCTATACATAGGAGATAAACTGTAAGGCTTAATTGGCTGTTTTGAGAATGAGAAAGCCATGCAGATTGAAGCGCTTCATGCATAATAGAAAGAGTACTGAAAGTTTAACCAAATGCAGCATAGACAAAAGGTTTAATCTTTTTAGTTAACTAATTTATTCATGTTTATATATATATCTATATACAGTACAGGCCAAAAGTTTGGACACACCTTCTCATTCAATGCGTTTTCTTTATTTTCATGACTATTTACATTGTAGATTCTCACTGAAGGCATCAAAACTATGAATGAACACATGTGGAGTTATGTACTTAACAAAAAAAGGTGAAATAACTGAAAACAAGTTTTATATTCTGGTTTCTTCAAAATAGCCACCCTTTGCTCTGATTACTGCTTTGCACACTCTTGGCATTCTCTCCATGAGCTTCAAGAGGTAGTCACCTGAAATGGTTTTCACTTCACAGGTGTGCCTTATCAGGGTTAATTAGTGGAATTTTTTGCTTTATCAATGGGGTTGGGACCATCAGTTGTGTTGTGCAGAAGTCAGGTTAATACACAGCCGACAGCCCTATTGGACAACTGTTAAAATTCATATTATGGCAAGAACCAATCAGCTAACTAAAGAAAAACGAGTGGCCATCATTACTTTAAGAAAAGAAGGTCAGTCAGTCCGGAAAATTGCAAAAACTTTAAATGTGTCCCCAAGTGGAGTCGCAAAAACCATTAAGCACTACAACGAAACTGGCACACATGAGGACCGACCCAGGAAAGGAAGACCAAGAGTCACCTCTGCTTCTGAGGATAAGTTCATCCGAGTCACCAGCCCCAGAAATCGCAAGTTAACAGCAGCTCAGATCAGAGACCAGATGAATGCCACACAGAGTTCTAGCAGCAGACCCATCTCTAGAACAACTGTTAAGAGGAGACTGCGCGAATCAGGCCTTCATGGTCAAATAGCTGCTAGGAAACCATTGCTAAGGAGAGGCAACAAGCAGAAGAGATTTGTTTGGGCCAAGAAACACAAGGAATGGACATTAGACCAGTGGAAATCTGTGCTTTGGTCTGATGAGTCCAATTTGAGATCTTTGTGTTTAGTTGGACGATCATTTATTTTCAACAGGACAATGACCCCAAACACACCTCCAGGCTGTGTAAGGGCTATTTGACCAAGAAGGAGAGTGATGGAGTGCTGCGGCAGATGACCTGGCCTCCACAGTCACCGGACCTGAACCCAATAGAGATGGTTTGGGGTGAGCTTGACCGCAGAGTGAAGGCAAAGGGGCCAACAAGTGCTAAATACCTCTGGGAACTTCCTCAAGACTGTTGGAAAACCATTTCAGGTGACTACCTCTTGAAGCTCATGGAGAGAATGCCAAGAGTGTGCAAAGCAGTAATCAGAGCAAAGGGTGGCTATTTTGAAGAAACTAGGATATAAAACATGTTTTCGGTTATTTCACCTTTTTTTGTTAAGTACATAACTCCACATGTGTTCATTCATAGTTTTGATGCCTTCAGTGAGAATCTACAATGTAAATAGTCATGAAAATAAAGAAAACGCATTGAATGAGAAGGTGTGTCCAAACTTTTGGCCTGTACTGTATATATACACACATAGGTGATTCTCCAACTATTGAAGAATTTGTGTCCCTGGCAGAAATAAGAAAAACAAAACAACATTTGTAATTTTTTATTTTTGCCACACTTGACACCAAGAGGAACATATAAAAATTTAGTGATAGATCAATTATTGTTTTTATTATTTAAAATTTAATTTTGTATGACTGGTTTTTGCTATATTTCCTTTGTCCCAGGGCCAGATTTTGGACATTCAATCCCCCATAATATTGAGTTTAATTTTGATCTAATAGTAACTTTATTGACAAATGACACACAAATTCCTTATTTTAATGAAATGTATGATTAGTTTGTAAGATATATTAGTACTTTATGTATTTTTCATAAAAAGAACACCTTTCCCTAGGGGTCACTGTCATTTCCACCACACACGACAAAATGTAACTTTAAGGATTTTTTTTTTTTAAATATTTATATACCTGCAACCACAGCAATTGTCATGAGATAGGAGAGCACATGGCAGCAGAGCAGGGTTAGCTCCATGGAAGGAAATCAAACAAGGAAAAATCAAGGTAAATTTCTGCAAAACCAAGAGTACGTTTATTGGTCGTCATTTCCAAACAGCTCATATTATATGTTTAATGCTAACACTAAAACAGAGATCAGCATGCTAACATATCATGAGATTTAAAAAAAAAAGTTACACACTGTCATTTCCACAAGTCATTTCCATCACTTTGTTTATTGTGATGGAAAAGATGTGTTTTGATGGAAATGACAATGCCAGTGTTATAAATGCATTTCATTTGGCTTATATCACTTAAAATACTGTGTATTAATTTAAACAGCATACAAAACACTACATCAACTAATTCATATTGTGTATACACATAAACTACAAGAATAGAATAAGTACTTAAGTGTGACACCTTCTGTTCTTTAGATGGCACGCAAGACCACAACAGCGAGATCAAAGCATACAGAGAAAGGATTAAATCAGATCCACTTAAATACCAAGAGTTTCTCAGAAAAGACAGAGAAAGATACCTGAAAAAAAAGAACAAGGTGTTGTCAAATCTGTGACAGAATTGACAAACAGAGAGAAAAGAAAAGTTAGAAGACAATGGCAAACTTCTTAACAAAACAGATGAAAAAAGTTGAAAAGACTGGCTCAAGTTGAGAATTTTACGGCTAGAACAACACCACCAGAGTCACCAGAGGACTTTGGTGTTGACCCAGAATATGTCTCGCCACCTGAAACACCTCACCTGCTTGCACCTAAAAACTGCACACAGAGAAGATGGAGGAAAAAGCTTCCAAAGACAAGGGCAAAGGTCTACAGAGATCTTAATGCAACTACTGTGAAGCTTGAAGATGCTTTATGGAAGGTGGTAAAATACAAGAAAAGATGTGACGGACTTAAGAAGAAAATGGAAATGGCCTGCTCCCCGAAGCTGAACAGCTGAAGCAAAGAACAAAGGATTTAAGAATAACTCTCCTGTTTCGCAGATAAAAAAGAAATACCAAAATATGCACACTGCTAGAGATCAGCAAGTGATCTCCAGAGTTGTAGCTGGTAAGCTTCTGAAGAAATGCCGCCTGCTCTGCTTTGCCAAAAAGGAGTGTGGGTTCTCACCTAAGCTGATGAAAACAAATGTGACAAGGGCCGCCAAACTCCAGTACACCCGAAAAATGCAATGTAACAAAATCAGCAAAGAAGTGGAGGAGAAGATAACAACATTTCTGGAGCATGATGACAACAGTAGGATAACAACAAGAAAGAAAGAGACAATTACAAAGAGCAAGAAAAGAATGCAAAAACGCTTCCTGGTTGAGTCCATGAAAATACTTCACCAGAAGTTTAGAATGGAGCATCCTGAGATTGCAGTTTCTTACAGCAAATTTTGCAAAAAGCGTTCTTACTGGATTGTTAAACCAACAATCAAGGATAGAGACACATGCCTCAGCAAAATATATGCAAACCTCCAGTTTATGGCAGACAGACTGTTTTATTACAAAGTGATAAAAAGTGCCAAACTCAATGACCTAATGAAGTCTGTGGCATGCACAAGTCCAACAAAGGAGTGCATGTACAGGGAGTGCCCTGACTGAAAGGACAAGGAAGTGCCGACCTCTGACTTTGATGTAGGAGAGCAAACTCTGGTTTGAATGGAGAAGCAAGGTTGAGGACAGGGGGAAGACTAAAAAAGATGGAACAAAAGAAAAATTTAAAGCTCTCCTTACAGTCATGGAAAAGGTCCATGGGACTGTACAGACACTACTGGATGATTTTTCAGACCAACTTAACAAAAAGATGGGAAAGCACATCCACAACATCAGTCATCAGATTTCTGCCCTCAGGGCCCTGAAGGAAAATATAAGAGGAGATGAGATTATCTTGCAAATTGATTTTGCAGAGAACTATTTATGTAAATATGCCAAAGAGATCCAAGCAGTACATTTTGGTGATTCCCACCAACAGGCCACTTTCCATACAGGTGTGGCTCACACCCAAACTGGAGTGGTGTCTCTCTGTTCCATTAGCTCATCAATGCGCCACGACCCATCAGCTATCTGGGCTCATCTCAACACAGTGCTCCCCTACCTCAAAGCACTGAACCCAGTAGCATCCACACTGCATGTCATCAGTGATGGGCCAACCACCCAGTATAGGTCCAAGGTTTTATAGGTTTTTTTTTTTTTTTCTTTTTGAGCAAAATTCCCTTGCAGATTGGATTCAAAAGGATCACATGGAACTTTCTGGAGGCAGGACATGGAAAAGGCCCAGCTGATGGGATTGGTGCAGCTGTTAAATGGCAGGCTGACTCAATCGTGGCAAACGGCATTGATCTTCCAAATGGAAGGGAGCTGTATGAGCAACTCTCAAAACAGGCATCTACTGTAAAGCTGAGATATGTCACAGAGAAGGAGATTGAGGTAATGGACAGTCTCCTTCCTGATGGCCTGCAGACTATCTGAGGCACGATGCAGATACATCAGGTAATTTTCACTACATCCAGATCAGTTTTTTGTTGTTGTTTTTTTTTTTTTTTTATGAGAAGGTGATTTGATGTGTGTCAAACATTTATGTTTATTCATGTTTAGTGTGTGTAATCTGAATACCATGTGCTCCTCTAGATTGTCTCTGCAAAACCAGGAGAACTATCTTGGCGTATTCTAAGCTGGTTTTGCTCAGAGCCCCAGCTTTGCACATGTTTTGGTCCCCAGATGGTAGACATGGAAGTAACAGGTGATATCGAGACTCCTGCATCCAGAAGCACACCTATCACCACAGCTCAGCCCACAGCAGACCTTCATGAAGGACTGATTGGAAAATGGTGTGTGGTCACATATGATGGGGATCCTTATCCAGGCATCATACAGGATGTTGGCTCTGACAGCTGTGCTTTGGTAAAAACCATGAGTCGTGCTGGCAAAAACAGGTTTTTCTGGCCAATGAGAGAGGACATGGTCTGGTACCGACCGAAAGATATTCTTAGACTGGTCCCAGAGCCTCAACCAGTTACAAAGAGGCACATGATGTTGGATCCCCACAGTTTGGGTAGAAATATGCTCTGCGCTTGATCATAAAGGATAAAGGAAAGCATCCATATGCAAGTTTGACAGTTTGTAAATTCAAAACACTCATTTCAGAAATGTTAATGAATGTTAATGTTAGTTTCAATTTTCAACATATTTAATTTTAAAATGGGCAAAATCTATGGTTTGAGTTTGATCACCATAAACTCTTTGTTTTGCCTCAAACAACAAGTCCAACCTTTGCGACTTGCTTGTAGGTTTCAGCACATAGAAAGCAGAGAAGGAGCAATTTTTTCCATCTGATTAAATGTTCATTAATGATTTAAGTTTAAATAACAATGGTATGCTTCAAAATTGATGTTACTTTGTGTCAAGGACAATAAAGTTGAACATTGTTCAGCAATGCTCTGTGTGACATGTCATTTCCAACACGTGCTGTCTTTTCCACCACACAATGTCATCTCCATCACAACACATATTTTTACATAAAATTCATAATAACACAGTCACACTAGTAATGCTTTGGAGTTTTTAAAATTATGCAGTTATGGTTACAATTCATTTCTGGGGTTGGAAAGCTCATGATTGTGCCATGTAAGAATGGAAGAAGAGTTCAGTAAAACAGTTAAAAGGTGTTTGTCATCTAAACAGTGGGAAAATATTATCTTTATAATGCTTAAAATAAATACAATTATACATTTGGGTGCATCTATGTGTGGAATTTCATTAACTGTTTCAAAAACACGTTACGTTTGTAATTTTGTTTGAAAACAACTTTTTTGTGATGTGATGGAAATGATGCTTTCCCCTGAATGTTGGACTAAAATGACAAAAATTATATATTATTTAAATCATTTCATTACAACCACTATCAGGAAGTGTTTCTACACATGATGGAGAAGTAAAACCAATCAAAATATATCTAAAAATATGTGTTTGATTTTCTAAAAAAATTCCTGACCAAATTTGACCATAGTTGGAGAATCACCCATATATATATAAAATTACAACCCCTGTTCCTAAAGAGTTTAGATGTTGTGTAAAATGTAAATTAAAAAAAAAAAAAAAAAAAAAACAGAATGCAATAATTTGGAAAACATTTTACCATACTATATATAGTATACACAGCTCATAGACAAGATATTTAATGTTAAAACTTTATTGTGTTTTTGTAAATATACACTGACTTTCTGAACTTCCAAACAGTCCGGACATAGGCAACAAAAGACTGGAAAAGTTGTGGAAGGCTAAAAAAAAAAACACCTGTTTGGAACATTCCACAGGTTAAGTGGTAACAGTATCAGTATCATGATTTGGTATGAAAGGGGCGTCCTAGAAAGGCTCAGACATTCACAAGCAAGGACAGTGCAAGGTTCACCATTTTGTGAAAAGTTGAGTGGGCAAATAGTCCATCAGTCCAAGACCAATGTTTCTCAAGGCATAATTGCAAGGAATTGAGGGATTTTACCATCTAATCCAAAATATGATCAAAAGATTCAGAGAATCCAGAGAACTCTCAGCATGTAAGGGGCAAGGCTGAGTACCAACATTCAATGCCTGTGGCCTTCAATGTTTTGGATGACACTGCATTAAAAACCAACATAACTGTATATAAGATATTACTAGGTGGGCTCAGGAACACTTTGGAAAACCATTGTCAGTAGACACAGTTTGCCACTGCACCTACAAATGCAAGTGTAGACTCTACCATGGAAAGCTGAACAAAATGAACAAAGTTCCTTCATTGGATCATTGTTTGGTTAATATTTTTGGACTGATTGAAATTGGGACTTGCCTGTGAAGGATATTTTCTTTTGTTACATTTGGCTTTATCCTTAATGCACTTTCTTATTTTGAGTATTGACCTTAAAAAAATCTCAAAGTATCATCTACAATATCAAACATATAAAAATTGTCACCTAAAACTGTGGCTGGCAACGCAAGAACCCATAGACAACTGCTACAGGAAATGGCAGCCCAGCAAAAGGAGAAACTGTAGATGAAGTGGTGTCAGAGAAAATCGTGGAGTTGGTGGATCTTTCCATGGTTGATGGAGGACCTCTTGCAAGGGACAAAGGAATAACTCAAACCTTGGAAGGATTACAACATTCAGTTCCAAAATTAGAAATAATGGTGTGGGAGTTGAAAGCTGGAAAGAAACATAATCCTATGTTAACTCAATTTCTGATGGAAGTCAAACATGCAATCAGTGATAAGCAGGAACATACCCGGTGGGAGTCTGAATGCAAATATTTGTCAGCTTTCCAATCAGAGGACTACACTGATGGATTATAAGAGAGAGTAAGGACACAAGTTCAATGTGACAATGAGAGCATATGTGATTTTGCCTAGAGATGCCAATAGCTATGTTGCCACCAGATATCACAGAAGCCAAAGTGATTTAACTCCCCTTAAAAATCATCCAACTACATTTAACATGTCAATTTAGAAGCAGCAGGGTGACCACAATAGATGTGCTGGTTAGACAGGGTGTCCAGCAAATTAGGAGTAAAAATTATAGCTACAGATGCAGCCACTTCAAATTTCTCAGGCCATCTGAAAGCCTTCTGGAAGCCTGCCAATGTCCTCCCAATTTTCTGCCAAATACCGCCCCACACACACCTTTCTGGGGCTGTGCCTAGGTTCCATTCTAACACGCCCATTTATTCAATTACAAGGTGTCACCATGACATGGGGCTTCCCTCACAGAAACACAAAAACTAACAAACATTTAGAGGTGCTTGTACTTTACCTAGTAGTATTTCCATTTATGCTACAATATTAATCTACTCCATTCTCTCAGATGCGAATATTACACTTTTATTGCACTACTTTTATTTTAAAGATTTAGCTCCAGTACTTTGGTACAATAATATAAAATTGTTGCTAGGTTATAATATTATAGGTTACAATAAGCCACCCAGCAGTATTTAAGTTATTAAAATGACCACCTTTATCTCCTGCAGCATCAGCGTTATAAACACATTAATTGTTAAGGAAAACCTAAAATTATGTTACAATTGGCCCAGGTCTCGCCTATCTGAAAATATTGAGTTAGTCTGTCAGAATAATGAGAAACGTTCTGAAAATAACTTAGTGCCTGAAAATAATTACTTAAATCATTTTAAAAAGTTGTTTGTTTAAGAACTTAAATTTTAAAATAACATTACCATTAATTAAGAGGCAAAATCATTTCTTTGTTTATAATGTGAAGAATTGTAAAATGTCACTTTTATGTGGTAGTTCAGACATTGACAGTGATGATCAAAAGTCCTACAGTTCACTCAGTGTGATGATGTGTGTGACAGTGTGGGGGGGGCTGGAAAGCTGTTCAGATCGCACATTCACACATGTAAGAACAAAAAGGTTCATGGTAATGTTAATGATGTGTGGGGGCTACCTCACCTTCAAAGATAAACAGCACCACTTTATTTCACATGCGCTCCTTTTGAGTTATTAAGTAACAGGAAACTTTATCAACTTTGTGAAAGCCGCCTGTGACAAATTCACAATTAATATTAAGAATTTACAACAAACACTTTTAGATATTCTTTTTTTAAAATCACGTCCTGCATCAGGTCTCCCCATCTCAAAATATTGAGTAAATCTCTCAGAATAAGGAGAGACTCTGTAAATAACTCAAATTAATTACTTAGTATCTGAAAACAGTTACTTATGTAATTTTGAAAAAGTCTCACTATTTTAAGAGACAAAGTCATTTTTGACTTCCGGAAGTCGAGGAACACACTGCACTCAGGCCTGAGCATCAATGGGGAGGAAGTGGAACGGGTCACCAGCTTTAAGTTTCTTGGCCTGCACATCTTGGAGGACCTGGGCTGGACTGTGAACACCACCCACATCATCAAAAGGCCCAGCAGCATCTCTCCTTTCTGAGACCACTGAGGAGGAACAAACTCCCTCCACCTCTGCTGAAAAACTTCTACCACTGCACAACAGAGAGTGTCTTCACCTATGGCTGTACGGTGTGGTACGCCAGCTGCACTGCATCTGAAAAGAAACAACTGCAGCGGGTAATCAAGACGGCTCAGTGGATCATTGGCTCCCCACTTCCACGCCTAGAGGAGATCTATTCCAGCCGTCTCCTCCGACGGGCCACAAAGATTCGGGATGACCCCACCCACCCAGGACACTCTCTATTCACCAGCCTTCCCTCTGGCAGACTCAGAGTCATGAGAGCCCGGACCAACAGACTGAAACACAGCTTCTTCCCCATGGCTGTGAAGAGACTGCTGCAAGAACCATGACCCCCCCCAGTATATTTTATGGCAAGGACATTGTAGCTGCTACAAGAGAGCGCCAAACGAAATTTCACTGTATTTATTGCAGTGACAATAAAGCTTCTTCTTCTTCTTCTTCTTCTTCTTCTTCTTCTTCTTCTTCTTCTTCTTCTTAATGTGCTTTGGTTTTATTTTTATGTCATTGTTGCTAATTGTGCTTTTGTGCTGTTGTCCTAGCTTATGTTCTTTGTTCTGTGCTCTTGTGTGTTTGTTTGTGGCTATGTGCTTTGGTCTATGTTGTGTTTTATGTTGTACTTTTGTATAGTACATTCCTAATGTTTTAGGTTATATGGTTAGGTCATTGTTACATTAATAGTGCCTATTCCTTGTTTTTTTCAGTCCGCTTTTATCTGTGCTTGTGTGTTTCTGTGCTTTTGTATGTCCTTTTTTTCTTCTTCTTCTTATATACACTTATCATCAACCTACCAGGGACTGCAGATGAAAATAAGCCTGTATGGCTAAATCTGGCACATTTATGTGACTTAAGTAATCATATTCATAAATGTGCACTGTCCCTTTCTAAATAAAATAAGCGTAAACGTAAGCATAAAGGCTGTGGAGGACTTCCCAGTACCAGCTTATCTCAAAGCCACCCAGTGGTTTTGGGGCATAAATGACTGATACTGCCTATTTGTGCCAGACTTTTCTAAGACCACTGAGCCTCTAAATGCACTTAAAGACAAAGAGGACAGATTCCAGTGGACCCATGAATGCCAACACTCTTAAAACCCTCAAAAGCCACCTGATACCTCATCCCATCTTGGGTCATCCCAACTTTGACCTGCCCTTTGTAGTGTACACTGATGGTGGAGAGATAGAGCTGGGTGTCATCCGCACAGCAATGAAACTGTATATTGTGTTTTCAAAAAATATGGCCAAGGGGAAGGGGATAGATAATGAAGAGGAGGGGACTGAGGACAGAGCCCTGGGGAACACCGGAGGAGAGGGGAGATGGCTGGGATGTGAAGGATTTTAACTGAATGAACTGAGTGTGGCTAGTGAGATATGATTTAAACCAGTCGAGGGGTGTGTTGGATATTCCAATGGATGCCAGTCTGTCGAGGAGGATGGAGTGGGAGATGGTGTCGAAGGCTGCACTCAAGTTGGGGAGGATGAGGATGGATAAAAGTCTGGAGTCAGCTGCAATCAGGAGGTCATTGGTGATTTTGATAAGGGCTGTTTCTGTGCTGTGGTCAGGAAGGAAGCCAGACTGGAACTGTTCTTAGAGATTATTGCTTGAGAGGTGAGAGTGAACTTGAGATGCAGCGGTTTTTCCCAGGATTTTTGAGAGAAAAGACAGTTTGGAAATAGGGCGGAAGTTACTGAAGTTGTTGGGATCTGAACCGGGTTTCTTGAGAATTGGAATTACAGCAGCAGATTTGAGGGAGGATGGAACACAACCAGAGGTGAGGGAGGAATGGATAATCGTGGTGATCATGGATGAGGGAGGCATGCTTTGACTAAAGGGGTTGGCAGGGGGTCAAGCTGGCAAGTGGATGGTTTAGATTTCCGGATGAGTTCTGATATGGCAGCATCAGAAGGAAGGTGGAAACTGGTAAATGGTTGGGTGAGGGGGGGCAGGAAAACAGGAGGAGATGAACTGCAGGAGGTGTGACACCATTATTATAATGAGAGACCAGTTCATCAGCAGAGGCAGAGGAGTTGATGTTGGGGAGAGTTTCCAAACCTGATGTGAGGGCTGTTAGAATAATTTTTTTGATATTGTGATATGAGATGACCCATAGTGGTTTAGTTTTGGACAGTGCTAGGTTCGTAGTGAATGAAATTAACATGTGGTCAGATATGGGGAGATCATTTGCAGAGCAGTTAAAAGGAGTGACGCTGGAGCAGCAAACCAAGTCCAAGATATGTCCTTTTGAGTGTGTTGGGAAATTAATATACTGTTGTAATCCAAAACTGTCCAGGCATGACGTGAGATCCTTAGTAAGAGGGTGATTGCTTTTGTCCATAAGTATATTAATATTGGGGGAAAGGGAACAAATGTGTATGAGTGTAATTAGGAAATGTACACAGTAAAGGAAGCAGTGGAGATCCAAACAGATGGACAGACAAACCACACCACTTGGTTCAGTTTGTGTTTGTGTTCTGTGAATGTAAACTTTTTGTTTTTATTTAAAAAGACAGAAAGCTATGCATCCGGCGGCGAGAGCAGCACTCTTTTACTTTCACTTTTGAAGTGGTACGTTTATCGATACTTTGCCGGCAGTAGGAGCCTAGATTGAGTGAAAATGACATGTTCGAAGTTCGAAAAGAAAAGAAAGGTGGAAAGTGAAAATCGGCAATTCAAAGATGAATGGACTGAACAATTCGCATTAATTCTCCCTCCAACCAGCACAAGCCCAATGCACCTAATATGCCATGAGACCGTAGCTCTGGTGAAGATTTCCATTTTGAAACGGCATAATGAGACCAAACATATGAATTCTGAAGAGACCTCTCCTCAAAATTCAGAAGTAAGAACTACAAAAATCAATGCACTAAAATCTAAAAAGAAAAGGTTTCTTTAACCCCCTCCTGATATATTTGTTTTGGATTCTTGCAGGGGTTTTGTTTTGTTTTATTTTATTTGAGTATTTATTTGAATTTATGTCAAAATGGAAATGGCTTTTTTTTTTTATTATTATTTTATTTTAGTATGTATTTTATTTGTTGTTTTGTAAAAAAAAAAAAAAAAAAAAAACATTTTGTTTTGAATATGACCGTATTATGGCTTTTGGCTTGACCAACTACAATAAATGGACCTTGGACTCATTGAAAAATGTTGCATGCATGTGCGTGACCACGTTGCGTCACCACGTCCCCCCCGGACCTCTGACTCATTGAAAAGTGTCTTTGTGGACCTTTAAGATTTGTATTTGAGTACCCCTGTTTTACAGTAAACATTTGTAGTTAACTAAGAAGATAAAACAATTTATGGTGCATTTGGCTGACTTTCAATGCCCTTAGCAATAAGTGCTTAGATTCTGCACAGCTTTCTCCTTCTCAAATCAGGTTTATCAAGCCTAAAAGTCTCTCTCCAATGTTGGAGAGAGATATTTCAAGAGTTATTCTTATACATATGAGATAATGTCTCTTACATAGGAGATGAACTTGGCTGTGATTTTTTTTTTCTTTTTTCTTTTTCCTTGCCTTTCAGGGCTTCTGAAGATTTTATCTGGCATCTGTCATTAAAATTATTATTATAATTATGATTCATACATTAATTAATCATGATGGAATGCATAGTAGCATACTTTGTTTTGTGTCATTTATTAATTATATTAACGATGGTTTTTGTTGGTTTCTTGTTCCAAAGGAACCACTAGACAATCACATATAGAATACAAGGTAGAAAATAAAAGATCTGTTTCAATCTCTTCTCCAGCTCTGATGTATGCCAGTATTTTTGGAAATGTGTCAGCCATTATCCAGCGGCTGTACTCTGGTACAGCACGCTACCACGCCCAGATGATGAGAGTCCGAGAATTCATCCGCTTTCACCAGATCCCCAACCCTCTGAGACAGCGGCTGGAAGAGTACTTTCAACACGCATGGTCATACACTAATGGGATAGATATGAATGCTGTGAGTATGGGAGACTTTTTAGCTGATCTAACATTTTCTCTGTCAGCCTTATTGGAAGTCCTCTGCTGTTCAGCCAACATTCTACTTAAAATCCAATGTTTCCAAAGCTACTGAAACTTTAACGCTGACTTTAGCTGAAATAGTCAAAAAGGAAAACATACATACTATTCCCATTTAATATAAAGATGCAGCCATAAATAAGGAAGAATTATACAGAATAGTTAAATTATTTAGCAATATGCACAACTAATGCACTATATCTACTGACATAGTAAGAGCCTTAATGCAAGTCCTGCCAGGTTAGCCAAGTCTGCCTGCTTTTTATTAGGTGACCATTTTATGTGTTTTGTAAAAACAATAACAATAATACATTATTAAAAGAATAATTTTGAGGATACTCAAAGATGCTTTACACAACAACTTATTTTTCAAATCCATTTTATATATTCTTTTCATGTGATTTGATGTTTTACTTATGCCTTTGTTTGGTTATTGGTTTTAATGCTTTTCTTTTACTTGTGCTGAACAGTAAACTTGTCAAGAAACTATATATATATGAGAATAAAATGTAATTACTACAACAACATCAACAACAACAGTGATACATTATTATTATTATTATTATTATTATTATTATTATTATTACTGCCTGAGCACCACGGGGTGCATGGACCCTATTGAGACTGAAAGAATTATCATTATTCTACACTGCTCTGGGCCCCGTTTCCCAGAGCCTTCGTAGCGCTACGTGTATCGTAAGTTGTATCTTAAGGTCTCCCTTCAGCTTTTGGGCTGTTTCCCAGAGTCTCCTAAGTTAAGATATGTCTTCTGAAAGGTATATCTTAAGAGGGGCAGTCTGAACCTAAGCTGTCCCTTAGTGATGCGCTCCATTCATCCTGTCACAGTTTTAACTTTACTAGGCCAAAATTATGGTTTTTAAATGGACAGTTGCAGTATAATTCACATATAGACTCCTTGTGCAAATTACATCATTAGTTTAAAACTAACTTCATGAAAAATAATAATGAATATTGAATATTATGAATGTATAGGTTTATTTATTCAATCATTCATTTATTTAATGGAGTGAACTAACTGAGGATATGTTTTTTCTGACTAGGCTACAGGCAGTACCCTACCACTATATACTGAATATCTGACAGATACTTGACAAATTGATCAAATTAAAGTCTAATGAGGTCGGCTGGAAACTAATCAAGTGGGCGGCACAGCTATATGGGTGGTCAAGTGCGTCGCCTCTGCTTGCTTCATTGTATTATGGCGTGAGTTTATAGCTACATGAACCAATCACACACACACAGAGACCAATGAAACATGGATATGCTGCTGCTACAGGTACCTATTGCATGACAACAACAGATTTGAAGTCTGCACATTGACAGAACTGATGTTGGAAAACATATGTAAGACACAAACTGGCATTGAACTGCAATGATGGAAAAAGAGAGACAAACACGTATGCTGTTACAAATGTTTGAGTACCAAAAGCATTATCGATGAGCAGCAGTCACGTTTCTCTGCTTCATCATTAGTCTCCTTGTTTATAACGGGATGCGCATGCAAGTCATTTTTTAATGTGATATGCTTCAGGCGTATTAGGACAGGAATTTTTCCTGACAAAGTGCCAAAACACTCGTCTGGACAGAAATTTAGTTTTAAAGTGCTGCTTTTAAAAATACTCGTGTATGTGTGGACTAGGCTTCAAAAAGATGTGCAGATGTTCTGTAAAAGGCATAGCCTCATTTATGATATGATATTTGATGAAGGTAAAATTATTATGGCAATACTTATTATATTACAGCGTCATTTATTTACCTTTAAATTAGATGAATCAATGCATGTAGCATCGATTAATACAATTTCAGTACCATGGTGAAGGACAGCTCCAACTTATGATGTACCTTGCTCATAGGAAAAGAAGTTCCTTAGCTAAGGTATATCTTAGAGACCTTCGTAGAGTGCTAAGGTACATCGAAACTGGGAAACGGGGCCCTGTTTGTTAAGGCCCCGAGCACCTACTGCAGGCAAGTGCAGGTACTCTTGAAATTGCTTCATTTATCATTATTATTACTAGGGTCCGAGCACCGACTGCAGGTGGGCAAAGGTCCCATCGAAATTGAAGGAATTACTAAGGCCCAAGCACCGACCTCAGTGCAAGGACCCTATTGAAACTGAAGGAATTATTAGGGGTTCAAGCCCGAAGGGCTGAAATCCTATTGTTTTTGTCCTGTTTTATTAGCAGGGTTTCAAGCCTGAATGGCTGAGACCCTATTGTTTTTGTCCTGCTTTATTATTATAGTTAGGGCGCAAGCACCGACCACAGGTGGGCGAAGGCCCTCTTCAAACTGAAGGAATTATTATTATTTCTCCTTGAAATAAATCGCCTTTTTGGGGGTTTTAACATACTCGAAAACGCACCAGTTTTTGCATGCGATTCAGTTGCTGGGTAAATGTACGTGTAATATGGCTCCCGCTGGTGGGCAGGGCTAAACTTATTGACCACGCCCCTTTAAAGAGCAACCCCCGTGACATGTTTCACCGACATGCATGAAAATCAGTACATACATGTATTATGCTCAGATACACGAACAAGTCTCTTGGACTGACTGCCTAAACCCTAGAGGAAGTAGGTCATTTGAATTCTGTGGTCATTTTTGGCATTTCCCACATGTTGTATTTCAACATACTCCTACAGATTTACTGGGATTTGCTTCATACTTGTTTCGTGTGAACTTGACTACGCTGTGATTATTATATTATTACAAGATTTATCTCGTGTTGAAATGCACACCCGCTTTGGAGCATTGAATTTCGATGTCTCGCCATGAAAAACAAAGTTGCTATAACTTTATGTAAATGGTCCGATCGCCACCTAACTTCACATGATTCATAGTAGTTCCGCCCTGAACACATTTATATGACCATATGTCCTGATAGTCATAGTGCCACCTAGGGGCGAAAGGAAATGACATGCTGGCAGCTTGACCATATCCAAGTCAAATGTGGTCATAAAGGCCTTAAGACCTTGGTTATGTTATATTGTGAAGACGGTGAAATGTCACCAAATGGCATTGCCATAATGGCATGGTGAAGTTCAGTGTTTTGCCAAAACACAGCAATTGGCATTTACTTACACTGAACAAAAATATAAATGCAACACTTTTGTTTTTTGTCCCATTTTTCATGAGCTGAACTCAAAGATCTAAAACATTTTTTTTTATATACACAAAAGACCATTTCTCTCAAATATTGTTCACAAATCTGTCTAAATCTGTTTTAGTGAGCACTTGTCCTTTGCCGAGATAATCCATCCCACCTCACAGGTGTGGCATATCAAGATGCTGATTAGACAGCATGATTATTGCACAGGTGTGCCTTAGGCTGGCCACAATAAAAGGCCACTCTAAAATGTTCAGTTTTATCACACAGCACAATGCCACACGTTGCCAAGTTTTGGGGGAGTGTGCAATTGGCATGCTGACTGCAGGAATGTGCACCAGAGCTGTTGCCCGTGAATTGAATGTTAATTTCTCTACCATAAGCCATCTCCAAAGGCATTTCAGACAATTTGGCAGCACATCCAACCGGCCTCACAACCGCAGACCACATGTAACCACACCAGCCCAGGACCTCCACATCCAGCATGTTCACCCCCAAGATTGTCTGAGACCAGCCACCCGGACAGCTGCTGCAACAATCGGTTTGCATAACCAAAGAATTTCTGCACAAACTGTCAGAAACCGTCTCAGGGAAGCTCATCTGCATGCTTGTCTTCCTCATTGGGGTCTCGACCTGACTGCAGTTCCTCGTCGTAACCAACTTGAGTGGGCAAATGCTCACATTCGATGACGTCTGGCATGTTGGAGAGGTGTTCTCTTTACGGATGAATCCCGGTTTTCACTGTTCAGGGAAGATGGCAGACAGCGTGTGTGGCGTAGTGTGGGTGAGCGGTTTGCTGATGTCAACGTTGTGGATCGAGTGGCCCATGGTGGCGGTGGGGTTATGGTATGGGCAGGCGCATGTTATGGACAACAAACACAGGTGCATTTTATTAATGGCATTTTGAATGCACAGAGATACTGTGACGAGATCCTGAGGCCCATTGTTGTGCCATTCATCCACGACCATCACCTCATGTTGCAGCATGATAATGCATGACCCCATGTTGCAAGTGTTGCCCCCCTGGCCCCGTGTGTCAGGGAGGGGTGTGTCAGTACCCTGCCGCTGCTGTCTGTAGCTGTCGCTGTAAATATAAGGAAAGAGGCAGACAGCTTTAGCTGGTGTTCGGCTCGGCTGCAGGATTTATTGTGCAGCGCTGCCTCCATGAGAGTTTTAGATTGCTCCTGAGCTGTAGACGCCCTCTGCTGAACTTTCTGGGTATTACCCAAACACTGTAACCAGTAAAATACAATGAAATTGGCATTTTTAATCACGTAAGACACAGTAAAATTTAAAAAAAATATAGGGGTGTCGAGTTTTAACCACATTTAACTTATTTAACTTATTATTTTAACCATGAACTGTACCATAATCCCATAATGAACTGTAATATCCTTCCATGGACTTTTTAAACATCTTTTAGTGACATTTTTTTAACCCTTTACACAAGGATCTGTACACAATTCCTGGAAGCTGAAAACATCCCAGTTCTTGCATGGCCAGCATACTCACTGGACATGTCACCCACTGAGCATGTTTGGGATGCTCTGGATCGGCGCATGCGACAGCGTGTTCCAGTTCCTGCCAATATCCAGCAACTTCGCACAGTCATTGAAGAGGAGTGGACCAACATTCCACAGGCCACAATCAACAACGTGATCAACTCTATGCGAAGGAGATGTGTTGCACTGCGTGAGGCAAATGGTGGTCACACCAGATACTGACTGGTTTTCTGACCCCCCCCAGACCCCCCCAATAAAGCAAAACTGCACATTTCAGATTGGCCTTTTATTGTGGCCAGCCTAAGGCACACCTGTGCAATATTCATGCTGTGTAATCAGCATCTTGATATGCCATACCTGTGAGGTGGGATGGATTATCTCGGCAAAGGACAAGTGCTCACTAACACAGATTTAGACAGATTTGTGAACAATAGTTGAGAGAAATGGTCTTTTGTGTATATAAAAAAAATGTTTTGGATCTTTGAGTTCAGCTCATGAAAAATTGGAGCAAAAACAAAAGTGTTGCATTTATATTTTTGTTCAGTGTAAGTGTACTTGGTTCAATTTGCCTGAAACTTGACATGTTAATCATTTTTTGCATATTTTCAAAAATACAGAGGGGCAGACTTCTGAATTGACTATAGGTTAAGCATGGCAAACTTTTGTCACAATTCAGTGAATCTGCTGAAATACTTTCAGCTCTGTAGGACACACTGGTGATTTATTATGATTTCTTGAAATATGGAATGTGAAATGTCTTGAAATTTAAATTTAATGTAAGTTTGATGATGTTTGAATCAATAAAGGCTTCGTCATTGATTATGGCCAAATTTTGCAAAAGGCCATTGCGCTTGTTTGGAGCTTGTGGTGCTCCCTATTGACCAAATTTTAAATAATTTAATACATGTGTTTGATAACTATTATTCAACATAATAGTTTTTGGCAAGTTTTGTAATGATTGGACAAGCAATTTCTGATTTTACGTCTGATTTGTGTTATTGCGTGCCCATTTTTTGTATTTGTGGTGCCCCTTAGTGGTTGATTTGAATCAAACTTTCAGGATATGTTCCTGGTACCTGTTAAGACATTAGGTGTTTCTCAATGTCAAGGAAGGATTCTCAAAAGGCCGAATTTGAAGGATGCTACGTCATCGACCCCCGCGAAGGACTGTTCCAATGTCAAGGATCCTTCCGAGTTTCACGAAGGACTCAGTCCTTCTTTCAGAGAAATTCGGAGGATGCATGTGTGGATCCTCCGCGAGTATAAAATCCCCACAATGTTTTGCACACGATTTGCTGGAGGTGAAGGCGGGGCCTCGTCAGTGAAACTAATATAAATATGTCATTTATTTGGATTAATGTCGCCAGGAGTTTTTATCGTAAAAAGTAAAAAAAAATATATTGACAGAAACCTCATAATTTACACTTGCCACTGTGGTCACAGGCAAATGAGATTTTTTTTTTTTTTTTTATAATGGGATTTAGATAAAACATCAAAGTTTTTAAACAAATCATTTACAGTAGAGCTGGAGGGCTAAGTGTCCCCCGCCCCTCCCCCCACTATTCACATGATAAGGACTCTCATTCTTTTGGTTTCAGTTGGTGTATTTTTCGGGGGAATCGTGGTGAGAACGACCAGAGTAAACACATCAGAATATCCTGCAGGTCAAAGCATCACTCATTTGTTTTGCGATGAACTTATCAGGTACAATCGGCGCGGTCTGCTGTTTCAGATCAGCTCGGCTCCTCAGATCAGATCTGTTCCTATTACTGTAGCTGAATTTGTGGTGATACACACATAAAATCTAGAACACTTTGGAATCACAGTGTGATTCTGTATGTAAGTCTGTTTATATACTGTAGATGCTGTGGTGATTTAGAACTTTTTTCAGCTGTTGTGTTTACTGCACTCTGGGATTAGGGTGTGAATGTGTCTGTGAGAATGTGTGTGGGCGGGCTTTACCTGGCCTCACCTGTAAACAGCACCTTTTGCATTGTTACGTCCCAGTCTAGGGGAACCATGGACACAACATGAGTAGGTGCTCCCCCAGTCTTCCCACTCCCAGAAAGGCCAGCGACATCAGTAGGTGTTCATAAGGAGCAGTTTTTATTTACTTCAGAGGGGGAAATGAGCCAACATAAACAAAAAATACTCTAAATTAACCCTACCTTCCCTAAACAAAAGAAGAGGTAAATAAATGACAAACATTTAACCTACCTCCTACAAATTTAGAAAACAGGAGAAAAGGCTTAAAACAAAACGGCTTCTCCCTCCTGCTACTGCTCTGCTTGTTTGTACCAAATATTTACAGGTTTTTACAGGTATTTACAAAGGTTGTGTTCTAACTTACAAAGGACACTTTCAAGAAGCTCCACAAAAATCTACACGGAGCATAAAACTATCCGATCGCTAATGAAAAGTATTTTACTATACGACCACACACAACCATACAACGTGCTGACATTTCCTGGTGGTGGAAAGGCTGGAGAGGAGACAGAGTGCAGGCGGCGGGCTGTTCAAATAGGTCAGGGGACCCGCCCCCTGACCAATCGCGTAGCAGCAATCAGGCGAGGCTGAACTGGCACCACCTGCTCCTAATTCACTCACTCATTCATAAAAAAAAAAAACACAAACACACACCAAGGAGAGAGGGGACACTGCAGCACAACACAAACAAAACAATAAATGACCCACAGGGTCATAACATGCATATTCAGTGAAAAGAGGGGTTATCCCTTCAACTGTCAACTCTTCCCAAAACAATAGGACATATTTTTAGATAGCTATTTAATTGTCCAAATCAATTGAGCAGATAAAAGTGTTAATGCTTCATATATTCCTAAGAATTTACAGAAACACATCAACTGACCTAAACATTCAGCACAATGGGTAAGGTCAGTTTTTATACATTGTAGAGGAATTCTAAAACCACCTTTTACAAAAATGTCATTTAGCTGACCTGTTTTTTATTCTTTAAGTAAAATCCAGAAATATTTTTTCCCTAAAAGTCACATGACTCTGAAAGTGCCGCTTACATTTGTTCAAATTGTATAACAACATTAGAGAGTATCAAAATACCACAGTACCCTGAAACCCCGTCGGTCCCAAGAGGGCTAATGAGGCACACCTGGGGACACTTAGCCTCTTCCAATACGTGTTCACTGGATGCTAGGGAGGACTCTTGCCTTGCCTCTGCAGGATCCTTCCTTGGGAGGACCTGCCCTCCCAAGGAGGGATCCTTGACTTTGAGAAACACCTATTGTTTTCAATGTTTGTGATGATTGGCCCAAATATTGTGCAGTCATTTGCTAAGCCATGCCCCCTTTAAAGTTCATTGGTCAATATCTTCAAAAAACAATTAGATATCAATAACAGTTAAAGCATTTATAATAAAATTCTGAAAAAAATTTGCATATCATTATATTGTATATTTTGGTGATGATTGGTTAAAACTGAGATGAAATAGAAAATGTTGTGCATACAGTACAAATTACAACAAGATCATGAATATCACTGAGAGCTAACCATTTAACCGATCAGAAGACCATTTGAAACATGTGACATCTAGTATCCAAAGAATGTTTGTGGCGATAACGGTTGCATTTAGATGAACACTTTTGGAGATATAGATGTTAATTAATTTTACATATTCATAAAAATATATAGAGTGACGGACTTCTGAATTGACTATAGGCTGCGCACAGCAAAGTTTTGTCACATTTCATTGGATGTACTGAAAAACTTTCAACTTTGTAGGAGGAGCCCATACACAGTCTCTGGGTTGAGGGTCCAGGGAATGGACCGGGGAGCCGACAGGTAGGTAAAAGAAGGACATACACACAAGGCAGCATGTGGTGTCTCACAGCAGGCAACTGACAGCAGGTGGGAACACTCACTTTGAAACGTTGTGGCAGGAAAACACCACACAGCCACAGGCAGATGGAAACCAGAGATGCTGAGGCAGAACTCGTGGTCAGGGACAGAAGGCTGATAAGTTTACAGGGAAACAGATGACATAGACAGGTCAGAGGCAGGCAGGGTAGATAACAGGAAATCAAGCCAAGAGTGAGTGATGGAATGTCTTACATGAAGTCATGGAACAATCTGGCACTGAGGGAAAGGCAGCAGCTGCTATATGCAGGGAGAGCTGAAGAGCAGCAGCTGTGTGCACAGGTGAGTGGAGTCGGCTTGATGAGGGGGTGTGGCTAGCTGACAGGGTGCAGGTGAATGGAAATTTACCAGGAGCAGGTGAGAGAGAGAAGGGGGGCAGAATGCAGGCTGTGGTAGTCTTGAAATTTAGATTTAATGTAATAAGCCATGCCCCCTTTAAGCAATCATTTCAAATTATGTGCATTGACTGAGACATGACCCTAGATGATGCAAACCAAGTTTCGTACAAATATCTCTGGCTGATTATGAGATAGCAACTTTTTGCTTGTATAACGCCCCCTATTGGTTAATTTTAATAAAACTTTTAGGGTATAATTCAGTTACTTATGTCGACATTTTCTACAAGTTTTGTGACAATTGGGCTCAAGGGGTAAGGAGTAAACTCCATTTACGTGAAGCCATGCCCATGCCCCCTCTAAAGTTCATTGATCAATATCATCAAAACAATGACATATCAAAAAGTCCTTGACAACTTTTAAAAAAGCTTCATCCCATGATGATCCACAGAAAGTTTGGTACAAATCAGACCTACGCTTGATGTCAGAAAGGTATTTTTCAGTAAATTCATTATGGTGGACAATCTAGTCAGTGGACCTTAAGGGGTTCTAAGTAATTCATAGAACCCATAGTCGAGTTTCAAGTCAGTTTGACATATGGTGCAAGGATGGTGGCCTTTCAAAACCAAATTTTCCTTGATGTTAATTATAGCGCCCCCATCTGGCCATTTGGCACTATATATCTTCAACACCATTTGCACCCAACTTCCAGTTATTGGTGACGCACAGCGTGCTCGGGCCCTAATAATAATTTCCTCAGTTTCAATAGGGCCTTCGCCCGCCCGCGGTCTGGGCTAGGGCCCTAATAATAATTCCTTCAGTTTCAAGAGGGTCCTTGCACTGTGGGTGCTCGGGCCCTAATAATAATAAGAAGAGGGAGAAGCAGAATAGTAGCACAGTACAAATACACAAATACAATAGGGTTTCAGCCCTTCAGGCTTGAACCCCTAATCGTGTTTAGTCCTACTTGTAGCCAAGGTTTTCGACAGTGTCCTCTCTTTGTGTACTCCATTCTTCCTCCTACCTCTCCCCCTCCCCCGCCCTCTCCCCATCCTCCTCCTCATCCTCCTTATTCTCTTTCTCCTTCTTTAGGTTTTAAAGGGTTTTCCAGAGTGTCTCCAGGCAGATATTTGTCTCCACCTCAACAGGTCCCTGCTGCAAAACTTTAAAGCTTTTAAAGGTAATACAATGTTACACATGAAAAGTGGATCTATTGTGACCACAACTAAATATCACACATCTATCATGGTGCAAGTAAATACATTTACCACATTTGCTAAAAACATTACAGTTTTCTGTACATATATCATTTTATGTGACTTGAAGTAGTTAACATCCTTCCTTCCATCCAATTTCAACTGCTTATCTGAAGCCGGGTCACGGGGGCAGCAAGCTGAGCAAAGTATTCCAGATATTCCTCTCCTCAGCAATGCTTTCCAGCTCCTCCTGGAGAATCCCGAGGCATTCCCAGGCCAGATGAAATATGTAATCCCTCCAGTGTGTTCTGGGTCTGCCCCGGGGCTTTATATCAGTTGGATTGGCCCAGAACACCTCTAACAGGAGTCACTCAGGAGGCATCCTGATCAAGTGCCTAAACCACTTCAACTGACCCCTTTCAACGCAAAGGAGCAGCGACTCTACTCTGAGCTCCCTCCGGATGTCCGAGCTCCTTACTCTATCGCTAAGGCTGAGCCCAGCCACTGTCTTTTTTTTATTTATTTATTTTTATTTTATTATTGCGCCATGTGGCAAGTTAAGACAAGTGTAGGGACATATACGCAGATAAAAGAGATTCAACAAAAGACAGAGGCGTACAAGAAAAAAAATGAACACAAAGCGAAATATTGAGGACACAGAAGAAAAACAAAAAGACAAACACAAAAACAAAGAAAACAAAACAAACAAACAAAAAAACAATGTTACTCAAACTGGTGAATGTGGGAAATAAGGTGAAGACAAGGGTCCAGCAGACCTGTGTATATAGATAGGTGGTTGTCATCAGCAGCCTTCACTTGTGTGGTTCTGGTGAAAACCTGCATTATTCTATTGTGTAGCAACAAACATGCATAAGAGTGCACCCAAGAATGGTCTGGTGCTTAGTGTTAGACAGCAGCCAGCACTGCCCTGAACCACCAGCATTCACAGGAGGACAACGGAATTTTGGAAAAAAAAAGAGACAGGGTGGTATTGATGGTAAATGATCATGCGTGCGTGTGTAGAATTAAATAGGTATATAAGTAAATAGATAACATATATTGATAAAGCAATAACAGGATTAATAGCATATAGTCCCTGATGATGTCCTTGTTGAATGACTGTCCCTTTATTTTGAGTCCAGGTACATGTGTATGCATGAATGTTCCCTTTTTTTCCCCCGGTAGTACTTAGGATTGGTTCGCAGGCAAAATACAAAAATAGATAAATAGTTAAATAAATGAATGGAGATTGTTGAGGTCCATGGGTAGGATAAGGTTTGTAAAAAAAACTAATTAGTGGTGGCCAGATAGAGAGGGGTTCTATTGCAGTGTGTTGAATGGGGTTGGAGAAGTTTTCAGTGGAGATGTGATCCATGAGTAATTTTTTTTTTTCACTGTGCAATGTTTGTTTTGTTTTGATTTCCAGTTCATGAGGATGGTTTTCTTGATGATAGTTAGGGATACAAGGACTAATATATTGTGTGATTTATTCAGGTTAGTTGTTGATGCGAGGGGGGGGGGGCATACTCCTGGACCAGAAATAAAATGGGAAATGAAACCAGTGCGTTATTTTGAAGGATGGTGATTCAAGTGTGTGATCACTTTTTCTGACAAGGTGTGGAAATTCAGTGTTTTTTGTTACTTAGAACATTGGTGTATATGGTCCATGTAATATCTGATTGTTGGGGTAAATCTGGAATCAGAATTTGGATATGTATTGCAGCTTGTATGCCACAGAGTAATGGTAAAAAATTGGTGCTGCCAGTCCTCCTTGTGATTTGTGATTTTTGAGGTACTGACAGTTTTATTCTTTGTGTTTTTTTCTTTTTTTTTTCTGGTAGAATTATTGAGTCTAGTAATTTGAACCAGGATGGGGAGGGTTGGATTGGTATCTTAGTGAAAAGATCATTTATTTTGGGGAGTATGGACATTTTTATTGTTGCTATCCTATCTATTATGTTAAGTGGTAACTTCATCCAGTGGTGGAGGTTGTCGGTTATTGTTTTAAGAAGTGGGGAGAAGTTGAGATCGAACAGCTCTGACAGGCTGGGGTAAATATTAATACCCGAGTATGTGATGTGATTTGTGCATAAAGTCATTGGTGGAGTCTGGGCTGCCACATCCCAATTGTTGGGATGCAGTGGGAGGATGGATGATTTATACCACCTAATGGGGTAATCAGAAATATTGGAGTATGTTTCTATGAGTTTCATTGTTTCTTGCAGTGATGAGCGAGGGTTTCGTAGGAAGAGTAGTATGTCATCAGCATAAAGACTAATTCCATAATGTGCATTTGGCATTTTGATTCCTATGATGTTGGTGTTGTGATGGCAGCAGCAAGTGGTTCAGTGAAAATGATAAAGAGGAAGGGAGAGAGTGGGCATCCTTGCCTAGTCCCCCTGTGTAGTGTAAAGCATTGTAATGTTAGTCGGTTGGTGATAACAGTGGAGTGCAGTGTACAGAATTTTGACCAAGTTTATAAATGATTCCCTTGAGCCAAATTTTCATAATGTGGAAAAGAGAAATGACCAGCTAACACAGTTGAAAGCTTTTTCTGCCAGCCACCCTTCTGAGGAAACTCATTTCGGCCGCTTGTATTTGCGACCTCATTCTCTCAGTCATTACCCATAGCTCATGACCATAGGAGAGGGGTGGGACAGAGAGAGACCATTAAATCGAAAGCTTTGCTTCTGGCTCAGCTCTCTCTTCACCACAATGGTCCAGCACAGTGCTCGCATCACTGCAGGTGCTGCAGACGCCTCCAGCAGCCCTGCAAGGGTAAAGAGCTGGTCCACTGTTCCATGACCAGGATGGAATCTGCATTACTCCTCCTGAATCTGAGGTTTGACAGTTGGTCAGAGCCTGCTTTCTAGCACCCTGGCATAAACTTTCCCAGGGAGGCTGAGCAGTGTGATATCCTTATAATTGGGGCACACCCTACGGACCTGTTTTTTAAAAATGGGAACCATCAACCCAGTCTGCCAATCCACAAGCAATGTATCCACATCGACACAACACTGAAAAGGTGTGTCAGTCAAGACAGCCCAACACTGTACAGAGCCTTAAGCATCTCAGGACTAATCTCATCCACACCTGGTGCCTTTTAACTACCTCAGCGACCTCTGACAGGGATATGGACATTTGATATGGATATTAGATGATTATGATATGCACAAAAATGCTGTGTTTAAGTGGTTTGCTCATACAACCTGCCATTAGAAAGCTAATCCCCATGTGTTTCGATTAATGCAGACCATTTCAAGATACAACCACTACAGCAGGTTCAATAAACACTTCTGTCAGACAAAAAACAAACAGTTTTAATTCACCTGTAAGACCTTATCATAATCCACAGGTTGATAATATTCCAAAAAAAAAAAGAGAAAGTCCTCATGCACTCCCATAGGTCTAATAGAACTAGCCAGTGAAATATTTAGTCCAAACACATTATTATATCCATAGATATCCAGAAGCTGCTGTTGTACTATAGCATAACAATGCTTATTGAAATATTTCAACCTCCTACCTGTCATCGCTCCCGTGCATGAGGAAACTGTGTAATGCCCGGTAAGGCACTTACTGAAAAGAGAAAGCACTTATCTAGTCAATACTTAACTCCACAGGCAATATAACCCAGAATCAACAGGAAATAAATTCCATCTTTCACAGATTTTATAGTAACTTATACTCCTCGGATCACGAACCCAATCAATCTGAAAAAGATGCCTTTCTAAATAACTTGGAATTACCTACATTACCTAAAACAACAAGCAAATATTTTAGATGAACCCATTACTGTTAAATAACTCAACAAAGCCCTTAATAAAATGCCAAACAATAAATCACCTTGACCTGATGGATTTCTGGCTGAGTTGTATAAACACTTCTGGGATTTTTTATCACCACTATTTTACAAAGTAACTGAACTACCTCAAATTAAAAGAAATTAAAACTACCTCCACCATACCCATGCACATGGATACTGCTGTTATGACACTATTAAAACCTAATAAAAATCCAACTCACCCTCTTAACTACCACCCACTCTCACTTATCATTACTGACTTAAAAATTGTTACCAAAACACTCGCAGTGAGAGTAGAAACAGTCACCCCTATCCTAACTCACCCTGACCAGACAGGCTTAATCAAAAACAGACGTTCTTCTGATAACATCTGTAGACTTTTTAACTTGATCAATATATCACAACAAAAACAAAACAAAACTATAATTTTATCATTAGATGCCAAATAAGCATTTGACAAAGTAAACTGTAGATTTCTATTTAGCACCCTACACAAGTTTGGTTTTGGAGAGTTGTTTATCCATTGGATAAGAACACTGTACACCTCAACTGGGGCCACAATAATCACAAATGGGATCACTTCACCAAACTTCACACTTCACCAGGGAACCAGACAAGGATGCCCACTCTCCATCCCTGTTTGCCATTTTCATCGAACCACTCGCAGCAGCAATATGTCAAAACAATAAAATCAATGGGATACAGGATGCCAGTTCACAACATAAAATTAGTTTATATGCAGATGATTTATTATATTTTCAGAATCCATCCTTGTCACTACAGGAAACTTTAAATATCATTAACAATTTCTCCACATACTCACACCACACAATAAACTAGAATAAATCAACCGTACTACCTCTGTCTGAAGGCACTTGGGATTCTGCAGCCCAGAATCTCCTCACCTCTTTCACCTCACACTGGCAATATAAAATATTTAGGCATTAATATTTCCTCCAGGCTGTCAGAGTTATTCAACCTCAATTACACCAGCATTGCTTAAAAAAATAGAAGATGATCTCAGACACTGGAACAGGTTCCCACCCACTCTCATAGGACGAATAGCTACAGTCAAGATGAAAACCCTACCTAAGATTTATGACTTTTTTTCAGTGATTCCCACCACCCCCACCAACATTTTTTTAAAACACTAGACTCATTAACAACTCACTTTCAACATTATAAAATAGAAAACACCAAACTTTCTCCACTACTTCCTGTCAAATCAACTGTATTATTTAATAAAATGAATGCAAAAGCACAACTGCAATAATCCCTGGCTAGACTTAGAACAGAATCAATGCAAAACAACCACAGTCGCAATCCTCCCCTTCTTACCACAATCAATCAATCAAAAAACTGAATTACTGAAGACCTCAGAAGAGGAGTGCATGTAAGACGGTCCAAGAATCTCATAGAGCTAGAGGCCTTTTGCAAGGGAGGATGGATGAAAATGCTCCCAACAAGAATTAAAAGTCTCTTACAGGTTTATTGCTTAAACTTAAACATAAACATATAAACGAAATCAGAGATAAAGCAGAGACATTAGGTGAAACAGACCTATTGTTTCCTTTATATAGACTATAATTTGACTCTGTGATGTGTTTAATATCGGCATCCAAACGTCTTATGCTTTGTAAAAAAAAATTACTCAGCCATTAACTCATCTTGCCTTTCCAGCTTCTACACAACATCAACAAACATAATCCAATAATATGCTGTATATTATTCTGAAATATCACATTCTGCATCATGAGACCTTTTTATCTTTAATACTTATGTAGTTTTACTTAAGTAATATTTTTACTTGACTGTGGTATTGCTTCTTTAACTTCTGAGTCCCTCCTCCACCACTGGCCAGGCTGTATGTTAGTAGAAAACTTGTTAAAGAAAATATTAAGTACATGGTTATTGTAGCAAGAGACTAACACATCATATTTGTAATGGTTTCTAGGATCCACTAAGGGCTGTCTGAGGGCACTAGCCATGAGGTTTAAGACCACCCACGCTCCTCCTGGTGATACCTTAGTTCATGCTGGAGACCTGATATCAGCTCTGTACTTCATCTCTAGAGGATCCATAGAGATCCTCAAAGGAGACGTGGTGCTGGCTATCCTAGGTAGGTGCATGCATGAGCCTCAGGTAGGTATATGCTAGTGTCTCAAAGTGGCCCAAGTAAGACTTATGTAGAGTCAGTAATGTTACTTACATGAATAAATGAACACATCAAGATTACTCTGCTGATATCATGAAAAGATTTTTTCTCCTACAGGAAAGAATGATATCTTTGGGGAGCCAATCAATCTGCATGCTTTGCCAGGGAAATCCAGAGCTGATGTCAGAGCTCTGACCTACTGTGATCTGCACAAAATACACAGAGGAGATATGTTGGAGGTACCACAGGTCTTGTTTTCCATCTTATAACCATCCAGATTCTGGAGACAAAGTGTTAAAAAGCAAACTAAGGTGGGTGTTAGGTACAGGCGCAGTTTGCTTTGGCTCAGGGTAAGGATGTCAATTTCACTTTGCTTTTTGATTGAACACCCATTACCAGTAGCTAAATTGTTCATTTTTAAGAAATTAAATGCTAAATGATGTAAACTGGCCTTTCCTTTTGGTCAGGTGTTCCATTGACTCAGTGTGAGCATTACCACCACATTTCAAAGTGTTATGGTGAAAGTCCAAACAAATTCAAATAGCCTACTTTTTATACTTAGCTTGACATGGTTGTTTTTACAGGCTTAAGTGTTACTTTGTCATACGTCTGACAGTCCTACAGACAGCAGGGGCCCCACCCCCCATTGTCTGCAGGAACACCGGATGATGGGGGGCCCCAGCCCTCTCCATCAGGTAGTGTACCTGATGGTGGGGGACCCCTCCCCCGTCACCTGACGCGTCACTTGACGCTTCTGATGATGATGACAGATGCAGTCATCGAAACTGTCAAGATATGACAAAGTAACACATAAGCCTGTAATAAGAACCATATCAAGCTAAGTGTTATGATAAAGTCTGGTACTGACTGAGGCAGGTCAGCATAGATTTAGAATAATGCAACTAAGCACAAGTGTTGCTGATAGAAGGAGACAAACTGTTTCCACTGTGCTTGGATAAAGATATTTGTGGATGTACTTGTATTAACCCTGTTTTTTAACTTATTGGAAGTTACGGACATTATGGACACTGGTGTAAAAATGAACGTATAATGATAAGTAAAAAAAAATTCTGAGTGTATATCGAAACATCTCAATCAGCAGCCAGTGGCAGTGGCAGAAGCCTCTGTTACATCTGTCATTACATTTCCTCTAGATTTTTTTGTGGACCCTCAACCATAAAGTTTATAAACTGTGCCTATGGTGTGAGGTGGTCAATGTGATCAATACAGCATGCTCAAAGTTAATTGTAACCATCACTCCTGTTCTCTTAACAAGTATCTTTTTTTTTATTTGTGCTATTCTTTTTTTTCATACACACAGAATGTCTAATGTTGGGCTGACAGTGCAGATTTCCCTTTATTCCTGTTTGCAGGTTCTGGACATGTATCCTGAATTTTGTGAATATTTCTGGTCCAACTTGGAGATCACTTTCAACCTCAGAGATGTATGTTGCTCCTGTTACAGCTCCTCTATTTATTGAAACCAGATAGAAATTATGACTTGTTAAAACTACACTGGAGATATCTTCAATTTGAGTTTTTACTAGTAATAATTTAAATGGAGATGTCTGGAATTCAAATGTCAGAGACATTTTTAAGTGGATGCTTAATACAAAGTAAAGGCAAAAGACACTTCAACCTTACTTTCAGCATGTAACTAATATATATTATACTATGATAATGATTCTAAAAATACCATTACAGACATATTACTGTAAATACATTATTTGTTTAAGTCTGTAATGTAAATCATGTGAAGCTAAAAACTGATAAAAAATTGATATAATTGCATGTTATCTTTGCTTGGAAATTGACCCCTCACTAAGCCCCGCCCCTTTGTGATGGTCTGTCAAGCTGTCAGAGCCCACACTGGCTCACACTGTCAAACTGCACTGCCGTAAGAAACATTATCAAGCTTGTGGAAAAAAACAGAAAAGCGGTTTTAGAGAGAAGCCGACAGAGGAGCCTACAATATGTATATGATATCAAACTCACTCAACAGCAAAAAGACAAAGATAGAAGCTAAAGCCAAACATACAGATCACAGTGTAAAAGTCAGCCATTACATCAGGATCAAGACAGAAGCAATTAAACTAAAAGGAAGCTCCAGTTTTCAAACTGGTGTTTGTTATCGCAGTGTGATGAACAGTGTTCGGCTTCCCAGCCTGCCGCCAGTGCCTGGACCTCCGCTGGTGGATGGACGAGGAGCTCCAGGGGAGGCCAAACACTGTTCCTGTAAAGCAGGATAGGTCTTTATTGGCTATTACACTCACTGAAAAGCAAAAGCAGCATGTGTAAAGGCTACATTCAGAATACTTTAAGTAGTTGGTTAGTTATCTAACCCTGCACTTTACAGGGCTGACGTTCCAACCTCTCTAGGTAATGAGTATCACTATACATGACGTGTCCCAGGCACAACGTTTAACCATGACTAGCTCCAAATCCACAAAACAGCCTAGAATGAAGAAAATGAAAATGAAATGATTGCATGGAGCCTATGGAGCACAGCGGACCATGGTCCAGCAACTACACATTACAATGATAGCCAGTCTGCGTTCAAAGGGGCAGGACTTAGCAAAAGCTCAATTAGGAGCTGGTTCTAACACCGTGCTGTCCCACCACATCTGAAGGCAAAAGTATTTATAGCTGATCTGAATGGCCACACTTGAAGGTACAGTAAAAAACCAAGCAACATAGGGAGAGGGAAGGGCAATTTAGACATGGGGATAATAATAATAATAATGATGATCATTTTTAGATAGCCTCCTCTGGAACATTTCATATTGTTGTACTAGGTTGTACATGTTAAATGACAAAAAAGAGACGGATGAAGTAAACAGAAAGTTTAATACAGAATATGGGTGTACAGATTAACAGATGATTTGAGCTAATTAAGATTTAACAGAAGGCTTTGGCACTTTGACACCAGAGGTAAATTTTTGTGATCGAGGGACATCTGAGCAAGATAAATTCGCCTGTTAAGTCCAGACACTGGTGGTGGTGGTGGCTGATGACTCTGATGCTGATGGCTAATAAGATGGATGAATCCATGAAGATTAGGCAGTGATGGGGAGGTGGAGGGTGTGCACAACTGTAACACACAGACACACAAACCCAACAGAGTGAAGTCAGACAACAACAGAAAGGCCGTGGTGCGGGTGAAGCGAATACAACTTCAAGATTACTCTAGTGGACGACAACTACACTTGTTACTGTAAATAAGAGCAATAAATCCTCAGCCAGTAAAACATCGGAGCATTTCTTCTTCACAGTCTTCACCACCCTGGGAGCGTATAAAAAACTCAGATATTTTTGTTTGCTTTTCAGGTGGTTGGTGACATATTTTCCGACGCGCACTCTCTGTCTGCTGTGTGTGTGCACGCATGTGTCACATGTGTCTGTGTGTGTGTGTGTGTGTGTGCGTGTGCGTACGTGTTTGTGTATGTGTGCACATTAGGTTGGAACTCCGCTGTGCGCGATACAGAGAGCAGAGGAGAATTGTAAACGTACGACCATGTAGAGACAGAAATGACATGCTATTGTTTAAATAAGATAAACAACATGAGGCCATTTAGTCTGTTTAATAAATGGACAAGGTATAGACCTGTTCTATAGGAAAGGTAACCTAAATGACTTCTGTTGTGATCTGACGCTATATAGAAAATAAAAAAAAATAAAATTAACTTGACCTTTAAGAGGGGGGCAAGGGTTGCCGTTGGGGGGGTAGGGCAGGACGCCCTCCTAATATAATGGTAGACGAAACACTGATATTTAAAACAAGGAGCAGTAAGATGATAGGGTAAGAGAGAAAGTGTGTTGTTGTGCTTTTGGTTAACCGTGAATCAGCTGAAAACAGCTGATGACTCAATTGACAGCTGCAGATGACAGCTAGAGAAAATGAGTGAGCATGCGTGCAAGGAGTTACATTATATTTTATGACAAGGACATTGTAGCTGCTACAAGAGATGTTGCCGAATGGAATTTCATTGTACCCCTTGCAATGACAATAAAGCTTCTTATCTTATCTATCTTATCTTAAGGAGTGAATGGCAAAAAATATGAGAGATAAATCATAGGCCTAAGCATGAAAAATGTTGGTCTTCCTGACTGAACTTACTCTAGAGCTTCATTACTTGAGTGAAGAATGAATAAAGAGAGCTAAGTGCCATGTTCAAACTCTGCTTGCTTTCTCACCCCTACACAGCTAACTTATAGTAGGTGTGAATGGTGGACAGGTGCCTAAATTCTGTTTTTAGAAGCACCTGAATTTGTATACAAAATCAGAAAGACTGTCCTGTTGTACAGCTATAGTGGATCACTGTCTTAAATAAATCATCTTACAAAATGGTGAGTAACATATTATACGCTCTTCCTCTCTGTCTGCAGGGGACTAATGAAGTGGCAGGTTGTCTTAATGGAGAAGACTCTGACTGTGAAGGATTCAGCAGACCACGAAGGAAACACAAACTCTCTTCCACTCACACAGGTAGTACTTCACTTATACAAACATCTTTTAAGGACAGACATAACCTGCACAGATGCACTACATTAAAGGCTGATCAGATCACAGAGATGATTTCCCCCCGTACTTCTGACCAGAGATTCAGTGAGGGAGGGCAGTGTTATAAAGCTCTGTGTTCTGCCGTCTCTCTGTGTCTCAAACTTTGCACACTGAGTACTTACTTACTTACTTTTGTTTAAATATAATTTAAACAAAAACATTTTATGCTGTTTATAATTTTAATTTTTACTTTGTACTCTTATTCTAATCATTATTGTTACATTATTAGTCTATGCCCAACCTGTTTTCGTCCCAACTCATCAAATACCTCCACATTGTCGGTTGACTTAAACATCAAAATATAATGCACTCGGTGGTCTGCTAAATCAGTTTCTTACTATATAGGTGAAACACTTAATTTTAATGTTTATTTTCTCAAGTTAAGGCAACAACAGCATGTGGTTAGGTATAGAAAAAACATCATGGTATGGCTTAAAACAAGTAAAGTTGTTGGTAAAATAATGTCACAAAACCTGGCATAAGTCATGTGACATATGTCACTTGTGTAGCATGCTACACAAACTAGCACACTAGGCTGTTAAATTAATTAAACTGACTTTGGTCAGAGATCGGACCAAGTCACTTTTTTTCAAATCCCAAGTAAGTCTCAAGTCTTTGCACTTAAGTCCCAAGTCAAGGCTAACAAGTCCCAAGTGAAAGGTGCCTCTGTGCAGCTGTATCTGAAGGTAAAATCACTGACAAAATGGTGTACCAGCCCCGCATCACACTGAACATACTGAAAATGTGAGAAAACATATGGAAATAAGTACCAACAGTACAAATAGGGTTATCAGTTATTTTCATTAAACATTCATTCAATTCAACCTTTATTTAATATCGAGAAATCATTGAGGGACCGCCCTCATTTACAATGATGTCGAGAGTACAGTTAGAACAGAAATATATATGAAAACAAA
Source organism: Cephalopholis sonnerati (assembly GCA_019142605.1). NCBI lineage: Eukaryota > Metazoa > Chordata > Actinopteri > Perciformes > Serranidae > Cephalopholis > Cephalopholis sonnerati. The sequence goes on along the minus strand of JAGQAX010000010.1, from coordinate 41,836,959 downwards.
ACAAAGCAAGAGCAAATATATATGCACATGCATATACATATACACATACACATGAACATATGCAGACACCACATACATTCACATGTAAATACTCACACACACACACCTACAAAAGGAGAGAATCACACACACAATTCAGACAATCAAACAACAGAACAGTTAAAAACAGTTACATTCAAGAGTGGAGTAGTTTGTAATCATGGTTTTAAACTGGCCTATAGATACAAGTGCATCAAGTTTTAGCGTTTGCTGTAAGGTGTTCCAAGTATGTGCAGCACAAAAACTAAAGGCAGTTTTCCCGAGCTCAGTATTTGCACGGGGGACTTCGAGTGTCAGCCAATCACTTGAGCGAGTGGAATAATGACTCTTAGACCAGATTAATAAGGAGGAGATGTATGACGGTAAATTTCCATTTAGGGCTTTGTAGATGAACAGAAACCAATGTCTGTTACGTCTAACTGTTAAAGAAGTCCAACCAACCTTTTCATATAGGATGCAATGATGAGTAGAATAACTGTCACCGGTAATAAATCTCAAGGCGGAGTGATAAACTGAATCAAGGGGTTTAAGAATGGAGGTAGAGGCGTGTCTATAGATGATGTCACCATAATCCAGGACAGACATGAAGACGGCATCAATTATCCGCTTCCTACTGAACATGGGAAAAATCACAATGTTTCTGTACAAATATCCAATTTTTTGTCGTAACTTCCTTACAAGTGTGTCTATGTAAAATTTAAAAGTAACTTTTTGATCCAACCAGATACCAAGATATTTATACTGTGATACCCTTTCAATACTGTGACCATTTAGAGTGGCAATATGTAAACCATTATCAGCAGTATCAACTATATCTCTGGCTCTGGAGAACAGCATGTATTTGGTTTTGTTTGCATTCAGTACTAGTTTTAAATTACAGAGTGCATTTTGCAAATTGTCAAAGGCTTGTTGTAGGGTTTGGGTGGCAGAGTGCGCAGTATTAGAAAAACAATACAGAACTGTATCATCTGCGTACAGATGGGAATTACAATTTGTTATGGAGGATGTGATATTGTTAATATAAATAGTGAAGAGGACAGGACCCAATACTGAACCTTGTGGTACCCCCTTTAACAGGGGTAATAAAGAAGAACGGTCATTTCCCAAAATCACACACTGCTGCCTGTGAGAAAGATAGTCCTGAAACCATTTACAGGAATTACAATCAAAACCAATATCATGTAGTCTCTGAAGGAGTAGAGCATGATCAACAGTATCAAATGCTTTGGAAAGATCAACAAAAAGTGCAGCACAGTATTTACCTTTATCAACAGCAGCTATGATATCATTTATAACTAAAGTGGTAGCAGTGACAGTACTGTGTTTTGCTCTGAAACCAGACTGATGTGGATTTAACACAGAATTACTTGAGAGGAATGATTTGAGCTGATTGTTTACTAATGATTCTAAGATTTTAGTAAGACAGGGGAGTTTGGAAATTGGCCGATAGTTGTTGAGATCATTTTTATCACCACCCTTATGGAGTGGGACTACATGTGCAGATTTCCAGACCTGAGGGATAACTCCAGTAGAAATAGAGAGATTAAACAGATGTGTAATTTGATTACTAATAATCGGGGCAGAGAGCTTTAAAAAATAGGGGTCTAAATTATCCTCCCCAATTGCTTTCCTGCAATCAATAGTTTGCAGCGCTCCCTTAACAACAGACGAAGTGACAGTCTGAAGGGTGAACTGAGAGGTACGATATGAGGGGAGCACATGATCCCTAGGGTTATTATTAAGAAAGTTATCTGAGTAAACCATATCAAACTGATTTCCAGCAAGTGTGTGTTGAAGGCATGGCAGATTTCTGATGGATCATTTATGAAGCAGTCATTAAATGTAACAGAAGAAGGAATGGATGTAGAGGATTTGTTTTTGTTCATATTTACTGCTTTCCAAAATTTTGATGGATCTGAATAAGAGTTAGAGACTAATTCTATGTGATAATTAGCTTTTGCTTTTCTCATGGAGGATGTGCACTTATTTCTGAGTTGTCTAAAAGTTAGCCAATGTGCTGCTTCACCAGTACGCCTTGCTTTGTCCCTTTCCTTTAACATTATTGATAACTCTGTGGAAAACCAGGGACTTGATCTATTTTTAATCCTGAGCTTTTTAAGAGGTGCATGTTTATCAATGATAGTGATAAATGATTTTGTAAAGTATTCCAAGGCTAATTCTATGTCCAGTATGTCAGAGGTGTGACATATGTTACTCTCTGTAAGATCATTGAGGAAAGCCTGTTCACTGAAAGTTTTAAAGTTTCTTTTGGTAACAATTCTGGAGGTTGATCTTTCCTGTTTGGATCTTCTAACACAGGCTAGAGGACAGTGATCACTGAAGCCAAGTGCAAAAACTCCAGAAGCCGTAATTTTGTCACTTCTATTGGAGAGAATAAATCAATTAGTGTTGATTTTGAAGGGTCCTTCAGATTGGGTCTGGTTGGTTCCTCAATGAGCTGTGACAGATTGAGATTATCACACATTTCCTTTAAAGTATTTGAATCGTCAGAGAACCAATTTAGGTTAAAATCACCTAGAACTAGCATCTCTGACTGACTGTACTGAACAAGGAGGTCTGCTAATTTATTAACAGCACCAGAAACAGCTGAGGGTGGCCTATAAATGCCCACCACATTAATTGCATTGTTGCTTGATAAGTGTACCTTCAGAGCAATAAGTTCAAAGGAATGAGGAATTGTGACAGCATTTAAAACAGTGACGGACAGACATGACTTCACATACACAGCCACACCACCCCCTCTTCCCACTCTGTCTATTCTGTACAAGTTATAGTTATTTAATGAAACTTCAGAACTGTGTATACTCTGTTTAAGCCAGGTCTCTGTCAAAACCAGGATATCAGGGTCCGTTTGTGATATGAGAATTTCCAGCTGATCCAGTTTAAACTGATTACACAGACTTCTGATGTTTAGATGTACTAACCCCAGGCCATTTCTGGATTTGAATGTGTGTGGGTTCAACGATATTTGCCCAGCATCACAGGAGGGCTTACTTGCAAATGGCAACCTAGAGCTTGTTTGAGGTGTGGGGTTTATGGTGATTAAATTATCAGGTTTATAACAACTTGTACAGGAATTCGGCCGGTGGTGCTTACGAGGGCTGTTAGTAATCAGAACGGGGATGTTAAATACAGGGTCAGAGGGTGAGGGTGGAGGATGGAGTGTGTTGTGAGGTCATGGAGTAAAAGTTTTACACAAGTGTAAAGTCAGTTCAATATTGGTAGATAAAAGGCGTGAGCCTTCCTGTGATGGGTGGAGACTATCAGACTTAAAGAGCTTAGGTCTATTCAGAAAGGCAGCAAAATTGTCAACAAAGGGAATGTCTCTATTGGTGCAGTAGCCCTTTAACCAAATGTGGAGCTGGCGAATGCGACTGAACTTTACGTCACCAAAACAAGGAGGGGGGAGTGGGCCGGAAATGATTACCTGCTTCCCGGTCTTTAGCAGAGTGTCCACGAGGTGCCTAAAATCCATTTTGAGAGTCTCTGATTCTTGTTTTTTGATGTCGTTGGTGCCGACGTGAACAACGACTGCAGACGCTGTGTTGTGCTGCTGGGTCAGGTGCAGAGCGTTGGGTGTAATGTCCTTTACGCAGGCACCAGGATAGCAGAAGGTCCGGCCACCACTTACCCTCACATGTCGGACTATGGAGGTGCCGACAACAAGCACCGAGGGTGGGCGCCGCGCCTGGATGTTGAAGCGTGACCACCTGGGGGGGTGGACCCGGGTGGCAGCAGGAGAGGCACCAGCCGAGGTGCGGGCAGGAGGCAGGCTGCCAGGGAGAGCGGCAGCAGCAACAGCCGCGGGAGCGGCGGCAGCAGTGGTAGCAGCAGAAGCGGCAGCTGTGGTGGCGGCGGTGGTAGCAGCAGCGGTAGCATCCGAAGCAGCAGCAGCAGGAGCGGCGGCGGCAGTAGTAGCGGCAGATGTGGTGGCGGTAGCAGCCGGTGGAGCAGTGGCAGCGGCGCTGGCGGTGGCATCTGCGGCGGCAGGGAGGTCTTGGGGGACAGCAAAAGAAGAAGAGGATGGATGGTCACCCAGCTGGAGCATCGGGGAGCGTTGTCCTTCCTCATTCTCCAGGGCTTGGAATCTATTGCTCAGCTGAAGAGTTTCAGATGAGAGCGGTTGGGTGGAGCGGTTGGCACGGCTCTTGCCACTCTTAACCAGCACCCACGGCTCCGAGCGCCGGAGAGTGGAGCAGGTTTGGGACCTTGGTTTAGCCCCGAGGACGGACCACGGGTCATCGCTCAGAGCCCGAACATCAGCTGTGCAGATCGCCTCCCCTCCGGTGGTGACAGAACCGGACCAGGGCAGAGTGGCATCGTTGTGTGCAACCGAAGCAGACAGACTGGCGTCTCCGTTGTTGTAGCAGGAGGAGCCCAACACAGCGAGATGTTTAGCTTGGGCAGTGGCTACAGATGAAAACCCCAGGAGTAGCTCATTTTTGTTAAGAAGGTCCTGCTTCAGCCGGCTGATGTCCTCCTGCAACTGTGAGTATGCTGGCAAACAGTGTCCACACACAGCCATGATGACGATTAGCTGGGGCCCGCTAGCTAGCTAGCAGTCAGGCTAAAAACAAACCCGGCTAAGCTAGCCTGGCTAGGTGCAGTCTCTCGCTAGTGAACAAAACAAAGTCCACAACAAGGCTCCGGGAACGGTAACAGTTAATGCTTTTGTCAGCACCAGATGACAAGATAGTGAAAACCAAGTACCAATCCACGAAAGGAGAACAAAGTCGGTAAAGCCAAAATAAAAGTAAAAAGCCGGGTGACAAGGAGCAGCAGTGGCGGCGGCAGTGGCAGCGGCAGCTGTATATCACTGTCCAGCTTTCTGATATACACTGAGTGTATAAAAGTGCTAGCAGTGTACTAATAATGACAATAATAATTAAAGCTGCAAGCAGCGATGAACGGGCCCTCGCACCTTCACGCAACTCGAGGGTGCTGGCAGGACGCCGGCCGATGCGGCCGTTCATTCCTGTCGAAGCCAGAACCCTCACGTTGGAGTTACACGTCATATCCCTCAAATCATACGAGGACATGTTATTTTGCCAGTAGGTGGCGCCGTACTAATAACCAAGTATTGGCGTATAGATGTGTTCAGGGCAGGACTGTCATCAATCCTGTGAAGTATGGGGAAGATTGGAACATGTATGGTGATTTTGTGAACCACTTACGAGCAAATTCAAAATGGCGGACTTCCTGTTGGGTTTGGCACATGGTTGCAAGAGCCTTTTTTGTACGTCTTTCAGTGATGCATGTATGTACCAAGTTTCATAGATGTAGGTCAAACCAGCGTCGGGGGCTGCTTTTTTGAAAAATTGTAGGGGGCGCTGTTGAGCCATGTTGGCACATCAGAGCAGATAAATCACATCACACAACACACATCGGAACTTCTTGTATGTGTACCAAGTTTCATGACATCACAAGCATCCCTTACCCCTCAAAAACAACTTCGTGTTTTATGGCGAATGAGGCGTTGCCACATTGACAGTGTTTGCTGAAACCTCAAAAGCTTCTGGTGTGATCATCATCAAAGTCTTGGGACTATGTCTACGCAAAATTGAGGTGGTTGTGGTTAACTTGGTAGAAGAGAGACATGAAAGAATGAAAGCAGTAACTTACAGATGCCACTAGGTGGCGCTATGAGGCTGATTAAAAATTTCTCGGTAGATATTTTCAGGGCTGGACTTTTATCATATGTGTGAAGTTTTGGAAAGATATGTCCACGTAGAGTCAAGCTACACAACTTTTGTTATCATGGCGAAACATCGAAGTTTGCCGCTACGTCATGGCCACGCCCTTTGATGCAAACTTACAGTGTTCACAATAAAACATCTTCTACATGTGACGGATAGACTGACCAAGATTGAGGTGGATCTGGCCAAGTCTTGGGAGTTATACTTCAAAATATAAAACATGAAATTTTCTCTTACCATTAGGGGGCGCTGTATTTATCACAAATTATTCACATGGAGATCTCTTCAGAGCAGGACTGTCATCAATCCTGTGAAGTTTGGGGAAGATTGGACCATGGATGATGGAGTCATACACAACTTCCTGTTTTGTGGCGAGTCCCCAAAGTTTGAGGCCCTGCCACGGTCACATGGTGTGACAACAAGTCCAGTTTTTGATAACTTTTCTTCATCAATGTCTGGAGGTGGGACAGACCAAGTAAGAAGTTGATGGGATAAAATCTGTAGGAGTAGTTACAATTTCGTGATTTATGGCGAAGAAGGCGGGGCCACGGAGACAGCGTTTGACGAAAACCTGAACCGGTTGATAGCTTTTCGTCTTCACGGTCTTGGGGTGGGACAGACCGAGTTTGAAGTGGATTGGATAAAAACTCTAGGACAAGTTCGTTCATTTACGTCTACTGGAAATCGCCCAAAATGCACAAAAGTGGCACAAGTAAATTCAAAATGGCGGACTTCCGGTTGGGTTTGGAGCATAACTCCAAGAGGCTTTTTTGTACGTCTTGGAGTGTTACATATGCCTACCAAGTTTCATACATGTAGGTGAAACCAGCTTCGGGGGCTGCTTCATCGAAAAATTGTAGGGGGCGCTGTTGAGGCATCTTGGCACATCAAAACACAAAAAGCATATCAGACAACACAATTTGGGCCTTGTGATGGGTGTGCCAAGTTTCGTGAGTTTTCAAGTATCCCTTGCCCCTCAAAAAGAACCTCGTGTTTTATGGCGAATGAGGTGGCGCCACGGTGACAGCGTTGTACGAAACCTCAAAAGGTTCTGGTTTGATCATCACCAAGGTCTTGGGACTATGTATCCGCAAAATTGAGGTGGGTCGGGTGAACCTGGTAGAAGAGGGACATGAAAGAATGAAAAAAGTAACTTTCTGCCGCCAGTAGGTGGCGCTATGATGCTGATTCAAATTTCCTCTGTAGATGTTTTCAGGGCTGGACTGTTATCATATGTGTGAAGTTTTGGAAAGATATGTCCACGTAGACTCAAGTTACAGCAACTTTTGTCATCATGGCGAAACATCAAAGTTCCCCGCCACGCCATGGTCACGCCCTTTGACGAAAACTCACAGTATTCAATAGAAAGCATCATCAACGCCTTTTGGATAATTTCCCCAAGTTTGACGTTGATGTGGTCAACTTTGGAGGAGATGTGCTTCAAAGTGTAAAACATGACATTTTCTGTTACCAGTAGGGGGCGCTATATTAATCACAAATTATTGACATGTAGATCTCTTCGGAGCGGGACTGTCATCAATCCTGTGAAGTTTGGGGAAGATTGGACAATGTATGCTGGAGTTATAAACTACTTCCTGCGTTATAATACTACTTCCTGTTTGTAGCAAAGTTTGAGATCCCGGCACGGTCACACGGTGTGACGAAAAGTCAATTTTTTTGATAACTTTTCGTCTTCAATTTATGTAGGTGGGACAGACCAAGTTTGAAGTCGATCGGACAAAATCTCTAGGACGAGATCGTCCATTTACGACCCCTGCAAATGGCCAAAAATGCATGAAAATTGCACATTCAATTCAAAATGGCCGACTTCCTGTTGGGTTTAGGGCATGGGCCCAAGAGGCTTTTTTGTACTTCTTGGTGTGTTACATATGCCTACCAAGTTTCAGACACGTAGGTTAAACTACCTTCAGGGGCTGTTCCGTAGAAAATTTTTAGGGGGCGCTATTGAGCCATTCCTTTGCAGATAATCATGAAACCCCAAAACTTGCCCAGTTTTCAAACTTCTGATGAGTCTATGAAGTTTCATGAGTTTTTGAGAATGTTAAGGTCCCCAAAAAGGCAATTCATTTTAGTTAAGAAGAATAATAATAATAATTAAAGCTGCAAGCAGCGATGAACGGGCCCTCGCACCTCCACGCAACTCGAGGGTGCTGGCAGGACGCCGGCCGATGCGGCCATTCATTCCTGTCGAAGGCAGACCCCTCACGTTGGAGTTACACGTCATATCCCTCAAATCATACGAGGACATGTTATTTTGCCAGTAGGTGGCGCCGTACTAATAACCAAGTATTGGCGTATAGATGTGTTCAGGGCAGGACTGTCATCAATCCTGTGAAGTATGGGGAAGATTGGAACATGTATGGTGATTTTGTGAACCACTTACGAGCAAATTCAAAATGGCGGACTTCCTGTTGGGTTTGGCACATGGTTGCAAGAGCCTTTTTTGTACGTCTTTCAGTGATGCATGTATGTACCAAGTTTCATAGATGTAGGTCAAACCAGCGTCGGGGGCTGCTTTTTTGAAAAATTGTAGGGGGCGCTGTTGAGCCATGTTGGCACATCAGAGCAGATAAATCACATCACACAACACACATCGGAACTTCTTGTATGTGTACCAAGTTTCATGACATTACAAGCATCCCTTACCCCTCAAAAACAACTTCGTGTTTTATGGCGAATAAGGCGTTGCCACATTGACAGTGTTTGCTGAAACCTCAAAAGCTTCTGGTGTGATCATCATCAAAGTCTTGGGACTATGTCTACGCAAAATTGAGGTGGTTGTGGTTAACTTGGTAGAAGAGAGACATGAAAGAATGAAAGCAGTAACTTACAGATGCCACTAGGTGGCGCTATGAGGCTGATTAAAAATTTCTCGGTAGATGTTTTCAGGGCTGGACTTTTATCATATGTGTGAAGTTTTGGAAAGATATGTCCACGTAGAGTCAAGCTACACAACTTTTGTTATCATGGCGAAACATCAAAGTTTGCCGCTACGTCATGACCACGCCCTTTGATGCAAACTTACAGTGTTCACAATAAAACATCTTCTACATGTGACGGATAGACTGACCAAGATTGAGGTGGATCTGGCCAAGTCTTGGGAGTTATACTTCAAAATATAAAACATGAAATTTTCTCTTACCATTAGGGGGCGCTGTATTTATCACAAATTATTCACATGGAGATCTCTTCAGAGCAGGACTGTCATCAATCCTGTGAAGTTTGGGGAAGATTGGACCATGGATGATGGAGTCATACACAACTTCCTGTTTTGTGGCGAGTCCCCAAAGATTGAGGCCCTGCCACGGTCACATGGTGTGACAACAAGTCCAGTTTTTGATAACTTTTCTTCATCAATGTCTGGAGGTGGGACAGACCAAGTAAGAAGTTGATGGGATAAAATCTGTAGGAGTAGTTACAATTTCGTGGTTTATGGCGAAGAAGGCGGGGCCACAGAGACAGCGTTTGACGAAAACCTGAAACGTTTGATAACTTTTCGTCTTCACGGTCTTGGGGTGGGACAGACCGAGTTTGAAGTGGATTGGATAAAAACTCTGGGACAAGTTCATTCATTTACGTCTACTGGAAATCGCCCAAAATGCACAAAAGTGGCACAAGTAAATTCAAAATGGCGGACTTCCGGTTGGGTTTGGAGCATAACTCCAAGAGGCTTTTTTGTACGTCTTGGAGTGTTACATATGCCTACCAAGTTTCATACATGTAAGTGAAACAAGCTTCGGGGGCTGCTTCATCGAAAAATTGTAGGGGGCGCTGTTGAGGCATCTTGGCACATCAAAACACAAAAAGCATATCAGACAACACAATTTGGGCCTTGTGATGGGTGTGCCAAGTTTCGTGAGTTTTCAAGTATCCCTTGCCCCTCAAAAAGAACCTCGTGTTTTATGGCGAATGAGGTGGCGCCACGGTGACAGCGTTGTACGAAACCTCAAAAGGTTCTGGTTTGATCATCACCAAGGTCTTGGGACTATGTATCCGCAAAATTAAGGTGGGTCGGGTGAACCTGGTAGAAGAGGGACATGAAAGAATGAAAAAAGTAACTTTCTGCCGCCAGTAGGTGGCGCTATGACGCTGATTCAAATTTCCTCTGTAGATGTTTTCAGGGCTGGACTGTTATCATATGTGTGAAGTTTTGGAAAGATATGTCCACGTAGAGTCAAGTTACAGCAACTTTTGTCATCATGGCGAAACATCAAAGTTCCCCGCCACGCCAAGGTCATGCCCTTTGACGAAAACTCACAGTATTCAATAGAAAGCATCATCAATGCCTTTTGGATAATTTCCCCAAGTTTGACGTTGATGTGTTCAACTTTGGACGAGATGTGCTTCAAAGTGTAAAACATGACATTTTATACTACCAGTAGGGGGCACTATATCAATCACAAATTATTGACATGTAGATGTCTTCAGAGCGGGACTGTCATCAATCCTGTGAAGTTTGGGGAAGATTGGACAATGTATGCTGGAGTTATAAACTACTTCCTGTGTTATAATACTACTTCCTGTTTGTAGCGAAGTTTGAGGTCCCACAACGGCCACACGGTGTGACGAAAACTCAAGCTTTTGATAACTTTTTGTCTTCAACTTATGTAGGTGGGACAGACCAAGTTTGAAGTCCATCGGACAAAATCTCTAGGAGGAGATCGTTCATTTACGAACCCTGCAAATGGCCAAAAATGCATGAAAATTGCACATTCAATTCAAAATGGCCGACTTCCTGTTGGGTTTAGGGCATGGGCCCAAGAGGCTTTTTTGTACGTCTTGGTGTGTTACATATGCCTACCAAGTTTCAGACACGTAGGTTAAACTACCTTCAGGGGCTGTTCCGTAGAAAATTTTTAGGGGGCGCTACTGAGCCATTCCTTTGCAGATTATCATGAAACCCCAAAACTTGCCCAGTTTTCGCACTTCTGATGAGTCTGTGAAGTTTCATGAGTTTTTGAGCATGTTAAGGTCCCCAAAAAGGCAATTCATTTTAGTTAAGAAGAAGAAGAATAATAATTAAAGCTGCAAGCAGCGATGAACGGGCCCTCGCACCTTCACGCAACTCGAGGGCGCTGGTAGGACGCCGGCTCACGCCGCCGTTCATTCCTGTCGACGGCAGAACCCTCACGCAGGAGTTACACGTCAAATCCCTGAAATCATACGAAGATATGTAATTTTGCCAGTAGGTGGCGCCGTACTAATAACCAAGTATTGGCGTATAGATGTGTTCAGGGCAGGACTGTCATCAATCCTGTGAAGTTTGGGGAAGATAGGAACGTGTATGGTGAAGTTGTGAACCAGTTACAAGCAAATTCAAAATGGCGGACTTCCTGTTGGGTTTGGCACATGGCTGCAACAGGCTTTTTTATACGTCTTTCAGTGATGCACGTGCGTACCAAGTTTCATAGATGTAGGTCAAACCAGCTTCGGGGGCTGCTTCGTTGAAAATTTCTAGGGGGCGGTGTTGAGCCATGTTGGCACATCAGAGCAGAGAAATCACATCAGACAACACAAATCGGATACTGTCATATGTGTGCCAAGTTTCATGACTTTACAAGCATCCCTTATCCCTCAAAAACAACTCCGTATTTTATGGCGAATAAGGCGTTGCCACGGTGACCAAACATCACTAAGCTTGACAGGTGGTCTCAGGAGTGACTCCACATCACGCTCGCCAAATTTTGTGCGAATCGATCAATTGTCATGTCACTTGATTTTTCTCTGTTTATAGCGCCCCCTATCGGCCAATTTGCGCCAAATTTTGCACAGAGCCTCTGGTTGACGTCTGAAACAAGTAAATTTAGTTTGATGTTGATCGCTTTTACTTTGACAAAAATATGCAACGTGATGTTTTTTTTAGCTAGCAGTAAAAAAATGTTTATTTTTAGCTAGCGCAATTTTTGGAGTAGCAAAATTCTTTTGATAACTTTTGGTCAGACAAGTCTCGAGATTGTATGTGCAAAGTGTCGTGAAGATGGAGCTTAAACGCTAGGAGGAGTTCAAAAAAGTAGGTTTTCCAGTTTTCGCGATGTTGCGAAAAACATTATAGGCAGAAATGGGCGTGGCCCAGCCCAGGTGATTCAGCGCTATTCATGGAATCTGTGGATATGAGGTTTTTGAATGTGGGACATATGGTCTGAGAGTTATAACCCAAAACATGTTGAAAATGGGTAGGGGGCTCTGTTGAGCCATCTTGGCACATCAAAACACAAAAAGCATATCAGACAACACAATTTGGGCCTTGTGATGGGTGTGCCAAGTTTCGTGAGTTTTCAAGTATCCCTTGCCCCTCAAAAAGAACCTCGTGTTTTATGGCGAATGAGGTGGCGCCACGGTGACAGCGTTGTACGAAACCTCAAAAGGTTCTGGTTTGATCATCACCAAGGTCTTGGGACTATGTATCCGCAAAATTAAGGTGGGTCGGGTGAACCTGGTAGAAGAGGGACATGAAAGAATGAAAAAAGTAACTTTCTGCCGCCAGTAGGTGGCGCTATGACGCTGATTCAAATTTCCTCTGTAGATGTTTTCAGGGCTGGACTGTTATCATATGTGTGAAGTTTTGGAAAGATATGTCCACGTAGAGTCAAGTTACAGCAACTTTTGTCATCATGGCGAAACATCAAAGTTCCCCGCCACGCCAAGGTCATGCCCTTTGACGAAAACTCACAGTATTCAATAGAAAGCATCATCAATGCCTTTTGGATAATTTCCCCAAGTTTGACGTTGATGTGTTCAACTTTGGACGAGATGTGCTTCAAAGTGTAAAACATGACATTTTATACTACCAGTAGGGGGCGCTATATCAATCACAAATTATTGACATGTAGATGTCTTCAGAGCGGGACTGTCATGAATCCTGTGAAGTTTGGGGAAGATTGGACAATGTATGCTGGAGTTATAAACTACTTCCTGTGTTATAATACTACTTCCTGTTTGTAGCGAAGTTTGAGGTCCCACAACGGCCACACGGTGTGACGAAAACTCAAGCTTTTGATAACTTTTTGTCTTCAACTTATGTAGGTGGGACAGACCAAGTTTGAAGTCGATCGGACAAAATCTCTAGGAGGAGATCGTTCATTTACGACCCCTGCAAATGGCCAAAAATGCATGAAAATTGCACATTCAATTCAAAATGGCCGACTTCCTGTTGGGTTTAGGGCATGGGCCCAAGAGGCTTTTTTGTACGTCTCGGCGTGCTACATATGTGTACCAAAATTCGTACGCTTCGGACAAAGTTAAAGCAGGGGGCTTTGATTTTGAAAACTGTTAGGGGGCGCCGTTGAGCCATTTTGTCACGCCCCTTTGTAATGACCATAAAATATCGAATTTTTCACCAGACGTGACGAGTGTGCAAAATTCTGGGACTTTTTGAGTACGTTCAGGCCCTCAAAAATGCGATCATAGGATAAAAAAAATAAAAATAATAATAATTAAAGCTGCAAGCAGCGTTGAACGGGCCCTCGCACCCCACGCAACTCGGGGCCTGGCGCAGCCGCCACCCTGTCGCCAGAGGTCGACCGGCAGACGAGGCGCTGAATGTTCGCCTCCTTCGGACAGTGTAGGAACCAATGCGTTGCGACTTCCCGTCTCCACTGGGTGGCGCTATGACTCTGACTCCTGAGCGTCATGTGGGTGTGTTCATGCCAGGACTATTATCATACATGTGAAGTTTGGAGCAGATTCGACCATTAGATCCCATGTTATAGCAATATCGTGTTTCATGGTGAGACATCAAGTGTCGACGCCATGTCACAGCCACACCGTTCCATGCTAAGCAATTCTCTTAATATGTTTTGATCACACACTTGTGTAGATGGTACCTACCAGTTTTGGAGTTAATTGATTCATTTCTGGAGGAGGAGATCATTAAAATACAACACGTGGAAAACGCCAAAAATGACTGTAAATTTCAAAATGGCCGACTTCCTGTTGGGTGTGGCCTATCCGTGCAAGAGGCTTTTTTGTGCGTGTGGATGTTATACATGTGTCTACCAAGTTTCGTGCATATCAGTGAGACGTCCTATGGTGGTTATTTGTGTGAATGGGCGTGGCCAATCCATTTAGCCACGCCTATTAACGAAATTCATAACATATGTTCTGGGTTGGACTGTCAATATACCTGTGAAGTTTCACACAGATCTGACCAAGTACAGTGAAGTTATTGCCACTTCCTGTTTCATGGCGAGACGTCAAAATTCAACCTCCCACAACTGGCGTGCCCTTTAGATTCTGCGAGACCTTTTAATAACTTTTGATCAGGAAGTGTTCTAGATGGTAATCGGTAATTTTGAAGCCGTTCTGATGAATTCTGTAGGAGGAGTTCGTTAAAATACGATGCGTGCGCGACACCAAAAATGACCATGACATTCAAAATGGCCGACTTCCTGTTGAATTTAGCCTAAAGGTCCAAGAGACTTTTTTGTTTGTCTGGGGGTGATGGAGGTGTGTACCAATTTTTGTGCATATCGGTGAGACGTCCTATGGAAGTAATCCATATGAATGGGCGTGGCCAAGCCATATGGCCACGCCCATTGACGAAATTCATATCACATAATCAGGGCTGGACTGTTGACACACATATGAAGTTTCAGGTGGATATCATGAAAAACACCAAAGTTAAGGCCATTTTTATGCATTTTGGCGAAGGGTCGACTTCGCCGCCCTCCGGATGGAACGCCGTTTGACGACAGTCAAAATTCTTCATCATGGAGCATTACCAACATGTTGAGGCCTTTCTGACCAAATTTGAGCTGGATTTGCTAAACGTGCTCAGAGCTGGACCTCAAAGTCTAAAACATCGCTTTTTCTGTCACCAGCAGGGGGCGCTATGCAAATTTCAATATTTCTGCATGTAGACGTCTTCAGGGCGGGACTATTATGAATCCTGGGGAGTTTGGTACCGTTCGGACTATTAATGCCAAAGTTATAGCAATCTCGTTTTTCATGGCGAGACATCAAACTTCGCCGCCACGCCCAGGTCAGGTTGTTTGGAGTTTACGTAATCCGTTAATAACTTTTGATCACAAACTAGTCTAGTTGGTGCACAGTAATTTTGAAGCCGTTCTGATTATTCCTGTAGGAGGAGTTCGTTAAAATACAACACGTGGAAAACGCCAAAAATGACCATGAAATTCAAAATGGCTGACTTCCTGTTGGGTGTGGCCTATGGGTCCAAGATGCTTTTTTGTGCGTCTGGGTGTGATACATGTGTGTACCAATTTTCATGCATGTCGGTGAAACGTGCTACGGGGGCTGGTGTTTAAAGGGCGTGGCCATGTCATTTGGCCACGCCCCTTATGAAATTAATATCATATGCTCAGGGCGAGACCAGTGACGTACATGTGAAGTTTCAGGCAGATCCGACCAAGTACACCAAAGTTAGAGCCACTTCATGGGTTTCGGCGAAACGTCAACCTTCGCCACTCCGTCACGGCGAAACCGTTTGACGAGACATTATGATCTTCACAATATAGCATGGCCAACATGTTAAGGCCTTTCTGACCAAATTTGAGTTGAATATGGTAAATGTGGTCAGAGCAGCACCTCAAAGTGTAAAACATGGTATTTCCTGTTGCCAGCAGGGGGCGCTATGACAATTACTGAATTTTTTGATGTAGACGTGTTCAGGGCGGGACTATTATCCATCATGTGAAGTTTGGTGCAGATAGGATCATCTACACCAAAGTTGTAGTAGTTGTAGTATAATTTCGTGTTTTTTTGGCGAGATATCCAAATTGACCCTTCCGCAGCGACCGCGCCCTTCGACGTGACGAAGATCTTTTAATAACTTTTGATCCCACTGTAGTCGAGCACGCACAGGTAAATTTTTAAGTCAATCCGATAAAATCTGTAGGAGGAGTTCGCTCAAGTACAACGTGTGGAAATGGCCAAAAATGACCTTATTTTGAAAAAACAATTCAAAATGGCCGACTTCCTGTTTGGTTTAGGGTGTCGCTCCAAGAGGCTTTTTTGTGCGTCCCAGGATGATACATATGTGTACCAAATTTCATACGCCTAGGGCAAAGTTAAAGCAGGGGGCTTCGATTTTGAAAACTGTTAGGGGGCGCCATTGAGCCATTTTGCCACGCCCCTTTGTAACGACCATAAAATATCGAAATTTTCACCAGACGTGACGAGTGTGCAAATTTTCCTGACGTTTTGGGCATGTTCAGGCCCTCAAAAATGCGATCAAAGGTTTAAAAGAAAAATAATAAGAATAATTTTTATGATTTCAATAGGGCTCTCGCACGGTTCGTGCTCGGGCCCTAATAATAATTCCTTGCATTTCAATAGGGTCCTCGCACCGCTTGGTGCTCGGGCCCTAATAATAATAATAATAATAATTCCTTGCATTTCAATAGGGTCCTCGCACCGCTTGGTGCTCGGGCCCTAATAATAATAATAATAATAATAATCCTAAGGAAAACAATAGGGTCCTCGCACGGTACGTGCTCGGGCCTTAATAATAATAATTCCTTGCATTTCAATAGGGTCCTTGCACCGCTTGGTGCTCGGGCCCTAATAATAACTAGAACTGCAAGCAGTTATGATAGGGGGCCAAGCCTCCCCGCGCGACTCGGCCCCCGGGTCTCGCGGAGCCCACGGAACTTGACACCGAAAGAAGGGTCCGGGTCGAACGTCGGGACACAGGCAGACGTTTCACTCGCAGTATGATAATTGTAATGGGATCAGCACTGGAAGTGCGAAAGGCTGAATGTTTGTGTTGTGACAAGTAACGCCCACTTTGACCCAACATCACAAAAATTTGACTCTGGCCTCAGGAGTGACACCACAACAACCTCACCAAATTTCAGGCGAATCTGATCAATTTTCATGTCACTTCATGTTTCTGTGTTTGTAGCGCCCACTATCGGCCAATTTTCACCAAATTTGGCACAGACCCTCTGGCTGACCTCGGAAACTAGTGACTTGAGTTTGACGTTGATAGCTTTTACTTTGACAAAAATATGCAAAGGTATGTGTTTTTTAGTTAGCCAAAAAAAATTGTTTATTTGTAACTACCGCATTTTTTGGAGCAGCAAAATTCTTTTGATAACTTTTGATCAGGCAAGCCTGGAGATTGTATGTGCAGAGTTTCGTGCAGATGGAGCTTAGACGCTAAGAGGAGTTCGAAAAAGTAGGTTTTTGATGTGTAGTGACTTACAAAAAGAAATATGCTGTGGGAGTGGGCGTGGCCTATGTCAGAAGATGCGTATCTATTTAGGGAACACGTGGATATGAACTTTATTAAGATGTGATTTAAAATGTGGAAGTTACAGGCCAAAATGCGTTTGCGTCCGTTATAGCGCCACCTATTGGAGCAGACACACAATTTTTGCTATGGGTGGTCGGTATGCTGTTCTATATATACCCTGTGAATTTCACAGCCCTCAGCGTAATACTTGAGCTCAAATAAATGTTTGCTGTTTATCTCGTAATAAGCCACGCCCACTTTCACCTGTCGTGATTAACTTCAAGATATGGCCTCAGGAGTGACGCAGCATCATACCCACCAAATTTCGTAAAAATCGGTGCAGCCATTGAAGAGATATAAATGTCTCAGCTTTGCAGCGCCCCCTAGTGGCCAACATTAGCCAAATTTGGCTGACACCCTCACAGTCACATGTCAATCAAGGATTTTAGATTTGGTGTTGTTTGCATTTATTTTGACAGAGATATGCAGCAGTTTGCCTTTTCATAGCTAGCTAGAAAATTTTATTCGTTAATAACTTGCGCATATTTTAACCGAACAAAATTCTTTTGATAACTTTAGATCAGGTCCAGTGGAAGACTTTACGTGCCAAGTTTCACGCTGATCGGGCAAAACCCCAAGGAGGAGTTCGAAAAAGAAGGTTTTCCAGTTTTCGCGATTTTGCGAAAAAAAATTATGGGCGGAAATGGGCGTGGCCCAGGCCATGTGATTCAGTGCTTTACAGGGAATCTGTGGATATGAGGTTTTTGAATGTGCGACATCCGGTGTGGGAGTTATAGCCCAGAACGCATTGACCTTGGTTATAGCGCCCCCTGCTGGCTGACATATGTTATTTTTTGCGCCTCAGGTACGTGCAGGGGTCTGGACCAACCCTCCAAATTGCACCACCCTCCCTTGCACGGTTTAGCCTGCAGTACTACTTTTACCGGGAGAATAATAAAAATAGAGAATAATAATAATAATAACTAGAACTGCAAGCAGTTATGATAGGGGGCCAAGCCTCCCCGCGCGACTCGGCCCCCGGATCTCGCGGAGGCCACGGAAGTCGGCCCCGAAGGACAATGGGTTCGGGGCGAGCGTCTGGATGCAGGCCTACGTCTCACCCGCAGTATTGTAATTGTAAGGGGATCAGCACTGGAACCTCGAAAGGCTGAATGTGTGTGTCGTGACAAGTCACGCCCGCTTTGACCAAACATCACTAAGATTTAACTTTGGCCTCAGGAGTGACACCACAACATATTCGACAAATTTCGGGCGAATCTGATCGATTTTCATGTCACTTCATGTTTCTCTGTTTATAGCGCCCCCTATTGGTCATTTTCCGCCAAATTTGGCATAGACCCTCTGGTTGAGCTCTGAAACAATTGATTCAAGTTTGACATCAATAGCTTTCACTTTGACAAAATTATGCAACAGTATGTCTTTTTTAGCTAGCAGAAAAAAATTGATTATTTATAACTACCACATTTTTTGGAGTAGCAAAATTCTTTTGATAACTTTTGATCAGGCAAGTCTGGAGATTGTATGTGCAGAGTTTCGTGCAGATGGAGCTTAAACGCTAAGAGGAGTTTGAAAAAGTAGGTTTTTGATGTATAGTGACTTACAAAAAGAAATATGCTGTGGGAGTGGGCGTGGCCTATGTCAGAAGATGCAAATCTATTTAGGGAACACGTGGATATGAACTTTATTAAGATGTGATTTAAAATGTGGAAGTTACAGGCCAAAATGCGTTTGCGTCCGTTATAGCGCCACCTAGTGGAGCAGACACACAATTTTTGCTATGGGTGGTCGGTATGCTGTTCTATATATACCCTGTGAATTTCACAGCCCTCAGCATAACACTTGAGCTGAAATAAATGTTTGCTGTTTATCTCGTAATAAGCCACGCCCACTTTAACCTGTCGTGATTAACTTCAAGATATGGCCTCAGGAGTGATGCAGCATCATACCCACCAAATTTCGTAAAAATAGCTGCAGCCATTGAAGAGATATAAATGTCTCAGCTTTGCAGTGCCCCCTAGTGGTCAACATTAGCCAAATTTGGCTCACACCCTCACAGTGACATGTCAATCAAGGATCTCAGATTTGGTGTTGTTAGCATTTATTTTGACAGAGAAATGCCGCAGTTCGCCTTTTTATAGCTAGCTAGAAAATTTTATTCGTTAATAAGTTGCGCATATTTTAACCAAACAAAATTCTTTTGATAACTTTAGATCAGGTCCAGAGGAAGACTTTACGTGCCAAGTTTCACGCTGATCGGGCAAAACCCCAAGGAGGAGTTCGAAAAAGTTGGTTTTCCAGTTTTCGCGATTTTGCGAAAAAAAATTATAGGCGGAAATGGGCGTGGCCCAGGCCACCTGATTCAGCGCTATTCAGGGAATCTGTGGATATGAGGTTTTTGAATGTGCGACATCCGGTGTGGGAGTTATAGCCCAAAACGCATTGACCTTGGTTATAGCGCCCCCTGCTGGCTGACATTTGTCATTTTTTGCGCCTGAGGTACGTGCAGGGGTCTGGACCAACCCTCCAAATTGGACCACCCTCCCTTGCACGGTTTAGCCTGCAGCACCACTTTTACCAACGGAAAAATAAAAATAGAGAAGAATAATAATAATAATTAAAGGTGCAAGCAGCGTTGAACGGGCCCTCGCACCCCACGCAACTCGGGGCCTGGCGCAGCCGCCACCGTGTCGCCAGAGGTCGACCGGCAGACGAGTCGCTGAATGTTCGCCTCCTTCGGACAGTGTAAGAACCAATGCGTTGCGACTTCTCGTCTCCACTGGGTGGCGCTATGACTCTGACTCCTGAGCGTCATGTGGGTGTGTTCATGCCAGGACTATTATCATACATGTGAAGTTTGGAGCAGATTCGACCATTAGATCCCATGTTATAGCAATATCGTGTTTCATGGTGAGACATCAAGTGTCGACGCCATGTCACAGCCACACCGTTCCATGCTGAGCAATTCTCTTAATACGTTTTGATCACACACTTGTGTAGATGGTACACACCAATTTTGGAGTTAATTGATTCATTTCTGGAGGAGGAGATCATTAAAATATAACACGTGGAAAACGCCAAAAATGACTGTAAATTTCAAAATGGCCGACTTCCTGTCGGGTGCGGCCTATATGTGCAAGAGGCTTTTTTGTGCGTCTGGACACGATACATGTGCATACTGATTTTCGTGTACGTCGGTGAAAGTTGTTATGGGGGACGCTGCACTTTAAGGGGCGTGGCCAAGCCATACGGCCACGCTTATTGATGAACCTCATACTATACATTCAGGTCTGGACTGTTAACAAACATGTGAAGTTTGGTGAAGAATGGACAATGTATGCCAAAGTTATACTAATTTCGTGTTTTATGGCGAGACATCAAACTTCGCCGCCACCTGACGGCCAAACCGTTTCACGATGCAAAAATCTGCTGATAAGTTTTGATTACACCTTTGTCTAGATGGCACACAATGATTTTGAAGTTGTTCTGATGCATCCTGTAGGTGGAGTTCATTAAAATACAACACGTGGAAAACGCCAAAAATGACCATTAAATTCAAAATGGCTGACTTCCTGTTGGGTTTGGCCAATGGGTCCAAGAGACTTTTTGTGCGTCTGGATGTGATACATATGTGTACCAATTTTCATGTCAGTGAAACGTGCCGCAGGGGCTGATGTTTAAAGGGTGTGGCCAAGCCATTTGGCCACGCCCATCAACGAAATTCATATCACATGTTCAGGGCTGGACTGTTAACACACATGTAAAGTTTCAGGCAGATATGACCAAGGACACTGAAGTTAAGGCCACTTAACTGCATTTTGGCGAACTGTTGACTTCGCCGCCCTGTGGGCGGAACGCCGTTCGGCGATACGTCACAAATCTTCATCATGTAGCATTACCAACGTGTTGAGGCCTTTCTGACCAATTTTGAGTTGGATATACTGAACGTGCTGAGAGTAGCACCTCAAAGTCTAAAACATCGCTTTTCCTGTTGCCAGCAGGGGGCGCTTTGAGAACGGGGGAATTTTTTGATGTTGGCTTGATAGAGGCCAGACTACGATCATACCCAGCAAGTTTTGTGCCGATCGGACTTATCATGCCCAAGTAATAGCACTTTTGTTTTTTCGGCGAGACGTCAAACTTCGCCGCCACCTGACAGCCAAACCGTTTAACATAGGGAAAATCGTATGATAACTTTTGATCATCAAGTGGTCTAGTTGATGCACGCCAAATTTGAAGCCGATCCGATGAATCATGTAGGAGGAGATAGAAAAAGTACGAGGAGTGCGAATCGCCCAATCTGGCGTCAAATTCAAAATGGCTGACTTCCTGTTGGGTGTAGCCAATGGGTCCAAGAGGCTTTTTTGTGCGTCTGGATGTGATACATATGTGTACCAATTTTCATGCATGTCAGTGAACCGTGCCGTAGGGGCTGATGTTTAAAGGGTGTGGCCAAGCCATTTGGCCACGCCCATCAACGAAATTCATATCACATGTTCAGGGCTGGACTGTTAACACACATGTGAAGTTTCAGGCAGATATGACCAAGGACACTGAAGTTAAGGCCACTTAACTGCGTTTTGGCGAACCGTTGACTTCGCCGCCCTGTGGGCGGAACGCCGTTCGGCGATACGTCACAAATCTTCATCATGTAGCATTACCAACGTGTTGAGGCCTTTCTGACCAATTTTGAGTTGGATATACTGAACGTGCTGAGAGTAGCACCTCAAAGTCTAAAACATCGCTTTTCCTGTCGCCAGCAGGGGGAGCTTTGAGAACGGGGGAATTTTTTGATGTTGGCGTGATGAAGGCCGGACTACGATCATACCCAGCAAGTTTTGTGCCGATCGGACTTATCATGCCCAAGTAATAGCACTTTTGTTTTTTGGGGTTTTTTTTGGCGAGACGTCAAACTTCGCCGCCACCTGACGGCCAAACCGTTTAACGTAGGGAAAATCGTATGATAACTTTTGATCATCAAGTGTTCTAGTTCCAGCACGCCAAATTTGAAGCCGATCCAATGAACCGTGTAGGAGAAGATAGCTCTGAGAGAAATCTTGGAAATCGCCAAAATCGGTAAAAAAATGAATATTCAAATCAAAATAGCCGGCTTCCTGTTGGTTTTAGAAAAAAGTCCAACTGCGCATTTTCGCGCGTCTTGGGATGATACACGACCTCCCCGAATTTCGTGGAATTTGGTCAAACGGGCTGCCGGTGGGAGCCTATTGAAATTTTCTAGGGGGCGCCATTTCGCCATTTTGCAACGCGCATCGTTTAAATTTTGCGTACACATAAATTTTCACCAAGACGAATGTGCATGCCAAATTTGGTGAGTTTTCGAATATGTTAAAGCCCCCAAAAATGCGTTTAAAGTCGCGGAAAAAAATAATAATAATAATAATAATAATAATAATAATAATAATAATAATCCTAAGGAAAACAATAGGGTCCTCGCACGGTACGTGCTCGGGCCCTAATTAAAGCTGCAAGCAGCGTTGAGCGGGCCCTCGCACCCCACGCAACTCGGGGCCTGGCGCGGCCGCCACCGTGTCGCCAGAGGTCGACCGGCAGACGAGGCGCTGAATGTTCGCCTCCTTCGGACAGTGTAGGAACCAATGCGTTGCGACTTCCCGTCTCCACTGGGTGGCGCTATGACTCTGACTCCTGAGCGTCATGTGGGTGTGTTCATGCCAGGACTATTATCATACATGTGAAGTTTGGAGCAGATTCGACCATTAGATCCCATGTTATAGCAATATCGTGTTTCATGGTGAGACATCAAGTGTCGACGCCATGTCACAGCCACACCGTTCCATGCTGAGCAATTCTCTTAATGTGTTTTGATCACACACTTGTGTAGATGGTACACACCAGTTTTGGAGTTAATTGATTCATTTCTGGAGGAGGAGATCATTAAAATACAACACGTGGAAAACGCCAAAAATGACTGTAAATTTCAAAATGGCCGACTTCCTGTCGGGTGTGGCCTATCCGTGCAAGAGGCTTTTTTGTGCGTGTGGATGTTATACATGTGTCTACCAAGTTTCGTGCATATCAGTGAGACGTCCTATGGTGGTTATTTGTGTGAATGGGCGTGGCCAATCCATTTAGCCACGCCTATTAACGAAATTCATAACATATGTTCTGGGTTGGACTGTCAATATACCTGTGAAGTTTCACACAGATCTGACCAAGTACAGTGAAGTTATTGCCACTTCCTGTTTCATGGCGAGACGTCAAAATTCAACCTCCCACAACTGGCGTGCCCTTTAGATTCTGCGAGACCTTTTAATAACTTTTGATCAGGAAGTGTTCTAGATGGTAATCGGTAATTTTGAAGCCGTTCTGATGAATTCTGTAGGAGGAGTTCGTTAAAATACGATGCGTGCGCGACACCAAAAATGACCATGACATTCAAAATGGCCGACTTCCTGTTGAATTTAGCCTAGAGGTCCAAGAGACTTTTTTGTTTGTCTGGGGGTGATGGAGATGTGTACCAATTTTTGTGCATATCGGTGAGACGTCCTATGGAAGTAATTCATATGAATGGGCGTGGCCAAGCCATATGGCCACGCCCATTGACGAAATTCATATCACATATTCAGGGCTGGACTGTTGACACACATATGAAGTTTCAGGTGGATATCATCAAAAACACCAAAGTTAAGGCCATTTTTATGCATTTTGGCGAAGGGTCGACTTCGCCGCCCTCCGGATGGAACGCCGTTTGATGACAGTCAAAATTCTTCATCATGGAGCATTACCAACATGTTAAGGCCTTTCTGACCAAATTTGAGTTGAATATGGTAAATGTGGTCAGAGCAGCACCTCAAAGTGTAAAACATGGTATTTCCTGTTGCCAGCAGGGGGCGCTATGACAATTACTGAATTTTTTGATGTAGATGTGTTCAGGGCGGGACTATTATCCATCATGTGAAGTTTGGTGCAGATAGGATCATCTACACCAAAGTTGTAGTAGTTGTAGTATAATTTCGTGTTTTTTGG